>JAIEZT010000198.1:7041866-7641866 GCA_019594935.1 Periophthalmus modestus
GTTCACATATACACAATTTTCTGATATGTTATAAGTTTCCTCGGCCAACAAACCAGACATTGGAGTCGTGTTTATTATGTTCATTCACATTGTTTAACACCACGAAACACCCCATGCACATTTAGGCTGAGTTCTGCTCGCAAAACAGGGAAAACACTCTGTTCCACCTGTGATGTAAATAACACTTGTGGTAATTACAGGGAAGTGCCTCCACTGTGGTTTTTAAAATCCACGCCCCTTCACTAGAATCATTTGGATAATTTCCAGCCCGGAATTTGTCAATCTGGACTGGACTAAAGGGTTTTTAAGTAACAAAGGTAAATTGTTAACTTGGAAAAAACTATGACGTCAGGACATCACAAGGTGGGAAACAGGACGTTTTGCTGGCTTGGAGATTGTACCAGACTAATAATAACAGGTGTTACTCAAAACTGTGGTGAATCGAAACATCAATACAACTCCACTGTCTGTTTTTGAGGAGCGGTGGGCGTTAACTGCATTATAACATGGATTTAATTAAAATCACAAGAGTCAGTTTTGGGAATACCACGGCACGTTTAACATAAGGCTAAAACAATATCTGCTTGCGAAATATGCTCTGGCAAAGTGGTGAACGGAAAGAGAGCACTACCTGGACCGATTGGAGGGGCCCACCTCGTGAGTCAGCAGGTGGAGTGTATCAAGTTTGGGCAATGGAATGGACTTAGTCGGATTATTCAAAGATATAATTAAAACAAAACCAAACACGGAACTTTTTGGAAAGTATTATGAATAGTAGTATTACATTTGTTTATCTTGTGAATGAAGTTTTACCTTAGATTATGTAGTAGTAGTAATAGCAGTAGTAGTACTAGATGTAGTAGCAGTAGAATGTGGTATTTGTTGCAGTAGTAGCAGCAGCAGCAGTAGTAATAGTAGTAGTAGTAGTAGCAGTAATTGTACAAGCAGTATAGCAGCAGCAATAGTAGTTGGTCTGTTGTCCCGGGCCCCAGGGGTTTGGGGGCCCAGAACTGGGACTTTCACCTGGTCATTTATATCAGAGGGGCCCATGTGAAGATTCTTGCCCCAGACCCCCAAATTTCTGTCGACAGACCTGGTATTGCAGCAGTAGCAGCAGCAGCAGCAGTAGTAGTAGTAGTAGTAGTAGTAGTAGTAGTAGTAAACACAAAATGGGGGACTAAGTTAGGACTCAATGAAGTAAAACCCAGGACTAAACCAGGGTCTAAGTTGTGAATAAAACTTCAAATTAAACTTGGTTGTATTAAGATAATGACTTCTAATAACTAAATACTTCTCCACCAAAACAGCGAGTTTGTAAAAGTCACTGAAGAGTCAGACAAACGCGGCGTCTGTGAAAGAGCCGGAGTCTTTTAGTCTGCACTGATGTAACTGTCAGATGGAGGAGGGGTCCAGTCCCATTTGACTTTGACAAATGATGCTTTTGGCTTCAGACCTGGATCAGCTTTGGCACCGAGTCCTGTCGTCTGAAATATGGCCAGGGTCACTGATCGGAAGAGTACTTTGAAAATATATTTTGTACATTGGTCCGTTACATGGTTCAGTCAGAGTACTGTATTCTGAATAGTTGGAATATTATGTAGAAAATGTTTACAAAATGTACTGTTACTACTACAACGGACTAATGCTACAACTCCTACTACTATTCCTATTTATTCCTATTACTACTACTCCTATTATTACTGCTACTACTACTATTATTACTGCTACTACTACTATTATCCTATACATTACTACGACTACTACTACTACTACTGTTTTTATGTAACATCAGACCTCGTCAAACTTGTGATTAAACTACTATAACAACTACTTACACGTTACAAAAATGTACTACTACTACTACAATACTATTATTACTACTACTTACTGGGCCAATCAGAATACTGTATTCTGAAAGTAGTTGGGAGTACTTTTAGATCGAGTTGCTTTATATTATAGAGTAAAAACATGACATATGACAGCTATAAAAATAACCAACTATATTCTGAATACTACCAAATGAACAGTGTGTACCAGAGCACAGGTACTCAAAGTAGTATTCAGAGTATGCATTTATATGTATTCAGTTACTTCTCAACAGTGGTCATTAGTTCATTCATACTAGAATAGAAGTTAGATAAGTACACAGACATTACATTAGATTTGGGTGAAGTCACTTTTCTGGAGGTGCTTGTCTCCATGGAGATGTTATTGCATCTTAATGTCCCCCACAGTGCTGTAGAGCATTAAATTCATTGACAGTTATGGACACAAGCAGATGACAAGTTACAAGACGCCCCACAAACGCCTGTAATCGGAAAGAATCCACAATACATGAGTTTAATGCCATACTGTGAAACATTACAGGCAGAGTAACAGCAACTAATGGTAAGTGGCACCTGAAAAGTTACGTAGTGCACCTTTAGTTTGAAAGTTGCATGAAACTAACTAATGATATTCCAGTACAGAGTCAAACTGCAAGAGATTGACTTTGACCCCAATGGGGCTTTGTAGTTTTACTGGTTTTGGTCACATGACGAATACAAAACTCGTATGACACATTTCATAGTTCAAACTAAACCATAACTAAAGCTCGCTGGCATGACAAATAGTCAGAGTCGATAGTTTCTTTGCAGCGAGAGCCACTTCAAAAAGCTCATGCTGGCATTTGAATAGTCATATATATGAAAGTTTTAAAGTTTTGACGGGAATATTTTGCCTTGTCAAATAAAATCGTTTTCCATCTTTGGTGATGTTTGTTTGACTGAGTTTGAAGAAGGAGCCAAGAGACACGAAAAGCATAGCAAAAAGTATGGAGAGATGGATGGAGAGAAGACAGAGCTGAACAGATGGCGGAGGAGAGGGGAGAGAGAGAGAGAGAGGAGAGAGGAGAGAGAGAGAGAGAGAGAGAGCATAAGGAAGGAGAGGAGAAAAGTGACTAGAGAAACAGAGGAGGTGAAGAGATAAACGAGAGATAGATGGAGAGAGAAATGGGATGCGAAAGAGAGATGGAGAGATAGGACTGACAGATGAGAGAGAGGGAGGGAGGGATGGAGATGAGAGAAAAAGAGAGAGAGGGAAAAGTGAAATAAGGGGTGAGTGAGAGGGATGCAGACCAGACAGAGAGAGAGAATCTGGATCAGACCGTTCACTTGGGGGAATGGTGTGAAAGTAGGACAGCAAAAACTTCCAAATTTGAAATCCCAAAATAACCAGAGGAAGCAACCACTCCAGTCTGAGAGAGGGAGAGAGAGACGGAAGGAGGGAGAGACAAAAGAGAGGGAAACCATTACACATGTTTCTGTTGTTCACACCTTATGAAACATGCATTCATACTGCGAGCTGGCCCCCGCCTCTCCACTGATCCGACCTGTAACTCGGCCTGGTACCATCACCCGTTTGTGTCTGTGGAAGTAGAAATTCAATGCCGTACTCCGGAAACATCCAGGCGACGTAACAACATCTCCATGGCGACAAGCATGTGATGAACCCCCCCCCATCAGAAAAGTTACACAGTGTACCTCTGAGCATGATATAATACTGCTACTTCTGTACAAAGCTAACCAGAGCTAACCCCGCACTACTAACATACGCAATACTTGAAGTTCTCAAATGTGAAATTACTATTCTAAGGTATTCAAAAACTTCAGCCTCAATTACCAGTATGCTAAATATACTTTCTTGTTAGCTACTACTACTGCTACTGCTACTGCTACTACTACTTCTGCTACTACTGCTACTACTGCTAATACTACTTCTGCTACTACTACTACTACTACTATTCTATTTCTACTATTACAGCTACTGCTACTACTACTACAACTACTACTACTTCTGCTACTACTGTTACTGCTTCTACTGCTACTACTATTACTACAACTACTGCTGCTACTACTACTACTGCTACTGCTAATACTAATACTACTTCTGCTACTACTACTACTGCTACTACTCCTAATACTACTACTACTACTACTACTACTACTACTACTACTAATGCTACATTTCTATTTTCTACTATTACAACTACTGCTACTACTACTACAACTACTACTACTTCTGCTATACTGCTGCTACTACTACTACTACTACAACTACTGCTACTACTACAACTACCGCTACTACTGCTACTACTACTACTACTACTACTACTACTGCTACTAGTACTACCACTACTGCTGCAACTGATACCACCTCTACTGCTACTGTTACTACTAATATACTATACTATGAGCAGGTCTTGTTTTAGCTTTATTTATAACTGCAGCATTATTATTTCTACATGTTTTTTTTTTTTTTCAAATAACACCATTTGGAAAAAAACAAAAAACAGATCTACACTAAGCCCGTTCTCTGCAGACAGCTGACCACACGTCCTGTCTGTACTTCTGAAGGATTTCTGATATTTCTTACACATTTCTTGCCCGTCATCGCTCAGATCTTTGCTATGCAGTTTGGAGATTTTGACAAAATTGAAGTGGTGGTTCGTGTATGCGGTCGGGAGCACTGGACCCGTTTTCAATGCAGTAAAGTTCACTCAAGGCCAGAAGTACTAGACTCTCCTGATTGCAGTGCGAGCTGTGTGCATGTTGTAGTACAGTGTATAATACAGCGGGCTGATACATATGGATGAGGTGTACTTCTGGAGGCTGCAGTACTGACAGTGGAACTTCTGTTTGTCATCCCCACGAGAAATCTACATAGACCATTAGGACAGTACAAGAGTGGAAAGTACTGTAGAGGAGGAGGAGGAGGAGTAGTTGGGAGTAGTTGGGGTGGTAGGAGTAGTAGGTGTAGTAGTAGTAGGAGGGGGAGGAGGAGGAGTAAAGGAGTATCAGTAGGAGTAGTAGAAGTAGTAGAAGGTGTAGTAGTAGTAGGAGGAGAAGGAGTAAAGGAGTAGCAGTGGGAATAGTAGTAGAAGTAGAAGGTGTAGTAGTAGTAGTAGGAGGAGGAGGAGTAAAGGAGTAGCAGTGGGAGTAGAAGTAGAAGGTGTAGTAGTAGTTAGTAGTAGTAGTAGTAGTAGTAGTAGTAGTAGTAGTAGTAGTAGTAGATAGTAGTAGTAGTAGTAGTAGGAGAGGAGGAGGAGGAGGAGGAGGAGGAGGAGGAGGAGGAGGAGGAGGAGGAGGAGGAGGAGTAAAGGAGTACCAGTAGGAGAAGTAGAAGGTGTAGCAGGAGGAGGAGTAAAAGGAGTAGCAGTGGGAGTAGTAGTAGAAGTAGAAGGTGTAGTAGTAGGAGGAGGAGGAGTAAAGGAGTAGCAGTGGGAGTAGTAGTAGAAGTAGAAGGTGTAGTAGTAGTAGTAGGAGGAGGAGGAGTAAAGGAGTAGCAGTAGGAGTAGTAGTAGTACTAGCAGTAATAACAGTAGCAGTAGAGATGGTATCAGTTACAGTAGTAGTAGCAGTAGTATAAGTAGTAGTCATTAGAAGTAGTATTCCATGTTTTGTTTTTCATCTTAACTATGTTTCTTTGCCTGGAATGTTCCACTGTCACAAGCTCGTGATGCCACCAGGCCAAGTTACAGGTCAGATCCGTGGAGTTAAATCATCAAGAACTGTATAAATGCAAGATCAATGTGTTTAATGCTACACTGTGGAACATTTCAGGCCAAGTAGGAACATCTCCATGAGAACAGGCAACAGACCGCTCACCAGAAAAGTCTCATTTTGCACATTTAAAGTAATGATTTAGCTCCATATTTTATTGTTTAGAACTGTTAGTCTCATATTTAGTACTTCAACTTCACTTTGGTTTGTAAAAGTCATAATTCCCAGTGAATCTTTTTAAATCAACTGTTTCATAAAAAGACATGAACTGCAGCAAATAAACTGCAGAATGTACCGATAATTAGTCATAAAAGGGACTTATTCAACCCCTGCACAGCTCAAATCTTATATTACAACAAAAATACCCCAAATCTTCCCACTTTTACAAGAAAAAGTACTCACCGTAAATATTAAGGCTGAAAATATTTTGTCCTAGCTTTTATATATTGAACGGTAAGTTGATATTGTAGTTATCAGGAGGGATTTACTTGTACAGTGCAAGAATGAACCAGAGAAATACTGCTAACTAATGCTAAAGGAGATAGCATATACTTCCAAATGTGTATATTTCAAAGTAAATACAACTTTCATGGCTAGTTTTGTCTGTATTTGAAGTATTATATATATTTAAACAGTTGGCAGTGTTTTCATGTGTATTTTTTGTAATTAAATTCATTTTCAGGTTAGCCTCCTTCACAGACTACAGCCAGTTCACGTTAAAATAAGTCAGTGTGTTTTGCTAATTCTCTGCATATTCTTTAGCTTTAGCTTTAGCTCAGCTCACATTCTCCCGCCTCCCATGAAAACCACAATGTCACTGCTCTCGAGTTTCTGCGTGTGAAGCGTAGCATCTGTGAACCTAAACCATGATGTCGGCATGATGTCACTGTAAACGCTGTTGCTATGGCGATGTCTTCTGTCTATTTTCTCTTTCGTAGAGTGTCAAAAAGCCCCACAGCGGGGAAAAAAAAAACACAAGTGAGCCGGCCTGGGATAAGTGCACTCGACAGGCCAAACAGGCTTGCATAATCTGTGACGCTAGCAACGCAGACCCACAATGCACAGACACTGTTAGCTGTTAGCATGCATGATACTGTCTATATATAAAGCAATTAGCATATTAGCTTGTAGTATTGAGCTAGCTGGGAGTTACAAGCAATGATAACAAATATTGCATTGATAAAAAATACAATCTTGACCGCAATAAGTTTATAATCGAGGTGAAAAGTAACAACAACTAGCATGCTATCCTCACACTTCCTGTTTGCAGAGAAGAAAACACTAGACGTATAGCAATCTCTCCTTAAAAACTGCTTTTACTGCTGTTTTCTGATCTATTATAATAGTTTCCTCATCACAAACTTATCTGAAGTTGACAGAAAACACTCTGTTCCACCTTGTGATGTCATGCGGTAATACAGGAAGTGCTCCACAGCGTTTTTTAAACTCCGTACACTTTTCGCTAGAATCATTTGGATGATTTCAACCCTGGAATTGCTAATCTCTGCTGGACAAAAGGTAAAAGGTAAATGCTAACTTGAAAAATGCCATTTTATGACATCACAAGGTGGAATGGAGCATTTTGAGGTTTGGAGATATAGACAGACATGTGTAAATGAACCAAAACGCAACTCTAGGTCTGTTTTTGTGGAGGTAACAAGATTATAACACAGCATAAAGAGTCAGTTTTGCATAATATTGGATTTTTGAACACAACCTTTAGCTAATCTCATCGTACTCTGTTTTACCTACTATAAAGACAGTTATTTTAGCATTTCTGGTCACTGAAATCGTCAAAGTCGAGCTGGTGGATGGTGGGTTCACTCTGAAACGTCCTGGGATTAGCTTGACATCACTTGTGCTATCTTGTGTACAATGTGTGTCTGCTGTGTTGCATCAGGCAGGCTGAGAACAGGTATCACAAAGGAGCAGCTCTGAGTTGCATTTGGGGTATGGCTTAGAGGAAGAGGGACTTCTAAAGAGGTCTGGATGTCCGGGGCTTGAAACAGTTTTGGGAAATACACCAAAATGGAAAAAGTACATGGCAGTAGATTAGCGTTGGCGCGATACAAACATTTCAAACGCGATTTCGATACTAAAGAAGTGGACCCGATACGCGATACAGATTTTGGAACCCAGATAATAATTTTAATAGCTCTTTTTTTAGACAGTTTTGTCATTTTCAAACTAAATAATAGTATTTGTTTGTTATCATGTGGTATTACGCTAGTTCTGATAAAACTCAAGATAAAACCAGTCCAATTTGATCAAGATATGTGATTTTTACATTCTAAAAATAACCCGCAATAGGCGAAATCCAAATATCAGCTTTATTTTTTACAATTATTCTATATGTTTCTTGTCTGTAAATCCCCTCACCACACACTTTACACACTTTTCTCACACAGGCATCAACATTTTCTCACATTTCTCTCTTGTTTAAACTCTCTCAAAGTTCAAACCTTCGTCGGTGTCTTTGTCGGTGCAGAACGTTTCATCGACATTGTGGGTTTTGTCGGGGAGAAAACTTGCAAACATACAGCACTTCAGAGTCACACTGCGATCCAACATTTATGTAAATTTGTCTGACACATTCTGTACTGTACAGGAGACACGGAGGAGACTGATGGACAATGGTCTACAGTCCCTCAGCCAATCAGGACGCAGAACACAATGGTCTACAGTCCCTCAGCCAATCAGGACACAGAACACAATGGTCTACAGTCCCTCAGCCAATCAGGACGCAGAACACAATGGTCTACAGTCCCTCAGCCAATCAGGACGCAGAACACAATGGTCTACAGTCCCTCAGCCAATCAGGACGCAGAACACAATGGTCTACAGTCCATCAGCCAATCAGGACGCAGAACACAATGCACGATATAGTGAGGGACAACTGTATCATTACTTGTTTGAATGAGTTTCTAGTTTCAGTACCATTTTAATATGTGATTTTAGTATCTGATTTGGGCGATAGTAGCTCAGTTGTTTAGTGACTGCTCTGAAGGTTGCCGGTTCAAATCCCGCTCTCGACATAAACATGTGTGTGTGACTGGGTGAGTGGTTCTTTGATGTAAAGTGCTTTGAAGGTGGAAAACGATGTATAAAAATGCAACATTTACCAATTTCGATACTTTTGACAACCCTACAGCAGGTAGATGGGTTCAAAGAGAATTTAAAAAGCGCATTAAAAAACTACACTGTAACTTTTCTGATGTAGCGTCTCCATTGAGATGTTATCGCTTTGCCTGTGAAGTTCACCATCTTCAGTGTATTCAGTCACATGTTTTGCGATATCGTTACCGTTTCACAACTTTCAGAGACCAAGCCGCCGCGGTGATGCTAACAACAACTAGCATGCTAACGCACACTTCCCGACTCTCAGACAATAAAATATATCATTATAATTAGACGCAGACAGAACACAGCAGATTTATTTTGACCTCAGGAGCTGCGCATACGACATATCTGTACACATTTTGTTCAGATACTTAGAGAAAAAATCAGGTACGTGCCGATACTTTGAGTGAGTGATTATTTTTAAATCATTGGCGCCATTAAGATCTTGTACAAAGTCGTTCAAGTTTAAGCAATCAGGGCTCAAATCCACATCTTTCTAATGGCCCTATAATACACGGGGAGCTACAATTACACAGGAAGCAGTCACAGTAATTACCGTAATCAACCATAAAACGGGAAACACTTTTTTCAATAGACTTTACATGAAAACAAGTCCTCGGCGCTCCCCCTGTAACTTGGTATTGTCTGGGCTGTTTGAGCTGCACGAGGCCCATTGTTCGCCGTGAAATTGATTAGCATTGGGTTTTAATTGCCACGAAAACATTTGGGGACAAAGTGTGTACTATTATCTACCGCGGTATGGAGGAAAACTCAAAGTAATTATATAAAGCCAACAACATGTGCAAGGCAATCTCGTATTTGTACTTTGTGTTCAAATTATGACCTCTGCTGGCTCGTTAAAACTGATTTAGTGCCGGCTCGTAAATATACACAGAGCGAGGTACGTGCAGTATTCAAGGATGTTACAGTATTCACATAGTAGTAGTAGTAGTAGTAGTAGTGGTAGTTGTAATTATACAAGTATCAGTAGTAAGAGTAGTACTAGGTGTAGTAGCAGTACAAGTAGTAGTAGTAGTTGTGTCGTAATAGTGGTAACAGCAATAGAGGTACTAATAGTAGTAGTTGTTGTTGTAGTAGTTGTTGTTGTTGTAGTGGCATAGTAAGAGTAGTATTGGGTGTAGTAGCAGTACAAGTAGTAGCTGTTGTTATAGTAGTAACGGCAGTAGTAGTAGAAGTTGCAATTACAGAAGTATCAGTAGTGGCCTGTTAAGAGTAGTATTAGGTGTGGTGGCAGAACAAGTAGTAGTAGTTGGTTTTTTTTAGTAGTAGTTGTAGTTTTAGTACTAGCAATAGTAGCAGTAGTAGTTTTAGTAGTAGCAGTAGTAACAGTAGTATTTTTAGTAGTAGCAGTAATAGCAGTAGCAGCAGTAGTAGTTTTAGTAGTAGCAGTAGTAGTTGTAGTAGTAGCAGTTGTCGCAGTAGTAGTTTTAGTAGTAGTTTTAGTTTTAGCAGTAATAATTTTAGTAGTAGTTTTAGAAGTAGTAGTTGTAGTAGTTTTAGTAGTAGCAGTAGTAGTAGTTTTAGTAGTAGCAGTAGTAGTTTTAGTAGTAGCAGTAGCAGCAGTAGTAGTAGCATTTGTAGCAGTAGTAGTTTGAGTAGTAGCAGTAGTAGTAGTTTTAGAAGTAATAGTTGTAGTAGTAGTATTTTTAATAGTAGTAGACTGACTGACTACTCCCTCGGTGATAACACTGAATAGTGTTGATATGACATGTTACAGAGGAGGAATCTTCAAACTGTAATGCAATAAAGTCGACGCATGATGTTGTTAGCGTGACAATATTAAATACAGCCTGATCTAATCCAGATGCCCTCCCTCGTCTGTCCCGCTGCGTCTCCGCCGTCTCACTACCGTAATACACTTTGTCATGGGGCAACTTTGTTTTGTAATCTTGGCCAACCAGACCTCTACATCACTGCCAGCTAGCATTAGCCCGGACACCGCACAGAGGGCCCAGTTTAAAACATGAAATACACGGCTCGTAAAAGGGCTTATCGGCCAGACGAGCGGACCTTAAAGGCCTCGCGGGGGGTTCAGGGGCTGTAATGATGTCTGGACTTTTGAGTACTAACTATATGTATAAAAGAAATGAGGTTTTGGCAAGCTGTTTAACGGTATTCAACCCAAAAACTACCACTTCATTTACTGTTAAAGATGCGCTGCAAAATTTCTTTTGTGGCTACAGTTTCCATGGAGATGGTAACGCTTAGAGAATATTCCACAGTATGGCATTAAATGTATCTATCTAGATTTTATTTATTGCTCTAAAAAACCTTCTCCCTTCATTCTTACTGCCAGTTGGGTCACCTCTCCACTGATCTGACCTGTAATTTAGTTTGGTGGTGCCTTGTTTGTCTACATGGAAATAAGATAAACTTAAAGCCATACTGTGGAACATTTCATGTCACACATCATGATTTAGATAACGACTATTTGAAACATTCTGCCAAAAGTTGTAGATTTTTGTAATACCTACATTTCAGCAATACAATATACAGTAGTATTAGTAGTAGTAGTACTTGTTGTTGTAATTGTGGAAGTATCAATAGTAGTGACATAGTAAGAGTAGTACTAGGTGTAGTAGCTGCACAAGTAGCAGTAGGCCCAAGTTGTTATCGTAGTAAGAGCAACAGCAATAGTAGTAGTAGTTGTAGTAGTGGTAGTAGTAGAAGTAATAGTAGTAACAGTAGTAGTAGTCGTAGTAGTAGTACTGGTTCTAATTTTGACAGTAGCACAGCCCGTAATAGTAGTAGTCCATCCATGTGGTATTTCTCGTAGCTTATTCCAAATGAAAATAGTGTGTTACCATGACAACACGATTATATTTAGAGTAAATCATGTATTTCCGCCCACTCTGCCCGTGCATTGATCCCTCTGTGTGTGTGAATGACCGTTAGCGTAGCCACGTTAGCTCCCCGCTCGGACACAATGGGGCTTGATTAAACAATAGATGGTCCTCTCTGTGTTTAACCTGCGCACACAATCTGGTCCCAATAAGCACTAATGTTTATTTATTTAGCACTGTCCAATCACTTCATCGCGCTGCAAATTAAAAAAGAAAACAATTATTTCACGCTAGGGGGTCGACGCTGCGTGCTGCTAATGGCCTGGTTTAGACAGCGCTCTGCTATCTGCTGACTTACACTGTGCACATATAGTAGGGTCTTTTAAGGAGATTGGAAGGAGAAATGGTTGTTTTTGTCATTTCAAAGTCGCTAATTAAGATGGAAAGTTTACTGTGAGCAAAGAAATTTTATAGAAACATCTGTACAAAGTTGTTGGTCACTAAGTTAAGCGCATTTTTTGTTATCATGTTTTGAGGTTTCTTTACATATTGTGTGGTGTTATATTCTGTTCCGGTCAGTTCCTTAAGGATATACTGTATTTTCCAGACTGTACATCGCTCTGGAGTATAAAATGCAAACTAATGAAGAAAAAAACATATATAAGTCGCATTTTTGGGGAAATTTATTTTACAAAATCCGAGACCAAGAACAGACATTTTATCTGTTATGTTAGATATTAACAGTTACTCAGAAAACTAGAGCATAAAAAACAAGCTAACAAGTTTACTCTGGATCTCAGTCCAAATCACTAAATCCATTGAATTCTTCATCCTCGGTGTCGCTTCTGAACAACTCCACCAACTCTGGAAATAGATGAGACACAAGTCTAGAGCGCCCTCGTCAGTGTGACAATAACCTCGCAATAAAGTCGCATCTGAGTATAAGTCGCACCTCCGGACAAACTATGAAAAAAGTGCGACTTATAATCTGGAAAATACGAAAGTTAAGGTACACGTTATCGACCTCGTATTTGACCCATCCTTCGATACCTCTGGAGAAATCTGTCAGGAGCAGAGGACCCATCTTGACGACTTTAGCTGGAGGATTTGACCTGTAGCACATGTTTCGGGTTGATGGAGGGAACCGGAGCGGCCGGAGGAAACCCACCCAGACACAGGCAGAACATGCAAACTCCACACAGAAAGGCCCAGGAATCGAACCCAGAACCTTCTTACTTTGAGCTGTGAGTGGAAGCCTGTTTCGGTATGGGGATATTTAAGCGTTTTTCAAGCACTGATATTGCTCAGATATTGAAAATGTGTATAACTTAACATAAATGCATGGTTGCTATGGGTTACGTCATCTTTATATCGCCCAATGGACCATCCTCGCAAACTCGTAGTCTTTTGTGCAATTTGATGAATCTGAAATCCAACAAAACTTATGAGTTATCGAAAATTACTTAACCCCTTCATCAAAGTCTCTCTACTTGATTTTTTCCATCTTAAAAACGTAAAAAACAACAGAGCTAGTTCATTTTAAACCGTTTGCAGTGGTCCAAAGTTACTCCTCACTTACCTTACGCATTCTGACCATCCTAACTATTCACCATGATGAGTTTATAAGCGCTTTTCACAACAACTAGCATGCTAACACGCACATCCGGATCATCTAACAATAAAACACATTCTAATCAGACGCAGACGGCGCACAGCGGACTTATTTTGACCTCGAGATCTGCTTATAACCTATGTGCGTACTGGGGCGAGACTCATTTTGCGCAAACACATGTGGAAAAATCAAGTACAAGGCTTTTAAGTTGTATAAATATTTCGTAGTGTTAGCTCTCGTGTAGCGTCATGACTAATGCATACGCCGAGATTGCGCGCCCGTGTTACAGGTGAGTACGTCATCTCTCTGTTTCGTAATGAACCCTGTCTGTTCTCGTCTCTCCTCTTATGTTAAACACAGCTCTGGCCTCAAACTGTCACTTCCAATAAGACACTCACGTCTACTCGTACCTCATACTGCAAGAGAGGAACGCTACTACAGACGGTGGAAATATCGCCGGAACAAAACCAGTCTCAGCTACTGCGAGTGCTGCTTCACTTCTGTCCTTATTCGGTGGAAGATGCTCAAGTAGTACTAATACTGGTAGTAGTATTTATTGACATTGGGGTAAGAGTAGTAGAAAGCGCTGAAGTAGCACGTTGAGTAGTAGTCATTATAATAGTAGTGGGTGTAAATGTTTTAGTAGCTGCTCTATTAGTTGGAGTATTATAGTAGTAGTTGTTGTAGTAGAAGTATTAAGAACTCCAGTATTATTATGATGATTAGTACAAGTAAAAGTCATGACAGTTGTTTTTGTTGTTATGGTAGTACATAGTCAGTAGTAAAAGTAGCAGTAGTGGCAGTTGTAGCTGTAGCAGTAGCACCAGTAGTAGTAGTAGCAGTAGTAGTAGCCGTATTAAGAACTCCAGTACTGTTACCAGGAGGTGTTGAAGTAAAAGTCATGACAGTTGTTGTTGTTATGGTAGTAGTAGTGGTAGTAGTAGCAGTAGCAGTAGAAGTAGTAGCACTAGTAGTAGTAGCAGTAACAGTAGCAGTAGTAGTAGTAATAGTAGTAGCAGGAGTAGAAGTAGCAGTAGTAGTAGTAGCAGTAGCAGTAGTAGTAGTAGTAGCATGAACAGTAGTAGTAGTAGTAGCAGTAGCAGCAGTAGTAGTAGCAATAACAGTAGTAGCAGTAGCAGTAGCAGTAGTGGTAGCAGCAGTAGTAGTGGTAGTAGGGTAGTAGCTATATTAAGAACTCCTGTACTAGTATCAGGTATGAGTAGTAGAAGTAAAAGTCATGACAGTAGTGGGTCCTGTAGTAGTTCTCTATAAAAAGTAATCCCTCTAGTAGTAATTGCTGTCATAAGATAGTAGTAGTTGAATTAGTACTAGTAAAAGTAGCGGCAGAAGTCAGAATAGCTACAACAATATACACTACACACACTACAGGTGATAGCAGACTCAAGTACTGAACAAAAGATCAGTGGTACTAGAAGTAATAGTAGGAGTAGTAGTTTTATACATGTCATTTTTAAAACAGTTTTTCATGTACTTTTACTTCAGAAATACTACTACTACCAGCTTTTCTCCATCTGCGCTGGTTCAGATACTTCTGGCCTCTCTGAATTCTTACCACTTGAATGATGAGGGTCTTATCTCATAATCAGCCCGAGCTCCTTCGGTCGCTCTCGTTGCGTCGGCGCTCTTAATAAGGTCTGCGGTTAGACTCCGCTCTGCCGCCGTGCCGTTTAGCAAGAGCGCACGCCAAACTGGGTCACTTTGAAGTTCCACATGTAACAGTCGAGTTAGATCACAAGCTCAGAACAGCATCCTCCCCTCTGGTCTCTCCTCCCAGTGCACCAAGTTTGAGAGGAAATGAAACTGGCCTTATCCCGCAATGACTTTACCACGAATGCTCCACAGTATGGCATTAAAGCTATCTCCTTCAGTCAAGTTCGCCAGATTACTAGTCAGATCTGTGGAGAAGCAAACCCGCTCACATAGAAGTGCATGTTTTTAAGTATTTGTTTCAGCGATGGAAAGACCCATAATAACCTACATTTAAGTTAGACCCTGCACCAGAAAAGTTACATAATACTAATAAAAAGTGTCTTTCCTTAGGACGTAGCGACCAAACTCGGGCGGGAATCGACCCTCTGACCTTTGGATTGGGGGGACGACTGTTCAACCTTTCTATAACTCGTCAATACCCGTTATCTTTCATTACACGCACGTCCCTTCTCGTAATCGTTTTTCCGTATTACTCTTGAGAAATATTCCAATAACGATTCTGCGCCTCCATTTTGTTTTCCAGCCTGGAGATGTATAGTTTTAAAGCTATATCGTCTTTACAAAATGACCTTTTCCTCCCCGTCCTTCCTTCACTTTCCCATCAGATACAGGGCATTCTCGGGACATTTGGCTGCATTATCCGTCGCCACAGGAGCAGACGGACTTTGGTATTGAGCGGACAATGGGGTAAGGTTATGATTGCAGTTAGCGTTCGCGGCTAAGGCTGTAATCTTTAGCCGGAGGGGGGATGTCTCTGCTTTCTAATGCAGTCCAATAGAAACACAGTGTGACATGGAGCTAGCTTAGCCTCCGGTCACATCGTGGTTATTCATTTAAGGCTGCTGTGCTGTTTGTGTTATGTTGGTCATTCATTTGCGAAGTAGAAGCGAGCCTAGAGTTTATACATCAGTGTGTACTGCCTTTGTTACTGTAAGAAGGCTACTACGACGCTACTACTTTTGGCTGAACCTTCTACTACCACCACCACTACTACTGAGTTCAAGTTCAGATAATAGGCTACTACTATTCTTTATCATTTCTACTACTCGCATTACTAATACTCCTCCTCCTACTACTACTACTACTACTACCATTGAAAGGCCTACTAAAATTACTGAGCACCACTAAAACATACAGTTGTACAATAAAGTAGTAGTTCATAGTTTAAGTAACAGCTGAAAGTATTGCTACTACTACTACTGCTACTACTACTACTACTGTTATTACTTGTACTACTACTACTACTACTACTACTACTACTACTGTTAATACTACTATTACTGCTGCTACCACTACTGTTATTACTACTACTACTATTACTACTACTACTGTGGTTGATTTGATTTGATGAAAGATAAACTTTAGTCAAATCATCAGCTTTTGTTACAAGAGACACTTAAATACTGTCATCTCTGTTGCTACTGTGATTTCTACTACTATAACTATTACTACTGGTACTTATACTACTACTACCATCATTACGGCTACTGCTACTTTTATCATTTCTAATCCGTTCTCTTCCTAAAAGTCAAATGTCAGTAGACTTTCCTGGTTTGTCATCGTTCACTGGGGCTGTGTGCAGTCATATTGTTTACAGTGCACAGATATAGCTGCTCTCCTCCTCCTCTTCCTCCTCCTCCGCCTCGCTCCTCTCTTCTCCATCACAAGAGAGGGAGACGTGGGCTGCTTTTTGACCTTTGCGAGCTCCCGTACCTCCTACAGAAATGCCAAATCATGTGTGTTTGGATAAGCTTTAAATCCACACTACAGCACAGGGCCTGGCTGTGTGGAATAGAGCTCAAAAGTCACCTCCTTTCCCCGAGTTTCAGGAGCACAAGGAATTAGGACCATTATCAATTAAAAAAATATGTGAAAAAAGTGTTTCTGGTTTGTAGAGGTCGGAATCCATCAGATCTACGTAAGTCTTGGTCTAGTTCTGATTTAGTCCTGGTTTAGTCCTGGTTTAGCCCTGTTTTAGACCTGCTTTAGTCCTGCTTTAGTCCTGGTTTGGTACTAGTTTAGCCCTGGTTTAGTCCTGTGTTAGTTTTGGTTTAGACCTGGTTTAGTGCTGGTTTAGTCCTGGTTTAGCCCTGGTTTAGTCCTGGTTTAGCCCTGGTTTAGTCCTGGTTTAGCCCTGGTTTAGTCCTGGTTTAGTCCTGGTTTAGTCCTAGTTTAGCCCTGGTTTAGTCCTGCTTTAGTCCTGGTTTAGTCCTGGTTTAGTCCTGGTTTAGTCCTGCTTTAGTCCTGGTTTAGTCCTAGTTTAGTCCTAGTTTAGCCCTGCTTTAGTCCTGGTTTAGTCCTGGTTTAGCCCTGGTTTAGTCCTGGTTTAGTCCTGGTTTTGTCCTGCTTTAGTCCTGGTTTAGTCCTGGTTTAGCCCTGGTTTAGTCCTGGTTTAGCCCTGGTTTAGTCCTGGTTTAGTCCTGGTTTAGTCCTAGTTTAGTCCTGGTTTAGCCCTGGTTTAGTCCTGGTTTTAGTCCTGGTTTAGTCCTGTTTAGTTAGTTTAGTCCTGGTTTAGTCCTAGTTTAGTCCTGGTTTAGTCCTGGTTTAGTCCTAGTTTAGTCCTGGTTTAGTCCTAGTTTAGTCCTGGTTTAGTCCTGGTCTAGTCCTAGTTTAGTCCTGGTTTAGTCCTGGTCTAGTCCTGGTCTAGTCCTAGTTTAGTCGTGGTTTAGTCCTGGTTTAGTCCTAGTTTAGTCCTTGTTTAGTCCTGGTTTAGTCCTAGTTTAGTCCTGGTTTAGTCCTGGTCTAGTCCTAGTTTAGTCCTGGTTTAGTCCTGGTTTAGTCCTGGTTTAGTCCTAGTTTAGTCCTGGTTTAGCCCTGGTTTAGTCCTGGTTTAGTCCTGGTTTAGTCCTAGTTTAGTCCTGGTTTAGTCCTGGTTTAGTCCTGGTTTAGCCCTGGTTTAGTCCTGGTTTAGCCCTGGTTTAGCCCTGGTCTAGTCCTAGTTTAGTCCTGGTTTTGTCCTGGTCTAGTCCTAGTTTAGTCCTGGTTTAGTCCTAGTTTAGCCCTGGTTTAGTCCTGGTTTAGTCCTGGTTTAGTCCTGGTTTAGTCCTGGTTTAGTCCTAGTTTAGCCCTGGTTTAGTCCTGGTTTAGTCCTGATTTAGCCCTGGTTTAGTCCTGGTTTAGTCCTGGTTTAGTCCTAGTTTAAACCTGTTCAGTCCTGATTTAGATTTTTATTCCTGGTGTTCAGATGTCGGTATCTACCTTAATGACTCTAATGCAGTACTTTTACATACTTTGTACAACAGAGCTTATACTTGATAATTATTCATAGTACTGGTAGCTAACTTGTTGCCCTCCTTGAATCTCTCCTAACTTAGCATTTTCCCAAGTTTAGCCCCAGAAAACAATTAGCAGCTGACTTGTGCTGGAATGATGGTGCAGTTTTTGTTTAGCCTAAACCGCTACATCCTGGACTGCCTCATTAATTTGAACTGTGCCGTACAACTTCGAGCAATAATAGCTTTTTAGTATTCAGCTGGAGGATTGTACCGGCTCATTTTCTATAAGCAGATAAGACTAACCACCTCGATCCCATCTGAATTATGAATGCCCTGTTGTGTATCTGGGATGGGTGAAAGCACGCCTCGGGGATTTACTTCATTAATGTTTTAAAATACAGATTATAAAGCACAAATATGTATGCAGAAACACAATCATGCACAAGTTTAAGGCCAGAGGAAACAGTTTTTATTATAAACAATTTGTATTTTTGATTTCAGACTGGTATAAAATGAGGTTATGAACTCCCCAGGACATGTAAACTGGACAAATCCACAAACACTAGTAGCATTTGAAAATAAATACGGCTGCCAAATATATTAAAATAGAAAGATTTTTTTTCTTTTTCATTTTGGTTGGTTGTATTTTGCTTTGAAAAACCTAGAAAATCATGTGTCCTCACTGTGAGCGGGCTTGCATTTCCACAAACCTGACTCGTATTTGACCTGGAGGAGGGCTTTTCCTGCTTGTTTCCATGGAAATGTTGTTCCTTTGCCTCTAAACTTCCGCAGTGTGCTATAAAACGTCTATTTTCATGGTGGTTTTAAATGTCCATGGGATCATACAGGCGACGTGCCACCTCCAGAAAGTTACACACTGTGCATTTAATTAACTGAATGTGTTAATTATGTTTTACTAAGTATCGTTCAGTAAATTGGTTTGCGTTGGGTAAAAATGTCTTATTGTCTTCATTTTGACTCTAAGATCTCCTTTTACAGTGTACAGGATCCGTATGGGGCAAGACAAATCTTCCTTTATTCCTTAAAAACATTTTGTAGAGCCCGTTTAAATCCTCGTTCTTCTTTCACTTTTTCGCCGTCTCTCCCGTCCCTCAGCCCAACGAGAAGTGACAGACACCAGAGTGGTTCTTTGTGGTTCTAGCCCGGGCGTCGGCAGCACGGGTCCCCCAGGAACGAAGCCTGATTTGGGGGAAGATGGTTTCCTTAATCGGCCTCATAGACTCCACTGGCTCCTGCTCTCTCTCCCTCCCTCCTCTCTCTTTTTCTCTCTTTCTTTCTGTCTCTCCCTCTCTCCTTCTCTCTCCCCCTTTACACCAGGCTGTAATTGAACTGAGAGCAGAGATTTAACCACTCACTAGGAGGATATGGGGGAAGTGAAGGCTGAAGAATATAACATGCTTTTATTTTGAAGGGCTCCAAAGGGTTTTCAAAATAAGGGCCTTATCTGGAACTTTCAGAGTGTGTAATGTTAACAGTTTAGTCTTGTAGTACATCTTTGTGCCAGTGTCTTTGTAGTTACGATGAATAGAATTGAAAATAGTACTACTACATCTACTAGTACTACTCTACTACTACTACTACTTGGCTACTACTATAACTCTTTCTTACCACACAGTAAATTTCATGTTTTAACACTTAAAAAGTAAAATTTTACTCTGTTTTCAAGTGTACATGGTCCTTATCTGTAACATTTAACAAGTTACATTTACTTTAGCTTCAGAGTTAAAATATTCTGTATATAATATAGCTGTGTTTATAGAATTTAACACTAGTATTTACTACACACAGTCACAAGTACTAAAAGTAGTCTTCATTATTTACTATATTACAGTACTAATAATGACAAATAAAGTACAACACTATATTGAGTTAAAATATATTCTTGTCGAGAGTCAAGTTTAATCTTCATTTTTACTCTTGCAAGAATTCGTTTGAATCATTTACAGTTTGCTGAATAAATCGACACAATTTACAAATATATGATGTGATTTTATTTATGTTAAAACACAATTTCAATAAAACATTGAGTGAAGATTGAAAATGACAGTAAGGTACAACTACTACATGACTACTACCACAACTACTACTACTACAACTACTCCAGAGAGAGGATGCTGGACCTTATACTGCGAATTTGTACTACTACTATTACTACTACTACTACTACTTCTACTGCTACTACTTCCAATCCTCCCATAACTGCCTCTATACTTCTATACTACTACTATATCTATACATTTCCACAGTGACTCTGAATGAGCATAACTAAACTAAACAACAAAATAATTTCCTTAACGTGCCACTGGACAGTACTGAAGATGACCCACAGTAACACAGGGAGGATATAGGGTTAACCACTCTGCCACTGCACATCCCACACGTGGACTTGTACTACTTGAAATAGCGAACATGTTTTTGAGTAACCTCCAAGGCGAGTTGTTACATTGCATTACAATCCTCTATAGGACAAGCTGTACAAAAGGCACCAATTAGCTTCTTAATGATGCTAATTTGAGCTAGCGCGGTTGGCTCATTTAGCTCTGCGACTGATGACAAACGAGCTGCAGTTTCGATTTGCTAATTGTGGGATCACTGTGAGATGGATGCTCTTTGTGTCCTACATGGGCCACCGTAGAACCCAATTCACATTCTGTTGTTGTACTAAGCTAATGGCTAACTGAATTACATCATTACAATTAGGGTGAAGTTAATGTTTATCTTTGCAGAAACTCTGGGTAATCCTGCCTTCTGTATTTAAAGCTACAGTGTGTAACTTTCTGGAGGTGGCATACTTGAAAGCATAGACTGTGTACTAGAAGTGGACTAAGTGAGTGTGACCCAGAGTTTGGCTCCAGTCAAATGAAGTTTATCAAAGCTAGTGCAGTTATAGCGGAGAATTTAGAGCCAATTTACAGTTGTCCCTCATTTATTGTGGGGGTTATGTTCTAAAAATAACCCACAATATTAGAAAACTGCGAAGTATCAGCTTTATTTTTTACAAGTATTACATATGTTTCTTGTCTGTAAAACCCCTCACCACACACTTTATATACTTTTCTCACACAGGCATTAACATTTTCTCACATTTCTCTCTCGTTTAAACACTCAAAGTTCGTCGGTGCCTTTGTCGGTGTCTTTGTCGGTGCAGAACGTTTCATCGACGTTGTGCAAAATAAAATTACCAGGATCATGTAGAGCGGGTTAAAATGAACAATTTAAGACCAAAATGACGAGTCTGACAGCAGCACTTACAGAGAGAGGTGACAATTTTTCAATGTAAAGTGAATTGGAGCCAGACTCGATGGAGCTGGAAGCGCACCCATGATCACTTCTTATTTGGAACATGGCGGCTAGCATGTTAGCTATTTTCATTTATATGTACAATTTATCTGTCAAAGTTATTCTTCACTTAACTAATACATTTAAAGCATCCTAATTATTCACCACTTTGGTTTTAAAAGTGCTTTTCACAACTTTCAGAGGCCAGAGCAGTAAAGCTAACAGCAACTAGTGTAGCATATATGATGCAACAATATAATAATAAAATACAATAGTGTAGCGGTGTAGTTGTAATGGGCTAGGTCTCAGAAGGTCTAGATTCGGCTTGGAGGAAGTGAGGTGCTCAATGAGGAACAGACACGGTGTTATAGTGCTCAGTTGTGTTATTATTTACAGTGGTTGAGACAATATTTACAAAATATACAAAATCAGTGCACTTATTTATGTCACTTGGTTAGTGAGAGTCCAACGCGTTCAGAAAAAGTGTAGACATGAGGTGCAATCAGAGTCCATAATCCACGCACATAGTTCATTAATGAGTCCAGAAAATGTTTTGCAAATAGATCAAAGTGCAAAGTGCAGAGTTTGTTCAAAGTTCAAAGTTCAGGACCCATAATGTAATCCAGAGGTGAGTGTGCGTGAGTTTGTGTATGTGGGGAGCGGCTGCAGCGCCTCCTACCACTCCGGCGGACACGTGCACTCCCGGCTGGGTCTAGGTTCGAGGCCTTCTAGCTCGCCATCGTATCTTGGAACCTGGCCTGTATAAAGCAGGACCAGCAATAAATAAACAATATGTGCAATGTTGGCACTAAATCATCATCATATTGTTCATAACATCACAATCATGTTTCAGTTACTTAACAATCATGAATAAATATCCAGAGTACTCATATAAAAAGAAAAGTTACCATTTATCAGAGTATCTTTAGCTTTAAATAGTTTAAACAGAATGTCAGAATAAATATAGCACCTTAGTTGTTGTTCAAGGGATCACTGCAGCTAGCGCCAGCACCAGCTAACAGGTCCGTGCATACAATATAGAGGAGCGCTAGCATTAGCATGTTAGCTCCGAACCATAAATAGATTGAAACTCACCAGTTCCTCTTAATATGACCAATATAGCACGATGTCGCACAGCAAGAGGGCATCTATAAAGATCGCAGGCATAACAGTTACTTCAGAGCATTTTTATAACTATAAGTAGTAACTTTATGAAGGGGAAACATGCCTACCTGCAGCAGCTCGGAACGCCCCGGACCCACAACACCATGAGACTCGCCGCGGGTGGCCATGATTAAAATAAGTTCACGCGCATGTCTCGCGGGGGTGCGCGAAGTCCCGCGATACTTGCGCGAAATCTCGCGATATTTAACCTTAGCCATGGGACGCAGAATAAAGCAGAAATGGGGAAAATGACTGGGTTACACTAGCATGCTAACAATCACGTCCTGATAACGGACAATGAAATGCTTTATAATAAGATACAAACACCACACAGCAGACTTATTTTGACCTCCAGAGCTGCTTGTACAATATATATTTACTTTGGCAAGACACAATTTAGCTCAGATACAGAGTAAAAAACCTGGGTACAGGTTTGTTCGTTTAGTAATTACATTTAAACCATCTCAGATTAGCAGTACAATGACACAGTGAAGCTAGTAGCATGTAGCTGTTTGGTATGCAGCTAGCAAACGCCGCTATCACATCTGACATCCCGAGCTGAGGAATTATGGGACGACGATGCTATCATGACTGTAATTGTCAATGTAAATCGCCTTGTCTTTTATTCATTTATTTATTTATTTTATTCGTTCTTTCGCATAACGACCACTCGCCCCAAACTACATTTACATTCCACTTGACGGCGGCGAAGGCATTACAATAACGAGTGACAAATGAAAAACATAAAGGGAGATGATTAAAAGTCCGCGCCGTGTGATTTACAATGGGGAGTGCGCACGTGAGGGTATGTGTGTGTTGTCTATGCACGTGCACGAGTGGGTTTGAGTAGTAGTAGTAGTAGTAGTATTATTAGGAGTTTAGGCTCTCCGGGAACGTGCTTATATTTGTCACTGGGGTTTTAAGCTTATATTCAAAACAGCAGGTACATTTGTCCTGTTTATGCTCCGCAGTAGAAAAATAAGGCATGTTTGGGGTTTTTTGGTGAATTATTAAACGACTTCTGCCTCGTTTCTGCTCATTTTTTATATAGAAAGTAAATTAACCAGTGGAAATATCTGTTGTTTCTATTGGTAAGTAACCACCAAATATGCGACAATCTGAGAGCTTAAAACTAGTGTTGTTCAATACCTTTTTTTGTTTTTTTTGATCCAATACCGATACTGATACTTGGCTTTATGTACTTCCATATTGTATACCAGTCTGATACCACATAGTGTGAAGAAGTATACTAAGGCTATGCAATTTTGTTACAGCACAAGAACAAAAAGTACTAGGCTATCGCTAAAAACAGGCGACATTTTGAGGACTTTTGACCATTCTGAAAATGTAATATTGTGTTTTGAATTGTTCTGAAACCCATGGATAGCTACAAATGTCAAATACTACTACTACTACTACTACCACTACTACTACTACTACTACTACTACTACTACTACTACTACTACTACTACTACTACTACTACTGGCCATACCCCCCTGAGATCCTGTATGAACTCCATGTCTCAGCAGTGTTAGTACTTGGATGACAGACCGCTGCAAATACTAATGCCATTGTGTCCTTAGGCAAGACACTTCACCTTGCTCAGTATGTGGTGTGTTCGTGAGATTGACCGCCTCATTTCCGTCAGTTTACCTCGGGGTAACTGAGATATTTAAAACCACTGTGGAACATTCCAGGCAAAGTTTTAAAGTTGAACTAAAGTAGTAACCTTTGTGAGAATGTACTGTCAGAACAAACACCGAAGTGTGTTTAATCTGTATAATCATATATCGAATCATATAATAATAAAAAAACAAACTACTACTACTACTACTAACAACTAAGTAGTAGTAGTAGTAGTAGTAGTAGTAGTAGTAGTTGTGGTAGTATTAGCAGTAGCAGTAGTAGTTGCTGTGTAGTAGTAGTAGCAGTAGCAGTAGTAGTTGTTGTAGTAGTAGTAGCAGCAGTAGCAGCAGCAGCAGCAGTAGTAGTAGTAGTAGTAGTAGCAGGAGTAGTCACAGTAGTAGTAGAGTAGTACTTGTTACTGTTGTTGTTGTTGTTGTAGTTGTAGTAGTAGCAGTAGCAGAAGCAGAGGTAGTAGTTGTTGTTGTAGTAGTAGTAGTAGCAGCAGTAGTTGTAGCACTAGCAGTACCAGTACAAAGTCTGATTATATCTACCTTCAATCCCTCTCCTCTTGTTTTGCACATTTCTAACACATCATCATCTGGTCTCGGGGGCACAAAACCGCTAGCTTAGCATTTTACGATCAACGCGCTCACCCTTCAGCCTCTAGACGCTAAAATAAGAATGAAATAATTGAGAAAACAACACAAAGCAGGTATCACGGAGAGGTGGCACGTACCTGCAGGGGACAGTTAACGAGCAGCAGAACGAACACGAGGTTTATGCCGACATCACAGCGAGCTACAGGAGAGCCTTGTCCGGGTTCTGACTGCGCCGCCATTTTGTTTTGGTTTTGTAAATATCCCAAAACTGCTCATTAGTTATTCCTCACTGACCTTATGCATCCTGACCATCCTAATTATTCACCGTGATGAGTTTATAAGCACAACTTCTTGCCGTTATTAGTGCTAACACCACTAGCATGCTAACGGCACACTTCTTGATTCACAGATGATCAAATGCAACAGAGCGATCTTATTATCTTATTACATGAAGAATTCCTTTAAAGCTATACTGTGTCACTTTTCTGGTCGAGGGTACGCCAGGGTTCTGCTTGTTTCCATGGAGATGTTATTGCTTCGCCTGGAATGTTCCGCAGTGTCACATTAAACATTTATTTTATTACTACCTTGAACATGCATTCTTTCTTGACGGGCTTGACTCTCCACGGATCTGACCTGTAACTTGTCCTGGTGGTGCCAACAGTTTGTCTCCATGGAGTTAGATAAGTTTAATGCCATACTGTGGAACTCTACACTGTAAGCACAGCGATTACATCTCCATGGAGACAAGAAAATGGCATGCTCTGTACCAGAAAAGTTGCATAGTGCACGTTTAAATATTTAGTGCCAAACTTTGCTAACATGTTTGTGAGGACAGAGTAACCACGGAAACAGCAGGAGGACAGTGCAGAGCCTCATTCATCACAGGTGAAGTGGCCTGGCCCTGTGCTGCCCCCTACAGGCGCCGTGTGACCCTGTCCCACCCCATCACTCCACACACAGGGGCCACAGTCCTGCTGCTCTGACTGGAGCCTGTGCACTAGAGCTGCAGGGAGTTTACTCTCTCCCCCTCTCTCTCTCTCTTTCTCTCTCTCTTTCTCTCTCTCTTTCTCTCTCACTCTCTTTTTCGCTCCTTCTCTCTCACTCTTTCTCTCTCTCTCACTCTCTCTTTTACTCTCACTTTCTCTCGCTGTCTCTCTCTCCTCTCTTTCTCTTTCACTCTCTCTCTCTGTCTCTCTTTCTCTCGTTCTCTTTCACCTACTCTCGCTTTCTCTCTCACTCTTTCTCTCTTCACTCTTTTTCTCTTTCACTCTCTCTTTCTCTCTCTCTCTCTTTCTCTCACTCTTTCTTTCTCACTCTCTCTCTTTCACTCTCACTTTCTCTCGCTTTCTCTCTCTCCTCTCTTTCTCTTTCACTCTCTCTCTCTGTCTCTTTCTCTCATTCTCTTTCACTCTCTCTCGCTTTCTCTCTCACTCTTTCTCTTTTACTCTCTTTTTCTCTTTCACTCTCTCTTTCTCTCTCTCTCTTTCTCCCACTCTTTCTCTTTCACTCTTTCTCTCTCACTCTTTCACTCTTTCTCTCTCGCACTCTCTTTCTCTTTCACTGTCTGTTTTTCTTTCACTCTCTCTTTCTCTCTATCTTCTTCTCTCTCTCTTTCCATCTTTTCTCTCTCCCTCATTCCTATTCTCATTTTCTTCCTGTCTTGCTTTCCCTCCTCCCTCTATCAACCACACCCACACCAACCTCTATTCCTCCCTCTTCCTCTCCACACCTCTCTCTCTCTCTCTCTCTTTCTCTTTCACTCTCTTTCTATCTCCACACCTCTCTCTCTCTCTCACACTCCCTTTCTTTCTTTCTTTCTTTCTTTCTCTTTTTCTCCCCCCTTCCTCTCCACACCTCTCTCTCTCTCTCTCTCACTCTCTTTCTTGCTTTCTCTCCTTGTCTTCTCCCTCCACCTCCTCTCTCCCTCTCTCCAGCTCCGTCTCCTCCTTGCCCCGCCCTCCCCCCCGTCCCGCCCCGCTGTGGGTGACACCTGCACATAACCCTGTATCGGGTGAGTAATGCCTGCAGCCTGATCTCCGGCTGTGCCTGAGCAGCCTGGTGGGCCCCGGCTCTTTAGCTCTGACACGTACAAGACAAATAAAGTGGTGTTTAGGGGCCCAAATGTGAGTAAGACGTATGGACGCTGTTATATTTAGACTTTCTGCCACGTTATAATGGTATTGCTATTTTAAGAAACTGCAGGATACGAAAATTAAAACTCGATTTCGATGCAAAGGAATAGACGATACCGCGATGGTGATAAAAGAACACTCTTTTATTGTCTCTTTTAAAGCCAAGAGAAACAAAAAGAACAATAGTAGGGCCATTAAAGGTTGAAGAGGGTCGTTAAGGCTGAAACTGGAGACAATAGATGTTCAGAGTTTCAGCAGTTAGCTCCTCCCTCCAGATAGATACAGGGTGGCCCAAAAGTCACTGACACTTTTAAATCTTCAGTAGCTCCTATAAATCTTAAGTTACACTCACCAAATTTTAGCAGTAGATAAACTGAACCTTCAGAGGTTTTTGGCAATATATACGGTTATAATTGTTCACTTACACTTGAACTTATCACGACTTAAACTAGGGGAAGTAAAAATGACCTTATGGCTCTTATTTGATCCTTGATATTAAGTGTTAAGTTGTTTATTGTCTGAGGTTTATTCACAAACACCTTTTCTTTAAGATAGTCCCACAGGAAGAAATCAGGACTAGTCAGGTCTGTGGAGATCACATACTGCCCCCTGTCTTTGAAAAACACTTATTCCTTTAATGACATTTACACTTGGGGCATCTCTGGTATTAAAATGTCGACGGTAACACTGCTGGGTTTGTGAATTTGACCCACGTGACTCAAAGTACCACTGTACAATGAGGGTTCGTTCCTTGGTGCTGTATTTGCTCATATTAATGTCGGAAGGGTCGTTCTAAATGGTCTGGAAAAATACAAGAAAAATATTTAGAAACAAAAGAGTTATGAATTTTTTTTTCAACTGTCAGTGACTGTATAAGACAGTGTCCACCAGCGATCTGACCAGAACTGAAGAAGTGGCTTGGATTTTCTGTGAAACGTCTTTACTTCTATAACGATTTGTCCAGTTGACAGATTTAAACTTAATCTTTTGTTACAGTCTATGTGTCTTAAACTTGTTCTGATACAGCTCAGGATCGTCCTAAAGCTGTTCAGGAAACGTTCATGTGACTTTTTTAGTATCAGTACATGTTCAAATGAGAATCTAGTTCCGATACTAGTTTGTGTATCTGATTTAGATTTTAAACTCCACAAACACGACCCAGATATGATGTAGACATGTTCAAATGAAATGTAGCTTTTACCGATAACAGTTCTAATTATCATCTATTCTAAATTACAAAATATTGCGCACAAAGACAAAGTTTTTTATGTTGTAATTCAGTGTCAGATAATTATCCAATCAGAACGCAGAATGAGCGTCACATGACTCTCATTCTGGGCAGCACAAGACTCTCTCTGATCTGAATCCTCACGACCTAAACGTTTTGATGAAGTTGTAATAATTTCAACTTTAAAACCATTATGTTTTTGTGCAATTTCCAAAGAAACATCATTATAATTAACCGGAGAACAAGCTATAAAAACAGTATATTGTAGCTCTGACGTGTAGCGCCAGATTAAATTCTCTTTTCCAAGACAACAAATCTCCAAGGAACGTTCTGATCAATATTTCATTTGTGGCTCCTCTGACCTTAATATACTATGCAGTTGTGGGGGATTTCATTTTAGTCACCAAATGGATTTAAGTACAAATACCTTATAGGCTTTATAATCTGCTCTATCAGTTTATCTGATTTTTATATCAATTTATCAGATTTTTATACAGTTTTTATACCAATTTATCAGATTTTTATAAAATTTTTATATAATTTTATCAGATTTTTTATACCAGATGCTCCTTCACAACCCTTTCCAATCCCGGTTTGAAAATGACAAACCAAGTATTTTTAAATCAAGAAAATATATAAATTAAACTGAGGAACATTCCAGGAAAAGCAATAAGATCTCCATGGAGACCAACACTTAAAGGTGCAGTATGTAACTTTATGGAGATTGTACATCACCTGCATGATTGCGTGGAAATATGAAATTAAAATCACACTAAAACATTCTCCATCTGGATAGAAAAAGGAACAACTATTCCATGGAAACAAACAGGGAGAGATCATCCTCGAGGCCAAATACGAGTCAGGTTTGTGGAGAAGGACGCATGTTTTTCAGTACATTCAGTCTTCTCTCCTGCCCTGTTTTTGTACATATCATAATATGTTGTACCAGGAAGCAGTGCTATCCTCCTTCCATCTATTTACACATCTACAGGGAAATACTGCAGCTGATAACAGATACTACACTGTAAAACTGGGACACTCATCCATATACATGTATACAGCACCTGCTATAGCTCTGTCTAGTACTACAGAGGTATGTGCGTCCAGTGGGAATATACTCGTCTTGTAGTCTTGTTATCTTGGTTATTCAAGTCTAGCTATTAAACGTTTTACTACCTTAAAAATGTGAAAACCCCAAATTAGTTCATTTTAAACAGTTTGCAGTGGTTATTCCTCACTTACCTTATGCATTTAGAGCATCCTAATTATTCAACATGATGAGTTTATAAGCGCTTGTCACAACTCTCAGAGGCCAGAGCAGAGTTTTGCTGTGACGGTAAAACTAATAACAACTAGCATGCACGTACACTTCCTGATTACCAAACACTTTATAATTAGATGCAGACAGAACACAGCTGACTTATTTTGAGCTCAAGAGCCGCTGATACAATATATATGTTCTGGTGACACACTTTGCTCAAATACATGGAAAAATCTTGTATAGTATTGTTAATTTGGTCATTACTGAGTGAATAAAAGAATCAAAGTAATGAATATGAGATGGTAAAAGTGGAGTTCGGAGTAGAGCCGCTGCTCCTCCACGTCGAGAGGAGCAGCTGAGGCGGCTCGGGCATCTGTTCCCAACATGCCCCACTGGGAGGAGGCCCCAGAGGGAGACCCAGGACACGCTGCAGGGTGGCGGGCGGGCGCCCCGTGGTGTTCCCAGGTCAGCTGTGTCTCTCGGCTGACCTGGGAACACCACGGGGTCCCACCAGAGGAGCTGGAGGACGTGTCTGGGCTGAGGGAACTCTTGGAGTCCCTGTTTAGACTGCTGCCCCCGTGACCCTTGGCCCGGCCCCAGAGAAGAGGAAGAAAATGGATGGATTTGTTATTATTAGACCAAAATAGTGATTTACAGTTAACATGAGCTAAAATCAGTCTGTACCAATGTGCTCATTTATTGCAGCAGTAAAGAGCATGACGCGTCCTCTTTAAAACATTGATTTTGTGTCAGCTTCTGTGTATTTTCAAAGCCTCTTGCTTTATTATGTGTGTCACCTCCTGAACTCATTAAGGACGCCCGATTAGTCTTGTCATTGTGGTTATGTCGGGGCACTTCATTATCTCGTCTTAAGACAATCGTGTCACTATTGTTGTACAGTGGCTGATTTAAGACGGGAATAAAACAATGCAACACTTTCCAACCTCTTCTATTTAAGCTGACATAGATTTAGACTGGAGTTGATGAAGATATGAATCATTTTTAAGCTGTACTAAGGAACTCCTCTGGTCGCTATGGAGACAAGCAAGTGACGCTGTTAGTAATATGTTTTACAAGGTGTTTTTAAGCAATAGAAACACCTGTAAGGGAATGAATGAAAGGTATAGAAGTCTAATGCCATATTGTGAGATATTTCAGATAAAGCAGTAACATCTCCATGGAGACAAAATCCCTACCAGAGAAGTTACATAGTGAATCTTTAACATTTAGGTCTGTGGCATAGATGGAGATCACACAGAGAATGGTAATGTGGCATGTAATGTGGATTTTACCAGGCTTTATAAAGTCTCAACTTCTTAAAATATATATATATATATATTTAATTTAGTTTAGTTTTATTTTTACTTAATTTTATTTTATGTTACTTTATTTTATCTGATATTACTATATTTTATTTTACTTAATTTAAATTTTACTTTATTTTACTTCATTTTATTGTACTTTATTTTACTTTCATTTTCTTCTACTTTAATTTAATTTAGTTTAGTTTAGTTTTACTTTATTTTAATTTTACTTAATTTTATTTAGTTTTACTTTATTTTATTCTACTTTTTTAACTTTTATTTTCTTCTACCTTAATTTAATTTAGTTTAGTTTAGTTTAGTTTTACTTAATTTGATTTGATTTTACTTTATTTTATTTGATTTATTTGATAATTTTTCTCACTCACTTACTTTATGTCCTCTCTCTTTTCGTTTCCATGTATTAAATAGGTCTTTATTTTATCAGCTTGTCCCATATAACGTTTGTTTGTTTTTTCTTTTGATAAATATATGCACCTGTACAATGACCTATGTCGCCAGAATGTTTTGAATCTATGCCAAAGACAAAGATGCCGTCTCAAAGCTAACCGCTAACCTTTAATGCTGCCAGCGCTAGCACGGGTCTAATTCTGGAGGATGTTGTTTGAGTGAGTGGCGTCCGTATCTCCTCCCGTCCCTGCTGTCCCGCGTCGGTAAATCAGCGCGCCCCAAATGCTGAGGTCAGCAAAGAGCCGGTCCAAAGCATCAATCACCTGCTTATATACGGCAGAGAGACGGGAGCAGAGCGCAGCCAATCACAACGCTCGCTCTGGTCGTTGCTATGACATATGAGACAAAACACAGTCTGTAATATTAATATAAAGGCTTTTTTACTGTGGGACATTGAGCCAATTCATTTTTATTAAACATGCACTTTGTAACTTTACTCGTGGAAGATATATACAGCACGTGATTGTCTCCATGGCGATGTTTTTGCTGTGCCTGGATACTTGCACAGTATGGCATTAAACATATCTACTTCTATGGCGACGAGAAGCTTATACAGGCTTAGTTACAGGTCAGATCTGCGGAGAGGCGACTACACTCACCCTAAGAATTAATGTTTTTCAAGGGATTTTTGAGTAAAAATACGTAACGAAATTAATTCTGCATAAATGAGTTTGATGCCGTACTGTGGAACATACGAAGCAAAGCACTAACATCTCCATGGATACAGGCGGTTGACGAAAAGTTAGAGTGCACCTTTAATAATTGCTCATTTTGAATTTGATTTCATTTTGTTTCATTTTCACAGGGCATTGCATGTACTTAATTGTATGTATAAATATGCACAACGTCTTGAGCTTCTGTCGCCCAAGTCCATGTACTAATACTGAGAACTGATAGATTTTATGTATTTTTTATTTATTTATTTTTTTATTAAATTATTATTTTTTATTTATATTATCTTCTAAAAACACTACAGTGGTCCCGCCCTATATCGCGGTTCACCTTTCGTGGTCTTGCTGTTTCGCAGATTTTTTTGGTGTAATTTTGCATGTTTTTTTTCACAGTGTATGAACGTGCATTGTGTTCCGCATCCTGATTGGTTGAGGGACTGTAGACCATTGTCAGTCAGTATCCTCCGTGTCTCCTGTACAGCAAATTTACATAAATGTTGGATCGCAGTGTGACTCTTAAGTGCTGTATATTTGCAAGTTTTCTCCCTGACAAAACCCACAATGTCGATGAAACGTTCTGCACCGACGAAGGTTTGAACTTTGAGAGTGTTTAAATAAGAGAGAAATGTGAGAAAATGTTAATGCCTGTGTGAGAAAAGTGTATAAAGTCTGTGGTGAGGGGTTTTACAGCCAAGAAACATATAGAATAACTGTAAGAAATAAAGCTGATACTTCGTGGAATTCGCCTATTGTGGGTTATTTTTAGATCGTAACCCTGCGATAAACAAGGGACCACTGTATTTGGTATCTCTTTATAATAACTACACCTTGATTAGCCTTAAAACGGGGCGACATTGGCTCAGTTGGTAGAGCGTTTTTCCACTGATCTGAAGGTTATCGGTTTGAATCCCGCTCTCGACATAAACATCATTGGTTGATCCATCAGATCCACTGAGCCACAGGTTGGCGATGCAATTCCAGCTCCCACAAATAAATACCGTCGTTGTGTCCATGGGCAAGACACACCCAGCTCACCCCCCGTGTCTATTACCATATGTTGTGTTATTACATATCTACATTGTGCGTCTGTATAAACCCATGATTTCCCTGGAGGCTCTGTTTAAACAGCCTGGGGTAGGTCCAAAAGTGTCGTGCTCACATTGTGTCCATAGAAACCTCTTTACATTAGTCTGGAGCAGTGATAAATGTCGGTGCGTTTTCTGGGAACACTGCAGACCCTATAATAAGACGTTCTGAGAAAGAGAGTGAATGCCTCTGCCCTCCCCCATTGTTCTATCTGAAAGAAATGTGTGTGCGCTCTGTCAAAAATCGCCCAATTAGATCAGACCCATACGCACACGATGGAGGCAGCGCTGTGCTGTGAGCCCCATTTTGTCTGCTTAGGAAATCCATCAAGTTTTTCAAAGTGCTATTTATGTCTAGACTATAATTTTGTTTGTTTGTTTTTCACAAGGGATAAACTGCAACTTTAAAGGTGCACTGTGTAACTTTTCTGCTGGGAGGCACTGCTGTCATCTGCTTGTTTCCATGGAGATGTTATTGCTTTGTGGAATGTTCCCCACTGTCACTATATCGCATTTATTCAGCTACACATGTTTGTATTCCAAAATATAGACCCTGTATTGAAAAACACTGTGTACAGGGTCGCCTCTGCACAGATCTGGCCGGTAACATCGCCTGTTGCTGTCACCATGGAGATAAGACAGTCATGGATATCTGTCAGGTCTGTGAAGATGCGAGCCAAAAACACAGTCAAAATGTATGTTTTTCAATATATTTTCAGCAATAACAACACCTGTAATTGAACAAATGTAAGTTAGATCAGGTTAATGCCGTACCGTGGAACATTCTAAGCAATAATATCTCCCATAAAGAGAAGCAGCTTGCGTAGCTTACACTAGAAAACTTACAGAGTGCATCTCGCATAATAAGGTCCATTAAAAACATATTGCACATATTGTCACTGGTGAATCTCCCCGAGTTCAGATGTGCCTGATTGACAGGTGGATTAGCCAATCAGGGACGTGCATGGTCCACGTGTGTCAAAACAAATGGCTTCTTGCTTGAGTGGAAAAAAGAAAGAAAAAAATATCAGAAGGGACAAAAAACATGGATTTCTGCAGAATCTGAAATGAGAGAAGTTTGATTTTGTTCAAAATGGAGGGCGACCAATGAGCTCCACTGAAAAAAACAAATCTGATTGGACGATTATGTTTAGTTTTGGCTCGAGACGCAATGGGAACCAGACTGATATAAAAAATACAGAAAGATATTGTTGAGGACTTGTCAGGAGAATACTCATATCAAATTGTATTGTAAAGTATTTCAGTATTTGGTAAATGAACTCCCCTTTGTACAGTTAATTACAAAAACTGCTAACTCAATACTCTTTCCGCTTCCTCCTCTGACATGAGTACATATATGCAGACTCTATGAAGGCGCTGGCCCCTTTTGCCGCAATGACATATTAAGATTCAAACCGTGGCCTCCTCCTATCTTGATAAATGGACAGAGTGTGCAAAAACTTCCCTAAATGGGCTAGCTGGCTCGGCGCGGGAATAAATTGAGCTAATCAAGGGTGGCCTCACAATCACAGCGCCCAAAGTAATCACCAAGTCAGAGCACAGGACGCAGGCTGGAGGGAGACGCTGTGAGAGACGCGGAAAGGTTACGCAATAGGGCTTTAGCGTATTGATGTCGAGAAGGTAACGCTTTTATAACAGCTACAATGCAACTTAATTAGCCGTAATAAGACTTAATTCATAATTCTACCTGAGTTTTGTCATCTTTAAAACCTGAATAAAACAGCTCTAGTTCATTTTAAACAGTTTGCAGTGGTCCAAAGTTATTCCTCACTTACCTTATGCATTCAGAGCATCCTAATTATTCACCATGATGAGTTTATAAGAGCGCTTCACAGCTTTCAAAGACAAGAGCAGAGTTTTACTGTTGTGACAATGATAACAACAACTAGCATGCTAACTACACACTTGCAGACAGCACACAATGGACTTATTTTGACCTCAAGAGCTGCTTATGCAATATATCTGTACTGGAACACATTTTACTCAAAAACATGTAAAAAAAACAAAAACAGGTACAGGCCCTATAATTATGTAGTTACTGAGCCTGAATCATTCTTAAAGGTCCTACATTACGCAAAATTGAGCATTAAGCCATGATATAATGCTGTAACCTCCTCAAAAACAGACCCGGAGTTGTGTTTTGTTTCATTCACATATGTGAGAAATCTTGGTTTGTTAGTCTGTCTATATCTCCAAAGCTCAAAATGCTCTGTTCCACCTTGTGATGTCACAAAGTGGTAGTTTTCAAACTACCTTTTACATTTAGTAGATATTGACAATTCCAGGGCTGAACTTATCCAAATTATTCTCGTGAAGGTGTATGGAGTTTAACAGGACTGTGGAGCACTTCCTGTATTACCACATGACATCACAAGGTGGAACAGAGTGTTTTCTGTTTGAGAGAAAAACGCAGCCTAAATATGCAGGGTTTGTGTGTTAAACATGTGTGAATGAAACAAAACACAACTCCAGGTCTGTTTGTGATGAGGAAACATTATAACAGAGATTAGAAAACAGCATAATACGGACTTTTTATAAACATGATTATTTTTTGTGTTAAGGTCCGACTGTTCCGCACCATATGCTTTTGTAGGACTGACTATGGACGTCTTCCCATATGTTTCAAATTCAAACAGAACCACACTGTATTCCTCTGGGCCTTGTGACCACTGCTTACATGCTAGTTTTGCACCTGCATCCCCTTCTTCTAATGGCCTGTCCCCTCCAAAAAAACTCACCGCGAGCCAATTTAGTCACAACACCGGTGTATTCTCAGAGGTGGCGCGTGTAGCTAGCCCACATTGTGTACTTGTGTGCGTGTAGTGGCCTTTTCCCCGTGGAGCTAGCATGAAGCGTGATGGATAGCCTCTTAGCCGTTAGCCGCGGGTCTTTTCTATGTTATCCCATGGGTGGTGCTACGCTAAACCAGGCTAGCTGGGCAAAGTCTACACAAAAACCCAGCCGTATCCGCGCAATTTTAGCTCACAATCCAACATGGTTAAAATAGATGCTAGCTCGGACGGGGTTATCAGCAAGGGACAAGCTAATGTTAGGTTGTTTTGACACTGAATTCAATGTATTTCTTCTTTCACTGTAAAGTCATACTGTACTTTTATGTAATTAATGCCAGTGGAGCTACAATTTTCCAGAAACATCTTATACTAGCATGTGGTGATTTGCATACTGAGTTAGCATATGTTTTAATCCAGACGTTTATTTATCCAAGCTTGAGTCTGGCGTAAGGAGCAAACTGACAGGTAAATTATTTTATCAAACAATATGATAGACTTGAATAGTAGCTAACTGAAGGAACTAATATGTCCCAGTCCCAACAGTAGTTGGTAAAAACTTGCAGACTGTACAAGATTAAACCAAAACACATCACACAAAACTATACAACACATAAATAACTATTGTATTTTTGGTTGCTTTATAATAAGATATCGATTTTAAAGAGGGGATGTTATGCAAAATCTACTTTTTTGAGCTGTGTGCCATGTTATAACGTTGTTCCGTCATCAAAAACATGCCTGAAGAGGTTTCAGCCGTCATCCGTGCATGTTTGAGTAATCTAGCGATCTCTCCTAGGCCCTATTCAAACCTTCCTCACAGTTAGCTGTAAGATTTGTCCATTGCTCCGCCCACAAGCCTACATCATCCACTCTCCCACACGACGATTCTCCATAGATATACAAAAACATGACACAAAACTGTACACTACGACTTCACAAACCTGACGTGATGTGCATTAGTTTCATTTGTGAGAAGCACAAATGTTACATGTCAGCAGTTCATACCCCATAGAAGTAAAATACCCCCCTCTTTAACTTTGATTTCACAAAATTATCCAAAATGAGGCTTCTACCGTTAATTGTAATCGTTCACTTTTCTAATAACCTCACAGAGTTTTTTAAGAACAAAAAGAAAGTCAAAAAGTGCCATAAATATACATCAGAGTGAATTAAAATACTTTGAAATGTTTTGCTCGTATCAGAGACTGAACAGCCGATGACCACGAGGTTATATAGTCCTAAAAAGATGCAGTTTCAGCGCTCTTTCTTATATTTCCTACATACTTTACGTGGGTCACCTTCTCATTCCAAAAGCAGTAGAAGAGTGTGGGCCGCGGCTAATGAAACACTGACTTTGAATGTGGAGGTGCACAGAAGTCACTGAAACTCTACAGGACTATACTTATACAAGAAGGACGAATGCTAATACCTCACAGCAAATACAAAGTACCTGCACCTCGGCTTCTCCTCTCCTCCTCTGTCATTTCCCCTTCTCTTTTTCTCTCTCACCCCACTTTCCTCTCCATCCTCTCTCCCTTCTCCCTCTTTCTCTTCCTCTCCCTGTGTAATAAAGTCAAATGTTGAACAGGACTTTTTGTACTTCATCTTTAGTAGTATTAAGGGAGTAAGGGACTGCGTATCGTCTGAAGCTGAAGAGTTACACTACAGTAATATAAAGAGGGACAGGCATATTGTACTACTACTTCTATTACTACTACCAATACTGCCACTGCAACTACTATTACTGCTACCACTACTATATGACATTGTTGTTAATGTATTTTTAGACTTTTACTGGTCTGCCAAACATAGTATACCATTAATACTTCTACTGCTATGATCTCATCTACTACTTAGTAATGATACTACTACTATAACATCCATTTACATCAACACTTAGTTTTATACTTGTACTATTCCTATTACTACTACTTCTGCTACTACTACTACTACTACTACTACCTCTACTACTACTGTTACCACTACTACTACTACTACCACTGCTACCACCACCACCACTACTACTACTACTACTACTACTACTATCACTGCTACCACTACTACTACTACTATCACTGCTACTACCACCACTACTACTACTACTACCACTACCACTGCTGCTACTACTAGTATTACTACTATTACTACTACTACTACTTCTACTACTACTGTTTCTACTACTACTACTACTGTTACCACTACTACTACTACTACCACTCCTACCACCACCACTACTACTACTACTACTACCACTACCACTGCTGCTACTACTAGTATTACTACTATTACTACTACTACTACTACCACTACTATCACTACTGCTACTACTACTGCTACTACTACTACTACTACTACTACTACTACTAACAATTCCATTACTATTACTACTACTATTGCTGCAAATGTATTTTTAGATTTTTGTTATTATGTCAAATTTAGTATACCATTATTACTTTGACTACTACTACCACTACTATCACCAAATCCCCAACCTTCCAATCTTAAGTCTTTAATTGTATTTTATACCATTGAATCAGTATTTTCTTGTACAGCAGTACTGCATTATGTAAGTTGTTTACAGTCAGAGTAAAACCAGGCCACTGCAGGCGTGAAGCGATGTGTTTGTGAAGTATTTGAGATGCGTGTCTGGCTGTAATAGCGCCATCATGAGGCCAGCGCTGCAGGGGATAAACTCTGTCCCAAAACCCAATGGTCCATAATGTGACTGTTTAAACCAACAAAATGTGATAAGAGACGAAATACTACTCTGCAGGCTCCAGTCGTCTGATTCTGTCTGTAAGAAGAGCGGAGAGATGGAGAGAGATGGAGAGAGAGGAGGAGAGGAGAGAGAGAACGACAGAGGGGAGGGGGATGGAGAGAGAGAAGCAGAAGGAGAGAGGGACTTTGCCTTTTTTACAATACATTTATTATATGTCAATTAAAACTCACACGAGGATGAGGAGGGAGAGAGAAAGAGGGGGGAGGAGACAGAGAGAGAGAATGAGAGAGGGGGAGAGATGGAGGGATAGTGAGGGAGCAGCAGGGAGAGAGAAAGAGAGGAAGGGAAATAGAAAGAGGGGAATGAGAGAGACCAAAGAGGGAACAAAAGTAGGTAAAGAGAGGAAGAATGAGAGAGGGGATGGGAGAATGAGAGAGTGATAGAAGGGGGGAAGAAAGGGGGGGTGAAAGAAAGAGAGAAGGAGAAAGGGGGGCGAAAGAATGAGCGAGAGAGAGGGGGAGAAAGAAAGAAGGGGTGAAAGATTGAGAGAGAGAGGGAGAAAGAAAGGGGGTGAAAGGATGAAAGAGAGAGGGGGAGAAAGAATGCTATAGAGAGGGAGAAAGAAAGGGGGCAAAAGAATGAAAGGGAGAGGGGGGGTGAAAGAATGAGAGAGAGAGGGAGAAAGAAAGGGGGTGTGAAAGAATGAAAGAGAGAAAGGGGGAGAAAGAAAGAGAAGGGGCGAAAGAATGAAAGAGAGAGGGAGAAAGAAAGAGAAGGGGAGAAAGAAAAGGGGGTGAAAGAATGAAAGAGAGAAAGGGGGAGAAAGAAAGAGAAGGGGAGAAAGAAAAGGGGGTGAAATAATGAAAGAGAGAGAGAGGGAGAAAGAAAGAGATGGGAAGAAAGAAAAGCAGGTGAAATATTGAAAGAGAGAGAAAGAGAATGAGAAAGAAAGAAAGAAAGAAAGAGGGGGCAAAAGAATGAGAGAGAAAGAGAGAAAAGGAAAGGGGGGATTGAAAGAGAGAGAGAGAGAAAGAGGGGGGAGAAAGAATGAAAGAGAGAGAGAGAGCACAACTTGTTCATTTTACAGAGTTTGCAGTGGTCCAAAGTTATTTTTCCACTCACCTTACACACTCTTTACAACTACAACCTAACAACAACTGGCATGCTAACAGCACACTCCCTGATTCTATATAATTAGACAGTCTTATTTTGACCTCCAGAGCTGCGTTTATAATATATCTGTACTGGGACAAGACACATTTTGCTCAGATACACGTGAAAACCTGGAGCACAGGGCCTTCACCCAGAGTCCGGGGCGAGCACAGAGCCCACTGCATTGATGGAGCCGTTAGCATGTGGCGCTAACGATGCTTTCAGGTGCGCTCGTTTTAATAGACTCATTATCGTGTCCATAAAAGACAGTGTGCAGACTGCCACGCTGCGTTCGCCGCTCACTCACAACGTGGGGAAATTCAGAGGAAAATTCAGGACGTACTTAGCTGCAAAAATAGCACTTGTCTGGGCGCGTTTAGAGGAAGCGGTTTAATCTCAAATCTGACAGTTCATCTTTGATATGATGGTTTATTGCTGATTTGCACATTTTGACTGGAGCAAAGGAAAAGATATGTCAAGATAGTCTCTCTAATAGATAGCAGAGTATGACTTGATTTATAGCACCAGGAACTTGTGTGTTTTATGCCAAAAGAACTGATTAAAGGTGGAATGTGGAACTTTTCTACCTGCTTGTCTCTATGGACGTTTCATTGATTGCCTGGAATGTTCAACAGTATGTTAGTTGACCAATTTTTTTCCATTCATCCATTTTCTTCTCTTATCCGGAGCTGGGTCGTGGGGGTCAGCAGTCTAAGCAGGGACTCCCAGACTTCCCCCACCCCAGACACTTCCTCCAGCTCCTCCGGTGGACCAGCCGAAAGACCCTGGGGCGGAGAACACATGGATGAGTTAGCTTGACTTTTAGGAGTTCTTTCAGATTTATTTCCGTGACTCATATGAAACAAAGGAGCTCATTGGTCAGCCATCATTTTGAACAAAATCGAAACTTCTCTAACCTCAGACTAACAGTTTAGTTCTTTGCTCATTGATTCTACAGAAATCCGCCATGTTTTTCAATCCTTTGTGATATTTTTTCCTTTCTATTTTTCATCATATTTGCTTTGATACGAACAGATCATGCATATCCCTGATTGGCTAATCCACCTGTCAATCACGCCCATTTGAACTCTGGGAGATTCACCGGTGTCCAGACTCACATCTTCCTAAAGTATTGAAGAAATGTGCATTCGGGAATCTAAATCTTAAGACCAAACTGCACAATTTTCCACTTTTATAGCAGTTTTAAGTCAATTTCCTTGATGCCATCGCTAGACGAGGGTCCACCAATCCAATGCCTCTGCTCATTTTAAAGTCACAGGTACAGTACATTTTGCTGAATACTACAATACCGGTAGTGCTTGTAGTGCAAATCCGACTCGTGGGAGTGATTACATATATTTTGCCGTGGCCTTAATGCCTTCCTCTCCGTAACCCATCACACTTTTGCTGAATCTTGGACAAGTTTTATGCAAATGTAGCACTTTTAAGGAGAGGTTGATGACAGAAGAGGAGCAGTAGTACGGTTTTGAAGACAGCTTGTATAAGTAGAACTGGAATCTTTATAGTTGATTTGATAAACGTATTTTTTATGTCCATGTAGCTGCTCGTAAAGACTAATTATAAACCAAAGCTGACAGCCTGGAACGGTGTAAGGTACAAGAGGCGAGAAATGTACTGCCCATGTTTGGTTAAAGAACGCGTTTAAGATAAGATATACTTTTATTAGTCTGGGAAAAATTCCAGTATTGCACCGCACAGTTAAGAACAGCAGGAAAATGGTGGACTTAAAAATAAACTAAAAAATAGACTCTAATCTATACATATATATACATCTCTGTAAAATGTGACTTGAGTATTGCAAAGAGGCTGTACCTGTAATGCGGTATGTTAGTAATGCTAAAAATGACTAGCATGCTAACCGTGCACTTATAATTAGATGGCGACAGTACACAGCTGACTTATTTTGACCTCATGAGCTGCTTATACAATATATATAATATAATATATGTGTATTGGAACATGACAGATTTTGTACAGTCCCTTTTAGCCAAAACAATGACTGCGCTATAGCATGAAAGGCTAGTAACAACGATGCTAACAAGACAGACAAATTTAATGACATACAGTGGAACATTTTAGAGAAAGCAATAACAACTGAGACAAGCAGGCAGACCACTAGAAAAGTTACATACTCCTACTGTTACTACTACTACTACTACTACTACTCCTATTACTACTACTACTCTTACTACTACAATTGCGTTACAGTAGAACACTTCAGGCAAAGGTGAGATAAGCCGCCATTGGACCATACACTAGAAATTAACTACTACTACTACAACTATTGTTACCATTACTATTATTGCTATTAATACCACTACTGTTACTACTATTGCTACTACTACTTTGTCTACGGGCTGCAGAGGTCCAGTTGTCAACAGCACAGCCATCCCGGGAGTTAAAGTACTTGGAGTTTCTGTGTTGAAGTACAGTTTGTGTGTACCACTACTTCAATAGGCCGCATTCACAAGTACAGGCATCAGGTGACCCAATCAGTGCCCTCCAGCCGCCCAGCCTCCCCGCTCGATTAGCCCCAGAGAGGAGAGCCTTCTCTGGGTAATGATAAGAGCGCTGTCCCCCCCTCTAATCTCCCTCTCCTCCAGCTCCAGAGTCAGATTAAAGCTCTATCATGGACGGGCAGACGACTGGACCGCACCTGCCTCTTTAGAACCCTGTCGATGGTCAAAGAGCGGGGGCAGTGTGGGGCAGGGAGATAAGAGCCCCCTAGTGGTGCTTTTAAGGAGGGACCACTTCAGAGTAATATTTTGCAGGCTGTGAGAAGAAAGCTATTGGTGCATGTTGTTGTAAATGGTTTTAAATAAGGTTTTAATGCATTTTGTCTGTGTAATCCTTCATGATACACAGCAACAAAAAAAATCATTTCTGTCAACTGGACAAAAGTTTTAGACTAAAGACATTTCGGACAGCATGAAATCCCAGTCTATTTCAACCCTACAAACTCTAAGACAGAGACTGGTCCACCCAAAGGACAAAACATCGAGCCACAAGCAAAGTTATGTGGTCTGCTCCATTCAGTGTAGTGAAGAGTGCAGTGAGCGTTATACTGGAGAAACTAAACAGCACCAACACTGTTATAAGAGCAGCTCGGGACACCAATCTGCCGTACATCTCAAAGCTACTAACCACTCCTTTGAAAATAGTGAGGTTCAGATCGTATCCAAAGAAAATAAATGGTTTGAAAAGCAGTTTCATATCTGCTATTTATAACTCCATCCTCAGGCCTAATCAAAACAAGGAAACAGTAAAACAGTAGGGCTAGCCAGCTAATAGCCAGTATGCTAATAGCCAATATGCTAATAGCTGTGAGGTGTGAGGGCCTGAATGATTATGCAAAGTATGACTCAGGCACAGCTCACACTTACTGTTGTTCAATAGACCTAGCTAACAAACAGAAATTGTGAACAATAAGTGTGCTAGTTTCAGTGTCGCTAGCTCCTCTCTTCAAACTATTTTAAGGCCGTGTCCACCAGAAATCTGACCAGAACTGAAGAAGAGGCTTGGATGAGCTATTCTTTTGCACCTAGATGTATTTCTATTTGTCTATTTGAAAAGGATTGTGGGGAAAAAAAGGGGAATTTGTCTAACAAGCAGGTTTGCCTATCCACAGATTATTATTTCCATATTGTGACACCTTACAGACGAAGCAATAATATTTCCATGGAGACAGCTGGAAAGTGACATATTGCACCTTCGATGTTTACGTCTGATTGCCGTAAAACAAAAGTAAATGTGTTTTTGAGTCGTGATGTTTAGAATCGAGCTGTTCTGGTCTGAAGGGCGCGTTCAGACTGTATGAGGAGAATTAGAGTCTCGCTCCAGTGACTGAGAGGACACACACACCTGCTGCACTTCAAATGTCTGGTAGAAGTCGTGGTTCAGTCCTGTACCATGTTTGTCCCTGAGTACTGCGCTTTGAGAGACTTGTAAAGCTGCGTTAAAGTGTTAGCGCTGATATAAACACAGCTGGGTAATGAACCTCTTCACTAATACAAGGTTTGTGTTCAGGTTCAACATTTGTGGATTTGTGGAGGTCAAAATAAGTCCGCTGTGTACTGTCTGCGTCTAATTATGAAGCGTTCTTTTTGTTAAATAATCAGGAAGTGCACGGTTGCCATACTAGTTCTTGTTAGCGTTACTGTGACTGTTAACACGAGTCATTTTATTAATATTATTTGTGTTGTTTTTAATCTGTTTTTGACCTTCCTAGTTTAGTTTTCATTAGGTTTTCACTATTTTTTTTGATTTTTTTTATTCGGACATTTGAGCCTAGCAACCATCTTAACCAATCAGTGAACACCCCTTCTCACTCCTCAACCAATCAGGATTCATCAGCCGCCAGCGGAACTTTTGGTAGTGGTCAGTGATCGTGTTTGGGACGCTCCAACTTCGGACTTTCTCTTTCATTTCATCTTCAATTGTTCATGTGTCCTCGAGAATATAAATTGATATTATTATTACTATTTGCTGTCAGTCCGGCTCGTTCTGTTTCTTTTGTTCACATTTCTGTTGCGTCCACGGACCAGCCGACCTTCGCATTTTCACTGCACTCTGCTGCGGTCCGTGGTGCGTTCATGGACACTCGGATTTATTTTTATTTTAGGCGAGAAAGTGCCAGGGTCTCGATTTTATTTCATTATTGCTTTGTTTTATTGTACACAGCATGTCTCTAATATATGTCCTGTGTTTCTGTATATTCTGTATTTGCATATTTATTAGGTTTATTATTGCCACTGTTATGTTTATTATTTCCATATATCTTTACTTACATTTATAGTATTTATTTCTGCCTTTTAGAAACCGTGAACATGGTGAAAAGTGCTTATAAACTCATCATGGTGAATAACTTTGGACCTCTGCAAACGGTTTAAAATGAACTAGTTGTGTTTTTCACGTTGTAAAGGCGTTTTTAAGTTGCCTCTGTCCTGCTCGGGCGTCTCCCCCGCTCTGTAGGCGCTCCTGTTGTGTACATTTCCATATCTGTTTTTACACAGTCCTGCCCCAGGCTCTGTGGCCCACACAAGAGGGGCTGTGATCCGTCCCGCCGGGAGATAGAGAATTATACATTCAAATGCTCCAGTGAAGGTCGTGACCCCCGCCGCCGTGCCCTTGAGCGATGATTCCGAACATGTCGCATAGTGCATGTTTTTCAAGATATTAATGGTTTGATATTACGCAAAATTGACTCTTGTGAGCTTAAAGCCATGTTTTACTGCTGTTACCTCATCACACACAGACCTGGAGTTGTGCTTTGTTTCATTCACACGTTTGAGTAACTCTTAAGTATTAGTCTCACCACGTGCATTGAAATTGGCAATTACAGGATTGAAATAATCTAAATCAGGGGTGTCCAGAATTTTTTTTCACCGAGGGTGGCACACTGAAACATAATTGTATTGAATTGAGTCGCTACAGGGAGTTAAATGGTGCATTTAACACAGGTTTGACAGAGACATTGTACCTTTACTAAGACTATTTTTAGGTCTGTGTCACAATGCAATTTGATGTTATTCAGGTTATAGAGATAGAATTGCTTAATTTGTACTAAAAATACTTCTTGATCAATTGGGCCAGTTTAGGAGGAGGCATGAGGGCCAAGAAAAATTGGTCTGCGGGCCACATTTGGTCCCTGGGCCATAGTTTGGACAGCCCTGATATAAATGATTCTAGTGAAGGTGTAAGGCGAGGAGCACTTCCTGTATTACCACATGACATCACAAGGTGCAACGGATTGTTTTCAGTTTGAGAGAAGAAGCCTAAATATGCAGGGTTAAACAAAGTGTGAACAAACCAAAACATAACTCCAGGTCTGTTTGTGATGAGGAAACGACATTATAACATCGTAAAATAATGTAATTTAAAGGCCCTTAGATAAACACAAGACAGATGCTTAGATAGTTCGACGTCACACAGTGGAACATTGCAGACAAAGCAATAACATCTTCATGGAGACAAGCTCGTACCGGCTCCTCGCCAGAAAAGTTACACAGTTCACCTTTAAAAATAATATGCCAAAAATACAAACTTTTACCAACTTTTTCCTGACAGCCATCACAGTTCATCTCACATCAAATCCTCTGACCTAAATATGCCAATGCGGTGCCTAAATCTTACACAATGTTGCATAAGAAGCCACCCAAAAAAATCCCCGCTCTGTCAGTCAGAGGGTCAACTTTTCTAAACAAGATGCCACCGGTCGCTCTCAGGCCAGAGTCCAGACTACTTTGCTACGCCAATTAAACGTTTTTCCCATTCAAAAGAGATACTATTTAGTTTTAAATTGTTAATCACTATGGCAACGATCCAAATTTTTCATATATCAATTAGAAACTACACGTATGTGCCATGGAAGTTCGGAACTATTTACTATTTTAACTTTCAAAACTGTTTCATCTTTCACTAAATAAACTATAGTCGTTAAGGATTTCATTTTACACAAATATATTTTCAGAGTTGCGCTAAAGAAGGACAGGAGTAATTTAAGTTTGCCGTCTCAAACTTCCGCACACATTACTGTCGAGCGAAATGACGGATTCAGAGGAGGCGGCGCGGGCAAACAACGAGCCCAAAAAAAGTGCTCCGTCTCTGGGCTGTCGGGAGAGTGAAGGGTCCAAGTCAATCTCTGCTCCATAACAGAGGCCTGGAAGCTAACACTGCGCTAATGCTACTCTAATGCTACGCTAATGCTACGCTAATGCTGCGCTAATGGACTTTCGTTTACATTTGGAGTCCTGTTTACTCAAAGTGATGGATGTGATGGACGGACTAGCTGAACAGATGCTAATGATTTGAGATCGCTTTTCTCAGCAGACAGTTCTAAATGGAGAGAACGGGGGGAGAGATATATTCTCTCTGGCCAAATTATTAGGTACAGTTAATATATCAGCAAGAATTACTCACTTTTTCATATATTTGAGCAAGATATACGGTATAAGCAGCTCTCGAGGTCAAAATAAGTCCACTGCGTAGCCTACAGTCTGCTTCTAATCAGGAATCAGGAAGTGCACTGTAAGCATGCTAGTTGCTGTTAGGTTTACAGTGGTGCCTAAAACTCCACTCTGGCCTCTGACAGTTGTGAAAAGTGCTTATAAACTCATCGTGGTGAATAATTAGGATGCTCTGAACGCATAAGATAAGTGAGGAATAACAGATTTGACAAAAATGACGTGAACACAAATATAATGGAATGAAATAGAAATGATTTGAAGAACCTTTGATGATGTTTTTTTTTTTAATTGTAGTTTTTTTATTAGTTGTAGTAGTAGGTGAACCAGTGACAAAGCCAAGATAAAGTGAGAGCTTCAAAATTCATATGCAAACAACATTCTGCCAAGAGGTGGACTTTGTCTGAAGGAAGAAATAGTAGTAATTGTAGTCATAGTACTAGTAGCAGCAGCAGTAGTAGTAGTAGCAACAGTAGTAACAGTACTAGTAGCAATAGCAGCTGTTTAGCAGTGGCAGTAACAGCAGTAGTAGCAGTAGTTGTAATAGTAGTAGTAGTAGCAGTTTAGCAGTAGTAGTAGTAGTAGTAGTAGTAGTTTAACTGGCACATGGTAACATTTGTAGTATTTTACCTGAAAGTACTGTGACATGTATTCAAAAAGCTGTAAGAGTGTCGTGACAGGACATTAAAATAATAATCCTACAAACTTTCAGCTGTGACGTCTCTGTTTGCTTCAAATTTGGCACATTTTTGGCCCAAATGTTGAAATTGTTTGCGCAGTTTGGTTTTGTGAACCATCTGAAACTCGGTGGGTGGGATTTCGCTCGTCTCTACCCAAATCATTGTCATCTTTTCAATTTGATGTGCCCCTGCCTATCTCCTAATGACATCTGAATCAGAGCGCAGACCTGATTACACAACACGCCCCAACACACTCCGCTGATATGTCTTTGAAACGCAGTAACTCTACACAAGTAAAGTACATTTGACTTTTAAGTGGCTTTTTAATTCACATTTCTGGTAAAAAGTCCGCCCCCTGCTGGTCTCAATGAAGATGTTATTCATGGCTTTCCATTTCCTGCTATGCAAATTTTTGGGGACTTTTTCCTTTTTTTTAATACTTTTTTTTTTTTATTCGCAATCGCTATGGCAATGGTCCTAATTCCTCCCCATTCTGAAACCCCCAGATAGCTTTACCTGGAATTTCTACCTCCATGGACAAGCAGGCGACATACCTCATTAAATCAGCCTTTTAATGTCCGAGTATCAGGAAGTGCACATTTGATTAGCATGCTAGTTGTTGTAAGTGTTACCAAAAAAGTGCTTATAAACTCATCGTGGTGAATAATTAGGATGTTCTGAATACATGAGGGAAGTGGGGAATAACTTTGGACCACTGCAAACGGTTTAAACCAAAAATAGAAACAAGCTAGTAGCGGACCATGGAAAAGTTACATAATGCAGCTTTAAAAGTCAAAGGTTTTTTTTTAGGTTTTTTTTTGGGTTTTTTTTTTTGTTATTTTGACAGAAGGCTTGTTTTTGCTGGAGTGTCCTTCTTGCAGAGTGCGCTGTAGCTAGCTAGCGGCCTTTTTATGTTTTGCTCATTATAGAAACTTGTCTGGATGCTAGCTTTAGCCAGACAGGCCCAAGGCGCAGGCTGCAGAGACGACAGACAAATACACCGAGAGTTTATTTTTACACTACAAATTTACTTATCAATACTGAACCCAAACTGCCCAATTATATCAGTATTATCCAAAGTCTGCCTCGTTACTTTGAACATGTCGCTCACAAATATTTGTCTTTTCTCTTTCACAGACAATACAGATATTTCTAATCTAGTCTATGGATAAAAAACATAAAATAAAAAATCCCCTTGTATCTTTTCTGTACAAACTCAATCAGCTTCAACAAATGTCTGTGTCACTGTTCACGGGGAGAAAGACGTTTGATTCAGAAATGTGTTTCTTAATTATCCCTGTGTGGAAATTATTATCTGATGGATTTGACTCACACTGAGAAACAGAGAAGGGAGTCGTCTGGAAAAAGAATAAATACTACAAACATGATGTGAATGGGTACTACGACTGCTACTATTACTATTACACCTACCATCCCAACTACTACTACTACTACTACTACTGCTACTACTACTCTTTATTACTACTACTATTATTATTACGACTACCATCCCAACATCTAAACTGCTACTACTCCTACTACTACTACTACTACTACTACTCTTTATTACTACTACCATTCTATTACACCTACCACCCCAACTACTACTACTACTACTACTGCTACTACTACTACTACTACTACTACTCTTTATTACTACTACTATTACTATTACACTACCACCCCAACAACTACAACTGCTACTACTCTTTACTACTAGTAGTACTATTATCACTACCACCCTTACTACTACTACTACTACTACTACTACTACTACTACTACTACTACTACTACTACTACTATTACTATTACCCCTATCACCCCTAATACTACTACTACCACTGTTTACTACTACTACTGTTACACCTACTATGCCAACTACTACTACTACTACTAATGCTAGTACTTTTGCAATGACTATTACTGCTACTATAATATTATTACTACTATCATCACCTCCATCACTACTACTACAAGTACTACTACTACTACAGAGTTCCCACTGTTAACACTGTCTTTGCCTAAGGTCAGTTTGTACTAATTGCTCCCGTGTCGTCGTCTTCTTCTGTTGTGGTTGATTATTACTTCATGGTCACTGGGTTCAACATGTATTTACTAGTTCTAGTTCTTTTTGTCTTTTGTCTTTTGTCTTTTCTGTCCCTGAACTGAACTTTAGACAGAAACTCAAAGTTTGTGAAATATAGTTTTAAAATGATTGATGGGTGGTGTCTAGTAGCCGTCATAACTCTTATAGGATTGTGCCACAGGGACGACTCATAAAAGCTGTTGTTTTTAGTAGTACTGGCAAACTTTTTTTTTTACAAATTTTTCAGTGCAAATGATAGTACACATGTATGAAGTCAGTGGAAGCTAATAGCATTTTAGCTAATGTATAGATAGAATTATCCATTATACCATGGAAAATCTAGACAGTAGTATTTTTACTTTTTTATCAGTGGCAAAATACTAGATAATCATTTTAATTAGGTACTATTTCAGGATAAAAACATGCTACTGTTACTACTACTGCTACTACTATTACTACTATTACTACTACTACTACTACTACTACTACTGCTTTACTACTATTACCTCTACTACTACCACTACCTACTGCCACTACTATTACTATTATTACTTCTACTACTACTACTACTACCACTACTACCATTGCTACATTACTTTATGTGAAGCTACTAGCTGAGGTTGTTACTATATAAATACCATTGCTACTAATACTGCATTTACTAGTACTACTTCTGCTGCTTCTACTACTACTATTACCATCAATCCTATAAATAAACAGATAAATAGTTTTGATGTGTAACACATCGCTGACGTTACACACACTTGGCCACATGTAGCAAAGTAGTAGTAGCAGTAGTAGTAGTATTAGTAGTACTATTATCTATATGAGACTGTTATCAGTCTTTTTAGCAGTTGTAATAGCAGCAGGCGAGCAGCAGTTGGACTAGAAGCAGTAACTGTAGTAGCAGCAGAGTACAAAACATGAAAGACGTGATAATTATGTTCACTAGATATTTTTGTCATTTGAAATTGAAAAGATCGTCTTCTCAAATCAATGGTGTCCACATTTAAATAAGAAATAAAGTAAAGAGTGGTGCATTAACATGTCCAATCACAGGACGTCTTTAGGGACTTGTTTATAACGCACTAGTGAAGTACTAGCTAATGAAATGCTAATGAAACGCCAATGAAATATTAACCATGCACTTACAGAGCTCTGAGTGGACCGGCTGTGTGCTGAACGGGAGACGGCACAAGAGCTTTAACGCTTATACAGGCCAAGGTTTGAGTTTTATTTATACAACATGTTTCAAAAATACTTCAGTATAAATAAAAGTGTAGTAGTACAAGTACAAATAGTAATTAGTACAAAAATATTACTTAAATGTTTTGGAATATCCATAGAAAATAGATATAGAAAACGCTATTGCTGTACTCATATTATTAATAATTACTATGGTTACCACGATCCACTACTAGTACTACTACTACTACTACTACCACCATATAAGCAGCTGATTCTGTACCAGCAGTAGTAGTTGTAGTAGTAGTAGTAATAGTAGTAGTAGAAGCAGCAGCAGTTGTCGTAATTATAGTAGTAACAGTAATAGTACTAATAGTGGTATTTATAGTAGTAATACCTTCAATAGTAGTAACAATTTTAGTAACAGCAGCAGCAACAGTAATATTAGTAGTAGTTGTAGTAGTGGTAGTATAGGCCTATAGCTGTTGTGGTAGTAACAGTAGTATTAGCAGTAGTAGCGGTAGCAATAGTACCAGCAGTAGTAGTACTTATAAGTGGTCACAGTAGTAGAAAGGATGTGGTAGTACAAATAGTAATAGTAAGTAGTCTGAAAGTTGTGAAAGTGATCTGATAATTGTGACCGTAGTAGTCATAGTAGTAGTATTAGCTGTAATCCTAGCAGTAGCAGTATTAGTAGTGCTAGTATTTGTTGTGTAACTGCCATAATGTAAGTGCAGAAGTCAATATTTCTTTGCTGTGTAACACGTAGCATTTGTGTGATATTGTGACAGAGCTGTACACAAAGCCTTTCATGTCTCAAAATGGCCGCCGGTGTAAACAGTATCTTTTGTTCCATATTGTTGCGCTTGAAAGAAAATCAAATTTGCAACAATCAGACCTGGCCTCAGCAGAGCGGCCCCCTGCTGGCCCTGCACAACAGCCAATTTATGCTGCCCTTCACAATAAAAGCACGCGGTACAAAGAGCGGGCCTGCAGTCCAGCCAGCGTCCCGCCAAATTAAAAGACGCTGAGGGACATGTGCAGATGCAGTACAGATGTATCGTATAAGCAGCTCTGAAGATCAAAATAAATCTGCTGTGTACTGTCTGTAATTGTCAGAAAGTGTGTATTAGCATGCTAGTTGTTATTGACTTTACCTTCATGTAGTGCTTATAAACTCATCAAGGTGAATGATTAGGATGCTCAGAATGCGTAATGTGAGGAATAACTTTTTGGACCCAGATGTGCTCTCAAATCTCGGAGGTTACAGTAGATTCAGTCCATACTGTTGTTGTGTCCTTTGGCAAGACACTTTACCCATCCTGCCTGTATGTGAATCTGGTGTGTAATGGGTCAGACAGGCTGTTGGCTTTTATGGGCTTTATAAGTTGTTGAAATAGCTATAATTGTATATTAGTAGTGATAGTAGTAGTAGTAGTAGTAGTAGTTGTTGAAAGAGGAGTAGGAGCTAAATTATATGTCTGTTTTGCCAACTGTATTTCAATTGTGGTTAAGCCAGCAGTTGTAGTCATAGTAGTTGAAGTCAATAGCAGTTTCAATAGTTATCGGTAGTCATAGTAGTAGTAGTAGTAGTAGCAGCAGTAGTAGCAGTAGTCATAGCAGCACTAATAGTTGTAGCAATACTATTAGTAGTAGTTGTAGCAGTACTAGTAATAATAGTAGTAGCAGTAGTAGTAGTTGTAGCGGTACTAGTAGTAGTTGTTGTATTTGTATTAGTAGCAGTACTAGTAGTAGTCATAGCAGTAGTAGTAGTAGTAGTAGTAGTAGCAATACTAGTAGTAGTCATAGCAGCAGTAGTCATAGCAGTAGTAGTAGTAGTAGTAGTCATAGCATAGCAGTAGTAGTAGGAGTACTAGTAGTAGTCATAGCAGTAGTAGTAGTAGTAGTAGTAGTAGTCATAGCAGTAGCAGTAGTAGTAGGAGTACTAGTAGTAGTCATAGCAGTAGTAGTAGTAGTAGTCATAGCAGTAGTAGTAGGAATACTAGTAGTAGTCATAGTAGTAGTAGTAGTAGTCATAGCAGTAGCAGTAGTAGTAGGAGTACTAGTAGTAGTCGTAGTAGTAGTAGCGGTAGTAGTAGTAGTCATAGCACTAGTAGTATTAGTAGTCATAGTAGTAGTATGTCTACATTGATCCAAATATTACAACATATAGTCTACATATTTCTCTATTTGGTTCATGTAATAACAAAAAAACGAACAAATGAAACTTTTGCTGCGCTGCGTGTCACTTACCGTTGTCATGGCGATGTGTTTTGGCCATAGATGCAGCTCGGTCCTGATTGTGCTGATAGTGAAAACACGATAAAAGCAGCTTGAACGTCAGACTCGTGAGGTTTGCTTTGGGTCGTCTCTTAATGACACACACTCGTTACATCACAGCGTCCTGTCTGTGGCGTCGCTTCTACTTCAACTTTGTGTTAAATGGAGAAAAGGTGAGAATGGTCATGATTATTGGTTATTTTGTAAAGGACAAAATGAGAAACTGCTCCGGCCGCTGCTGGTGCTTTTTCTAATGGGGAGTGAACAAGGGAAAAAGTATTGTTAGCTTGTTATATTTTGTTACCAGAGCCACCGTTTTGACAATATTGCTGCTGTCGTCTGTCGTTTAATTGTGAGTCAAAATACACATTACAATCTCTGCCTTTCTGAACAACATTGTACTGTAAACAAAACGACATCCACCCACACACACACACACACACACACACACACACACACACACACACACACACACACACACACACACACACACACACACACACACACACACACACACACACACACACACACACACACACACACACACACACACACACACACACACACACACACACACACACACACAGGGAGCCACCAAGCTGCTTCCTGTTTCCTCTGATGCCTCCTTGTCTCCTTGTCTCCTTGTCTGTTCCTTTAATGTTCAAGTGTCCTGACATGTGTCTCTGTAAACAAATGGGACGCAGCTCTCCTCCGTTTGACCCGACTGTGAAGCTAACATCCTGTCTACCTCTCCCCGTGTCTCCTTTGGTTATCTTCAAACTTATAATAACAACACTGCTACCGTTAGCCATTATTACCGTGGTGATTACAAGTATACCACAGTTTCCTGCCAGCTAATGTTCCACAGTATGGCATTAAACCTCTCTGTCTTGCATATTCAGTTACAGATTTTGTAATCGCTAAAAATGACCTTGAAATTATGAATTATGAATACATTCTTATTGTGAGTGGGCTCTCCTCTCCACAGATCTGACCGGTAACTTGGCCTCGGAGCGTCGCTTGCTTGTCTCCATGGAGATAGACAAGTGTGATGTCACTTCCGGGTCCATCAGCTGACTGAAAGCAATGAACATGATGATGGGGGTTTTTTTTTGTTTTTAGCAACAGCACATCTCATGTTAACGAGATTTTAAGCCGGATCTGTGGTTATAAGTGTGACAGAAAGTGTACGAGGGAGGCAGAGGTAAGAAGCTAGGCTAGGCTAAGCTAGTGTTAGCAATGACCAGCAGTTAGTGAGATATACACACTGGTAATCCTATGTTATGCTAGATTATTACTACATTATTTAGATATTTAATACAGTTCATGGTTAAACACTTGTTTGATGAATAAAGAACAAAAACAAAACTAAAAATCAGCTGTGAAGTTTCTGGCTGGACCCAGAAGTGACATCATCACTTAACGACTCCATACACTGGTCCCTCGTTTATCGCGGGGGTTACGCTTTAAGAATAACCCGCAATAGGCAAAATCCAATTATTACATATGTTTTGTGGCTGTTAAACCCCTCACCACACATTTTATACACTTTTCTCACACAGGCATTAACTTTTTTCTCACATTTCTCTCTTCTTTAATTAACTAATAGTGACTCACACATACTTCACAGTTCCTCTGACCGTGCCTCTTCGTCCTAGCGCCGCTCCGCTGTAGTGTCGAACCAACATTTCTGTAAATTTGTCTGAACACATTTTGTACTGTACAGGAGACATGGAGGAGACTGATTGACAATGGTCTACAGCCCCTCAGCCAATCAGGACACAGAACACAATGCACGCTCATACTCTTTAAAAAAAACATGTAAAAATGCGCTAAAAACATCTGCAAAACAGCAAGACCACGAAAGGTGAACGTGATATAGTGAGGGACATCTGTATTCTAAGTAGGACTCTGAAAAGTTACATCATGCACCTTTAAAGTCGAGACTACTGTGAACGTGACTCCACTTCTGCTTCCTGTGTTTTTTCCATCTGAAAGTTGGTGGCATATTAATCGTGATAAACACATGTCTCCTGTACTTGTCCTGGTTGCTCTGACCTGTCTCTCCGCTCTGCCCCCTGCAGGCAGCCCGGTCAACCTGACGTGCAGAGCCTTCTTCGGGTACAGCGGAGACGTCAGCCCCCTCATCTACTGGATGAAAGCAGACAAGTACATCGAGGACCTGGACGATGAGAGAGTGCAAGAGACAGACCTCAAGTAAGACGACACTGCAACACCAAAACAGTATGAGGAGGCGTCACGTCATAAGTCCAGGTTTAGTCCTGGTTTAGTATCAGTTTAAGCCTGGTTCAGTCTTGTTTTAGTTCAGGTTTAGTCAGCCTTGCTTGGTTATGTAAGTCCTGGTTTAGTCCTGGTTCAGATCTAGTTTAGTCCTGTTTTAGTCTTTATTTAGCCCTTGGTTTGAGCCTAGTTTAGTTTTGATGTAGATTTGGCTTGGTCTGGGTTTATTCCAGGTTTAGTCCCATTTTAAGTCTGTTTCAGCCTTGGTTTAGTTCAGGTTTAGTCTGCCTTGCTTAGTTACGTAAGGTCCTGGTTCAATCTTAGTTTAGACCTGGTTCAGACCTACTTAAGTCCAGTTTTAGTCCTGTTTTAGTCCTGTTTTAGTCCAGTTTTAGTCCAGTTTTAGTCCAGTTTTAGTCCAGTTTTGCTCCAGTTTTAGTCCAGTTTTAGTCCAGTTTTACTCCAGTTTTGCTCCACTTTTAGTCCCGTTTTAGTCTTTATTTAATCCTTGGTTTGAGCCCTGTTTAGTCCTGATGTAGATTTGCTTTGGTCTGGGTTTAGTCCAAGTCTAGTCCAGGTTTTGTTCTGGTCTAGTCCGGGTTTAGTCCAGGTTTAGACCCAGTTTTAACGTGGTGAGCAAATATGTATCACTTTGTTGGGACTAAAATGAGCACACACAGTAAGTGACAAGTCTTCTTTATGGAAACAACATGGGTTTGTTTGACTTGGTTTAGTGGGATAGTACCAGTCCTAAATATGTATCATAGTTTTACATTATATAAGTGGCATCAAAAATCAGAACGATACTAAAACTAGAATCAAAACTAGATACTCATTTGAGCAAGTATCGATATTAAAAAAGCCACATTCACAGGACAGAAATGAACCTTTAATGTTGAAAATCACATTGTGTTGTCTAAATATAGTGTGTAAATTATTATTATCATGGTGGTATCGGTATTGAGTCTATTAGTATCAGTACGCATTAAGAAAATCACATCCTTATGACTGCTATGTATTGTACTATTACACCATCACTTAAATATTCAACTTCCAGCATTTTTCATGATGTGGTAAACAGCCTTTTAGACCAGTTAAGTGCGTCGCCACAGACCGCCACGCTACACGCTGCTAACAGGGGCCTTCCTCAGCCGCGTCATAGGAATTATACTCATGAAATTTTGATTGTGTGTTTAATAATGCAGATAACTATGCATTCTTTATCATGAACAATATGTATGCATGGACCAGGTACGCCCTGTGTTCACGTACATTTAAATGGTAAGCGCTCCATTCCTATTCATAAAACTCATTCATATTTTATGGCAAACTTGTATTTGAGCCAAAGGAATTAAATATGAAGTAACAGGTTTGACCGTTTCACTATGAATTTAATATAACTGTTTAATAAATAGTAGTACTAATAGTAAGAGCTTGGATTGGTCATGGTCCTAGTTTAGTCCTGGTTTAGTCCTGGTTTAGTCCTGGTTAAATCCTGGTTCAATCCTGGTTCAGTCTTGGTTTAGTCCTAGTTTAGTCCTGGTTTTGTTCTGGTTCAGTCTTGGTTTAGTTCTAGTCCTGGTTCAGTCCAAGTTTAGTCTTGATTGTTTTAGTCCTGGTTCAGTCTAAGTTTAGTCTTGCTTTAGTCCTTGTTCAGTCTAAGTTTAGTCTTGATTTATTTCTGATTGTTTAAACAGGCTTGGCTTGGTTATATTGGGTCCTTGCTCAGTCTCGGTTCAGTCCCAGTTTAGACCTGGTTCAGTCTTGTTTTAGTTCAGGTTTAGTCAGACTTGCTAGGTTACGCAAGGCCCTGGTTTAGTCTTTATTTAGTCCTTGTTTAGTCCAGGTTTAGTCATCCTTGGTTGGTCATGCAAGGTACTGGTTCAGGTTTGTTTCAGTCTTGGTTTAGTCTTGCTTTAATCAGCCTTAGTTGGTTTGTAAGGGCCTGGTTTAGCTGTTGAGTCTTGTTTTAGTTCCTTTTCAGTCCTAGTTACGTCCTGGTTTAGTCCTAGTTTAGTCCTGGTTTAGTCCTGGTTTAGTCCTGGTTTAGTCCTGGTTTAGTCCTGGTTTAGTCCTAGTTTAGTCCTGGTTTAGTCCTGGTTTAGTCCTTGAGCCCCAGTACTCACAGTCTATACTCTGTATCTGATCCCTCCACATGTAATGAACACAGGTTGATTTGTCTTAATGTGATTGGTCGATTTTTCCCGCTGTTAAGGTCAAAGGTCAAACCGCCCCCGCCCGTCCATGTGAACGAAATCAATCCTCCTTCACAAGAGCGGCTGCACTTTAAATGGATCAGTGTTGGATCTGTTCTTTATTATATTCTCAACCAGTTTTACTTTTTTTTTAAAAATCTATTTTTCCCTGATCAATAGATCCAATATTTTTGTTAATCGCTATGGCAACAGTCCTAATTCCTCACCATTACTGAAACCCATGAATAGTCCTGTTTAACATCGCACTGGTAACAAAAGATTTAAATAAAAAATAAACTAAAATATAAAAGCAAAGGTGATTTACATTTTAACTGTTTTAAAGGTCCACTGTGTAACTTTTCCGTAGAATGGTCCCACACCTGCTTGTCTGGAATGTTCCACAGTACATCATTAAACTTGTATATCTCATGAAGACAAGCCGTTGAGTCACCAGGTTACAGGCCAGATCTGTGGAGAGAGGCTAGCTCGCCCCCAGTGAGAATTAATGAATGAAGCAAAACACCTGTATTTGAATAAATTAAATATAGAAATGTTTAATGCCATATTGCGGACCATTTTAAACACTGCATTAACATGATACTTAGTGTATTTTGAAATAGTAGCCATATAAATGCATTAGTAAGGCAGCAGTTATTTACAGATAACACAAAAATGTATTGTTCCATCTGACTTAATTAAATACTTACTTTTAAAATTTTGATCCAAACTTATGTAATTCTTTTCATACTATTGTATCATGGCTCCACTTCATCATAGGGTATTTTAAATAAGGCAACTCGCTGTGATCAAAAATGCCAAGACATTTACTATTGATTGTGGATCAGGCTCTGCTCTCCAGCGCAGTGCCCCCTGCTGAGTTCCCAATGTTACAACCGAATAAAAACGCAATAATACGCTCGGTAAAGGGCGGCATGCTGGGTAATGTAGTCTCTCTATTAGGCAGAAAGTGGAGGCGAAGTACAGCCTCGTGTAATAGGCCCAGGTGAGTTTGGTTTGGTTTATTTCTAAAGATAATGCTACGATAGTGAGAGCTGCACAAATCAATGTTTCATTAAGTCGGCGGTGAAGAGGAGGCGGTATTTATATTGGTGAATACTGGAACAAACAAGATGGTTGCTTTTTGTGTGCACAATTTAGCATCAAACTAGTTAAAATATATATTTATTACAATTGCAGTCTTGGTTCAGTTCTGGTTCTAGTCTCGGTTTACTTCTCTGGTCTCATATAGTCCTGGTTCAGTCTTGGTTTAGTTCTGGTCTAGTCCTAGTTTAGTCATGGGTTAGGTTCACATTTATTTGTATAGGTTTAGTCCTGGTTCAGTCCTGGTTCAGTCCTGCTTTCGTCTTGGTTTAAACCTCATTTAATCCTGGTTTAGTTCCGATTCAGTCCTAGCTTAGTCTTGGTTTATAGTTTTAGTCCTGGTTTAGTCCTTCTAGGGTCCCATATAGTCCTGGTTCAGTCTTGGTTTAGTTCTTTTCCAGTCCTAGTTTAGTCATGGGTTAGGTTCACATTTATTTGTATGGGTTTAGTCCTGGTCTAGTCCTGCTTTAGTCTTGGTTTAATCCTCATTTAATGCTGGTTTAGTTCCGATTCAGTCCTAGTTTAGTCTTGGTTTACAGGTTTAATCCTGGTCTAGTCCTTCTTGGGTCTCATCTAGTCCTGGTTCAGTCTTGTTTTAGATGTTTAGTTGTTGCAAATGTGAATAACCACACTAAATAGTTCAAATTCATCTAATATAGGTTAGCCAACCAGTCCTACTAGCCTATTAGCCTACTATTGTCTTGTAAAATTGCATGGAGCCTTTTATCTCTCAATTCTTCCCACTACAAGTAACAACAAATGCATATCATGAAAAGGTTAACAATGAGCACACTGACAAGGCTAGCACGAGCGTTCCCCGCCCTATCTGTGACCTGGCATTTGTGAACATCGTTATTAGCCCGCTAGCGAGCACTCCGTTCACATCTTTGCATCCCTTTCTTTCAAGTGAAGGACAGTTAGCCAATTAGCGCCTTCAGGATCTGGGGGAAAATATCAGAAATGAACAAGAAATTCATATACGTTTTGCTTTTATGTGACAACAGATGAAGCTAGCGACCCTGAGATGCTAGGTCGCCTTGTAGGAAGAGTGTTACAGTCTCATATTTGTGTTATTTGAGTACCTCTTGCTCTTTGCGTAGCTTTGAAATGTAAATTAAACCACAGCAGAGTATTGCCCAAAGGCACTGAGCTAATACATGAAATAGAGCTGCTGGCACCATGTTTTACTCTTCTGATTTAAGGGGGGAGACTGTATTATGGTGGAAACAAGCATTCTGGTCCCTTGGAAAATGAATATATAGGTTAAGATGGGGTTTGTAGGGTTCTTCATCTGGTTGGGTTTCAGGTCCAGATTCAGGCAATGGGGAAAAAGAAATGAAATATTCTCATTGCACTGCAGAGTAGGGCTATTGCATGATTGAAGACTTGCTGAAACTAAACAGGCAATACACTTAAAGGTACAGTGTGAAACTTTCTGGAGGTGGCACGCTTGAACCTGCATGATTCTAGTGAAATAGAAAGTTAAAATCATACTTTGGAACATTGTTTACGGAGATGGATGAGTTTCAAACCATTGTGTGCGTCATTATAGCCAAAAGAACAACATTTCCATAGAAACACGCAGGAGGAGACTAAGTAAGAGTCAGAGGTTTGTGGAGATCATAGATTGGATATATATAAATGGACCTAGCTAACCTGCTAGCCACATCGTTCCAAATAGGAGGTGATCATGGACGCGCTTCTGGCTCCATTGACTTGTCGCCCCTCGTTCTGTAACTGCTTCTGTCAGACTCGTCATTTTGATCTTAAATGTTTGTATTAACCCGCTCTACATGATTCAGTTTTTTTTTTTATTTCGCTATTGTGACCCTAAATCAAGATATGAACATTATTAACAGACAAATCAGGCGCCTTCGTTTCCAGATGTCGCTCCCACTAGTGTTAGCAATAGGTTTGATTGACTCTTTGGTTGCTATGATACTCGCGTCATAATTCCAAATATGTAACTCAGCTCCAAATCCGCTCTGTAACAGCTAGCCTTGGTTAGCTTCATTTGACTGGAGCCGAACGCTTCTTTACACAGTCTGTGGTGGAGATGTGAGCCCGCTTACAGCAAGGACCTATATTTTTCAGTCCAATAAAAACATGCTTTGTTTCAGTCTGTTTTTTGACTAAACTTAAAATGTAAAATATTTTAGCGATATAAAACACATGCACTTATAAGCTCTTAGCATCTCAAGCTATTTACTAATACATTTCTTTAACTCTTTTTCTTTTTTCTCTTAATTACAATCACAGTTTCCCCACTATCCATCCAAAAACTTTGACAAAAAAAACCCCAAACACGGCGGTTCATTTTGGATTTGAAGCGATGCTAAAGCTAGCTCCTTGGCCGTGGTTGTTATGGGGAGAGTTAGCCTGGATGACTCACTGTTCCTCGCCCTCCTCTCTGCTCCACTATCTGCTCTGAGCGCTTTCATCTGCAGCCAAATCTGCACCACCAGAAGCACCATGAATCACACTCTATATATGCAAGAGCAGAGCAGCTTTATGGCAGCGTACGGGACAAAACACTCATTATGACAGGGAAAGAAATGCCATTGTGAACTCCACAGGTTTTAACAAGTAGCCTCGCATCAGTCAGTAAGTCACAATTAATGCTCAAATTTTAAACTCAATTTCAACACTTAAAATAGACTCGATATGATAACAGTATTTGTCTATTACGCCATGTGGTCTCACTCTAGTTCTGATAAAACTGTTCAAGAAAGGTCCAATTTTATCCAATTTATGTGATTTTCTTAGTATCGATACCTGCTCAAATGAGTATCTAGTTTCGATATTAGTTTAAGTATCGATTAGTATCTGTTTTTTTTTTTATTTTGGACAACCTTAGAATCAGTTATCACACCTTGAAGATGCTAGCAAACATGAATCCCACTTTATTCTACAGATAAATGACATAGTTTACCAGAGATTACAGATTTTGTGAATCTTGAGTATAATTTTAGGCAAGATAATAAAAAGCAATAGATAAGCTAGCTCGAGATCTGGATCATAGACTCTATATATAAATGGACATAGCTAATTCGCTAGCCGCTGCATTGCAAATACAAAGTGCTCATGGCTCCATCAACTCTGGCTCCAATTCACTTTACATTGAAAAGCTGTCGTCCCTCTCTCTGTAACTGCTGCTGTCAGACTCGTCATTCTGACCTTAAAATGTTCGTTTTAACCTACTCTGCACGATCATGGTGTTTTTATTTTGCCATTTTATCCGTAAATCTTCTTTCCCCCAAGGTCACATAACTAACTGACATGTCTACCCTGGAAATTCAAAATGGTTGCTTGTGTTTTGACTTAAAATCTTTGGAGTTATGTCAGCTGATCATCGTGTTCATAATGTATAATGTAACATTTGAATATCATTTTGTGTTGGATTTTGTATCATTTGGACATGATTTTGTGTGGGCTGTTTCTGGTTTTAACAGTAGAAAAGAAGCAGTAGCAGCATTAGTCTAGTTATATCAGGCTCTTTATTACAATGGTTTATTTAGCTAATCATCGCTCCTCTTTGTTAAAGTGCATATGACAGACTAGAGGACTTCACTAAAACATAGTTAACAGCATTTTATTTAAGACTTTACTCAAAATCTTGTCTACTTTTTTCCTAATTTTGTGTGAAGTTTCCAGTGTTGGTGACAGAGGTTTTCTTTTGTATTCTCATATAGATACATTTAGACGCAACAAAACTGAAAAGATTGTTCAAAATCAAATGTATCTGCAATAAAATCTGGATTATAATCTGGTTCAGGGAGATGGGAGTGAGAGGAGGAGGAGGAGGAGGTGGAGTGGGTAGGGCACAGGTGTAGCTCGTTTGGGTTGGAGCAGCTAATCAGGACCACAGGAGGAATGGAAGACACTGTGAACGAAGAAACAAGGTAAAAATGTCCAAAAATAATCCGATGTAATATTTCATGTGCAGTGTAGGAAGTACTATAGTACAGGCTTGGGTCGTGCATTTGAATGTAACAGTTTAAGTATATTCACCGTATATTTGGTACTGTATCGTCTGTGGTAGTAGCAGCACTAGCAGTAGTAGTAGTAGTAGTAGAAATAGGCCTCAAATATGGACACTATTGGTTGAAAACTACTGCAAATTGTACTTTTAATATAATAGTGAATGAATGTAGTGTTTAGTATGAGTTTTGTTGAATGTTTTAGAGCCATGACATTTAATTTCAGTCTCCTGTTGTGATGGAGTATTTGATGTAGTTGCTGTAATTTGCCGTGATTTGGTGTAATTTGGTGTAATCTGGCGTAATTTGGCGTTGGCTGAACTCTCGTAATAATAAGTAGAAGCTTTAGTTGATTTAGCCGTAAAAAAACAGTCAGATTGTGATGGGTAGTACTCAGTTATGTTTACTTGAGTATCTTTATAATAAACTGTACTTCTCTGAGTAGTTTTGAGACACCATACTTTTACTTCATGAAATGAGTGGAATATTTTTGTTTAGTTTGACTCAGTTTTGTGTCCATCCTTTGGAAATACAATTATGTTCTTCAAACTTCGAGTCAGATGTTGCGTCTGGACAATGACTCTTACTTCCCTCAGTAGTAATATTTAATCAAATACTTCTAATCTTACTTATTTGGGTCACTATACTATATTGCTACTATTTTGAAGTAACATTACTCTTATTTGAGTAAAATCTTTGGATACTCTTCTCTCATCTGTGTTGAATAGTAGTGGTCTCAGTAGTAGTAGTTGCAGTAGTAGTATTAGTAGTTGTATCTGTATATTTTTTGCTGACTTGCGTGAAGCACTTTGGTCAGCAGAAGTTTTAAATCTTATACATAAACTTGAATTAAATAGTAGTAGTAGTAGTATTTTGACTAATCTTCACTTAAGACTGGTTTGCAATAATTGTACTTCTACTACTCCTTTCACATACATTTAAAGTACTTTGGAGTTGCCACCATATATTTCTCCTTGTATTCTGAACAATGGGATGCATATCACACAAAAATACAGCTCGCGTTTGAGTTTTGACAATAAAAATACGGCTGTGTTGACTCCCGAGTCTTGTGAGCACAATCAGGGATGACACGTCTCGTCGGGACAAAAGGAGCTGTCAGTTCAGGCTCGCCTTCCCGCAGATCAGAGCGTGTTTGGCCACAAGGCGACACGCAGGACAATACACAGAATAAACACATGGAGAGAAGGTTTGAGGATGAAAATACACCAAGACACAATCACAAAACAGCTCTGCAGAAGCCCCGTGAACCAGCCGGAGGAAAGCTCATCTGCTTTGTCAAAGTGTGGTTTGATGTTTATTTTGAAGTAGCAGTTGCAGTAATGGTGGCTGCAGTGATAGTCGTGGTAGTAGTCGCGGTAGTATCTTTATATATATATTTTTTGTCGACTTATGTGAAGCAATTTGGTGAGCTGAAGTTTTTTAATGTGCTATACAAATGAACTTGAATTGAATAGTAGTAGCAGTAGTAGTAATCGCAGTTGTAGCAGTAATCGCCGTCGCTGTAGTAGTTGTCGCAATTGTAGTAGTCACAGCTGCAGTAGTAGCAGTCGCAATTGTAGTAGCAATGCAGTTGTAGCAGTAATCGCCGCTGTTGCAGTAGTAGTCGCCGTTGCAGTAGTAGTAGTCGCAGTTATAGTAGCAGCACTAGGAGTAGGCCTAGTAATAGCTGTAATTGCAGTAGTAGTACCAGTTGAGGTAGCAGTGATAATAGTAGCAGTAGAAGTAGTGGCATTTTGTATTTGTAGTAGTAATAATCTTGATACATTATTTTGAATTATTTTTTTTAGTTCGGAGGGATTCTTCACGTTTTTCCCTGCACCAAAGTACAAATATTGTGGTGTTGTTTTAATCTTTTTCTGATAGCAGTAGATACATTATAGTTGTAGTAGCGCTGGTAGTAGTATTATTAGTTGTTATGGTAGTAGTCAGGGAGCATAAAGTGACTTTCCTAATGACACGACAATGGCATCTAGTACTACCAGGAGGAACTGAACCACGAACCGTCTGGTCTGTACTCCTGAATTCTTAAAGTATCTTAGTGTAGAGTGTATTGTTCCTAAAGCAGACATGACAGATGTATATGTAGCCTGTTTTTAAGGATATACACAGTTGCAGCTATTCCAAACTTGCGTCGCTAATGATGCATGAAGCTAATCGCGCAACTACAGTGGGGCATTCATCAGACGCTAGCCGCCGGGCGCTAGCATGCAACAAACTCGTGTAATTGTGGTTGATCAATGGCTACACAGACTAAGATGGTAACTAGATAGAGTGTAACATTAGCTTACATTAGCGTAGCATGGTGACAGTTAAAAATGGCACTGTGCTTCGGAAGGAAGGGATTAGTTTTATCGAGTGATGAAGGAACATTAAAGGTGATAATTGTGGACTTAAAAAGACTAGAGTCGTTACCAAGAAGAATAATCAAGAAAAGGAAGTGATTTGCAGTGTGTGGGTTTGGTGATGTGGTTTATTTGGATAGAAATGAACTGTATTTTAATGAAATTTGCAAAGAAATGATCACAATTTTAGACGGATAATTCTATAAAAGTCAGTGTACCAGATTTTTACTCATTTCTGCAGTGGTCTAAACTTATTCCTCACTTACCTTATGCATTCAGAGCATCCTAATTATTCACCACGATGAGTTTATAACAGACTCACCCATAGCGTTCGGCTCCAGTTAAATGAAGCTAATCGAGGCTAGCAGTTATAGCGACGGATTTAGAGCCGAGTTCCATATTAGGAATTCCCATCACGAGTATCATAGCAACCAAAGAGCCAATCAGGAGCGAGGCTTTTGAACGCCCCTTCCTGCCCGCACTGCTGATTTGGCAGGAGGTGGGTGCTTAGCGACGCTGTCAATCAAACCTGTTGCTAACGCTAGTGGGAGTGACCTCGGGGAAAGAAGGCGTCTGATTTGTCTGTTATTAATGTTCATATCTTGATTTATGGACACAATAGTGAAATAAAAACACCAGGATCATGTAGAGCAGGTTAATACGAACATTTTAAGACAAAAATGACGAGTCCGACAGCAGCAGTTACAGACAGAGGGGCCACAGTTTTCAAGGAGTCGATGGAGCCGGGAGCGCGCCCATGAGCACTTTGTATTTGAAACATGGCTAGAAGGTTAGCTATGTCCATCTATATATACAGTCGATGGTTTATAAGTGACTTTTCACAAGTCTCAGAGGCTAGAGCGGAGTTTTGTAGTCACTGTAAAGCCAACAACGGACGACTAGCATGCTAACGGTGCAGTTCCTGATTCTTGAACACTCGGTTTGCAGATAGTACACAGGTTGCATACAGTACACAGCTGACTTATTTTAACCTTAAGCTGTATCTGTACAGGGATGAGACAAAATGAGGTGAAATACAGGTAAAGAAAAGCCGACACGGGGCCTGTAATAGTTTGTACATGATCATCCCGTGTTTAACTGCATAGGGGACATAGTATCCTTAGCTCAAGTGTCAGAGCTCAAAGTTGGACTCAGAAAAAGAGACGCGAGTGAAGGTCGTATTGTGGGTTTGGGAGATGCATATTTTAGACACAAAGTCAGACTCCTCGGGCCAAACCTCTGTCAGAAAATCCATATTTTATTAAACAAGTCAATAGTGTTCTTATGACTTTAGACCGCCCCCAGTCTCAGCCGCGCTCACTCTTTGGTTTGGGTTATTTATTTTTCCTGCCTGTGTAACCAACACAGAACAACTCCAGTGTCATTGGTTCAAACGTGCAGATTGTGTGGACATTAACAGTGTTTCTTTGATGAGTGGTTGTCATTTGAATGTTCTCAGTAAGTATCAGTGTGCCAATAGCATGTTTAGCTAACTTCTTACTTTAACTTTTAAAACTACAGCTGCTACATCTACAGTTACTACAACACCTACTACTACTGCAACTACTACAACCAGGAGAGTCAATGATTGATTTATATTAGAGCGGGGCCCATGTGAGGCTTCTTTCCCTGGGCTCCCAAATTTCTGTTGATGGGCCAAACAATTACTACTACAACTGCTACTACTACTACAGCTACTAGTACTACAACAACAATTACTACAACTAAAGACGTCTCTTAAAGCGGTTGTACCAGACGTTTTCGTATTTTGTGTTTTGTTTTTCAAGTAAAATTTGTCTCAGCTCATGCAATAAACAAATATGTTAAAACCCCAATACTGACATAAAGATACTGACTGGGGTATCAAAATATCAATTCTCATGCAAAGAAATAAGTACTTACAATTTCTCCAAAAAAATGTGGGGTTTTTTTTGGAGGTATATTTCATTATTAGCAAAGATAATGACACCAAGGTAAAAATTTTAATACAAAACACGTTGGTATCAGTATTGGATTGATATTGCGATACTTTCCGTGGTATTACTTGGTATTGAGTCGAAGCAAAAAGCAGGTATTGCCCCTCACTTTCACTCATGTATTTTCTCTTTTTTGTGTGTTGCAGGACCATCCGTAAACACCTGGGGGAGCAGGAGGTGTCCATTTCACTGACGATCGAGGCTCTGGACGAGGGCGACTTCGGGAACTACTCGTGTTATGTGGAAAACATCAACGGAAGAAGACAAGCTAACATCCAGCTAGCCAAGAAACGTGAGTCTGTAGTGTTACTGCTGCACTCACACATTTGACAGATTTTCAGGGCTTTGGGGGCATAGTAGGGTTGTCAAAAGTATTGAAAATCAGATATTAAATCTTGTATGATGCTGTATCTGTAGTAGTTCTAGTAGTAGTTGTAGTGCAGTGGTTACATTTATTTATCCAGTTTTACATTAAAGGAGCTGTACCTGATTTGCACCATCTTGATTCAATTCAATTTTATTTATACAGCACATTTAAGCTGCCCAAAGTGCTTCACATAAACCACAAAAACAGATGTACAGATATCAAAAACGTGAAAAACATAACTACTGTATTTTCTGGACTATAAGTTGCACGTATTTTCATAGTCCGGGGGTGCGACTTATACTCAGATGTGATTTATATGTGAAGTGTTTTTTCTTCATTATTATGCATTTTTTTGGCTGGTGCGACTTTTACGGTAGTTCATTTTAAAAGGTTTACAGTGGTCCAAAGTTATTCCTCACTTAACCTTATGCCAGTTAATGCCATATCGTGGAACATTCCGAGCCTGTTCCGAGACAGTTACAATGACTGTTAATCTACTCCCCAAAAATGTGTTGTTATTGAGTAATTTCGTAGACGTTCACTTCTACTTGAGTAATATTTTCTTGAAGTAACCTCTCTACTCACCATTGTAGTAGTTGCTATAATAATTGTATGTGGGCCAGATAAATGTTTGTCCTGCGCTCTACAGCCTTGGTTCGTGCGCATATTTCAGGATCGTACAATCTCAGATATTTCATAATGACCAGTTTCATCCTCGAACCCAGAACACCAGCATTAAATCCAATGGTCCTTGGCTCTGACGTGAGCAGATGAAGCGCACAGGCAAACCAGTGGCATTGTGGGAATTGTTGTTTTTTACGCCTGGAGGAAAAAGGGGGAAAATGGGAGCGTTTTGGTAGATGGTGCAGAAAAGACTCATTCATCCTTAAGGGCCTGAGGAAGTATTAGAGGAGAGAGGCCAGACAAGCAGTTGGACCTCCCCAAAAACACATAAATCTGCTGTGATGGAGACGATTCACTGAACTGGTACCAAGATGGAGGCAAGTGGAAAGACGTATGAGGAAAACGCTGTGGGATTGCTCGGTGTGATGTCACTTCCTGGTTCAAAGTGATCAGTTGATTGAAAATATTGGACGTGTTTACAATTCCCGATTTTTTTTTTTTTTTTTTTTTACAGCACATCTTTCATTAAAAAAGGGATTGCAGTTGTTTAAGCACTAACAAGTTTATAAATGTGACAGAATGTGTATAAGATTGAGGTAAGAAGCGCGGCTAAGCTAGTGTTAGCAGTGACCGACCGAGATATACTGGTAAACCTACGCTATAGATTATTACTAGTACAATTTGTGGTTAAACTTACACTTTTGAAAGGTAAATGTCTGTTATTTCTTGAAAAAACAAAGATAGAAATCAGCTGTAATTTTGCAGGTCGGACCCGGAAGTGACATCATGACTTAACTCATTGATACTGTTGCCATGGTAATTGCGGCAGCCATTTTGTGACTGTAAGAAAATGAAAATTCTGCAACTAGAACTTTTAAACTTGTAATTATGACTTTTAGTACTTGGAAGGGAGAACGCTGGGACTGCTAGGTGCTACAGCGGGGCGCCAGTGACAAAAGCTGTTGTTGTGTCTTTAAGCAAGACACTTCACCCACATGAATGACGTGAAAGTGTGTAAGTTATCCCCACTGAGTATGGAGTGAATGAATAAAGCATCAACTAGTAAAGCATATCCCTGTATTCGACTAATGCATTCTTATTAATTAAAAAGTAGGTCTATGTAGCGGATCTTTTTCAATGTGCTGGCAGATGTAGTCGTAGCGCCCTCTGCTGGTCTGTTTGTACATTCTGTGACTTCTATGCTCCTTTGCCGTGGTAACAGCTTTTAAGTCTTAGCTCTTACAGTTGTGGAAGTCGAATACATTTACATAAAAGTCTCTGCTCCGTCTTTTAAGCTCCGGCTCTTTGATGGCAGCCCAGTTCCTCTCCATAAGAAAAGCTTTAAACCTCTGAGATTAGCCTAGTTTAAGGACTACAATATCACCTAAAACATAGTACTTAGTGTTATCCATCCATATCGTTGCAATAGTGGTGAGCTAGCCCTACTTTACAAAGCGTCGGGAAATCTTTAATGTTTTTGTGGTTGGTTTGAAATTGGTTGGCTCAGTGGGAGGCGAGTTTTTGCCCGTTTATGTGGCACAGTTTTGAATGGAGGAGCATCAGTCAGAATACAACTTAAAAATATGTCCTGATTTCGACTGCTCCACAACGCTTTGGAAAAGTTAGAATTTGACAAGTCTCTCTGACCAACTTTATTTTGGGATGATCAGCACTTTGTCGACGTTAAAGTCTTAAACATTCGACAGTTAAGGGCTGGACATTTGCAGCTAAATGTTTTATGCTTTTAAAAATGATTCAAGTTGCACTGTGTAACATTTCTGGAGAATATTACAGTCTCCATGGAGGTGCTTTGCTTGCTTTGTTCGGATGTTTCACAGTATGGCTTTAAACGTCTAAACTGTCTATCTCCATGGAGACGAGAGCCATCAAGCCATAAGGGGTCAGATCTGAGGAGAGGCGACCCCCACTCACTGTAAGAATGCATGTTGTTCAAGGTTTTTCTATATAAAACCCCTGTAACAGAAAACATACAAGACGTGCAAGTTTAATGCCACACAGTGAAACATTCAGAGGAAAGCTATTGCGTATCCATGGAGACAAGCAAGCAGCAGACGCACCGCTAGAAAAGTTACACAGAGCTTTAATGTAATGTTGCAAATTGGTCATTTTGTGATCTTTTCATGTTGACCGTCAGATGAAATAAAAAATATATTGCACAAAATTGACTTTTATGAGCTTTAGGCCATGTCATAATGTTACCCCGTCAAAAACAGACCTGGAGTTGTGTTTTGTTTCATTCTCACATGTTTGGAGTGTAGCCAGAATAATAGTTACGCAAAGCTCACAAAGCTCTGTTCCACCTTGTGATGTCATGAGGTGGTAGTTTTCAAGTGAACAGCTACATTTGACCTTTAGTTCAGTAGAGATTTGCAGTTCCAGGGCTGAAATCATCCAAATGATTCTGGTGACGGTGTATGGAGTTTAAAAACACAGTGGAGCACTTCCTGTATTACCACATGATGACATCACAAGGTGGAACAGAGTGTTTTCCAAAGAACTCAGCCTAAATCTGCAGGGTTTGTGTGTGAAACATGTGTGAATGAAACAAAACAAGTCCAGGTCTGTTTGTGATGAGGAAACGTAACAGATCAGAAAATAGAGTAATACAGGCCCTTTAATGGTAAGGTTGGTGGTTCAATTCCAGCTCTGGCTTGTGCATTGTTGTGTCCTTTGGCAACCCTCCTTATCCTGGTACGACTTAGTGTGACATGTTGGTGAACCGTAGGGAATGATGCAATGTAAGTGTTTGAGTGTCCAAAAAAAGCACTATATAAAACGAAAGCATCATTAGGCCGTTATTGAGGCTAATTAAAAAACCTGTGCGTTAGCGTTTAGCCTGCGTTAGCTAAGCTTGCTTGTTTAATCTTTACCACTTTTCTTCAGTACAGCTGCACCCTTGCTTGCCTTCCTTCCTTCCTTGTTGGTTGCTTGTTACTCTGCCCTGAATCTGTAACAGGGGAAGCGGTCAGGCAGGAGGCCAAAAGGACTAGGGCTACTATTAGCGGTGTGCGGCGTTAGCTTGTTAGCCAGCCTCTGCACCTGTCCACAAAAACACACTTTGACTCCTGGGCACAGAGTATAGCCAAGGTAGCTTTGTTTATCGCCTTGTTTGTCCTGGTTTAGCTGGAAGGTCGCTAACCGCTGTTGTCCTTCCACGTTAGCCATCATCTTTTATAATGGGAGATGTCAAAAGAGAAGGCTAAATGCTAACGCTTGATGGATATAGATGCAACAGGGTTAGCAAAGTCCAGGCGTTTTTAGCGTGCGTGCTATTAGTCAGTCAACGAAGGCTAGCGTGCGCACACTGAAGCACGAACACAGGCAGAGACGGAGTGGACACAAGCGGAGGACTCAAGGCAAAGCTAGCAGACCATGAAACAGTGTCCAGTGTAAATTATATTAGAAAGGATATGTTTTGACTGGAAACGCTGAAAAATCTGGGGGTTCTTCCCACAGGAGATTATTAAAGCAGTATTTCCTGCATTTTGACTGACTAAAGTGTACCTCCAGAGTAAGAGCATCGTACCTGGGGCCCCTTTTTACTTCTGAAATGTAGTCGTGGTTTGCAAATGTGACTCGCCGACACCAGCCAAATCCAACGACAGAAGCTTGATCCCCTTTAACAGTTTATGGCCACAGCATGTACAATCAAACACGCTGCAGTAAACTCCACATGCCTTTATTTTATCAGCTGCTCAAAACTGAAAAAAGCTGCACTGTCCAAATAAACACAATTGGCTGCACAACGAAAAGATCCTTAGTTAAACCACAGTCAGTTCTCAGAGACACATGGATGGAGAGGAGATTGTCAGCATCCTCGTACTTTCGATTTCATGTTCGTGGGTTTTTAAGTTCAGACTGAGCCACTGCATAAAACGAGGCACCGACACGATCCACCAAGACACGTGCCAGGTCCGTGTCGGTGTTTTACTCAAAAAACGGTCAAACGAGGGCCAATTACTTTGTGTAACTTAGGATTTATTTAGAACGAAGCGCGAGTCACGAGGGGGGAGGCAGAGGAGGGCTGAAGCTTTGAACAGACAGAGAGGAAGAGGAAGAGGAGGAGGAGGAGGCTGCACAAACACTCATCACAGGGTCAAGAGGAGAAAAGAGGAGGCTGGACTGGTGCATTTCAGGGTTGGAATCTGTCTATTGCTTATTCCGATCTCTCTGTAGCCCACGTTACACCTGGGGCGGAGTTTGAAGTGTGGACACCTGTTAGACCAATCACGTCGTTGCTTTTACCTCTAGACCCCGCCCCTCCTCACTCGTCACTCTTGGTTTTAGTCTGTACTGCGCAGTTTAGCATGTGTCTGAAATGTATTTATGGGGGGAGTTTGAATGTTTAGTCCCACTTTAAATAGAAAACTGAACTTGACATCAAGAAAATCTCTTAAAAGCTTATTTTATAATCTATTTTCCCCTTTTCAATGTACACGCTTATGTCAGATTTCCCATTACCCTCCATACTAGGGTCAGAAGTATCGAAAATCTCACAGTAATCTATACTAAAACCAGTATCGAAACTAGACACTCAATTTGGCAAGAACAGATACTGAAAACATCCCATAAACATAATTTCTTTTAATAGTTTTAGAGTAATCGTGACCTAAAGACAGCGCTTTTATTTTGTAGGGTTGTCAAACGCATCAAAAATCAGACAATCAATACTGAGACTAGTATCAGAACGACTTTTTTGAGCAAGTATTGGTACTAGAAAGTTTCGGAATGATCTTGAGCTGTATCTTTCACACATATAAGACCACTATGATCCTACTGGACTGGAATCGGTATCGAGTATCGAGTCTATTCTTTAGTATCGACATGGAGTTTGAAACATTAGCATCGTGACCACACTGCTCCCTGCTAACCGTGTGTCCTTCTCGTCCGTAGCGGAGCTGATGTACACGGTGGAGCTGGCAGGAGGACTGGGGGCCATCCTGCTGCTGCTCATCTTCTTGGTGACGCTGTACAAATGTTACCGCATCGAGATCATGCTCTTCTACAGGACGCACTTCGGCAGTGAAGACCTGGACGGAGGTGAGGAGCACGTCACATGTACTTTACCTTTAGCCCTGTCTGATCTGTTTTTTTTCCTTTCAAGTATTGTGATTGGGTTTATGATTTATGTTCAATTTGAGACTTGGAAGAAGGGAAAACATTCAGCCATTTTCTTATTTGAAGTTTACCAAGAAATAAGTGACACATTTGGGAAAATATTGACTTAAAAGGATCCATTTTTCATATTTATAGGCGTGCGGTTTTCTTGGCGAGACTTTGGTGGAAAATGAGGCTAGCTTGGGTACTTAGACAAGACAAGCATTGTGATTGCGATTAGACTTGTGATTTATGTTCAAAAAGTAGGATTCTGTTCAGACTGAACTCCGAGAGCTTTTTTTTTTTTGAGGGAGGACTGAAATCTGAAGCGGTGAATTAAACCAAGAATCTGATGCGTTTCAGAACATGTGTGGAGAGGTCCAAACTACAGGGTCAGCAGCTTTTCCACACAGACAAGTCGTTTTGTCCAGCCTCCAGTGTGATTACAAATGGCCTCTTCAGTTTGAGTTAAGACGAGTTTCACGGCTTTGTGCAATAAGCTACTGAGCTACTGCTAATGATTAAACTGATCACCAAACCAATAATGGACATGTGTGAGTCTGATTTTGAAATAAAAACTAAAACATGGCCCAAAACCTTCATGTAGGATTTGCATGTGTCAGTTTTATATCTGTTTTATAAAAAGCAAATCAGTTTTTACATGTACTGGCAGTAGTAGCAACAGTATTTGATTTTAGGATTATTACTATAGTCACTGATATTTAGAGTAAAACTTGGCCGTAATCTGTAATCACTGCGAGATTAACTCTGATTTGCTCAACCCCATGAACCAGTGGTGGAACGAGACCAAGTAAAAGTAGTAAAGTACAGTTTTACTTTTACTTCACTTTTTAAGTTACTTCGCTACATCTGACAGCAGTATCTGTACTTTTTACTGCGCTACATTTTGAACAGGACTGAAAAGTAAAAGTATTATTGTTTGAGACCTGCTGAAAAGTCTGAGGGTTTATTTTTAACATGTTCATAATGAGATTGAACAAAAATATACAAATAAAAACGGCAAGAAAAAAAAAAATCGATTGAATTGTTTCTGCTGAACAAAATTCAGCACAAATCTGTATCAAAATCGCTACGTTTGAGGCTCATAAGGCTTGAAAATATGCACGAAATACATTAACTTTTTTCTTTAAGTACATTTTTCAACAGGTACTTTAATACTTCAGCAGATTTTTCCATGTGATACTTTGACTTGAGTATTTTTTTGCTCTGGTGTCTGTACTTTTCCTAATTTACTTAAACAATAGATTATCCAACAGTAATTTTTTATGCTAATGCAAAGTTAAAGTGTTCAAATTCTGCTAAAAAACAAACCTCGTTCTAAACTGCACCTGAGTTAAATCCCACGTCACACACAAAGCACTTTTCTGGAGAAGTAAAAAGTTAAAAAAATCCTTGAAAACCAGCAGCCGCACTCGGACAGATCTTTGATGCCGCTGCCTTTCGACTCCACTCTGCAAACTCGTATTTAAAGCAACAAGCCAGACACAACAACAGGAAGCAGAGATGCAAGGACTTCTGGGTAATGAAGTCTAAATCTTCAAACAACTGAGGCTTGCTGTTTTCTGGGCTGGACTTTGAAAAGGGAAAACAGTTAGGCACATATTTATTTAAGAAGAGAGGATGAATAAAAATAAAACATAGCTTGCAAATCTATTATCACAATTATAAAACTATTTTTCCATCGGGTTTTCATCCTTAAAGCTGCAAGAACAACGGCTGAACTAATGCGAGACTCTCAGGCACTTCAGAACATGTTTGTAGAGGTTTAAACTACAGGTTCAGATAATCCTCAGAGACACAGGGACTGAGACCCAGAATAAACTTGTTAGCTTGTTTTTTCTGCTTTAATTCTGTGATGAACTGTTACTATCTTACGTCTCGGTCTCAGATTTTGTAAAATAAATTTCCCCAAAAATGTGACTCGTAGTCCAGTGCGACTTAGGTTTTTTTCTTCATTATTATGCATTTTTTCACTGGTGAGACTTATACTCCGGAGCGACGTATAGTCTGGAAAATAGAGTAGATCAATGTCATTTTTGTTATACATTTTGCTACGAGATCAAAATGTTGAATCTATAACTTCATTGACACGTTCTCGTCTGTCGGCAGAGCACATGGTCCAGTCCAAAGCTACAGGAAACGAACAAACACGCCTCAATGTAAAATGTGATTCCTGGATTAGTTTCAGTTTCAGTCTCTCAAATGAAAACTACTGAAGGGGCTTAAAACGTGTGACAAATTTGGTAAAAATATTGCCTTAAAAGGGTGAGTTTATCACAGTTGTAGTCTTGCTGTTTTCTTGACTGTACTTTGGCGTAAATCGAGGCGAGTACTTGGAGACGTTCAGCGACACACACATTGAAAGCGCTGACTTGTTTGCTCGCTTTGGCGTGTTCACGTGCTGATTATGTCCCGCCGCTGGTTTCACTAAAACATGTCGGTGTGAGTAATGGTGTTTTGATGTCTGCCGTTTGAAGATACACATTTGGTAAATTTCCAGATATTGTTTCGAAAGGCAAATGGTAATTGTCATGTTATGAATTATGAATGGGACGTTGGCAGTAGAACCAAAACACGAGTATCTTTTAAAAATTCACGCTTTCTAAGAGCAGTTTTGATATTTTTGCCTTTGTAAAATAATATTTGTAAAACTATTTGAATATGCAACACGATATATGTCATAACCAGGAGAGAATTAGAGATACTTGGAGAGAGGAGGATACATTTGTTCTGGTGAAAATGTAAAGAGGAGGAGCTGGAGAGGCTGAGGAGGCTGTTGTTTCTGCTGCTGCGGCGCAAATGGAGCAGGGGAATGGTTTGAAGAGCGGCATGTGACAGGAAGTAGCAATAATGTAGGAAATAAGAGTTTAACTTGTTGATTTTATACTCGATCTTGACATGTACAAATGTATAACTGTTGTAATGGTGTTCCCCCATCACTGGCTTATTATAGGTGCCATTTTGAGGACTATTTTTGAATTATCTGCTATGGCAACAGTGCTAGCTTCTTCTGAAACCCAAAATCATCTTCTGAATAGTCAAACGTCCTCAAAATGATGCCAACACCAGGAATCTGAATCTCTTAAATAACTAGGAAATATACGTTTGCGTGTTTTTGTACATCGCAGTGCAGTCTTTTTTATACACACGGTTTAGAGAGGACAAACCGGGACCGTTGCCATAGTGATAACCAATTTTAAACTAAATATCTTTTGAATCTGAAAAGCTAAAAGTCCTCAGTGCTGCTGAAACCCGTGAATGGCGTATGATGGTGTTGCCATGGTGAATAATGCCCTATACAGCACATTATTGGGGAGCTCATCAGCAGAAGTTAAATAAGGCTGAAGCTGATATTGGACCTCGAGGACAGATCAGGGCCTAAAATGTTGAAAGTCCAGACGAGGAGGAGGTTTTAATTAGATTTCTCTGTAACGAGTCTCTGAAGTATCGCTCGGGCAGTGGACTGGACCGAGTACCAGGACTGGAGACTGTCACGATACTAAGGAACATTGAATTGATACTCGATACCGATACTGCGACTCGTCTGTGTCTTACACTTGTTCTGACACAGCTCAGGATCATTCTAAAGATATTCAGGAAAGCTTCATTTCTGTCCATTTGAGGTTAGTCGACTAAATATGTCTATTTTTGGCTTGAGGAAAAGATGCAGGTGATATTTGATATAGTCATTACTTTTGCGTAGTTTTGGCTCTTAACATTATGGTTGCTAGGCAACAGTATAAAATGACCTGTACATATGTCGTATGGTTAATGTGAGAACGTCGGGCTGCTCTGACTGGTCATTTGAAGTGATGTTTAGGAACAGGTTATTTTTTCAAGTCAGGAAACAGGTTATAGTTGGGGAAATGTGGTTAAATGGTTAACATGTTGGCAAAAGTTAGTTTAAAAACATACCATCATCATATCACCTTACACCATAAAATAAAACCGTCAAAAGTATCACATTTTTACATGTTTGCAGCAGGTGTATTGAAACTTTTCTCTAGACTTGCATATAGAAACATTTTCATAGTGAAGGTGGTCAGTAGTGTTTCTGACAGATTTGACACAACATCTTAAAAAGGCTCAGAACCGTTATTTTCAGTCTGCATCACAGAGACGTGCAGTCAGGGAGGCACCTGTCATCAGAGAAAAAATAAATGAAATGGTTATATTTATCCAATGATTTGTACTATAAAGTTATTTTTTATTTAACTTTGCAATTTTAATTAATAATAATTTTTACTTTCACCATTCAAATCCTGAGAAGAGACGTGCAGTGAGGCACAGGCCGTTCGTGCCTCACATGGACTGACTGCTGTAGCTCAGCAGTGATGCTGCTGCTTTAAGGCTGTGAAAATGCGCCGGGTGAGGCACGTAGTTACCCTGCCTCATGTTAGGGGGCGCTCGTGAGCCCAGGGATTCTTGTAACTCCTGGGGCAGCAGAATGGGGACAGAAAACTACAATTTAGATTTAACAAATCAAGTTTAGCAATCCATTCACTTTTTCCTTCTTGTCTGGCTCTACTTTTTAAATGGAGGAAAATACATATTAAAGCTCAAGCAGTTTTCTAAACTGGACTTTCGGTCGAAGCAGGAGGTTTGCTCCAGACGATGGGACGAAAGACTCACTCTTTTCAAACAGAGTGGTACAAAACTAAGAAATGTAATGACTTCAGTCCACTGAAAATTGGGGAACCAGAATAAGGATAAAAAACAATACAAAACCAGCTTTTTGTTTCATTCTATTAGAGCCATTTCATGCGGACTTCTGAACTTTTATTTTAAAATTCTTTATTCTGGCCCCAAGTCACTGGGAGAGAAACTGACCCGGGGCCAAATGTACTGACACCTGGTTTATATGTTTGTAAATGTGATTGTGACGACATCAGTGCCTCATGAACCTCACCACACGTCACTGATCACAAGGCAATAAGATGTAATTGAGTTTACAGTGGTGGAATTACTGACATTTGCTGCTAAAATGACTGTCTGATCATTTGGGTCAATTCGGTGGGAGACCTGAGGGCCAACAAAAACTGGTCTGAGGGCATTTAGACCTCGGGCCTCTGGGTTATAGCAACAGAAGCTAACATGTTACCGTGACAACCAGAGCTATGTGAACACATCTGTCCCTCCGAACCAGACGATGGAGCACTAACCATGTCATATCTGCTGCCTGTGTCCAACCAGGAAGTAACATGATAAACTTCACTCAAATTTGAAAAGTAGGAAAGACTTAGCAAGAGTCTGAATACAATGTTAAATATAATTGTTTCCTGTTTTAGTGAAATGTGCAGTTGCATCTGTCAGAGGCACTTTTAGACAGGGCTGGGATTTAGTACATGTTCTTCTCACTCCTTTTCAAGCTTAAATAAGAAAAAGTATGTGAAATGTGCATTCAGTGTGCTGGATACATGTGTCCATTAATCTACTCGAAATGAATGGAATGAAATAAATGGTTCAGACCACAGGCGCCTTGTACCTGCGACTAAACCAGAAATAAAAGCCCTCCTTCTTGAGCACCAAATTCACCAGCCAGTGTCTCTTTTAATTGCGCCACCCAGAGTGAGCACCGGGAACAGAGGAACAGATTTTCAATTTGTTCCTCCCTATAAAAGGTTTAGGTTCAATAAGGCCCAGCAGGCAGCCTCCGGATGTCCCATGGGCGCAGTATTTTAGATTAGATCACTGCACCTCCACCTGCATAGAGATAAAGCTTTAGCATCTCCGCCGCGCCGCTGTGCTAGCTGAATAACAATGATCCATGGAGGAAGACGTCTTTTCAAAGCCCCAAGTTGGAGGTCTGAAAGGCAAAATTGTAGTTGGATCTTTTTTTTTTTTTTTTGAGAATTGTTAAATTAGAATATTGAGTATCTATTTAAAACGAGTAAGAGTGACCTAAAAAATACTAGCGCTAGCTCCTAAACAGAGTATAAAGTGATATTTCTCCCTTTTGGTGGCTAATGATGTGCTCCAGTCGTGTTTTGTGCGATACTTGAACCTGAACTAAACCTTAAGAATGGGAGCTGCATACGGCGGCATTTGTAGTAGCAGCAGTAGTAATTGTTATTGTAGTAGTAGTTAAAGTAGTTGTAGCGGTTAGGTCAAATGTAAATGGTCATTTAGCAGATTTTTAGCCAGGTGCTCTTCCTGCAGTAACCCATCTCATAACTGTAGTGAGCAATGTGAGAGTAGCTGGTTCAACTTTGCCTGTACTGTTCTTGTATCTCTTGGCAAGACACTTCACCCAAACATGTACATTTGTGACCATGTGGTGATATAATGTCCTGTTGTGTCCATGGGGTCGTATTCTGTGTAAAAGCTGTTAACCCTGTAGTTTGAGACCTCTCTACTCTGGTCTCTCTCAAATGCTGATACTCTTGGACATGTTTAACTATAAGTGACGCTTTGTAAATGTAATAAGTGTATTTATTTATTGCATTATATATATCCCCCAATTGTTGAGAAAACTGAGGGTAAAGTTTAAAAATGACTGAAAATAACAATAGAATAGATTTATAGAAGATTACAAAGCCTATTCTGAAAATGCACCAATCACAGCATCATAAAAGATTTGTAGAAAGTCTTATAATTTTAGTTTTGTCCTGCTTTGCTTTTTTAAATTGGTTCAGCTCCTCCTCTCACTCCTTTTAATTATAATTATTTCGAACAAAAGGCCCTAAATATTCCCGGCGTGACGGCAGTGCACCGAACTCCCAAACAAATTTTGAAACTAAATGAGATTAGCGCCTCTCGCTCCTTGTGCTGCAAAGTATTAGTCTCCTGAACAAAGTGTAATAAACAGCAAAAGAAAACCTTGAAAGCATGTTACATATATGTGTGTTTGTTTCTCTGTAACAGTCCAGCCCGAGTGTTTGTCCTGGTCGTGTCGAGTGCAGTAGTTCAGTTGTACCTCTAGGCTGCGTACATTACAGCTGATGTGGAGATGGTGAGCGTTACATTAACCTCGTAGTGTATAAGGCTGTGACCAGAGTAATGGAGAGCTGGACTTTTTAAAGAGGCTGTGTTACACGTCTGTGGGTTAACGCCTGACACACATCAGGTCAACATGTTGCTTTTTGGTTTGAAAATGTCGATTACGTATTAATAAGTTTCACTTCTTTTTTTTTTTGAGTCTCTTCTCCCTTCAGAGCGCCATCACGTTCAATCAGCGTCTTGCTAATGATTTATTACTTATGGAAAAGTCAGGTCTCAGACATGATCGTACCACTAACTGTAAGGTTGATTTTGCGTAATCTAGCGATCTCTCCCGGGCACTATTCAAACCCTCCTTATGGTTGACATTATGATCCTAATTTTAAAGCTCAGCCCACAACCCCACAACCCCACGACACGGCAATTCTCCAGAAATATACAAAAGCAGGATACAAAACGATATACAACTTCACAAATCTGATGTAATGTGCAGTAGTCGGAGAACAAGGACTATGACGTGACCTGTCCTACACCAATACAAACAATTTTGATTATGATTTATTATGTAGCCCTGTTATAAAATGTAAAATACCAATGCAAACTAAATATACATGAAAAATGACAAAACATCAGAGGCGGTAGAGTAGCTAAAAACTGTTCTTCAAAATAATATTACTCAAGTAGGGGTCCACAAAATGACTAAAGAGTAACTTAAAGAGTAATTGTCAGGTGTAACATCTGAATTATAATTTGAAGTGAATGTAATTCAAAGGACAAAATATTAAATTCACAAAACCTGGAGAGACACAAAAATGAGAAACTAAATCACATCTGAAGAGCGGAGCAAAAAACACAAATGTTCAAATCATTTCATACTGTCCACATAAAGCTTTTGTCACTTGTAGACTCACTCACAGTGGGACTTTTACTTCAATACAAATACTAAAGTAAGGGTAAAAGTATGCCTCTAGAAAAGTACAATTTCAAAAACATAGGTTATGTTTATTTACTTGGTTACATTTACTTATTTTAACTGAATGTATATTTTCCTTTGTCTTTTCCAGAAAACAAAGACTACGACGCGTATCTGTCCTACACTAAAGTCGACCCCGACCAGTGGAGCCAGGAGACTCGGGAGGAGGAGCGCTTCGCCTTGGAGATCCTGCCTGAAGTCCTGGAGAAGCACTACGGGTATAAACTCTTCATACCAGACAGAGACTTGATCCCGACAGGAAGTAAGCGCTCTCTTCTCCCACGGCGCCTGAACGTCTCGTGGCATGTGTCTGTGGCTCGTGCTGTGTTCATGCTCCATCTGTGTTGTTGTGACTAAGGCCTGCAAATCACATTTTATCATTTACATTTTTAATTTTTATATAGTCGTCTTGCAGTATTTCAGTGGTATATGTGTAAATGAAACTGCATATTGTACCTTTAGTGGTAGTATTAATAGCAGTTGTGCGTTGTTTGTCGTACTACTTCAGTAAGTTGGATAGCAGCAGCAGTAGTGGTTGTGTTTTTGTGGTAGTAGTTTCTTGTAGTAACAGTAATGTTTGGATTGTATTTATGTACATCGTTTTATTTTAATATAGCTCAGTTTTGTACATTGATGATATTCAACAGACCAACGAACGAACGAGATGAAGCAGTTTATTGCAGCAGTCGTTGTATTATAGCAGTAGTGTATATAGCATAGTGCATGTTCTTAGTAGCTGCAAGTCTGTAGTAATAATTCTACTTAAATTAGCAGCTGTTTAATAGTAGCAATAGTAGTACAGTCTATAAAAGTAGTTATAAATGGCATTTGTATTGTTTTGACACTGCAGGAGTAGTTCATTTTGAGTAGTAAAGTGTGACTTATTAGCAGTGTATGCTAATAATTATAATACTAATAATACTAATCTAATACTGAAGACAAAACAGAAATACAAAGATGCACACATAAAAATAGGACATTTCATAAAAAGGCCTGACGATAAAAGTGAGTTTTAAGAAGTGATTTAAAAGATGATATTGATAGTGTCTCCTCAGGCAGGTCCCTCCAAAGCCGAGGCGTCTGCTCCCAAAAAGCGTGATCACTTTTCGTCCTTGGCCTCGGCCTTGGAGCAGCTCACAGGGACCTGCAGGAGGGTCTAAGGCTGAAGGAGGGTTTGTAGGGGTTAAAAGGTCTGAAATGTAACTTGGTGCAAGACCTAAACAAGCTTTAACGGTGATCTGTAAAATCTTTTTCTCAACTCTAAAACGCACAGGCAGCCAGTGAAGAGAGACTAAAACAGGGCTGATGTGTTGTCATCGCTTAAAACTGGTGAGAAGACGAGCTGCTGCTCCTTGAAGAAGTCGGAGGCTCTGGGAGAGTTTTATTATCAGTGCCAGAGAGGAGGGCGTTACAGTAGTCGAGTCTGGAGAAAATTAGAGGATTGACAACTTTAGGGAGATCGGGGGTGGGGGGAAGGGGATATTTTTCATTTTGGAAATAGTCCGGAGGTAGAGGAAGCAAGATGGGGTGGTTTTCTTAACTTGGCTTTGGAAAGTAAGGTGGGAGTCGAAGAATATACTGAGATTTCTGACAGAGGGAGTTATGTTCGCGGAGAGGGGGCCAAGGTGATTGTGAATATGTGAGATGGACTGGGGTGGATTGATGAGGATAACTACAGAGTTGGAGGTGTGTTGAGCTAAAGAAAGTTCTGCACCATCCAACTGTTCACATCGTTAAAGCAGCGAGGCTTCTGGGTCCCAGCAGGAGGTATATCTGTCTGTCGTCAGCGTCGCAGTGGAAGGACACATTATATTCCGTGTCCTTGGGGAGCATATAAATAGAAAAAAAACAATGGGACCTACAATGGAACCTTGCGGCACATCACAGTAGTGGTGGCAGAGGAGGAGGTAAAATTACTTATGGCGTAAAGATTCTGTTTAAAAGATGTGAACAAAACCAATGAAGTGCAGTCTCTGATGCCAACCCACAATTCGCTCTAGTCAAATCGTGTGATGGACCATGTCGAACACAGCTCAGGTCTAAAAGGATTAAATTCGAGCTCCTGTCTACAGCTAAAGCAGGTCATGTAAAACTTTGAATAGCTCTAAAATCAGACTCAAATTTCTCACAGTACAGAAACTGTCCTCCTCAAAGATGCTGTTTTCATTCATAAAAAAATTTAAAACTTTTTCTAAAATTATGCTAAAACAACTGTCGAAGTAATATTTGTGGTAAAGTAGATCACATTGTTGGTATTTTGTAATGTCGTTCTGCCACTAGGAGTCCCAGGCCTAAATAGCTGTTTAAAGAAGGCAACAATAATAGTTGTACAAATAGTAACCATAACACATTGTACTTTCAGTTGTAGTAATGGTAGCAGCTGTATTTAGCAGTCCAAGTGCAGTAAATGGGACAACAGTGATTGTAGTTCAGTCATGTAGTAGTAGTCTGTTTTAGTATTAGTAGTAGTATTGTACCTTTTAGTTGTAGTAACAGTAAAGATGTAGTAATAGAGTGCTCAGTGTGATTAGTAGCTTACAGTCTGTAGTAATAATTGCAGTATAAAGATGGCAGTAGCAGTAACTAGGATAACAGTGGTGATACTTTATATAAAATGGCAGTGTTCTTTGTCATAGTAGCAGTAGTCTTCTTCTAGTCTTCAGTGATTGTGATGTCGGTAGTACAAAGTCTGAAATTCTGATGTGCCAGCAGGTTGTGTTAATAAATAAATGTGTTGCAGAAGCAGTAATTAGAAAGTAGTAACAATACGGTGTAAATGAATGTGAAAAATCTTGAGAAGTGTAGCTGTATTTTTAACCTGGTGCATATTTTTGATCCATTTTTACATGTTGAATCATATCTCTAAAAACCTGGCATCTTGTGCATGCAGAGTTTGGCATGTGTGCTACTTGTCGTGGTTTATGTTGGATTAACTCATCAGACATTTTAATTTGATGTTATCGTAGTGTAATTATTCTTCATTTCAATACTTGCATCTGCCTGCCCTCCCCACACACTCCATTACTAATAATTGGACATCTCTTTGATATATCCGTGTGCTGTGTCACATTGGGACTTCTGCAATATGGGAAAATGGCATAAAAATGCAAGGATTGGGAGGAACCACAAGTGTGTATGCTAATACGCTAACGCTAAACCAGCTACTTTGTCTTACATGTCTATATGTGCAAATATTGGCTAGCTCCCATTGGGATTACATTAGCATCTCAAGCGCTAGCATAATGAAACGTAATCCCTAGATGGAGAAGAGTGCACCCCAGCATTAGTGACAATATTATTCTAATCGACATTGTAGTATGAAGGTCCTATATTACACAAAATTGACTCTGAGCGTTAAGCCTTGTTAGAATGTTGTTCCTCAAAAACATACCCACGAGTTGTTTTATTTCATTTATGTTTGAGTAATCGTGCATTATTGGGCTGTTCACATCTCCAAAGATCAAAATGCTCCGTTTCCCTTTGTGATGTCATGAAGTGGTAGTTTAAGTCACCTTTAGTTCAGAAGAGATTGGAAATTCTAGTGCTGAAATTATGATTATTATTATGATTCTAATGAAGGTGAATGAAGTTTAAAAACATAGTGGAGCACTTCCTGTATCACCACATGACATCACAAGGTGTTTTCAGTCTGAGAGAAGAACTCGGCCTGAACACGTGAATGAAACAATAAAACTCCAGGGATGTTTTTGATGAGGAAACATAACAGATCAATGTCGTGAGATGGATCCTTTAAGCAATATTTTTAGATTAGCAAGTTGGAAATGTTCCTTGTCTTTTTATGCTACAAATCCCATATTAAACTGGAATAAACTGGTCTGAAAATGTCCAGGATAAAGTTTATGCCAGACTCGAGTCCCCACCAAAATGATATTTGACCCGATTTTTAAATGTGAAATATTTTGTTTAGGTTTCACCAATGATCATTTCCAGGATGACACCAGGCTACTTAGAGGTACTTTCACTCCCCAGATTTTTGACGCGTCTAACTCCAGCTGATGTTTATCCACATGTATTTAAGTGTTAAAGCTCTCTATGGGATTTTATTCTTTGTATAACAAAATGATCTTATCTAATCACAATTCATTAAGAAAAAATGTGCAGCAATAGATCAGATCTCATTTTATTTTTCACCCAAATGACAGTGTTGCAAAAGTATCCACAAGTTTGAATTCTCAAAGTGCATATAACAGGTTAGACTAATAATTTAATTAAAACACAGTTAATTATATTGAAGAGCTTACAGAAAGTTTAGTTTATAATTTTATTTCCAATCCATGGGCCACATGTAGAGGTAAATCTATAACTGTTACCTAGCAACCACAAAGCACCAGAATAGTTTTTAAAAATTATACCACCTTTATTTCTATATTAATGTTTAAATGTCCAGAAAAATGCCTTCCATGTGCCAAAATTGTCACGTCAATTTTTCCCCCACAAACTGCCACTTAACTGATATGCACTTTAAATATTTGATAGTGAGCGAGATATGTTAATAATCCAATTCTATAAAAAGCAAATGTCCAGTCAAGCATTAGGTCAGTAGTTTGAAAAAAAATGTATAAATGAGATGTCAGCAAATGCAAAGTAGTGTTTTAAATCTCCCCTCTGCTTAATCAGAGTTACGACCTGGAGGCACAGCCGTAGTTCACTTGTCAAAACCCGGACGTAAAATATGAAGGAATAACTGCCGTGCTTTTGACCTTTGACCCACATTAGACTTAGCTGAGGATAAAACCTTTAATGCCATCTCTGAAGAATAATTCGGGCCATCTAAGTAAAAGAATGCATACAGTTGTATTTTACTGGGCTCTAGTGGTCGGAGTGGTCTAGTAGCTGCAAGTTGTAGTAGTTGTATTTGTCGGTTGTAATTGTAGTACTTGGAGGCCTGTCACAATTACACATTTTGAAGTGTGATAAATGATATTGAAACTAATTTTTGCCATTGACACAATAAGTCTAAAGCAGGATTATCCCAAAAAACTATTGATAATGTGAAATATTTTTAAGAACTTGACAACAATAGAATGAAACACTGACTCATGAAAGTAATGACTAAGTAGTTTATATAGGCCTAGTACTTTTAATTGTGAGAGATATTGTAACATTTTTGTAGTAAGAGTTAAGCCACTGTAAATGTCTGCTAACTTAAGATATAATTTGAGTTTTTGTCATGTGGCCTGGTTTTAATCTTATGTGATCATCAGAAATCCAGGGCTGAAGCAGTAGTACACTAGTGGAGGGTTCTTGTCGTAACTAGTTGTCTTTTCTACCAAATTCATTGTAGTAGAGACAATAATACAACATGGCAGGAGCACGTACTACAGCAGTGAGTAGTAGACTGAGATACTGATAACTGAACACAGTTGGCTTACTTTGGTTGTCCTTGTTCTAGTGCATCCAGGTGTCCTCCCCAGTATCTCAACATTATATCACTAATTTAATCTACTTAATCATAATTTCTCCTAAGGCCTCTGCAAATCTGCCGCTGCATTACTTATTTAAAATCCACCATGGTTAATGACTTTTTTTGTCAGTCCCACTTTCTCTTTTAAATGAACTGGAAACGCTTGTATTAAACGTTGATTAAAGAGCAGCAGTTGGTTCTTCTGCGCTACAAGCTTTAAATCTTCAAAAGGCTAACGCAATGTTTGCTTCTAAGTTGCATCATTCGTTTTACTGAAGACCTGGACAATTAAGTCAGTACTAAGCCGCAGTTATAGGATCAATATAACATTCTCTTTTGAGCAATACTTTGAACTAGAATAAGACACGTTACTGTATGTTTTAAAGTTCAAATGTTCCGCTTGTCTTATCTCACACCAGAAAAGTAGTGCCCCTTTAAATAATGGACTAAAATGTATTTGACATGCCAGAATGTTTATTAGATCAGAATGTACAGTTTAAAGTAACATTTTGCATGTATGTGTGTACTACTGCTGCTTCTCATTGTCTTTTGTTTCCTTTCCCAGCGTACATCGAGGACGTGGCTCGCTGCGTGGACCAGAGCAAGCGTCTGATCATCGTTATGACACCCAGCTACGTGGTGCGGAGGGGGTGGAGTATCTTTGAGCTGGAGACGCGCCTCAGGAACATGCTGGTGACGGGAGAGATAAAGGTGATCCTGATCGAGTGCGCCGAGCTCCGCGGCATCATGAACTACCAGGAAGTGGAGGCGCTCAAACACACCATCAAAATGCTCACGGTCATCAAGTGGCACGGCCCCAAGAGCAACAAACTGAGCTCCAAGTTCTGGAAGCAGCTGCTGTACGAGATGCCCTTTAAGCGCCTGGAGGGTCCTCTGACCATCTCCCACGAGCAGGTGCTGGACGTCAGCGAGCAGGGCCCCTTCGGCGAGCTGCAGACTGTCTCTGCCATCTCCATGGCAACCTCCACAGCGATGGCCACGGCGCACCCGGACCTGCGCTCCTCCTTCGGCACCTGCCACACTCAGCTGAGACAGCAGAAGCACTACTACCGCGGCTACGACTACGACCTGCCTCCGGGGGGCACTCTGCCGCCGCTGTCCGCCACGCTCGGCAACCAGCTCGGCAACCAGCACACCTACTGCAACATCCCCATGACGCTGCTCAACGGCCAGAGACCGCAGGGCAGGTCGCCAAGGCAACAGAGCATGGAGGAGAGCCACGCCGGCAACAACGCCATGTTGCCCCTGCTGCCCCGAGAAACCAGCATCTCCTCTGTGATCTGGTGACACAGGACTGTGCTGCTGCTACTGCTCCTCTGTGCACCAGGGAACAACAGGGACCAGAGCCTGGAGGAGGACTTTGTTTGCCTGTACTCAGTAACACAAGCCAACTATCATCGCCCGACCAGGAAAACAGGGTTTGTACATATCTTTTTGTAATTCTTTGTAGCATCTGTGTTCTCATATTTTGGATTTTTTTGGTAAAGTGAAGCCTGAGAGAAGTGCGGATGTTACCTTTATCCATGTTGACGATGGGATGCAGCCTCTGGACTTTTGTGGCTGATTTTTCCCGGTTTTCCAGGATGGACTTAAACTGGAATATGCAAACAAAGAGTCCATTAATGACTGATCTGGAAAAGGACTTAAACGGTGCTAGGCTTCACTTTGTCACATTTATTTTGAAAAAACAGCCTTGCTATTTACCTTAACAGAAGATTATATCACTGAAAAATCTAATTATTGTGTTATTTTATGAAAAAAGTCTATTTTTGTAACTGAGGGATATTTGCTTAGAGAACTTCTAAAGTGAAGATGGCTAGGAGGGTACAATATTGTTTTTGTGAAAATAATACAAGTAGATTATGGAAAATAAAATAGGTTTTCACTAAATGTCTTACCCATATTGCAACAAATTGTGTTGACTTCATAAACATCGCACATTAACTGGATCAATGATGTCATGCTCTGTGGACAACAGCACTTTAGCTAGTTCTCGTCACCAACAGTTATCGTCTGATCTTTTGTCCCCTATTATCGGGTTTTTGCAAAGTTGTGCTAAAATGAATAAACATTTAAGGATAAAGATGGTGGAGGGTGTTTTTGATAAACATACCACAATTAATCACATAGACTCAAGCAGTTTTCCATTTAAATATGTAGAATATTTAGATGAAAAAGGGTGACCAGGAAATAATTTTTTAGTAGTAGACAATCTTATATTGATTGGTAAAGTGCAGTCCTACCACAAATTGGAACTACTTGCATTTAAAAATCAATTGTTTTACTTTAAATGACCTAATTAACGTTAGCATTAGCTTTGAGACAAGTGGCAAACAGCGAGTTAAAGTTTCTTAGTTCAACTTTGGCAAAAACCCAACTGGAATATTAAAAATGGAGGGACACGATGGCCATTAGACCAGAAGTAGCTCGAGCGCCGATGTGCACAGAGCCAGTTTACAAAACACCAATCAGCCAAAACATTACGACCTACAAGTCAATGCTAGAACTTGAACGTATAACAAAACAAGTGTGATAGTGATACCAACTTGTTTTGAAGCACAATATATTGGTTCATTCTGTTCTTTATCTGTTGCAGCTCAGGCCTTTTGAATGATACAGTAATCAGCCATAGATGTTATTTATTCTACCTTGTACAGGTCAAATCTGTATTACTAAAAAATGTCAAAAAATGTCCACTATTGTAAAGAAATTATAAACACGGTGAATAGTGAGGCCCAAAATCTACTGTACCAGGTTTCGTAAACTGAACGATAAGCTGATAGTAATAACTGTGACAAGCCTATTCTGTTGGTACAGTTCATGTAGGTGGTCATAATGTTATGGCTGATCGGTGCATATAACAGGAGCTGAAATCTTACCTTGGTTTTCCTCCCAACGCAGCTGTCCAGGGCTAAAACTTGCTCATCTCATCCACATTGACAGCTTTGACATTGTCGGCCATCTTGAAATGACCACTTGGTCATTTATTAGTCCGAGAGTAACTAAATGAACACAAAAAATCAGGCTTAACAGGGCTACAACACATCGCTGCTAACCAGTCACAGTGCAAAACATGATCAACCTATTACAAAACCCTGTTAGTCCTCTGTCCAATAACAGTAACATGAATGTATGTAAAAGCAAGTGAATATTACTACAGAGCAACACTGGCTAGGTCAGTTTAGTTGTGGTCTACCCAGTTACAAAAGGATATTTCTGTTGAGTGGTAAGGTATTGGTTGGATTGATATGACGTCCATTTTCTTATCTATAATCTGTGCCTACCACCAAATTATAGTTAACATTACATTAACAAATTGGAGCGTTTGGTGTCTTGCTTAAAAGTACGACAACAGTATGGAATGTAGTAGGAGGGAAATAACCACCAACCTGGATTAACGAGGAAGAGGGCAGCCGTCCCAGCTGAGGACTCCTACGGGGAAAGGTTCATCACGTCAAATATAGGAAGCTGCTTATAAAATCTCTATTAAAAGATGCTGTACCAGATTTTTTTTTCATTTATTTGAGCCAGATTTGTCAGATCTATTGTATAAGCAGCTCTTACTGTCTGATCAGGAAGTGGTTAATATTTGTTAGCTTTACCGTCATGGCAAAACTCCGCTCCGGTCTCTAGAGTTGTGAAAAGTGCTTATAAACTCATCCTGGTGAATAATTAGGATGCTCTGAATGCATAAGGTAAGTGATGAATAACTCTGGACTAGTGCAAACAGTTTAAAATGAACTTGTTCTGATTTTCATGTTTTTAAGACAGTAAAAATCAGGTACAGCGCCTTTAATCATTACTCCACACATTTCACTAGCAACAAGGCAACTGCACCAACCTGCGCTATAACGCTCGAGAGAAAAAAGACCATCCTCCAACTAACCTCAACTCCACACAACATTGAACATCCCACAAGTTTTGTGCCAAACAAAATATGCAAAACCATCATAATAAATACTTAAATACAGTCTTTTGCCATGTTTTATTGAAATGTTTCTGTCTTCGTTTGGAGTATTTTAGTGTGATTTTATACTGGCCTGGATGAAACACTCACAGTGCAATACAAGGAAATAGAGGAATACTATGGAAAATCGACCCAAGTCATTCCCAAAACAAATGTGTAAATATAAATCAAGGTCAAAATGATATGAGACAATCGAGCCATAATACAATTGTGGTTAAACGAGGGAATTTTCAAAGTAAGAGCCCTTTTCATTTAAAATATTGCGCTTACTAGAGTTTGGTGGCTGTGCACTTATTTTGAAAAGCTATATGATTACATGATGGAAACAAAGATGCAGTTAATGCGGCTTTTCAAAGTAAGAGCCCTCGAATATTATCGCAGTTATTTTTGAAAGCCTTTTTTTTCTTTGCAAAGTCAGCTTCCTGAGGCGTAATCTATGGGTTCATAAAAACAAAGTTTGGAGTTACAGAAACAAGCTTTAATGTGTCTAATTGATTTTCAAACTAAAGCTACTCAAACAACTGACTAAATGTACTTGGAGTTTGTAAGCTCTTACTTTGAAAAGCTGGGTGAATAAAGTCAGATGATGTTTTGGGTGAATTTGGATCACAAATCTTACTGTCGTTATATAGCACAGAACTATTCCAGGCACTTTCACCATTATTGAGAGGAGGCTACTGAGTCTCTTCTGGTATTTCTGATTTATTTTCTATTATGTATCTGCAATGTTCATTAAAAGAGATACTGTTCTTATTAATAAAGCCACATTTACGAGATTTGTCTGCCAGTTTGTTTTTTTGGGCTGTGTTCAAACCTCACGGAGATGTTTCAGACGGTTATCAATGGGTTTCAGAGTTGATCGAGCAAGAATAAAATACAAAAAGCTTTTTTAAAAATTCTGTTCATGGTTCACATTTCAATCTCGTCTTGAATGTTAATGCATCTGGAAGGTTTTAAAATGTGAACTGCTAAACTGATCCAACGATCCCATGCATTTCAGAACATGTGTATCGAGGTCTAAATTACAGGGTTAGCACTTTTTATAGAGTAACACCCCATGGAGACCCAGGGAGGGCATCTGACACACAGGGACATTTCAGAACAGGGTTGTAGACGTCTAAACTACAGGGTTAGCAGATTTTACACAGAATAAGACCCCACGGAGGACAACATATTGGTCATTTTAAACCTTCAGAATAGAATTGTGACCATTCAAGTTATATTATGGTGGTTTTTCAGAAGTCTAGTTGGTTTGTTTTAAATGAATACACAGAAGCACATGGCGTAGTACTTTAGCCTTGAATGGCTGGTATTAAGATCTAATTTCATGCTGCCACTTCATTCGAATTTGTTTTTGTATTAAATTAAGAAGACGTTACCTTGGAGTGAGGTCATCGTTCTAGACCCATTTTTAAAAGAATGTATTTAAACATGTATTGGGCCGTCGTGCTCCGAGTCAGGCAGGACAGTTTCATGTCACTTCAGTGTTTGCCGTTTTCCCCCCGGTCCAGTCCCCCGGTCTAAGATACTTGTTTCAGCCCTAGTTTAGACCCCTGGCTGAGTCAAGTGTACAGTCGGGTTACGCTATTTACCTCTACAAACATGTTCTGAAATACATGGTATTCTTCTATTAGTTTAGCAGTTCAGATTTCAGTCTTCTCTCCAATGTTACTGCTCCTGAACGTGTTTAAAATGTGCACTGTGAACTGAATCCTTGTTTAAAAATACAAAAATATGAATAGATTTTAGCATAAATTTTGACTGGACCTTGTTGAGTGCCATCTTCTTCCTGGTTTAGTCGACATAAGTCTTATAGTACTGCTAGTTCTGGTACTTCATATAAACATTTTTCACATACATTTCCTAACCATTCTTACTGCGCGTCCTCTTACCTCCTCTTTCCGCCTGTATGCGCTGGCAGATGTTTTCACACACGTTGACATCGGCCCATATGCTGTCTGGAGCTCTGAGGAGGGATACAAAAAACTAAAAGTCAAATCAAACCATCTACACTTCATCATTTTGTCACGCCATAATCCTCTCCCCAGATAACTCAAATGTGGCAGATCAAGTCCTGATGTTTTGCGCACTCAGGTAAAGCTACAGTACTACAATTCCCAGAAGGCCTTGTTACTCGCATCTCTTCCTCTATGCCCTTATTTGACATGTCTTCTGCACCAGGAAACAGGCCAATTGTCTGCAGTGGCTGTTAACCCAGTTTCATATAGAGCAGTTTGTCATGGATCGCCGAGTGGTCGACTGGAGAACTTTGGATACATGAATAAACTTAGAGGTGGTATTGAAAAATGGGTGTGTTTTGGATATAATCAACATTACAATATCAAGTATATAATTAAACCAATTCAAACAACCTCAAAAACATCTGGTGTAATTCCCAAACAAGAGCGTAAAGAGAGAGATTATTTTACGGTTTGTTCATGTTTTGTGCAAAACTTGATCCTTGTAGCACATTCCTGAGGCACTGTTAATTTCATCTGAATGTCGTTATCCAGGTAATGCCAAAAACTTTAAACATAATCACTCAATATTACCCACTCCTAAATGTACTTTTAATGTTGATTTAAATGTGATTTTAATGTTTTGTCATCTTTGAAATATTAATTTATGTTCACAAATGAACTTCATGTTAAAAACTTGTGTCCATTTAAATCTTTCATGTTTTACCTGTTCATTAGCGGTGTAGTTACTGGATGCACATTTTTGCTCAGGTACAGTACCAGTACTTGTAATATTAGCATTGATCTATTTAGCATTAGATCATTACAATATCGCAACAAATACAAATAGGCCAAACATTCAAACATAAAATCTGCCTTTTAAAAGCACCAGAACCATGAGGTGAACAGTAGTAATAGAACTGTTTAATAGGCTATAAAAGGAGTTAACTTTTTATTAAAATTTAAGTTACAGGATTTCATTTGTGAATTTAAATTTGCATTTGTATTGCAAGGTTGGTGGCCAACTTTGCAATACACCAAGGTGGTTAAAACAGGCTGCATGTAGACTAATGCCCCTCACCTCTGCTGCAGCTGTCTGTAGGAAAATTATGTAATAACCACTGTAGGAAACTGTAGTCTAGTGCTGCCACCTGCTGTTTTTAAAATGCACCTCAAAGGGTAGCTATTCAAAACACTATTCCTATGTTACACAATGCAACCAGCTGGATACAGTTAACATTGAATTCATACTTTTCACTTGGGTAACTTGCAATATATATAATAGCAATATAAAAGTTTGACATCAAATTTATCCAGTTTTCATGATTGAAGAGACTAAATTCTTGTACAGCATTAGGATGTGCTCTTTCTTTAGCATCACATAATCAACACGTTTAGACAGTACAAAACTCACCAAATGCATTGTCCTCTCTTGTTGTTGTTGTGACCTTCTGCAGCAGAGAGAGGGCGCTAGAGGTTTGATCAGCTCCAACAGCTGAAAAAAGAAAAAAGTAATCAGCTTTTAAACTTCACAAATCACTGAGGGGCAAGACTAAATTTCCACAAGAACAATACAAGATGAGATTTTAACACAATAAACTGCACTTCTATTCAAAATGTTTTATATTTTTGCCGTCACTGTAGCGCTGCTTTTTAAACCACAGCTTCTCGAGAAGTCCAACTCACCAGGGCTTCATCTTTATTATCCAAGTCACATGTAAACCATGAAATCAAATCCAGCAGAATCTAATAAAATTCTCACATGTGCACAATCTTATGCTGATTTTATTTAGTGAGATCTTCTCAGAAATCCTTCCTACCTTTATTGTTGTTCCAGGTTTTCCAGTGGGAGGGCATCAGGGGCAGTTGGCAGGGCAGGCGCATGAGCTGTCTGAGGTAGACGACTATTGGCTAGATGCATCATATTAAAGTGGAACTAAACACTTATCCTACATTATTTGTTACCAAATTGTGTATATGGTGTTTTAATAACATTATCTACTGTTCCTAGTCTTTTTTTTTGCAATTTTAGTGTAAACTAGGTTCAGTTGCAGCTTCCATTGGCAGGACTGTCCTGATTACAGCCTGGTGTGTCTGATTACAAACAGCTGGCTGCAGCAGTGGAGTCTGAAGTGTGGATACCTGTTAGACCAATCACTCTGTTCCTTACACATGCAGACCCCGCCCCTCTCCTCCTCCCTCCACTCCTCCCTCCTCCTCCACCCCTCCCTCCACTCCCCCTCCTCCCTCCTCTCCCTCCTCCTCCCTCCACGTCCCTCCACTCCCTCCACTCCCTCCTCCTCCCTCCTCTCCCTCCTCTCCCTCCTCTCCCTCCTCTCCCTCCTCTTTAGTAGTGATGGCCAAATGAAGCCCCATGAACCATCTGAGGCTTTCAGGCGATTGTACCGGTGCTGGAGTCAATGCCTCACCAAGTGATCCAATATGCTCAACTACACCATCTTGTGGACAAAAAAAGTAACACATGTAAAAAGAGAAACCAAATGGAATCATGTTTCATTTAAAACATCACACTCAGTGGTTGCATTTATCAAATAAAAAAGATCCTCAGTTTTCTAATCTTCTGCATTAATTATTTATTTTAAGCACTATCCACATCAAACATTTAAACACCTCAGAAAGAGACAGAGAGACAGAGACAGACAATCAACAAGACTAAACTGTCCCTGTGCCTATCTTGCTTCTTCTGATCTACACTTTGCTTAAATAACACAATTATAATGTTTGAGCTGAAAGAATGTTGAACTGACTGTACATCATATAAAAAACTAATACAAGAATATACGTAGGTTACACGGCCATATTCTGGTAGTAAAACCAAAATGCTCTATAAATAAAAAAAGCTTATTTTAGCATGTGAAACTTAGAATAAAGTGAAAGTGAATAAAAAAAAGCAGTAGTTTATGAAGTGTGCGAGTGCACGTAGCACAGTAAATAAACCAATGACGTCATCTTCACGAAAGCGAGGCCTCACGTTCACAGGTCACGTGTTTTTTTGGCAATCTGACGCAAGCCTCGAATCGGGGCTTCACTCGACACGCCCCTTTTGCTCGGTACAAGCCTCGGTGCCTCGGCTTCAAATGACCCATCACTACTCTTTAGCGGCTGTATTTGTCATGTGGTTGTGGGTGGAGTTTAGGTGTTTAGTCCAACTTCAGGTTTTCATTATATTTTATTATCTTGCATAGCTAAAATACAGAAGTACTCACCAATGACAGAGAACAGATCTTCACAGCTGCTCCTCACTGCACACATCCTCCTGTGTCTCTTCAATGTCCTGCACAACTGCTCCTGTCTGAAAAGGTCATCTCCAAAGAAAATCTGTTCTGCAATTGAAAAGTACAAATGCAAAAACTGATCTAGTTAAAATGCAGATTTTTGCTGTAATACACTGAGCTGTAATAGAAGTGATCAGGCTCCACATTTATGAATTGACCTTTTAGATATTTCTTTGCAAAGTACAATGTTATTTTTGAGAAATTATGAAAATTATGACATAATCTCATCCTAGAATCTGAAAACCACCAGTAGAAAATGGGTTTCAGATGAAATCACAACATTCTAGGCCAATCATATTTATTACAGATGAGGGATTAGCTAAAATGAATATTGTTAAAAAGCTGATTTTGGGTGTAGTAAAAATAGAAATTCAACATTCAACATTTGTGAGTTTACCTTTTGGATATGTCCTGACAAAGTAAACTGTAAAAATCCAGTGGTCCTGTTTGCTCGGGGTTACAGTTCCTCCAGTTACGGGCGCTGGTGGAAACATCTAGATGGTGTGAGTGGACTTTAATATCATCAAATACATCACTTCCTGTTTCAAAAGAAGAACCAATTTACATATTTACAACATTTACACAAGGTTAAGGTTTAAAATGTGCATAATTCCTCATAGATGTTTTATTGAGCCCAAAGGAAATTCAGTTGTTTTAGCTGCAATAAGGCTACAGTTAAAAATGAATAAATAAATAAAAATAAAACACATTAACTTGTGTTTCCCATTAAAACATAAGACTGTAGTGCGCCGCAGAGTCCAGGACTATATTGGCATAACAAAATTAGACTTTGTTGCTCATTGTATTATCATAAACTTATAAAAGAGACGACGCTGGTCAAAAAGGACTGATTATAGACTAAATATAAGCCGTGACATTTATAAGAGATTAAATGATTCTAATAAATAGAATTTGTGTCATAATCTTAAATCTATGGGAAACACTGATAGGCCATAAGTTTCCTTCAGGGTTGTGTCCATCTGTGTGTGATAATGCCTCAGCCTCCAGCTCAGGTAAAAGGATCAGGATCAAACCAGGCTCCCATCAGCTACTCCTCATACCTCTTCAACTCTTTCATTTTACTTTTTAAGGATTTTAAAAGAAACTCATTCCCACTCTAGAGACACGATGATGGATCGGTAGTTGTCAAATTTGGTTCACCTCAGTCTAGCCCCAGCAGGACATAACCTCATTATTAAAGGTGTGATTTCTTTAAAATCCAGTCAGACTTTTGTAGATTTGGTTTAAAACTCCCGTTGATAACTCCAACAGTGAAGATTTCCTATTCATTTAATATTACATGTCTCACTCCTGACTGGAGACGAGTCAAATGTGTCGTGCAAAGATATTTTTTCAAACTAAAAGAAAAGCAACTTCTCTGATTTTAGATACTACTGCAGTTAATCTGTGTTTTGACAACCCAAGTTTAAAAACTGAACTGGAAGCAACGATTGTTATTTAGTGAAACAATGTTCAAAGTGTATTGTGTGCAATAGTGAACTTTATTAAATTTTATATATATATTTAAAAATCACCATTCACTTCACCAAAATTCACATAGCTATTTTCAAAACAGCCCTGAATAAGTAGAACATTATAAATTGTGCAAGTAACTGTGCAAAATAGTGGCCAAGATCTCCCCTCAACAAGCAAAATGTATAAAACCAAGTGAATGTTTAAAAAAAAAAAAGTATACAAATCTATCAATGCAAGATTTCATTTACCTTGTGAATAAAAAGTTTACATAATGCAAAGTAATGTAAACAGGGCCTGCATCAGTTCAGAGAACTAGACTTTAGCAATGCAAAACCTTTCAATTTGAGCGCACGTGCAAAGTCTCTGGCACTGTGCTTCAGTGAGGACGGATTTGCAGATTAAGCAGTGACACATGAGCAGCCAGGGGTGAGGAATGTAACATGAGGTTTGCTAAGTGCATCAGAAAGTTCTGGCACTGTACAATAAAATGAATGTGCAGTAGTAGTATTCAAATTCAAGTAGTAGTAGGCATAGTCGTGGTAGTAGGCTTGGCAGTGCGTGGAGCGTTGCAATAGGAACTTGCATAGGAAGTTTAGGTTTTAATGACAGCAGAGTCAAAGTCCCTTGTAGTTATAAAGTTTAAGTGTTCAAAAAACTCAAACATTTGTTCTGCCTGGTGTAAATTTGTCCAGTGGCAGTGGGAAGGTTTCTTTGTAGATGCTGTAATCGATAATGCTTGAAACGTTTGCATAATATTTTGTCCAGGTAGCTGCTAAAATGTAACTTTAGTAGTTTGAGTGACAGTAACAGGTTAAATTGACACGTGGTCCAGTTTAGTTAATTCTGGACTAAATCTGATGACACGTGAAAACAGATCAAAGTTCATCCAAAGTAGTGCGTTTTGGGCCGTGATGCTTTGCGCTTCTCCAGGTCCTCCACTCCGTGAAACGTGGTACTGTGCACGAGCTGCGACGTCCTCCACTTCAACTTCTGCAGCTTGGGCTTCATCCTGCTCAACGACGACCTCCTCCTGAGCGGTGCCTCTTTAGCGCCCCCGTCCGGCGTGTCGCTCTCCCCGGTGCTGTTCAGTCTCCGTAGAGGTTTGACTTGGAGGACTTTGTTGAAACGCCACCTCTTCCCCGCTGAGACCGGTTTGTTCTCCGTTTCGATCTCGTACGCACCGATTATGTCCCGTATATCCACGCTGACGTTATCGGTCAAATACTGGCACGCTTTCCTCCCGCTGTAGTCGCGTATTTCCACGTCTGCGTTGTATGCGCCCACCAGGAGCTTCACCACCTCCATGTGACTGTGCATGGCGGCCAGGTGCAGCGGAGTGTACCCCGTGTTGGAGCGGACGTCCACGCTTACAGGGACATTGTGCTGTTTGGCAAAGTTAATAATAAGTGCGATGAGTTCTTGTTTGCCTTGCTTGGCCGCCCAATGCAAACACGTAAAACCGGTTACGAAATCTTTCTTTAAAACCAACCCTGGGTCATCGTTGAGAAATCTCTGCAGGCTTTCCCACTCTGCATCGGAAGCGCACATCATCCACTCGTGTTCTAGCGGGTCTAACGTGGCAGAGTTACGATCTTCGTCCAAATTGCACGAAGCTATGGACGCAGAGTCGCTGTCGCTTCGGGATAACCTGCGCAGATCGATGTTTAGTCGCACTTGCGGGGAGCTGCACATCATGACCTCCAGAAAGTGCTCTCGGCTGCTTTTGGGCGTCCCGTCGTTTCCACTGAGATTTCCCGCGTCATCTTCCACATCAAAAAAGGCCTCGTGATCCTGTAGTTCCTCGGGTGTTGGGACTTGTCTGGTGTGAGTCTCGCCCTGCTCTGCGTTTACGTTTGACTCAAGTTCGGGCAGGACGAACACGGGCTCTTGGACAGGCTGCGGCGAGGGTTGACTCAGTGTAATTACGGGAATTTCCACTTTATCCTCACGTTTGGAGTCGCGTTTCTCCCGTTTAACGCTTCCTCTGTTCCCCATCGCGTCGCAGCTGTCGTCTTCTTCTACCTCGCTGGCATTGCAGTGGTTTGTTCGTGTGTCGTTTCGTAAAGTCTCTGAAACATGCGGAACTTGAGCGTGGCTGGCGCGCGAGCTCGTGTGCGTACCTGAAGCGTGCCTCGCGCGTGTCACGTCACGTCCGCTTACCTGTCCGCTATCCTCGCGCTGAGGTTTTTCTTGTTTCAAAGTGCCCTCGCGAAACTTTTTCTTCAGGTAAACATATTTCACGCCGTTGTCAGTCTTTACGTACGCCACGCTGTCGACGTAACCCTTGAACAGCTCGCGCACAGCCGCTTTTTTCTTCGGGTCACTCGGGAAAATAGATTTAAAGTGCTCCACAAGCTCCGTGTTGGGCACCCGACCGCCTCTCTGCCTCAAAAAGTTCAAAATGGCCTCTTGACTGCACTTCATTGCCATTATAAAGCGCTTAAATGAACTAAAATAGAGGTAAAAGTTCTCGAAAACATGCCAGTTCGGAGCCGTGTTCTCAAATCTGACTAATCTGAAGTCTCCTAGCAACCAAGCATCACTCTCTGACAGTTGGGCGATACCATTACCAACATAGGGGTGACATTTTCTATTTAAAATATAATTCGGACAATTTAACACTATTTTCAAAGTATTATTATTAAAGAAACATTTTTACTGATGTTTTAGCTTATATGAATATTAACTACAATAAGAGTTTTAAGTATATTTTCTGTTTAATCTTTTAAGTAACTTCAATGTCCCCGCTTAAATGGTTGAGTCCAGGTGCAGCGGTCTTGCATGTGTCAACTACTGAACACAGGGCGTGAAAAGTACATAATATATGAGCCTCTGTTTTAGGCAATGCAGTGATTTGTTTTTCTATAATAACCTGTTTTTAAAAGTTATAATAGGCGTTTGTTTGTGGGCAAATGATACATCTAATTTAAGCCATTCCCAAAGCTTTGTTATTGCTGGTTCAGGATGACATCACAACATTCTTTTAGTTAATATTTAATACAAAAGGGGCAGCTAGGATGGACATAGTTAAGATCCAATTTATTTTTGTAATTCAGTGCGTTCTTGGGGCGGGTCACTAATATAAATGATCAGGTTCAACGTCTGTGCATTTACCTTATGGGTATTTCATGTCAAGTACAATGTTAATGAGAAAAACTGGCTCTTGTCCCATCTTCACGTCATTAGTCTGGAACTTGAAAAACACAAGTGAGGATGCTCCGCAAGTGTTGACATGTTTGATTTAGTATTGTACTTTACTTTTTACTTTCCTTTTTCTGTCCACATAAAGACCCAGTGATGATGTGCTCTGTTCATTGCCTTTAATTTGGGAAATACCACATTACACTGTACTAGACGGCATTTCAAATATAATTTTACTTCAATTAGAAGATCAAATAGCCAAAAGTGTGTTACTGTTGTCACTGTGGTTACTATGGTTAACCTCTGCGATGCCTTTGAACTCTTAATATTTGAATTGAGTATGTGGGAAAAATCTATGTAAATTTCACTTGCGGAGCAGAGTTTGAAGTGGGCAGGACTCTTGAGCTCTGTAGCACACATTTTTATCTCAAGGTTCTAGGAAAACCAAATATTTTCTTAGGTGATAGTTAGGGCTACTTGTGAAACATGAAAAAGTTCAGTATAGAATCCGAAGTATTTAATGTCCCTCCTCTAGGCTTAAGATAAAAATATAACAATACAAAACACAATGTTTTCATACAAACAATTTTCACCAGTAAAAAATCACATCACACAGTTTGTTGTTTTAATGTCTCCAGAGCGGGAAGGATGTCATCCAGTCGAGATAGGCCTGAAATTCAAAATAAGACTCAGAATAAAATAATATAAACAATAATAATATAATATAAAATAAAGACTGAAAACTCTTTTTATTTGTATATTTACCCAAAGTTTGTAAGATGTCAATTATAAATGAGTGGAAGGCAGGGAAAAACTCATCATGATCCTTCACTTTTTGGATAATACTGAAAAAGAGGACAAAAATAACACGTTTTAACATTTGTTTGTCAAACTGTGGTACGCTGGGGGTACGTGAGCTCCTTCAGGCAGTACTTGGACAGCTCTTCAGTTTGCGAGAGTTCATTTTACGTACTTCTCTGTCCTTCTTTGGATAACTTCTTGTTTAGAACTACAGTGGAAATGATGTAGTCCACTTTTAGACCTTGTTTTGCCTTAGATCAGACCTGGAATAGTCCTGTTATAGACCTGGTTTAGATCGGTTCGTAGGTGGAAAGTCAATTCTTTTCTTTGGTGGTTCGAGCTCCACTGACCAATACAGTACAACATTTACAATAACTATAAATAAATAAGGTGTATAAATATATTCTATTTTACCTGTCGATATCCTCCTCCCCGAGCAGGTCCTGAACAGTAGTTTGTGGCTGAGAGGTCAGTCTGGTCACAGCTTTCACCACCTCAGCACAAGTGGCTCTGCTGTCTGAAAGAACAGACACAAGGATTAAAGAGAATTTTATTATTTGTTTAAACTCTTCCTGTGGAAATTATATCCAATCTATATTACCCACTCTCAAACTTTTCTCAGGGAATATAAATATTTTAGAATTAAAGATATAATGTGTACAAAGTGTTCGAGTAATTATAAGATAAGAATTTTAGAAGAAATATAACCTAAACATGTAATTTAAAAGTTATTTATAATAAACTGTAAACCTGTATTTAAACCACATTTTACGTAGCTTCTCTCATGGACGGTCTGTCATTCCCAATTTGGCATCTTTTAATTTAACTTGTTTAACTCTTTTAAATGTATTTATGATGTGTTCCGTTTGCTGTAGCCACACGTACTGCTAAACTTAAATATACTCATATTAAAGTTTGACAATTTCACTGAGTTTGCTCTTAGAAATAGAAACAAAAACAATCGTATTTGACGATAATCATCAAAATCAGCCGTTTTTTACCTATAACGTCAGACTTAACTCAGCGCTGCTCTGTTTTTGAACATTTATCAACAATTTCACAGACTTTGAGTAAGTATTTATCAGTAAAACAGTTTATATTCCAAGAGTAAATCTGATCAAGCTAATTTAAAAAATGAGATTTGTGCCAAGTACAGTTACTACAGCAACTTCAGAGCTTGTGGCACAGTACCTGAGCATGTGCAGGCTGAAAAATGGCTCCAAATCAGTTAACTTTCCAAATCGGGTAATGACAGGGTCCGTCCCATGCTTGTCTCGAGTGAAATGCTATTCCTTTGTCTGGAATGTCCTATAATATGGCATTAAAGTGATCTATCTCCAAAGAGACAAGAAGGAAGCGCCACAAGGCTACGAAATAATTTAATAAATCTAGTCATTATGCAAGTATCAATCCAGCTCTCTCTTTTGTTCAGGGTTGAAATGATTTTTTGTTCAAAATCTTCAAAGGATAAACATTATAACACAATATTAACACAAACGCAAATCACTAAACTAGTTACCAAGGTTGAGTGCGTCCCGGATGTTCCTCACGGCGTTGTTCATTTCGGCGAGGCGGCTGTAGACTTCGTTCATTCGAGGATAAACTCCGCTCAGAGACGAGACATCGAACAACGTCTGAAAATGAGCCACCATAGAACTGAGAGTGTGACGGGTCGGACTCCTCAGCACCTGAAAGAGTACAGCAAAGACCAAATTTTACATTTCATTAACACTTAAAGAACAGAACAGGGATGTCATGTTACTGTTCACATCCACAGTCAGAGCTGCTTATTGTACAAGTGCTGTGGCCTTATGGCTTTACTCTGACACAGTGTCTGTCGTGAAGCGCTTTAATAGGCATTTATCTTCATGTTGATTGCATGTTCTTATTCTCCTGCTGTTTTTACGTGGCAGTACTGTAATTTCCCCATTGTGGGACAAATACACTGCATGGCCAAAAAAAAGGTCGAGCCCCATGAATCCTGGCATTGTCATCTTGCAATATGCCCGTGTATCAGGGAAGAAAAATCCACTGGTGGAATAACCTGGTCATTCAGTATATTCAGGTGTCAGCTGACCTCATTCTTTGAGCTCAGACTGTTGCTGAACCTAGACCTGAATCGTACCTATAGGCTCGGACCTATTTGCTTAGTTAAATCCAATTTTTTTTTTTATGGCGTAGTAACGATTATTTGACCGATTATTCTTTCAATTAATCGAGAACTTGACTGAGAACATGAACAAGTGTTTTCATCAAAAACATTAAATTTACACATTTCCTCTAACACGTATGTAATTCCAATAATATTTTTACTTGGAAAAAAAAAACAACAACTTTAATGTATCAGTGTTGTACCGTGTCATCGTCTGTGGAGGTGTTTTCCAGCAGCGTATCGACCAGCAGCATCATGTCCTCCACTTTGGCAGGTTCAGCAGAAGAAGAGCTCTCCTCTGGTGGCTGCCATGGCAACAGTTTAGTGGACAGTTTGTTTAGGCTTTGATGCAGATCCTAAAAGACAAAAATATAAGAGAAAAAAGTTAACAAAAACAAAGTTCAAAATGGCAAAATGCCTCGTCATAATCCTGACAGGCATTTTCAGTTGGTTTACGTGACAGTGGATTTCTGGGGAGTGCATTCATCTTCATAATTTGGTCTCTACTCAAAATCATTCTTAAAAATTACTACAAAATCTCATCTCATCTTCTGGAACGTTCCACCAACACAAAACAACACACAAGTTTTGAAGTGTGAGTCTGCTGTACAACATGAAAAACGCAATATTGAGATCAAATATTTGGACAACCTTAAAACGATCAAAAACAATAGTGGTCTTATCATTAAAAACTAAAAAACTCTTAGAAGTAGTAGTCAGGAATGTCTTTGAGATAATACAATACTATATACTGTCATACAACTACTACGACCACTACCATTTACTACGAGTACTACTACTCCGACTGTTTTGCCGTACCTTGAGTAGAGTGAGTTGTTGAGCCCACAGCTGCAGCGTTGGGAGCAGAGGTTTAAAGTGTTTTCTAGAGTCAGAGTCGAGCTTCTGTCTGTGCAGCTTCAGAGGAGCTTTTGGACCAGTCACCACAGCACTGATCTCACTCAACAACTGGAGAAAAGACACAAGTCGTAAGTAATCCAAATTAAAACTACACAAAAGGAATGAGAGTGAGTATTGTGTAGTTGTTGTGGACTGGTGGGTTGGGATCCAAAAGTGTTTCAGGTCTTTGAGAAAATGACCAATTGGTGGAACGAGTAAAGAAAATGTGTACTCAAAAGTGCAGTAACATGGCTAAAAACATACTCAGAAGTACAAGTACTGCTGTCAAATGTGTACTTGAGTAAAAATATAAAGCAGAGATTGTTCGATGTGTTTTTTTCCATGGCCAACACCGATTGTTAAGAATCCAGAGAAACCGCTGGCAGATCAGGTTTGACGATAATACAGGGGCGATTTTGGTCCGTCCTGACAAATTTATGCAATTTAAATTTACTCCAAACTCATCCACTTTCCTGTTTTACTCCAAAGTGGATACGAGAGCAGGGTAGTCACATTTTGTGCAGTCTCCTCTTTGGACTATAAGTGTTCAGTGTAAGTGTTGTGGGCCAAGTACTTACTTTTAACGCAACTGAGAAGCATTTTAGATTAGTATCATAATTAAACCGTTTCCAGCTGAATTAAGGTGTTTTAACATTATACTCAGTTACAAGTTTAAATATCTACTGTTCTCAATTACAGTAAAGCAAGTACTTGTAACTTCCCATATATTTCATGTTTATGGTGTATGTAAGGAAATATAGTATATAATATCAAAATACAGTTATAGAGTAAAGTGGCAGCCTTTACTTATTACATTTGAAGTATTATGATGATATGAATATGACGACTCTTAAGCGACACTAGCTGAAAACCACTACATAATGTTGCTGTCCTCCTCCTCACCTGCTCCTCCTCCCATGAACACTTCTCCCCTCTCCTCAGAGATCTCCACTGGCTCCTCATCCCCCAGCACATCCAATTCAAGCTCCTGACCACTGTGCACATGTCCCTGCTTAACCTGGCCTCCTGCCTCTCTGAGCTCCTCCACCTCCACCACCACCACACTCTGCTCTCCGATCAACCGATGCCAACCTCGTGTCTCCCCCCATCAGGACTAAACATAAAGGGGGGACAGGGCCTTCTCCACTGCTGCCCCCACCCTCTGGAGCTCCCTGCACAAACACATCAGAGACTCATCCACACTCACCTCTTCGAAACACGCCTTGAAAACTCATCTGTTCAAAAGTGCCTTCAAATAACTCCATCTCCTGTATTATCTTTCATTTCTTTCATTTGTGTTTTGTCTTGTACTGTGTGAAGCGTCTTTGAGTGTCATGAAAAGCACTACACAAATGAATGTTCTATGACTGAATTGTATATAGCACTTTCAAAATGGAGACTTCTACATTTAAAAGTCTGAATAATTCACTGCATAAGACTTGAGTGTCATGTGCACTCACTTGTTGGTATTGGGCACATAATGTAGAGTCTGAGCCATTGTCATGAATCTCGTATGAATTTTCATCTTGAGACAGTCTGAAAAAATACAAGCAAAATGAAACAAAGACATACTTGTGCAAAATAAACAAGTACAAGTGTTTCACGAGGCAGATAGTAATGAATTATTGTTTGACAAAAAATCTTGTAATTATGGCTCACCTTAAGTTGTAAAGTTTCTCAATCCGACGAACCTTGTGTTTGTAAAACTTCAAGTCTTTTAGAGTTGGGCTGAAATAAAATAATAAGATTCTTTGTAAACTATTATATTTCTTCTTCCCATGTATCCAAGTACAGATATACATTTATTGTCAGAGAATCAGGAAGTGTGTGGTTAGCATGGTAGTTGTGGTTAGCTTTACAAGAGATTGACCGATATAGACTTTTTTTTTTTCTTTTTTTTTTTCATGGCCGATGCCGATGCCGATTACTCTGAATCCAGAGCAACCGATGACCCATAAGCTCTGCCAATATTTTAGGCTGATGTGTGGGACCGATTTTGATTATTTTCCCCAAATTATGTCATTTACATTTACTACAAACTCCCCCCAAACCCCTTTTTACCATATACTTATAAGAGAGCTGTGTAGTCATGTTTTTCAGGCAACAAATTGAACAAAACTAAATATCGGCCTGTGCTGGAGATTTAAGGCCTAGTTCTAAAATTAGTCAAGTTGTAAAAAGTGTTTATAGATAATTATGAAATAAATAATTAGGATGCTCTAAAGTGAGGAGTAATTTTGGACCACTGCAAACTCTTTAAAATGAACCAGTCCATTTTTTCACATCATTAACGCAGCACTTTTTTAAAAGGCACTAACCGTGTCTCCAGCTCCTGTTTGAGATGCTCCACTTTCTTCTCGAGTTCTTCTATTTGATTTTTACTGTCTTGTTGCTGCTCTTGAAATGCCTGTGGGAATATACATAGAACTTATTATTATTGTGCAGATTTGAAATAAACTTTTTGAAGGATATATTTAAGTTTACTTTGATCATAGTTTTAAAAGTTGGAGAGACGCTGCTTGAAGTTTGTTCCAGGGAAACATCTTCTCCTTTTGCTCTTCTGTAAAAATAAATAAGTAAATCGTTCAAACATGTTGTTCATCTATTTAATGGTCATGTTTTGCATTACCTCAACTCATCAAGTAGCTGGGACATTTTGGTTTCATAGTGGTCGATCACGTCTAAAATCCTGTGAAAACAAAAAGAAGGAAGAAAAACTAAGAACTAATAACTAATACATATGTATAAAAATAAGGTACATATTATTCCCTATTAGTTTTGTCAAAGTGGAAGTCCAATGATCTGAAACCCAGTGATTCAATGGTGCTACTTGATATTGACCTTATTCAGCCTCACCCACTTTTGCCTCTAAATGTGACTAAACTGCACTTTCTTTGTGGTGGCACTTCTGGTCAAACAGGAATCCCATTCATTTCAATGGAGAATTTAAGAAAAGTTTTGCTTTGTTTGTCTAAAATCTGATATAAAGTAGGTTGATTTGTATAAAATGTTTAATGTTCATGTGACCGACAAGTCAACACCGATTCTCTGGAGGCTTTAAAACGGCTCTGTAGTCCCTGTACAACTTATTTGCCGTCAAGATCTGCAGCCCCGTGCTAAATAATACAACCCGAATGACAATGGCGTCGCCCACGGCAACTACCAGAATAAGTGAATAGAAATAAAGTATCTGAAAAGTATAAAATGATGTATTCCTGCCAAGCATTGCAGCATTTGTGTGGACAGTAGGATTCTGTTTTAAACTGGGAGAAGTAACATTTGACTGAAGAATCAAATCTGAACTGTTAAACTAAGACAAGAATCTCATGTGTTTTAAAGGACGTTTGTAGAGGTCTAAACTACAGGGCAAACAGCTTTTCAACAATACAACAAAGATATTTTGTTGTTTGCACTTTACAGATGAAATTTTGTTCCTATAATAATTACAGTCTTTACTATTTGTGATATTAATACGACTGTGAGATATAATGCAGCCTTAATTAGATGTGTGTGTAATCTCAGTTCTCCAGGTACTACATTGTAAAAGAAAATTCAGTCCTGTCAACTGGACAGACTGAAAACATTTCACCGCTCATCCAAGTAGCTTCATGAGTTTTGACAGGATTATTTACAACTCCCTCCTCTGACCCAAAGCAAAACAGAAAACAATGTAGGTCGTCTTTGTAGGAGTTAAATCACCCATTAGGAACAGAAATGATTATGCAAAATATGAGTCAGGTGACAGTTGACTCCTTAGGGTCGTTCAGTGGACTGATAATAGTTACTCCTGACTGTAAACGACTGGGGTGTGTTAGTTTCTAGAAGCTATAAGACCGTCATTTATCAGGGCCCTGTCAGAGCTAAAGAAGCGACTTGGATGAGTCACTCTGAGCACTTGTGTCCAGTCTCTTCTCGGCTAACTTGACGTGTGACTCACTGTTGATCTTGTGCGTTGCTTTGTCTCACAGTCCTTCTGCAGATCAGTTCAAAAGTCTGGCTTTGTTGAGTCACACGCTGCTCCTCGGATCTCACAGCAAAGTGCAGCTTCCTCTGCAGCTCGGTGATCTCGTCTCTGTGTTTCAGCAAAGTCTGCTTCAAGTCCTGGACCAAACTCTGCAAAAGACACAAGGAGATTCTGTTAATAGTAGAGTCAGTGTCATTTAGTCAATTTTGAGAAAAAGTAAGTTGCAGACACAGTGAAGATCAGTCGGGAGGAAATACTGTCACGTGACAAACTGAACTAATTGTAACATTGATAATTACTGTGGAAAGGACTATTTCGAGATTACTCATACTTTCTGACAACATGGATGGAAAATGTGACAGGCTGCGCACAAAAAGCCTAAAACGTATTTCCATTTAGGTTTACTACTTGGGAGGATGGATTATCTATCTCCATGGAAACTAGGTGATGTGACCAGGCTAAACTGTAACTCAGATCTACGGAGAGGCGAACCCCGCTCATAGTAAAAATCGTACTGTGATGAAGAAAAAAAATCTGCAGTTCAATAAATAAAAGAATGTTTAATGTAACTTGTGGAACATAAAGGGAAAGTAATAACATCCCAGTGAAGAAAAGCAGGTCGGGGATCAGCAGAAAAACTGTGACATCCTCCGTGTTCATCACACATCCCAGTTACTGTTGACCCCCCGGTGGCCGTCACTGAAGCCTCACCTGTGCGTGTTGTTTGTCTCTCTGCAGACTCTGGATCTCTCCCTGTGTGTGCGCCGCTCTGCCCACACACTTGTCCTCCAGCTCTGTGACTCTGAGCCTCACCTCGTCCAGGAGCCGCTCCAGGTCTGAGGCTCTCTGTGTCTGAGCCAGAGAGCGAGACATGTGGCTCTGAACGTCCTCCCTGCGGTACACACGGGGAAGTACACATGAACATCTACTGTAACTTCTACTTAGAGCTGCAAAATCACTGTGAATGGACGCAACTGGTCTTTAAAATGTGAAGTATGAACAAAGCCTAAAAGATGGCAGTATTTTTACACAATCATCATAAAAAATACAACAATTTGTATTTTATTCAGATTTTAAAAAAAAATATATATATAATAACAATAATTAAAAACAGTTATAAAAAGTGTCATTAATTTTACAAAAGTGAAATAATAATCTGTGACAAAAAAATTATTTTGATAATTGAATCTGCAGTAGACAGACTCTAAAACACGATAAGACTTTTTTTTTTCTTAAACAAATTATTACATCAAAATATCAAAAAAGTTTCTGATTTTTATCAATAATACACATTCTGTTTTGAGCCCTTCAGTCACCAATTTAAAGCTTTATACACTTCATGAGGTATTTTAAAAGTTTCAATGTACAACAGAAGTAATAGAAAATAGAAAAATGAATCTAGACCAGTCGACTACTAAAAAACATTCGATGCAGCACTAGGTTTACGTCATGATTTCTGTGTGTAAACCTGTTATTAGTGCAGACATTGTGTTGTATTCTCTGGAGGGTGGTCCGCTCCTCTCATAAATAAAGGATGAGGGTTGGATGTGATGGTATTCTGAGCGTGTTCTTGTATCTGAGGAGGTTGGGTGACAGTGACAGGTGGTCTGCATTCAACTCACTAATTATTCATTCAAGATACAACTCTCTGTCTACACCAGACTTTATACAGACGTTTACTGTCGTCCTGTATACTCTCTGAAATTTCATCCTTATGCCACATCGTTTCATGCTGGTAATGCACTGTTATTAAAAGCAAAATAGGAAATAAATTAAAAGGACAAATTATTACAGGAGGATTTTAATGATGTGGTTTTCTGATAAAGTCTTATGTTCGATGATAAAAGTTTGGTTAAAAATTAAGTTTTAAATCCAAAAATTATAAAAGGGATTATTTAAGTTAGAGATTAGGCACCACATTAGGACGAGTCATTTTATCTGCTCACCGTCTCCATTACACTGTATAGTTGTGTATAATGTGTCCTAATCTGAAACCCAGTCTTTTATTTAATTAAAGGGGCACTATAAAAGTTTTATGGCGGAGGGTCCGCAACCTTTTTATCTCTATGAAAATGTTATTGCTTTGCACACTCAGCTCCAACAGCTACATTAACCTGGTCATTCCTAAAGTCTGCACAGCTTTTGGCCGCTCCTCACTGCAGTTCTCTGCAGCCACTGGATCCACCTACAGCGGGCTTTAAAACTTAGCTCCTTTTACCTCTGTCAACTTTTAAAAACTCAATCCAGAGTATTTTACTGGATCAGTGGACATGCTTTTTGCACTTTTATACCTTTAATCTACAAATGTTTCACTGTCTCATGTTCAAATCCACTGTTTCACATTAGGATTGATGTGTGAGTGTTTGTGAGTCTGCTGTATTATGCTGCCTCTTGACCAGGTCGTCATTGAAATTAGAAAGTGTCCTCAGTTGACTTACCTGGTAAAATATTGAATAATTAAATAAGTACAAAATATTCCACAGTATGGCATTACATTTATGAAGTTACAGGTTAGATATTACTCTTCAGGCATTTTTGAGCAATAAAAACATGTGTCATTAATAAACTCCAGTGAAGACAAAGCAACAACAGATGCTCCAGCAGAAATGTTACATTGTGCTTTAAAGCCACAATACCCCATCAGAGCCACCCTAACACAGTACTACATTGTCCATGTTATGTAATAAAATAGTAATGCACTGACTTGAGTTGGCTGTTGGTCCTGATGAGCTCCTGGATCAGCTGCTGCCTCCTCTCTGAGTCTGTGAGCATCACTCTGAACGTGGCTCTGATCTCCACCGCTGTGCGTTTGTCCAACAACACCAGGTCTGACAATGAACATAGAAAAACTTATTATTCATGCTTAAGCAGTACACTTGAATATAATAAAACATTAAACTGTTTTATATTATAAAACAGTGTAATATTATATTGTTTTATTGATAGAATTCTGTTCAGTGTTTCTTACCTGACAAGCTTTTATTCTCGACCGGATCTGCGAAATGCACCGGTTTAAATCCATGACGCTGCAGGAGTTTGTTCACGTCGTCCCACTCCACTTGTTCCTGCTACAAAATAAAGGCACATATTTTACATTTTTGCATTCTCCATTAAATATAAGATTAAATATAAGATTCAGATTCACAATATTAACCTGAAATTGTTTGTAAGTCCATAGATAAACATAGGTGTTATTATTCCCAGTACGGACTATAGGATTCCTGCTGTTTTCCATGTGTCTCTCCCTCTGTGTCCCAAAACTCTTCTCTTCAGACTAATCTTGACTGTGTCGCTATGACAAACCACAGATGATCGGGTTTCCACAGACCCCGCCTCTGCTCTGTACTCCCTCAAGGTACTATTACTACTACTATTACTACACATGCTACTGCTACTACATGAATGAAAGACAATCCTAAGGCAGTACCCATGTGAGACCCTCCCAAGGGAAATTCATTAGTAAATACAAATCACAGCAAGGAATAGCTCTCTGATCAACACAATTATGGATACATTTGTAATTATGTTACACAAACATACTGAGTATTTACTCAGTATGTTTGTGTAACAAACATACTGAGTAAATACTCAGTATTTACTCTTGCTTGTTTCCAATGGAAATGTTGTTCCTTATCTTGTCTATCTCCATGGAGAATATTCGGAAGTATTCTTTTAACTTTCTTTTTCCATGGAATCATACAGGTGACATGTCACCTCTAGAAAGTTACATACTGTGCCCTTTAAATGCAATAAATCCACAGTACTATGTTGTGGTACAAGACAATGTCAGTAATTATAATTTGCCATCTTAGTCATAAAAGTAATTACCATTTACCACAACTTTTATACTGATATGATAAAACAAAATACAAGTTTATAATACAGTAAATTAGATCTGCAGTCATGATATCATACTTACTAAATTTATCAAGACCATTTATTTTGACTTTTTCCTCTATGCACGACTTTTATTAGAAAGGGCAAATATGTACAACTACAGTCTGATTTCTTTATTCGTTTTTATGATGAGTAAGTTAACATTATTTGTCAGTGTATTAGTGATCTCAGTGTATTAGTGATCTCACCTGGTCCATAGTGTCACAAATCCTGAAAGGAAGAAAATAACAACATTATTTTGGATAATTTTATGCTATTGGACATTGCTATAGACATATTTACAACTTACAACACGAACACATTTACAAAGTTTTATATTGAGCAGTACGGGATGCACAAAGCTGATTTTAATGATGTAAAACTGACAAATAAACAGTATCTTAGCATTAGCTTGAATTAGCAAATACGATTTTTTAACAGTTTTTTGTTTTTTTTTTAAATCTAGGTTTATTTAGCAGACTTACACAACGGATTAATACAAATGATTCTTTCCTTTTGATCTAGACTTCTTTCGAAAGTATTTGTATTAAAAGAAACGTATATACAGATATATATATATATATAAATATATACATATATATAAATTCGACTAAAATCTGCAGCCTTCGTCCGAAGCAAAACAAAGCGGCACTTCCGGGATATTCAAACGGACCGCGCTTTACGTCACTGTTCAGACGCTTCTCTGACGTCACCTGCTATAAAAATAATTTTAAACAAACTTTACGAAACATAAATCTTTATAATAATCACTGTTTAATTTTTTTTGTTTTTTTTCTATTTTATATCACATTGTAAAAATTGTAAATAAATAAAAATTGTCCGAAATAAAACGGTTTGTTTGTTAAATATTACAATACCACCACATACCAGCAGAAGACGGTATGTTACTGTCTCGTGTATTTCATCACGCACAGTTCCATTTTTATGAAGTTTTCTGACAATATCTAAAAATATATTATAAATTATGTATTCAATTTCATAATTTATATATTTATTCTTGCTTAATGCTAAAAAGTGTAAAATTAGTCTATATATACGATCACACTGACGATATACCTATAATTAAACTATCATTCATATTAAATAGTAGTAATTGTAGGCTTAAAGGTGTACTATGTAACTTTCAGTAGAGAAGTTTAATTCCAAACTGTGGGGCATTCCAGGTAAGAAATTACATCTCCATGGAGACAAGCTGGTGATGCACTCTCCACTAGAAAAGTGATTTCCGCCTATAAATCTGGTAGTAGCTGAAGTATTAGTAGTAGCATAGTAATAGCAGCAGTAGATTTTTTTAAATTAGATTTTTGTTCCCCACAGCAGGAATAACTCATAAGAGAATATCTTTAAGTGTAAGGTGTCCTAAATATAAATCCCTAGAAAGGGCTGAGAATTTATAAAAATACTAAATATTGTTGATCAGAGGTGATGAAATAATTGAATTATTAAGCCTATTGATTACTCATCTGAATGCACTCAGACATGAAAACAGAACAATGTTTTGTACAAGTTGTCTTTGATTGATAACTAATAATCAACAACTTAATTACAAATGTTTATATCAGAAAAGCTCTGTTTCAGAGTTTGTGTGTATGTATTTGTGGCATTTCTAAAGTTCCTTGATACATATGTAAGACATAAGACATGACAAGCAATTGGTCTAAAATAAAAGGTAGACTTTTCTCATTTTCTTGATTTAAATTTTAATGTTGTTAACTGCAGTGAACCAGGAATGCAAGGTTTAACAAAAAAAACAAAAAAAACAAAACATGAAAAAACCAAAACATGAAAAACATGAAAAAATAAGATGGACAAAGTAAATTCCAGCTGAAAAGTTCAGAATAAAAAAAACCTTTGTTTGAAAAAATCTTAACACATTATTTTTGTAGTTATACTTTTTGACTCTACACAGAGGTCAAGTCCACAGTCTGGAGTCTCTGAAGCCTGATCTCCAGCTTTTTGAGTGTGACTTTAGCCTCACATGATCCAGCCTCAGCAGCTCTGTCTCCTTTAGTGTGTTGAAGACAGTGCACCTTCAGATGAGCAGGTCCTCCCACACTGGTCAGAGCTGCCGCTTTTCTCTTCAGTCTGGAAACTTGGATCGGACGGTTCCTCACAGATCTTAAAGCCTTCCCACTCTCTTCACAGTCGAATGGTTTGTCTCCTGTGTGTTTTCGGTAGTGACTGGAGCGTTCCTGTGATGTTTTAAAAACCTTTTCACACTGACCACACTCATACAGTCGAAACCACTTGTGAATTCGCATGTGTTTGTTCAGACTGGATAGACAAGAAAATGCTTTCCCACACTGGTCACAGCTGTACGGCTTTTCTCCTGTGTGGATTCTCATATGTACTTTGAGTTTACTTGATTCTAGAAATGCCTTCCCACACTGGTCACAGCTGTATGGCTTTTCTCCTGTGTGGATTCGCATATGTGCTTTGAGTCCACTGATATTTGTAAATTCTCTCCCACACTGGTCACAGCTGTATGGCTTTTCTCCTGTGTGGATTCTCATATGTACTTTGAGTTTACTTGATTCTAGAAATGCCTTCCCACACTGGTCACAGCTGTATGGCTTTTCTCCTGTGTGGATTCGCATATGTGCTTTGAGTCCACTGTTACGTGTAAATTTTCTCCCACACTGGTCACAGCTGTATGGCCTTTCTCCTGTGTGGATTTTCATATGTGCTTTGAGTGTACTTGATTCTTGAAATGCCTTCCCACACTGGTCACAGCTGTATGGCCTTTCTCCTGTGTGGACTCTCATATGTACTTTGAGTACACTGATATGTGTAAATTTTTTCTCACACTGGTCACAGCTGTATGGCCTTTCTCCTGTGTGAATTGTCATGTGTACTTTGAGTGTACCAGAGCGTTTAAATGCTATCCCACACTGGTCACAGCTGTATGGCTTTTCTCCTGTGTGGATTCTCATATGTACTTTGAGTGTCGAAGACTGTGTAAATTTTTTCTCACACTGGTCACAGCTGTATGGCCTTTCTCCTGTGTGGATTCTCATATGTGCTTTGAGTGCACTTGAGTCTTGAAATGCCTTCCCACACTGGTCACAGCTGTGTGGCTTTTCTCCTGTGTGGACTCTCATATGTACTTTGAGTGACGAAGACTGTGTAAATTTTTCCTCACACTGGTTACAGCTATACGGCTTTTCTCCTGTGTGGATTCTCATATGTACTTTGAGTGTATTTGATTGTTTAAATTCACTTCCACACAGGTCACATTCAAATGGCTTCTCTCCCATGTGAGTTCTGTAGTGAACTTTGAGTTGGGAAGCATTTGGCCACATCTTTCCACACTGGTCACATGTGAACTTCATTCTCTTGGCGGATGCTGTAGCTCTGCATTAGAACAAAGAAAAGTAGATGTTAATGCAGTACATGAGCTAAACACTGTGTTTTGATGTGGCTTTGTACTACAAGCAAGTTATTATTATTATTATTATAAATAAGTTTTTATTTTTATGTAATATTGTTCTACCAGTAGCTGTAATGACCCGTTTCTTACTGTCAGGGACACCCAATGTCCCTGCCAGGGTAAAAGTGGACCACTCAGTAATTTGTGTTTCTTCTCTCCCTTCTCCAGGACACAAGACCAGTCTAGAGGCGGTGAACCTAGCACCTTCTCTCTCATGTGAGTTTCACAACACCCTCAAATCAGTGACATTAGGTGAGGTTCCTGGCTGGTGAGGCACTGATGTCGTCACATCAGATTTACAAACATAAGATAAGATAAGATATGCCTTTATTAGTTCCACAGTGGGGAAATTCCAATATATATAAAACAGGTGTCAGGTGATACATTTGGCCCTGGGTCAGTTTCTCTCCCAGTGACTTGGGCCAGAATAAAAAAGAATTTCAAAATAAAAGTTCCGAAGTCCGTATGAAATAGTCCTAATAGTATGAAATAAAAAGCTGGTTTTGTATTGTTTTTTTATCCTTATTCTGGTTCCCCAATTTTCAATGGATTGAAGTCATTAAATTTCTAACATTTCCTCTACCTCTGTTTGAAAAGAGCGAGACTTTCGTCCTGTCGTCTGGAGCAAACCCTTTAGCTCCTTTAGCGTCGGTCTCTGTCCTTTAATTATAACCTCCTGCTTCGACTGAAAGTCCAGATTAGAAAACTGCTTGAGCTTTAATATGTAATCTTCTATTCTGTGGGAGTTACATGAATCCCTGGGCTCATGAGTGCTCCCTACTACGAGGCCAGGTAACTACATGCCTCACCCGGTGCCTTTTCACAGCCTTAAAGCAGCAGCATCACTGCTGAGCTACAGCAGTCAGTCCATGTGAGGCATGAACGGCCTGTGCCTCACTGCACGTCTATTCTCAGTATTTCAACGGTAAACATAAAAATTCAGCAATTTTGAATACAAAAATTATAAAAATTACAAAGTTAAACAAAAAATAATTTTATAGCACAAATCAATGGATAGATATAACCATTTCATTAATTTATTTCTCTGATGACAGGTGCCTCACCTGACCGCACGTCACTGCCTCAAATGCTCTCGATTGGCGGCTGTGGTCCAATCAAAAGAGAAGAGATGGGTGGAGGGGCTTTTAACTGCAACAATGTTCAGAGACAGAGAAGAGGCAGTGACACACATGAAGCTGCTCTATTTGCCAGGCTTTATCCCATAACTTTGACTGCTTGGTTAAAGTACTTCAGAACTCTCTGCCACTCGTCCTGTAAGTACATGTGTGTCAAGCAACAAATCATTTTGGGCTAAGAAGATCTGGTTCAGCTCAGAGGAAAGAGAGACAGTACTTCAGGTGATTATTAGCCAACACTTGAAATGTTTAAGGCACCGGCACGCACAATGACAACAGAAGCTGTAAGTGCCACAACTCTAAAAAGTAACGTTAGCGCCACTTAGCATTAGCTACAACACTCACCAGTTCCTTCGATTAAAGCCGTAACACGACGCGGTCACAGTGGTGCGATCTGCAGCTGATGGATACAAAACTCAGATATAAACATATAAAACATGAAACGAAAGGTTTGAGGAGTGATCCATCCACAGCCTCTCTCCGCGTTAGCATTCCTCCTGTGCTGAGTCTCTGGTGTCACGGAAGAGGCCGTACCACGTGACTGATTCAGGAAATGATTCGCGGGTTTGGAGCGTGATTCAAAATAAAATACAGTAAAACGCAGTGGATCCTCCTCATTTTGTGTATTTGGGTTATTGCGCTTCTTTTGGCATTTTATTCGAGCTTACTTTTTTGCGATGGAACCAGCAAGAAAAAGGAGATTACCCCCTGTTTGGAGCATTTTGAGCTGATCTCACCTAAGAAGGAAGCGTATTCATTGTTCACATTTTTCTTTTCTGAATACTTCTGAATACTTGTTTTTTCACGTCGCTGGAACGGACAGGCTTGATTTGGGACACATGAAAAGTGGGGTGGATGCGGAGCGACGGAGGAAGTTGTAGTTGAGTTTCTGGAGGCAGTTTTAAGCGGGATGGTTTTGGACGAGAGCAGCAGACTGACCGGGTTGTGGAGGTGTTTTCCAGCAGCATCATGTCCTCCACTTTGGCAGGTTCAGCAGAAGAAGAGCTCTCCTCTGGTGGCTGCCATGGCAACAGTTTAGTGGACAGTTTTAGGCTTTGATGCAGATCCTAAGAGACAAAAATATAAGACAAAAGTTAACAAAAACAAATTTCAAAATGGCAAAATGCCTCGTCATAATCCTGACAGGCATTTTCAGTTGGTTTACGTGACAGTGGATTTCTGGGGAGTGCATTCATCTTCATAATTTGGTCTCTACTCAAAATCATTCTTAAAAAATTTACTACAAAATCTCATCTCATCTTCTGGAGTGTTACACCAACACAAAACAACACGCAAGTTTTGAAGTGTGAGTCTGCTGTACAAAATGAAAAACGCAATATTGAGATCAAATATTTGGACAACCTTAAAATAAGAGAAAATGACCAATTGGTGGAACGAGTAAAGAAAATGTGTACTCAAAAGTGCAGTAACATGGCTAAAAACACACTCAGAAGTACAAGTACTGCTGTCAAATTTGTACTTGAGTAAAAGTATAAAGCAGAGATTGTTCGATGTGTTTTTTTAACCTGTGGCCCTGGGCTTGTAACACACTGTATAGGCAACTCATTTGAAATGGCACTTTGAATGGCCACAATTAAAATTAGAAATTGAAGTTTTTAAACAGTAGAACCTCCAGTGCAAACAAAATCTCTAGTTTTATTATGCATGAAACCTGAGCGTGCTGGGTTCTGAAAGGCTGTTGTAAATGTTTAGTTGACAAACTATGACACTTTATAATAGGTCATAATGACAACACTTCTGAAGGTGAATGAAATTTATATTTCAAATTGAATTATATTATTAAAATAAAACACTAGCTTTTTAATGCTTGTAAAAACACATTCCTGAGAAAGATTACTTAAGGTCACAATTATGACCCAAAAGGTGTAGAATCCAGCCTCATTTCGTCCCGGTGTGGCCCAGGGGCACATGGACCTGCACCGGGACGAAATGAGGAGGGACAGAACCGAGAGCCCAGTGCTTCTCAATAGTAAGAATTATAATAAGTCTTTCTCATAACAACAACTAAATGATGTCGTCACAATAAAGTCATTTAAATACATCTGAAACATAAAAAAATGTCCAGCAGGATAAATGTGTCTAAACTTAAAGATAATTAAACACTAAGAAATTTCGAAGAGCTGAGTCCCAATCCAATCAAAACCCGGTTTTAAATTGTTTAGATATTTGCAAATAGAATAAATAATTTCTACGAATGGTTTAAATTATATGAATGTCGATTGGATACCATGTAACATGGTGTGAAGAGGAGGACCTGTAAGGTTTTTTTCTAGCAGTGCAGCACTACTCCAAACTGGTTTCTTGATTTAATAATGCTGGAGTAAATAACTCGTGCCCAACAGGGGATGTGGGACGCAGGGGGATCATCAGGAGGCTAATTTTTAAACGAACTTTACAAAATATAAATCTTTATGATAATGGCCGTTTTATTTTATGTCACATTGTAAAAATTGTAAATAAAAAAAAATTCCAGAAATAAAACGGTTTGTTAAATATTACAATACCACCTAATACCAGCAGATGGCGGTATGATACTGTCCTGTGTATTTCATCATGCAGGGTCCCTTTTTATGAAGTTTTTGGACAATATCTAAAAATATATTATAAATGATGTATTAAATTTGATACTTTATATATTTAATCTTGCTTGATACTAAAAAGTGTAAAATGAGTCTATATATACGATCACACTGACGATATACCTATAATAAAAATATCATTCTACACGAAGTAGATTCATAAGTAGTAGCAACTGTAGGTTTAAAGGTGCACTATGTAACTTTTCTACTGGAGAATGCATCACTTGCTTGTCTCCATGGAGATGTTATTTCTTACCTGGAATACTCCACAGTTTGGAATTAAACTTCTCTATCTCCATGGAGACAAGCCAAAGGGGAAAGTGCAAGGTATTTTCAGCTATTTAAGACGATGCAATTGAACACATGCAAGATAGTTAAATGCCCTACTTTGGAACGCCACTGGAAAAGCAACAAAATCTACAAAAGCAGTTAGTGGACTTCAGAAAAGTTGCATAGTGCCCCTTTATCGCTCTTTTGTCACCTCACACACACCTGTACGGTATCCTGGCAGTATATTGTGTATTGTAGTACGCCTCGGAACACCAGAGCGGATGAACGAGGCTTTATCTTGAATTCTTCCTGTCTGCGCTGAGGATGGTACAAAGGTCATAGACACATCTAAATGCAAATGCCAATTATGTTTGATACAAGGCGAAAGTGTGGCTCATACATGGAGGTGGTGCTGATGTGCGCTGATGGATGGAGACTGAAGGCTACAGTTTAGAAATGAACTCACAATTTAAACATTTACCACGAAGACTTTTAGAGGACAATCTGAAATCAGGTTTTTGGAAGTTAGTAATTGTAGTTAAGAGAGGTTTGAACTGGTGGTGGCTGTATTTATGTTATGTTTAGTAAAGTACATTTTATAGTATGTATTTTACTTTAACCGGCTACAAGTTACAGGTGAGATCTGTGGAGAGGCGACATCACTCACCGTAAGAATGCATGTTTTTAAAGGTATTTTTGAGCAATAAAATCACCTGTAATAAACACAAAGTGGATGTTTAATGCCATACTGTGGAATATTCCAAAGCAGTAACATCTCCATGGAGACAAGCAGGTGGTGGACCCTCTATGAAAAGTTACACAGTGTCAAAATAAGTCCGCTGTGTACTGTCTGCATCTAGTTTTATTGTTCGATAAACAGGAAGCGCACGTTAGCACGCTAGTTGCTCCGCTCTGGTTTCTGAAAGTTGAGAAGCTTATAAATTCATCGCTGTGAATAATTAGGTCAGAATGTATAAGGAAACTGTTTAAAATGAACTGGTCCTGTTTTTCACGTTTTTTAGGCGATAAAAATCAGGTAGAGCGTCTTTAATTATGGCTTTTACATTATGCTCTCGTGTCACTCTGTTTCACGGAGGAGCCCTGAACGCCTCGCTCTGAAATGGGCCATAATCTAGTCCCATAAATCTGTCTCAAAAACAGGTGAGCGGCCATTTTGGCTCTGCTCAAGGCCACGGTTTCCATTCTCATTTTCTGCTCTGAGGAGTTGACAAATGCACAGAGTCGCCACAGCCTCCACAGCGCTGTCCATCCGCCTGGTAAATGACAATGACCTCCTGCTGCGAAGAGAGGGAGAGAAGGAGGGAGGGAGGAGGAGGGGAGAAGAGATAGAGAGAGGAGAGAGAGAAAGAGAGGCAGAGGAGGGGAAGAGGGAGGTAGAGGGAGGGAGAGAGGGGGGAGGGGGAGGAGAGGTGGAAAGAGAGACAAGAGGGGGAGAGAAGAGCAGGAGAGGGGAAAAGGGAGAGGAGAGAGAAGACGGAGAGGGGGGAGGAGAGAGAAGAGGGGAGAGAGGGAGAGTTGAAAAGGGAAAAGAGAGAGAAGGGGGCAAAGAGAGAGGTGGTAGGAGGGGGGAGAGAGAAGGGAGAAGACGGGGGAGAGAAGAGCAGGAGAGAAAGGGAGGGAGAGGGAGAGGAGAAGAAAAGAGGGGAGAGAAGAGGGGAAAGAGGGAGAGAGAGAAGGGGAGAAGAAACAGAGGTGGGGCGAGAGGCAAGATGGGGAGAGAAAAGCAGGAGAGGGAGGGGAAAAGAGAGAAGAGGGGGGAAGAGGATGGGGGAGAGAGAAGGTAGGGGAATGAGAAGGTAGAGAGAGGGAGAGAGGCAGAGAGAGAGAGAGACTAGATGGGGAGAGAAAAGCAGGAGAAAGTAGTGAGGGGGTGGGAAGAGAGAAAAGAGGGGGGAGGAGAAGAGAGAGAGAGAAAAGGAGGGAAGAGCACAAAAGAGAGGAGATGGAGGGAGAAGGAAGTAGGAAAGAGGAGGAGAGAGAGGGAGACAGAAGGAGAAGAGAAAGGGAGAAGAAGAGGGAGAAGAAAGGGGGGAGGGGGAGAAGAGAGGTGAGGGAAAAAATGGGGGAGTGATGGGAAAGGAAGGAAGAGGGGGTGGAAGAGAGAGAGTGTGTAAAGGGAGGAGAAGGAGAGAGAAGACAGACACAAAGACACAGGAAATATGGAGAGTGAGGTGTAGAAAGAGAGAGGGATGGGAAAGAGAATGAGAGAGAGAAAACGAGGAGAGGAGAGAGAGAAAGGGGAGGGAGAGGGAAGGAAAGAGAAGAGGAAAAAAGAGAAGAGATAGGGGAAGGGAGTGGATGGGGAGAGAGTGGGTACAAGGAGACAGAAAGAAGGAAAAAGAAACAGGAGACAGAGAGAGAGAGAGAGAGAGAGAGAGAGAGAGAGAGAGAGAGAGAGAGAGAGAGAGAGAGAGAGAGAGAGAGGGAGGGAGGGAGGGAGGAGGAGAGGATTTGAATTATGTGTTTTTTTCCTCCAACCTTTTTTCGCTCCAGTGCTGAAATTGACCTCAGCTAAATAAATGTTTCCAGTCTGTTAGATGTGCCGCTGTCCGTGGTGCTGAAATCTACTTGCTCCCTCCCTCTCCCTCTCTCTCGCTCTCCTTTCTTTCTTTCTAGCCTTCTTTCTCCTCCCTCCCCTCTCTCTAACCACCACTTCCTCTCTCTTTTCCCCCCTCTCACCTTCCTTCCTATTTTTTGTCTATCCCTCTTTCTCTTCTCTCCCTCTCCATTTCTTTCTGTCTTTCTTCTCCATCTTTTACTCCCTCCCTCTCTCCCTTTTCTCTAACCTGTGCTCTCCCCCTCTCTTTCCTTCTCCTTCTCTCTCCTTTGTTTGTTTGCTTGTTTCTGTTCTCTCCACCCGTCTCCTTTCTTCTCTCCCTCTTTCTCCCCCTCTTCTCTTCTTCCTTCTATCATTCTCTCTCTCTCTATCTACCCTCCACCCTCTGTTCTCTCTCCTTTGTTTGTTTCTTTTCTCTCCTCCTCTCTCTCTCTCTCTCTGGCCCCCTCTCTCCTTTCCCTGCCCCTCTTTCTTTCTCTCCCTCTCTGCTCTCTCATTTGACACAGCTCGTTAACTCAATCAAACCCTATTAGTCGGTTAATGAGGCTTATCTTGAAGTCGTGTACATACAGTAGCCTGAGAGGGACACAAATGAGACAAAGTGCAATCTTTCCTCTGACACATCTCAGCCGAGTTAGTCAAAAGAACTACAGGTGCTGATATGGACCAAAAAACACACAAAACCAGGTCGATATTTCTCACATGTCGACGGTTCAGTCAATGTTTTTCTCAGTGTAGCATGAAGAAGCTAAACACAAGAAACCAATACAGCTCTGGACCACACGCAACAACTTAAAGCTGCATTAGGCAACTTTTCTGCTCGTCTTCAAACGTTACTACTTTACCTGGGATCTAGACTGGAAAGTTACGTGTCAAATCTGTGGAGAGGTGAGCCCAAACACAGACTGAATGCATGTTTTTTTTTAAAGAGCAATAATTTTTTTTTTTTTTTTAAATATATATATATATATATATATATATATATATATATATATATATATAATATATATATTAGTATAATTTCAACAATTCCAAGATCCAAACGTTTAGTAATGTCATAATATGGAATATTCTAGGCAAAGCAATGCAGTTTCCATGGAGACAAGTAGGTGGCGATCCCTCCAGGAAAAGTAATGTTCCACAGTGTGGTTTTAGATATTGTAATGATGTGATATTTTGTGTTTAGTTCAGAGTTTACACCAGACATGGGCAAACTACGGCCCAGGGGCCACACACGGCCCTTTGGGCTTATTAATCCGGCCCGCTGAACGTGACCAAATTATATTCAAATATGTAAGTGTAAACCTTGTTCAAAGTTTTTCTGCTGGATTTATTTAACTGAAATTTTATAAAATAATGATGAATTTGATTAAAAAAATGCATTTGGACATGTTAAAGATTTACAATGTAATATATCGTATATTCATGTTTTTACATGTTACGGGCCAGATCTCTAATGTAATATATACATACATACATATATTTACATACACATATACACACACATACACACACACACATACACACACACACACACTTACACATACACACACACACATACACACACACACACACACACACACACACACACACACACACACACACACACACACACACACACACACACACACACACACACACACACACACACACACACACACACACACAAACACACAGTTGGTCAGTTACGGGTCTGTTTTGGTTTAACTCTTCTTTTGGGGTGGGTTATGGTCACAGTCGCCCTTGTGTTCAGAAAATAAACCTTGGAGACATGCCACATTTCGTTTTTTAGCACAAATGTAGCTCGACATGTTTAATGCTCTACTACCGAATATTGAACAAATACTGAAAACTGATAATTTGCAATTTCATTATGTTAGAGGAGGTGCCTGGGGAGAGGAAGTCTGATTATCTGTGGTTATAGTTTATACACCAACTGCTTGCATCACTTCTAAGCCATTACTCGTGTATATAGATAAAATAATGGTCCTACAATAGTCTACATCTCCAAAGCTCAAAACGCTCTGCTCCACCTTGTGATGTCATGAAGTGGTAGTTTTCAAGTTAACATCTCCTTTCACCTTTAGTTCCGTAGAGATTGGCAATCCCAGGTTTGAAACGATCCAAATGATTCTAGTGAAGGTGTTTGGAGTTTAAAAACACAGTGGAGCACTTCCTGTATCACCACATGATGACATCACAAGGTGGAACAGGGTGTTTTCTGTTTAAGAGAAGAGCCTAAATGTGCAGGTGTGTTTGTGTGTTGAATGAAACAAAACACAACTCCGGGTCTGTTTGTGACGAATTAAAACAGATCAGAAAATGGCGTAATATCGACCTTTTAAACAGATTTTAAATGTCGCTTACTCACAAATCTTTCTCGAGCCTTATTAAAATATCTCCTTGGTCATGTTTTTTTGCCTATAACCTGTAAGTTTCCCCTTTGAAAACTGAAATCCTTCTCTTAAATCTGCACGTTTTAGCTCGTGTTGGCAAAAATGGCGTCTCCGGTAGTTACATCTAATAGCATTTTCTCTTTGTGGTCTCCGAGTCGCCGTGGTAATCCTTTGCGGCGGCAGATTACAGACAGGTGTGGAGGGGCGATACAGTTCACGCCGATGGGGCCCAGATGGAGGCGTTAAGTTCAAATATTGTGTTATTGTTGAAGTCGTAGATGGAGGAGAGCGCGGAGGAGATGGGCTTTACTCAACAACAGCCATTTTGTCATCATCGCGTCACTGTCACCGCAAATGGAGCCGCACGGGGTAAGTGCACGAGGTAAATTAGGGAGAAGAAATCCTAAAATGTTTTTTAAGTGTTCACGGAAAAAAAAAAGTTTGCTGTGTAATGTTTCTGTCACTCGCTTGTCTCCGTGGAGATGTTGATCGGTCTGGGTTGGTGCTTAGTGTAGTATTATCGTCAATATATTCAATTTAGTGTAATGTTATTGCTAAAAAACATGTGTTCTTACCGTGAATGGGGTCACCTCTCCACAGATCTGACCTGTAACTGGGTTTGATGGCGTCACCTGGTTAATGCCAGACAGTGGAACATTCCAAAAAAGTAAATAACATCTCCCCAGGGACAAGATTTTGGTTTATATCAGGTCAAATCGCACAGATAAAGAAAAAAATGAATATAAAGTATATTACAGTCTTTATTTAGACTTGATAAATGATTAAACTCTCTAAAATTATTGAAATAAAAAAGGAGAGAAGGCGTGGCGTCTCGTCCGTGCCTTAAAGTGCTTGTTTTATTGCTTTTGCTTTGCTTGGAATGTTCCACAGTATGGCATTAGACTGTATCGTGCATGTATTCAGTTACAGTACATGATTTTGTTGTTAAAATCACCTTAAAAACATACATTCTTACTCTGAGCGGGGTCTCCTCTCCACAGATCTGACCTGTAGCTTGGTGTGGTGGTGTCACTTTTCAGGCATCGTCTCCATGGAGATCTCAATGTTCCACTGTATTATACTGAGGTAACATTTATTCAACTGCAGATGTTTCTATTGATACAAAATAAATTGAAAAACATACCTTTTGCGGTGAGTTGAGTCGCCTCTGCACAGATCTGACCTGTGATTTGGCCGGCTGGCATCACCTGTTTGCCTCCATGGAGATGGATACAGTCGATTTAATGCCATACTGTGGGACATGCCAAAAAAAAGCAAAGGAATAACATAACAACGAAGACAAGACCTTGACTTTAATCAGGCTAAATCTTTAAATTTAAAGGTCAAATCCACAGATCTGACTAGTAACTGCTCAGCTGGGTGGAGTGTTCTTCCTCTGCACCAAAGGTTTGCGGTTCAAATCCTGCTCTCGACAAAAAGAAACAAGAAACAAAAAAACATCACTGGTAGAGCAGTTAGATCCAAAGGTTAAAAAACAGTTTCAAAATCGTTCCAACTCGCACAGATGAATACTGTTGAATACTGTTGAATACTGTTGAATACTGTTGAATACTGTTGAATACTGTTGAATACTGTTGAATACTGCTGTTGTGTCCTTGGGCAAGACACTGGTGTGAATGTGTGAATGGGTGAATGGGTGAGTGGTTTCTTGATGTGAAGCACTTTGAGTGACTTGAAGGTGGAAAAGTGCTACATAAAAATGTGACCCTCCACATGAAAAGTTACACAGTGAACCTTTAAAACAATGAAACATGAAATAAAAGTCCAGAGTCGGCAACAGTTAGAGCATTTATTAAACATTTCTAGATCAGTGACGCGACTTTTCTACATATTTATAACATGCTTTACATAAGAGCTCATGCATCAGGCCCCGTGTCTGCTATAGTCAGAATCATTATAATACCAGGGACCAAAATCAAAATATATCTCTGCATGAACCAGTCAGAAAACCGCAAATGCAACAACCAACAGACAGACAGACGCTAAAATCTTACTCTAATCTCCCGTTTTAAACTCAAACTCTGTTCCCTTAAGTCAAAGGTTAGTGCTAGAGGGTCGGGTCGGGAGGGAGGGAGAGGGGGAGGGACGCTCTGCTCTGATTGGACGAAGAGACGTTAGGAATAAAGTTCATTTGTAACTTAGGAAACAGGTCCTGGTTTGGTTAAGTTTAGGATTTAGTGTTGTCCATGAGTGTGTACTAGTCTATTTGTCTTATACTTGTTCTGATACAGCTCAAGATCCTTTAAAGCAGAGGTGTCCAAACTATGGCCCAGGGGCCAAATGCGGTCCCTCAGACTAATTTTTATTGGCCCTCAGGCCTTCAGCGTAACTGGCCCATTTGATCATAATCAGCACTTTTTATGACAAATTTGAGCAATCCTACCAATATAACCTGAATAACGTTATATTACATTGTCATACACACCTCATATTATATTTCAAGCCTTATTTAAAGTTTGAAGTCAAAACTATGTTAAATGCACCGTCTGAATTATTGACTTTATCGACACTGGTCTGTGGCCCTCCGTGTCAAATATTTTTCAAGATGTGGCCCTCGGTGAAAAGAGTTTGGGCACATCGGTTCTAAAGCTTCAGGAAAGGTTCATTTCTGTCCTGTGACTTTTTAGTATCGATATTTGCTCAAATGAATATCTAGTTTCAGTTTCATTTTAGTATCAGATTTTCGATACTTTTGACAACCCTGTTAGGAGCAGGATTATGTTAAGGTGAGGAAAATGGTTAAAGTTATGGAGATGTTTTGGGTAAGTTAACAGTGTTAGGAAAAAGTAACTTTAAAAACAAAGTTGTCACTCATGATCCTTATCTGACCTTACAACATAAAATAAAACATAAAACTGTCAAAAATAAAACACTTTAGGCCTGTTCGTAGCTACAGTGGCATCCGGACCCGAGGATCTAGCACTAACCTGAGTAAAAGTGCCGTTTCCTGTGTGACCTATGAGCCCCATTTTGCATTAAGACAAACACAGAGCATGCAGACTGCCAAGGAAACGCATGGACAACCAAAAACCAAAGTATTTTTACAGGAAATAAACATTGTCAAAGTTTCAAAAAATATAACTTTGTACAATTATGGAGGTTTGCTATGGTAAAGGTTAAACGACAAAGGTTAGCAAAACAGACTGAAGAACATGGAGGTTTCTGCAAGTCGTTGATCATTTTGTGAATGATACAAAACCAAACAGGCTTATTTAGTGAAATTTAAGACTTTGATTGAGAATAAATAAAAACGTAAACTTGACCTTAAGTGGCTCTGTGCAGAACAGCGCCCGGCAACCTCACTGTGAGCGTCACTACTTCCTCTTCTACTCCCTGTATCTCTATGAGGTCTCACTAAAATGAATCAATATTTAAAGATGAGAGCTGCAGGCGGGTCAGAGGTCAGAGGTCAGAGGTTAGGGGTCAGGCAGTGGACAGGGAGCTGCAGGTGGATGTCCCTGACAACATGTTAATAACTACACAAATAAAATAAATACTTCAGGACACTTCTGAGTTTAGAAAGAGACATGTTTGTGTCTCAATGCTAATGCTAATGCTAATGTTGAGGCATAATAGGTATCAAAACAATAATAATTGGGTAATCTTTATTTTAATTTGAATTTTAACAGGTTGTTTATTTTATGTTTTGACTGTTAGCTTTGAGACACAGTGAGCTAGCTAGCATGCTGGTGCGCACAGAGCATATTGAGGTATTAACTAAATAGCAGATATTTGTGTACTTGGTCCCAGATTGTTACCTGAAATCTGAAAAAGTTTTGCATAAAGGTTTCCAATTTTTTTCTTGGGTCAACATGATGTATTTTCTTTTTTTGTTTTTTGTTCTGTCAGTTTTAGCATAGGCCTAGAGCTAAAAACAAATGCTAGCATATATCATCCATGCTCCAAAACTAGCCTCTAGTTTCTCATTATTTAAAAAGAATACTGTTAGCATTAGCAGGCTAACTACGAATGTCCTGATACATTGACAGTTTGTTGCTAGCCTCAAGTTAGCATATTACAATCTTTTTAGCAAGCAAGTTAGCATACATTTTAAGCTAAAAATATACCCTTTTTTGTATTAGAAGTTTTAAATAAAATGAGTGTAGTTAATTGTACGATATTTGAATGCCCTATTTCTATCAAACATGTCACTACGTCACTACAAACACGTTTAAAGGCCACAAAACAACTGCAATTTTGTGCCAACCCAAACTTATTTCAAAAGTTTACATTTGACAAAGCAAAAAATCAGTATCAAGGATTTGCAGAAACATTTGAACTCACTCGACATACAAAAATGGATCGATTTGGACATTGTAATTATATTTTGAACACAATTTCGCACATAGAACAATGATCGTACAGCATGGTCATGTGAAATAGACGTTTTGTTATCTTTGGTGAGCTTTTAAAACATGATTTAAACATGAAAAACAAAAATATTAGCTGGTTTAAATGCTGTTTAAAAAGGCCCTGCTGCATACTTCAAATGCGGGAGACAAATTTGTACATTTCTTTGCATAACGTTTTAATAACCTTTGAATAGTGCAACTGTTTTGACACTAAATCCCCCGTTTGTTAGTTAAGGATTCAAGGTTTTTATTTTTTTCACATGCAACAAAGTGATTGAAAAGTTTGGTCGTATCTTACAAGAGGAGGACATCGGAGAGTTAAAGGGAGTTGATTTTGACATCGGACGGACAGTTTTTTTTTTACGTAAACAATGTCGCCATGGAGACAAGGTTCCTATGCAACGGTGAAGTCGACATTTTATTCTGTTTTTTGACAAATACTGACAGATGACTTGATTTTGTCTGCATAAAGTCATTTTAGTGCAACCATGAATACTTAAAGGCGCTGTATGTGATTTGTACTCCCTGAAAATTGTGAAACAAACAAAACTAAATCATTTTTATCGCTTTGCAGTCGTCCAAAGTTATTCCTCACTTACTGTAAGAATTCAGAGCATCCTCATTTTTCACTGGGATGAGTTTATAAGCTCGTTTCACAACTTTTCGTTCGAGTTTTGCCATTAGCATCAGTGACGTGCAGTCAGGGGAGGCACCTGTCATCACAGACAACAGATAAATGAAATGGTTATATTCACCCAACGATTTGTACTATAAAGTTATTTTCTATTTAACTTTGCAATTTTATTATTTTTTTGACTCAAATCGCTGATTTTTTACGTTTGAAATCCTGAGAAGAGACCAGGGTGGGTGAGGCACGTAGTTACCCTGCCTCATGTTAGGGGGCGCTCGTGAGCCCAGGGATTCTTGTAACTCCCGCAGAATAGAGGCCACAAACTACATATTTAGAGTTAGCAAGTCAACTTTAGCAATTCACTTTTTTGTTCTTGTATAAAACCAGCTTTTTATTTCATACCATTAGGACTATTTCATACGGACTTTGGAACTTTTATTTTGAAATTCTTTTTTATTCTGGCCCCAAGTCACTGGGAGAAAAATTGTCCCAGGGTCAGATTTACTCGGCGACACCTGGTTTACATGTTTGTAAATCTGATTGTGACGACATCAGTGCCTCACCGGACATGCACCTCACCGCACGTCACTGATCAGCGGTACAAAAACTAGCATGCTAACAGTGCATCTCCTGATGTTTGGACCAAAAAAACCTTTATAATTAGATGCAGATCATCATAAAAGGTCTTACGTAACTTTTCTAGTGAGACTGCTTGTCTCCAAGGAGATGTTATTACTTTGCCCGGAATATTCCACAGTGTAGCATTTAACCTATCTGTCTCTATAGTCGAGATACAGGTCAGATCTGTCAAGAGGCGAGCTGCATTCATAGTAAGAATGCAAGTTTTTTTTTAGATAAATTTTTAGATTTTCTTTTAGCATATTTCAAGCAATACACGTGTGACGTTTAATGCCATACTGTGGAACATCAAAGGGAAAACAATAACATCTCCACGGAGACAGGTAGGCGACAAGAAAATTACATAGTACAGCTTTTAAATTTTAGTTAGTGAACACGTTTCTTTTCATATTTGACTTGGCAAAGCAACATCAGAACAGGGGTAAGTACTCGACCGTAGTCATAAGTAATCGTGTTTCTGAATGAACTAGTGGCACATTTTAGGTCATTCTAGGACCATAATCGCTGATAATTCAATCCGACCATGCGCTGAGTTGATTTATTCAGAATCAGACGTCAGTGGCTAAACACAGTTGCGTAGGAACCCTGTTGTAGCTAAAATGAATCATTGCGGCGACTATTACAAACAGCACTGATGTGTGAAATGTACACTACCAGCTGGAATAAATCCACCTTTAAAGCTGCACTGTGGAACTTCTGTGGTGTTCATGGAGCTGCGGTCGTTTTGCCTGAAATACTCCACAGTTACTAAACTTATCTATCGTCATGGAGACACGCACAGAATGCCGCCAGGTTACAGGTCAGCGCTGTGGAGAGGCGATACCACTTTTCAAGGGATGTAAGTGCAAGATGAATAAGTTTAATGCCATGCTGTGCAACATTTCTAGCAATAGCATCTCCATGGTAGCGGACCGCCTTCCAGAAATGTTACACAGTGCACCTTTAAACTGTTACTTTTATTCCCTTTTAAAAAAATTCTGTAGCTACAAAAGACTCAATTCTGAAAAGTTGAATTATTTTTTTTTTATATTTCTTTGCAGGTGAATGAGCAGCCATCCCATGCACTGCCATGCACTGAAGCTACAAGCCTGCCAGCAAACTGCATTTCCCACAATGCATTTGATCACTACGTCCTACCTGTGTGACTTGCCATACTACAAGATGCTACTAATCGTGTTACTTTACGGGCATAATTTTTCCCTTTAAAACGTTCAAAAACTAGCTAGATTTTCAACTAAATCGTTACCTCGTTCTCTAACATTGGACTGGAGTCAAAAGTGCTAATTTTTAATCATGATTTTTCTAAATATTTCCCTACTAAGATGTAATGAACGAAAACAAAAGGTCGACCGTTATTAAATCTACATTTTTGTGCAACCAAGCATAACATTATTGCAATTTTGTCCAATCAAGATACATTTCCTGGACATTTTAAAATTTCTAAAAACTAGCTAAACTAATGCCTACAATTGTACAACTCAAAGTGTCTCTTTGCAGATTGGCAGTTGACACGAAACCCTGAATTGAAATTATAATTTTGCCATTTTCGTAAGTTACTGTTCCTTAACCGTTCCTGACATTTGAACTTCAATATATTTTTTAAGCCAAAACAACACGACTCCTGGACAGACTTGACGAGAACCATTAGGTGCAATAGTACAGTGGACGTTTAGCTGTGTGTCTTTTTAAACTTTAACACAAAAAAATAATTTGCGATTTCAATTTTTACAAATCGCAAATAGCACATTCTGAATTTTTTAACAACACTGGTAGCACAATACAGATATACCAAATTGGACATGGTTTTGGTATCGGTTAAACATGCAAAAAAACTTCTCTATCGATAGAAACTTGGAGCTTACGCGGCTGACGATTCATTCCCGTAAAATCTTCTGTACAATGTCCGTGTATTATATAAAGTTGCATAACAGACTCGATAACGTGGGATGCTGGCTAGAAAATTAAGGGGAATGTCATTAGTTTTTCTGTGTTTTTGACATCACAAATTCTTCAGATTTTTCCACGATAAATCCGAAAGACTCTTGATTCTTAACTAGCTCCCGACAGACAACAGTCGCTGCAGAGGCTGACCAGTAGGGGGCGCACTCAGGTGGTCAGGGCGAACTGGTCTTGCTCTATGGGCTTTTTGACCCAGGCTCCGAGCCCCGCCTTCTGAAACGCCCTGAACAGAGTCTGTTTGGCCGAATGGTACTCGGCCGCTGCCTGTTTGGCCTCGTGGTAACTGGACGGGCGAACTGTTCGGATACGCAGAGTCGACGAGAGCTGGAAGAGAAACGGAAAGGATTATTTATTCTATTTATTATTATTTTATTATTATTATTACTATTTATTACAATTTATTATTATGAAGAATATTTGAACAAAAGCAAAAAAATAAACATCCAGAGTTTCTTCAATAATAAAGTTCGATTTAAACCATTTAGTTCAGCTTGTTACTATGTACGAGCCTTCTCCGGTTTGTTTTAAGTATTAATAAGTACTAATGTAGATCACAGGGACGGCAGTGGTCCTGTGGTGACGTCAGAGGCTGTAGGCGGGGCAGCTGGGGGTAGAGAAGCAGCTCATCACCGCTGAGTGCAGAGAGTGGATAAAGTCTGTAAAGCGACTGATGGTTTGGACAAGTGCTACCAGATTTATGCAGAGTTATTATTTGAGGGAGAGCTTGTGGAATAGTTAAGTCAAAGACAATTGTTTTGATGCAATTAAATGTAAGATGAAGATGAAAAAATGTTTATTGTATTGTCCATTTTATGTCCTTTATTTGATGAAATGTTCTCCCACAAGATGAAATGGTTGTTTCATTCTAATGTTTATAAGTCGGCTTCATTTCTTTGTAAAGTCTGATGAGTTTGTTTAAATGAATCTTTGGTGGTTATAACACACGTCTGGCACCTGGTCTTTGTATTTTGTTTAATAATGTCTTATAAGACCATTAAAGGGCTCTGTATTTTTTTGTATGCAAGACACAGTAATAAAATCAATCAATCAAATATAGACATGAGCCTGACTGAGGTGTATTTCATTTTATATGTAAGTGAGTGGATGAAACAGATATTGTTTTAAAAATTCAATACAAATATTTTGAGGAAAAGCAGAATGATCAGACTGAGCTGACGTGTGTAGTGCTGTACCTTCCCGTGCAGGCGCATCCACCGGCTGTAGAGGGCGTGCTTGCACAGGCGTGAGGGTCGTCCCAGGTCGTCCTTCCCTGTGGTGGCGTTGATCACCTCCAGGGCCTGGTCCCCCACGGCCCAGTTCACACTGAAGTTTGGGGCTTTGCCGGGCTGACGCGCCTCTGCGTTACTGATGCCTACGTCAGAGAAGAGAAGATGTGAATGGGATTTAAAGGAAGGTTTTAGAAATTAGCTCAGGCAGTTAAAGATGCTCTACCTGATTTATTTATTATTTATTTATTTATTTACTTGTTCATTTTGCAGTGGTTTAATTCTGTATGTTACTTTTGTCTCACAGTAATGGTAACAAGAACAAACATGGAGGACAAAATGGACAAAAGACAGTACACAGTGGTCTCATTTGGACCTCAAGACCTGCTTTTACAATATATCTGTACTGGGGCAAGACAAACTGTACTTTATTATCTGAAAAAATGTTACCTTTTTTCAACAATTACAAAAAAAAAAAAAAATCCAAGCTTATCTAATCAGAAAACACAATGCTGTCTGCACTTTGGGTTGCCAGGTCCAACAACTAAAACCAGTTTGCAATAACTCCAAAAAGGCTCTAAATATATTTCTGACATGATATGATACTGTACTTGAGCCGTAATCAGGACATTTATAGGCACATTTTAGCACTTTTCTTTGGATTGCAAAAGTATGATCTGATTCTCAGATGATTAGCATAGCAGCTCTGTGTGTGCACTGTAGTTTTCTGACCGCTGAGGAGGGGCCGGTTGAGGCTGAAGCACTGGGGCAGGTCTTCGATCTCGGTGATGCGCTGGTACATGGCTCTGGACAGGTGGTCCGCGTGGTACAAACTTCCCAGGATGATACTGGAGAAGTAGATCGGCTCTGTGAAGTAACTCATTAGAGACCCCTGGAAACCAACCACGTTCCACCTGAGACAGAGGGAGGAGGAGAGAGAGAGAAGACAGAGAACACAGAGTTGACAAACTGGTGTGGAAACAACAGCTAACATGAGACATATTTTTGCATTTTTCTGTCCATTAAATAATCAAGGCAGAAACTAGCTCTGCTGGAATTTAAAAATGAGACAAATGTGGTTCATAAATGTAGTTTTACCTATTTATTACCAAACAATTTCCTCTCTCCAGACCACCAGAGGGTGCTGCTGAAAGCCCTGAATGACTCCCTTCACACAAACTGAGCAGGAGAAGAAAGAAAGAACAGAGGCTTGGATGACGTTAGGCTACAAAGCCTATGATTGATACTCAAGCTGCGCACGCACGAAGGGGGTCATTCAGTGCTTTAAGCAGTGCCTTCTGGTGGTCTGGAGGGACTCATAAAACCGTAATTACATTCATAACTCTGGATATTTGCACATATCCCACGTCTCTGTCTCTGTACCTGGCGATCTTGTCACTGCAGGACATAGTGAGTAGCCTCTCCCCCTGTAGGACCCCGTCCCAGGTCTGGATAGTGTTACTGGAGCGCACTGGGATGGTCCCCTCTCCCGACTCGATCTTTGTCCTGAGCTGACCCCGAGCCTTCCTGTTCGGGTGTCTGTCGCCCTGGTCTGAAACAGCACACAGTCAGTTTACTGTCTACACTAACTCTAGTTTACACTCGTAACATTACACAGTTTAAAAATGTATATTTAGTATGGTAAAAAAAAAGCAGAAAACAATCATTAATTCAATAGTTTTGATGAGTTTATTTATAGATTGTTCATCTTGTCTTCTTAGTAAAATGAGTTGATCAGATAGTAAAGAGATGGTGTGATTCATCATCTTTTACCTTTACTCATGGATTTCAGCTTTCTTCTTTTTGTTTTCCCATTCAAAAAATATAATAGTTTGTTTTAAACTGTTAATCACTATGGCAACAGTCTTAATTTTTCCTCATTCTGAAACCCATGGATTCTCTGATGAGATGAAAAACTTATTTTATGTTTATTTATGTATTATACAACTATAGACGTAAATAATTTGATACATTTTCTCCGTGTTCATGTCCTTTTACAGTGCAGTGTAACAAACTGCAGCGAGGCTCTGACCTTCGACCCCGGCCTCATGGGGGGAGAAGATGCGGGCGTCTCCACAGGGCGAGGTGCTGATGTACAGGTGAAACTGGACGTTCTCTTTGAGCACAAACCCAGGTCTGTTCTCACACCGCGAGAAGATGGACTTCTGGTGGTCCTCGTCCGAGTTACTGCAACACCAATGACCAATGACAACAAGGTTTTAAGTAATACATTTGGTTTGGGGAGTAACAAAATGAAAAGCTCTACACAAAACAGCTCACACGCTGGAGAGTCAAGCTGTTTGAAGGAATTTAAAACAATGCTCATCTTCATCAATACAGAGACAGTTGTATGGACTTTTAAAAAAGGTTTTAAGCTGATAAACCATCACCAGACTTCTTCTGTGTTTAATGTGTAAATATGAGCAGAACAGCCCTGTTGCTAAATGGCTTTTCTTGTCAGCAGATGGAGTTCTAACGTAAATCTTATCTCTTATCACTGAAATAAGGTTAACTAAGCTCCAGAGTTCAAACATGGCCGCAGAGAGACCGAGCTCAGTGGTGTCGCGTCGCTAGTTTAGCCTTTAGTAGCTGAGTACGTACGGTGACACTGCAGCTCACCGACCACGTAAAGTAGTGCTTTTTGCTGGATCAGAGTGAGCTGAAGCTACACATTGAAAATCTGTTTTTTAGCACAACTGAAGGAAACTGATCTGAAAATTGGCAAAAATTGTCACTAAATCCAACCTTTGCAAAATTTATAAGTGCCCTGTCAGCCTGTCAGTTATGCTAGCAATACCCTATCCAGATTTTATAATAGCTAACTAAAAAGTTATACAAATGTCAAGCCAACAAACTCTTAAATGTCACATGATTTGTCCACTTTTGGTATAATGTCACTCTGCACACTCACCTGAGGAAGTGCTCTAGTTGTGAGTACAAGTATCTGATGAGAGACCTTCGGGCCACGATCTCAGCGTGACAGTCGTTCAGAGCCAGGCCCCGGTCCGACATGTACTCCCCGTTTATGCACTTGGTCCCCGTGGAAACGCAGATCACCTGGGCCTCCTTCACATCCGTACCTACAGGACAACAGGGAGGCAAAAGAAAATGTAATTCTGTCAAAAGGTGTGTAAGAGTGAAGACTCATCGAAGCTTCAGCTCTGACAGGGTTTTGTAGGTCACTGCTTTATATGTGTCTAAAGGGAGAAGCTAACGACACGGACACTAACACACCCTGGTTGTTTGTATTAAGGAGTATCTGTTCATAGTTAAGTCCATTGAGGAGATAACTTCCAAAATATATAGTTAGTAATAGTACAAATATATAATAGAGTGTGGATGTCCTACTTGAACATCCTAAATCTTTGCAAAGAGGTAAAATGAGAGCAGTGGGTCACTCCTCCTGGACCAGTACTGAGGAATATCTGTGTTGGTCAGGAAATATCTGAGATCATGTCAATAAAATGCTGATAGTTCCTGATCTCCAGCCTAAAAAAGTCAATATTAATGTGTCTTTATCATGTTCCTTATGTTGTCTGTTATGTATTTTCTTATATTATAGTACCTGTTGTCATGACGACTCCAGCCAGTACTTTCCTGCGCGCGTGCGGAGATGTGAAGTTGTCTGTGAGTTCACTGAATTTATCCACCACCAAACGAGACACTGCATCTGCCAAAACCTACGAGGACAAAACAAGTAAAAACACAACAGTTAGACATTTCGAGTCCATTTAACGTGTGTGCTGCAGCTAACGACCAAATACATGGAGACTCAAGACTTCTAAAGAGAGAATATTTACATATAAAGTGTAGTATTCCTGAGAAATTGTTTATTTTTTTACATTTTAATTCAATAATGTCACCGTCCTGTTATTAAAAAGTCTTTTCATATGCGCTTTAGCGTCGTATAGTCCAAAAAAGATTTGTATATTGATCAAAATATTACTACGATTTTGATAGACAAGTCAAGATTAGTTGATTAATTGTGGCGTTGCGTCTGTGTTACTTGGTATTTAGAGATAAACTCCACATTTTGCTTTAAAAGAAAAGACAATATTTGGAAAACCTTAGTGAGTTCTGCCTACAACCTTTTAAATATACATCAAAATTCATACAAAAAACTAAATCTGGTGATGAAAATGCTAAAAACACGAGTCAAAAACGACATTTTGTTTGCCTATTTCGATTCCGACTAAACTGCAATGACAAAACCTAAATCAAACACAATCTCCCACAGAACAATTAACAATTAGAAAAGCTAATAAAACTCCTCTGATGTGTGTTAATATTACAGCCTCCTGATCTCCTTAGACCTGCTTAAGACCCGGCACCTTCCCTTTAAGACAGTGACGCCCGTCCCTTTAAGACGCGGGTGTTTGGAGAGGCTGATGCTCATTTAGATTATGTCATTGTTGCGGAGGATTATGGGGTCCGATTAGCTTAGCATGTCAATAGCTTCTTTCTGTGTCAAAATTATAATGAAAAATATAAAAACAAATTGTCTGTCAAAAAGAAGCCGCCATCTTGGGAAGGTACATGAGGCAAATTTGTGACCGATGACAGCTGGCCTATCCACAGATCTGACTTGTAACTTGGCTTCGTTGTGCCACTTCCTTGTTTCTATGGACAGTTTAATGCCACATTGTGCAACACTCCAGTTACATCTCCATGGAGACAAGTAGATAGCCCTTCTCCAGAAAAATTTACATAGTGCACTTTTAACATACCATATTTCCAAATCTCCATGGAGACAAGCAAGTGGCTGGCCCGCTACCAGAAAAGTTAAGCATTACATCTTTAAATTGCTTTTCGTGCAACAAAGCTAATTTACCAGGCTTGTTCCTACTTCCTGCTATAGAGGATTTTTGTGTAGCATTGGCTGCGTGTGATAGATCCTCTGTGACATTAGAATAATAGGCATTGTGTTGAGTGTAATGTACCTACAGCAGCGTCCAATGGATTTAAACCAAAGGCATTTTTCACTGAGGCTCCGCTAAACAATATAAATGAACGGAGAGTACCTGCCGCTGCATTTGTTATAATGTACTGCATCCTGTCAACTTTTAAGAAATAACTGAGTTTGCTGCGGTGTTCAAGTTTATATGAAAGAGCTTTAGGGCTTTCAAAATAAGAAAAGGCTCTAAAATATGGAGTTTAATGCATTCAAATAATACAGTTAAGCATAAGATATGAAAGTTTAAGGATGTATAGAAAGTTGGATAAAGACACAATGTGATTTCCCCTCCTTAAAGCTAAAATATGTTTTTGTTGTTTCTTCAAATTGAGTAGAGTTGGAATATAGATTAAATGTAAATACTCAAGACCATTTAAAGATGGACTTTTCTAACTTTTCTGGTACTGGGTCGGAAACCTGCTTTTTATTGCTTTGCCTGAAATGTGCAGCATTAAATGTGTTTCTTTCCATTAAAAACTACAGATGAGGAGCTTAGATGAGTAGATTTTGTGATGTACACTCCTGAATAAACCACATATGTAGTTTTCTAGTATTGATACCGAGGAAAATGTGACCTTTTGTGAATAGCTTTAGAATCGTATTTGTCTGCTGCAGAACAGATAAAACTTTCTAATTTCATATCCTCATTTCCCATCTACTGCAGGTGGATAAAAGGTGATGTCAGTGTCTCACCTGGGGCAGGTGCAGCTGTAGTCCCTCTCGTGGGATCGGCTGTCTGGAGGGAGCCTGGTCCAGTTGCATGTTGAATAGAGCCGACAGAGCAGCCTGGGCCGCCCGAGCTTTTGCCAACTTCTTATTCCTCCCCGACCCCTGAAAGTGCTGAGAATCCACCGTCACCGACATCACGAAGTTTTTGGCGTGACTCTCCCCGCTCTCTGACACGAAGTCGTACTTGAGACCGGGGCGCAGCTCGTTGAGGATCATAACCGGGTTCTTGCCGCTGTTTGGGGACATGAAGGTGGTGGGAGCGGGGGGCAGAGGAGCTTGGACCAGACTGGGCAGCGGAGAGGGGAGAGCGGGGTAGTCCGAGCTGAAGGAGCCGTTGCTGTTGGAGGCCAGATAGAAGGGGTCGTCGGTGGGAGCGGAGGTCTCGAAAGCGTTGAACAGCATGTCGGGGAAGTCGGCCTGGTCCGATGTGAAGTCTGTGTGCACGGACATGGTTCTGCCCATCGCCATGTGGGCTTCCGATGCGTTTGGGAACTGTACGAATGACCTCAGCGCCTTCTCCGCCGCGTTGAGTTTGGCCTTCTTCTTGGTGGGTCCGGAGCCTTCGAAGAGCTGTCCATTCACCTCGACGGTCATGACGAACACAGGCGCGTGCACTGGACCGGTCTGCGACAGGAGCTTGTACTGCAGTCCCGGCTTGATCTCATTCAGCTGCATCAGGGCATTTTTGGGTAGAATCGGACCCGGGACTTTCTTACGCTTCTTGGGCCGATACTTGGAGTGTGCGTGCCCGTTATTGCCCTCCTCTAGGGGGCGTTTCCTCCCCCCGGCGCTCCCATTGGGGAGAGCCGGCTCTGGGGCAACCCCCTCTTTGGAGAAGAGATTGTCCAAGTTGCGGTTTTCCTTAACATCTGTGCTGCATGAACCTGCGGTGCCCAGAAAGAGTAACTTACAACGCCTTCGATGCAGGATCTTGTAAATGTAAAATTTAGTTATTCCTTTTTCTGTCTTTGCAACTGAACGAGTGATGAGTGTTCCTCTGAGCCTGGTCGAAGGGGCAGTCATGTTTCCATCAACAGGACCATGGGATGTTTGGTTTAGAGTCAATTTAGTCTCTGGGCTAAACTCTGGGTTTATCTACTTAAATGAAGGAATCACACTCTCCCTAAAACCCAAAACATGCTAAACTTTATTCAGTTCTCCAATTTGGTCATTATGGTGTGTTGAGATCATTTATTAACGTAATAACACATTGGACAAGCATTCTGTAGTAACTGTTACATCAAACAGACCAAAAATGTGCCATGAAATTTAGTGAAAAGAATATCTAAATGATTAAACTAATTTTTAAAAATCTCTCAAGTCTTTTATGGATATTATTCACAGGCTGTACATTTGTTTCTGAATAGCCTTTATACTAAGAAAGTTGATGGAAACATGACTTTAAACATTAAAATCATGAATGCTAATCTAAAACGCTAACTCGTTCAATTTTCAAATGCACTTTCAAATTCACAATGCCCTAAAAGGTTTCAAATATACAACATTAATTGTAGCTTTGTCTTGAATTCTATATTCTTAGCTAAACCAAATACTGTTCATACTTTTGTCTAAATTTGGCTAGATATGCATTATGGGAACACATATCACCGGGCCCTGTTAACAAAGCCAATGGAACTCAATGTAAATTTCCATTTATAACATCCTCCAGCAAAAGCTCTGATAGGTTACTCCTTTCGGTGCAGGACAAAAACACTCTAAAATGCAGGCTGTTTAGTTTGGGTTTAGTGGTGGGACAGAGGGGGGGTTCAGACAAGGGTGCACGCTTTCCCCAAAACTCTTTCAATCTAAACTGAAGCCTGAAGGAAGATACCACATCATAATTATATCCACTCATCAAAATCAGCAATGTCAGAGATCCGAGGGTTAAAGCAACATCGCGGGACTTTAACGAGCCCCCTGTTGGACAACGGCTGGTACTGCATGTGTTATTTGAAGCACAGCGGTAACATTTCTTGATTGATTTTTAGTGTTAAGATTCTTTTCATAGACTTCAATGTACTGCACATATTGAATAGATTAGTAGAACAATGCAGCGGTGATAATATTTTTGTAATATTTTGTCGTTTATAATGTATAAAATTAGCATTAAAAAGACTATAAAGCTAACAGCATAGGGCAATTTCTTTCAGATTCACGTGAATGAATTGGTTATTTTATATTTAACTGTATTTTTTGTATTTTTTAATAATGGAATGGAAGGAAATAACATTAATATCTCCAATTATTAAATATATGTTTGAGATTATACATGATCCCACAAATAGTATTAACCGTTCAAAAGCAATTTCTCTAAACAGAATGATATTGGGCTCAAAAAACATCATTTTGAACGTTGTTAAATTCCGCAGTGTTGCTTTAAACATAACCCATAATTCTAGTCATGCAGTCGTGGCCATGCTCAGACAGAAACATGCAAAACCAGGACAGATATGAAAACAATGCGGCTAATGCTACGCGCGACTGGAGGCTAGTGGATTAAACGTCTTCAGGGAACCGCAGCGGCCATTTTGCTTGTAATAGTTATTTAGAAACATCCAAAAACTGCTTTCTTTCATCATTTAGTCGTCCGATGTAAAGGCTCAGATAAGATTTAGCGCTAAAAACTACTAATGTTTATTTAGGTTGTCAGTAATTGCTACAAGACTTTACGAATAAAACGTCTTTCTGTGTCAAAATGTACCCCTCCTTTGTCAATTTTGCCTATTCTAGTCTGTCTAATCCTATTTATTTAATTATTTATTTTCCCAGTTTTGGCCAACGGTGAAGGGACTGGATTATGGATGTCCGAACACTATTAATAAATGTAAAATGCCATTGCAGTAAATTCTAAGCTAATCTGCTTGTGTCAAATATATCATTGTGCACCAGTGTGGAGAAGTGTCCAGTTAACCTCAACGGAAAATAGATCGACTTTATATAAAATTATGTCGCCTATTTACAGAAGAATTTGAATTTTAACATGATATTTTAATGTAATTCTAATGGAGCTAAGAATTTTACTTTTCAGATGCCTTCCCTAAACTTTCAATCCAAATTAAACTTACTTGACAACATATAAATAATGTGTTGCAACAATTTACCAGTTTACCAGTGAATACTTCAAATCTGTGTTATTATTACAAGTTAGACTGAACCACTTTATTCATGCTACATCCTCAGTGGGACACATTAAATATTTGACATGGCCTTGTTAAAGTAGATTTTCAGAAATGTACGGTAAAAAGTTCTATTTAAGGTCATATGGGCCAATTCACCTGGAAGCTTGAGGGCCAAGAAAAATTGGTCTGAGGGCCGCATTTGGCCCCCAGTTTGGGCATGCCTGGTCTAGTCCAACTGTAGTACTAGTGTAGTCCTTGTGAAGGTCTAGTCTTGATCTAGCCTTAGTCCAGTCCTGGTCCAGTCCTATTCTAGTCTTATTCTTTTAAGTTCTGGTAGTCCTCGTATTTTCCTGGTTTAGTCCTGGTCTAGTCCTCATTTTATCCTGGTTTAGTCCTGGTCTAGTCCTCATTTTATCCTGGTTTAGTCCTGTTCTAGTCCTCATTTTATCCTGGTTTAGTCCTCATTTTATCCTGGTTTAGTCCTGTTCTAGTCCTCATTTTATCCTGGTTTAGTCCTGGTCTAGTCCTCATTTTATCCTGGTTTAGTCCTGTTCTAGTCCTCATTTTATCCTGGTTTAGTCCTCATTTTATCCTGGTTTAGTCCCGGTCTAGTCCTCATTTTATCCTGGTTTAGACCTGGTCTAGTCCTCATTTTATCCTGGTTTCCTGGTCTAGTCCTCATTTATCCTGGTTTAGTCCTGTTCTAGTCCTCATTTATCCTGGTTTAGTCCTCATTTTATCCTGGTATAGTCCTGTTCTAGTCCTCATCTTATCCTGGTTTAGTCCTGGTCTAGTCCTCATTTTATCCTGGTTTAGTCCTGGTCTAGTCCTCATTTTATCCTGGTTTAGTCCTCATTTTATCCTGGTTTAGTCCCGGTCTAGTCCTCATTTTATCCTGGTTTAGACCTGGTCTAGTCCTCATTTTATCCTGGTTTAGTCCTGGTCTAGTCCTCATTTTATCCTGGTTTAGTCCCGGTCTAGTCCTCATTTTATCCTGGTTTAGACCTGGTCTAGTCCTCATCTTATCCTGGTTTAGTCCCGGTCTAGTCCTCATTTATCCTGGTTTAGTCTGGTGTAACCCTGCCTGGTCCTGGTCTAGGCTCGGTCCAGTCTCGGTCCAGTCTCGGTCGTACTTTCCATCAGCCCCTATCGTTAGACCACAGGCACGTGTAATCCCTCTAGTTTCAAAGGAAAAGCAAAAATAAGCAGAATACAATGACAAAGAATAGTTGACCTTTAGCAGTTTGAAACCTTTTATGAGAATGACTTTTCTGTTATCTGAATAATTCTTATATCCAAAGTTCAAATGAGCGAACACAGGGAGTTCATTCCCAAATATTTATCTATTCCCATTCATGGTCTAGACTTGGTTAAGATCTGGTTTAGACCTGATATAGACCCAGTGTAGTCCTGGTTTAGACCTGGTTTAGTCCTGATATAGACCCAGCGTAGTCCTGGTTTAGACCTGGTTTAGAATTATTTTAGCCCAGTGGTTTAATTCATTACATGTGCATTGGACATCATGGTGGCACAGTGGTTAGTCTTGTACCTCTGTGCAAGAGGGTTCCTGGTTTCAGATCTGGTTTAGTCCTAGTTTAGTCCTGATTTAGCCCTTTTTCATACCTGGTTTAGCCCTGGTTTAGTCCTGGTTTAGTCCTGGTTTAGTCCTGGTTTAGTTCTGGTTTCATCTTAGATTCCTCCTTCCAAAACCTGACCATATATTACATGCTGTATTATTTAGCTCCTATATATTTACACCACACTCCTTTAATCACTTAAGACCCTTTCAGAAAGATAGTTTGGTTCAAATCTTACTTTTAGCCTTTCCAAACTACAATAAAATCCACTTTTCTAGGCCCTGACCTTAGACTTAGCCTCCAAAGCTAAGAGATATAGTTTTAAAGGGAAGATTCTGGGTGGTATAAACACAAGGCGGGACATCGTAATCTAACCTGAGAGCAGGGTTTAACGTCGTGAAGGTGCAGTGAGGTGGGTGCAGGGACAGATGAAGAGTTTAAATACAGGATCAAAAACATAACAAACTCACTCATGGTTTCCACTGGGCTGCCCTCTGTCACGGCGGCAGAGCTACGGGCTGAGCTACGACCTAAAAAAACACAAAAAAACCACATTATTTCAATACAAAAATCAAAATGATGTACACATTCATGTTTTAATATCAAGATTCTTAAAGCCAGTCTGTATTTTTGTCACATACATGGACAATATTTGCAAACACCTCTTATATTAGATCAGGATTCTAACTATTCTTACAGTGAATTTTAAAGATCTACTATGGAATTTGTCTGGTTTGTCTCCATGGAAACGTTATTGCTTAGTGAGGTGAAGTTCCACAGTATGGCATTGAATGTATCTATCTTCATGGAGACAAGCACCTGGCCAAGTTACAGGTCAGATCTGTGGAGAGGTGAGCCTGCTCATAGTAAGAATGGTACTTTAGATCAATTTAAACACCTGTATTGAACTAAAGAGATAGATTTAATGCCATACTGTGGAATATTCCTGCATTCCTGTAGCAGTGTGTTAATAAAATATACCATAACGAACAAAAATGACGTTTGTGACTCATTTTCAACCACAAAACTTGAAATATTTGCCTGTTTCTTTGGCTTTACACCAAAATACAAAATACTGTCTATTACACACAAATAATTAAAGATGCACTATGTAACTTTTCTGCTTGTCTCCATGGAGATGTTGTTACTCTACAGTGTATCTCATCAAACTCATCTCTCTTAGATTTATCCTGCTCAAAATGACATTGAAAAACAGACATTAAACATAATGCGGAACATTCCAAGCCAAAGCATATCTCTATGGAGACGAGCAGGTGGCAGACGCTCCTGAAGAAAAGTTACATAGTGCACATTTAAATATATTACACCATTCCAAAAAAAAAAAAAAAAAAAATCACGGAAAACTGTCGAATATTATAATTCTTTTGTTGTTAGGCCTAAACCCGGATCGTCATCGCCGTCCCCGCCCGCTCTGATCCACTCCAGTGCTGACAGGAGCTCTTGTCTGTGGAGCGATATCCCATGATGCACTGCTACGGTGGTTAGACGGTTATCAGGAAGCTGCCAGTCACCGCGACGCACCGGAGACATCACCAAACAGACCTTTATCAGCCCTGACGAGATGCTGCGGGACAATATGGCAGCTGACACAGAGCATTAAACAGGCTGGAGTGAGATAGTTAAAATAAGGGGCAGACGGTTCTGTTTGGCCAAGAACGACTGGGATTAGTGACTTTTACAGCTAAACGTGATTTAAAATGACAAGAATTTTCCAAAAACACAAGTATTAGATTTAAAGGTGGACTATGTAACTTTTCCGCTCGTCTCTGTGGAGATGTTATTTATCTGCGAACGAGGCGATGAAACGTTCAAAACTGCTTTGGCACATGGAGACCAAGCACATGGATTAAAAGATAAACCTTTAGAGTTTTTTGAAAGAAACAAACGTGAACAAGAAGGTAAAAAGAAACAATCGCAGGGCTGAGGTGGATTTTTATGCACTTTACTTATTTTTGCCATATTTATCTGCCACGAGTAGATGAAGAAAGAAAATAAAACCTACATTATTCCAGTCCGTGGTGCAGAAAAGTTTGGGGGACTCCTGTCATAGATTATAACTATATAGAAGACGAGCATAATGTTTTATTAAAGCCCCACTGTGTAACATTTTAGCTAAAAATAGTCCCACTAAAAGCCTATTTTTTCATTTATGTTGTTCTAACTGCACTGAAAAACGCGCGTCCACACTGTAAACAGGCTCGCGTCTCCACAAACCTGACTCTTATTAGGCTTCTCCTGCTTGTTTCCATGGAGATGTTGTTGCTTTGGCTACGATATTCCACAATCTGGCATAAAACTTATGGAGAATCTTCATGGAGAATGTTCAGAAGTGTGGTTTTCATGGACTCATCGGGCGCTGTGCCTCCTCCAGAAAGTTCCACGGTGTTGCTTTAATATCGTTTTGAAGGGGCTGTTTGAGTTTCTGTCGTCTTTTTACTTTACAGCTTGTTTGTTTCTTCGCACGACCTGAGTTTGAATTCGACACATATTTCTGTAAACAAGTCTTTTGAACAATAAGACGTTTCCAAAGCCCCGTGATAAGCACATTTGTCGACATTTGACTTCCTCTCGAGTTAATTTGTTTCTATTATCTGGGACCTAAGCCCTGTTTTGTGAGCACGAGTCGCAGAGTAAGCCGATAACAGGGACGACGGAGGGAGAGAAAGAAGAGAGGGAGGGAGAGAGGGAGGGCAGGAGAGAGAGCGGGGGAGAGCGAGCAACAGAGCGTGAGAGGGAGAGAAAGAGCAGGAGACAGTGACAGAGAGGGAGAAGGAGGGAGGAAGAGGGAGGGAGACAGAGAGTGAGAGGGAGAGAAAGTGGAGGGGGGACAGTGACAGAGAGGGAGAGAGGAGGAGAGAGGGAGGGAGAAGGAGGGAGGAAGAGAGAGCAGGAGAGAAAGCAGCAAGGGGGGAGACAGTGACAGAGAAGGAGAAAGGAGGAGAGGGAGCGACAGAGAGTGAGAGGGATACAGAGAGAGAGAGAGAGAGCAACAGAGACTGAGAGGGAGGGAGACCAAGACAGAAGAGAGTGAGAGAGACAGAGAGAGTGAGAGAGAGAGAGAGAGAGAGAGAGACGGTGATAGAGAGTGAGAGGGAGAGAGAGAGGGATAGAGAGGGAGACAGAGATAGAGAGAGGGGGAGCGACAGAGAGTGAGAGGGAGACCGAAACAGAATAGAGTGAGAGGGACAGAGAGAGAGGGAGGGGGGTGACAGAGAAAGAGGGAGAGGGAGAGAGGGAGAGACAGAGAGAGAGAGAGAGAGAGAGAGGGGGGATGACAGAATGTGAGAGGGAGACAGAGAAAGAGAGAGCGACATAGTGAGAGGGTGAGAGAGAGAGAGAGAGAGAGAGAGTGATAGAGAGTGAGAGAGGAGGAGAGGGAGAGAGAGAGGGAGGGAGACAGAGAGAGATAGAGGGACAAAGAGACAGAGAGAGAACAAGATAAAGAGGAAGCGAGTGTGGAAAAGAGAGAGGGGGAGAGAGGGAGGAAGAGGACGTCCCACTGGAGTTTAGCACAGGCCGTTCGGTCGAGCAGATTGAGAGCCTCTTATTTAAAAATACGCTCAGTGAAATATGAAAACTTGAGAATGAAATGAAAATAAGTGGATGGATGGACCGGCACACGGCTGATCAGCCGTGGAGAGTTACATTCTCAAAAACTGTTTCTAAAAAGGAAAATTCACACACATGATGAACTATATTAAACATTTGAGAAAAGAGAATGAAATCTGAAGCTTGTAGAGGTCTAAACTCCAGGAGCAGAAATAGGCTCAAATATTTCACTGCTAATTGTCTAAAGATCCAGAAATCCATAAGTCTCATTAGGAGCGTGCACTTCCTGTTTGAAATGAGCTCACCTGAAAACGGCTCATTTAGGATTTGATTTTTACATTACCGACTTTTACCAAGAGCTGCACATTACTCCAGACGTTTGGGGTTAAAAATACACTCAACTTTCTTTCAGTGGACTAATGCTGCTCAAGTGCAAGCTAGTTAAAGCTGCACTATGTGTCGTTTTTCTACTTGTTTCCATGGAGATGTTATTGCTTTGCCTGGAATGTTCCGACATTAAACCAATATATCTTGTCTTTTTTATGGTTAAATATCTTCGAAAAACATGCACTGAAATAGACCCGATTAATGCCATATCGTGGAACATTCTAGAAGAAAAACATCACCATGGAAACAAGCCCGGTGACAGAGCCTTCTCTAGAAAAGTTACATGGTGCATCATTGATCAAAGAAAGTTATCCGGACACAGCTAACACGCTAGCCAACATGGTCCAAACAGGAAGTGATCATGGGCGCGCTTCCTGCTCCATTGACTCTGGCTCCAATTCACTTTCTATTGAAAAACTCTGGCCCCTCTGTCTGTGACTGTTTCCGTCAGACTCGTCGTTTTTGTCTTAAAATGTTTGTATAAAACCCGCTCTACATGATCCTGGTGTTTCTTATTCACTATTGTGTCTGTAAATCAAGATATGAACATTAATAACAGACAAATCAGACGCCTTCTTTTCCCAAAGTTGGTCTCGTTAGCATTAGCAACACTGTCAATCAAACTGTTGCTAAGTGCCCAAATGTAGAACACGATGGGTGACGTCACACGAGTTCCCTTCTTTATACAGTCTATGGTTTAGTCCAGTTATAGTCCTAGACAAGTCCAGGTTTAGTCCTAGTCCTAGACAAGTCCAGGTTTAGTCCTAGTCCTAGACAAGTCCAGGTTTAGTCCTAGTCCTAGACAAGTCCAGGTTTAGTCCAGTTCTGGTCCTAGACAAGTCCAGGTTTAGTCCTAGTCCTAGATAAGTCCAGGTTTATTCCAGTTCTGGTCCAAGACTAGTCCAGGTTTAGTCCTAGTCCTAGATAAGTCCAGGTTTATTCCAGTTCTGGTCCAAGACTAGTCCAGGTTTAGTCCTAGTCCTAGATAAGTCCAGGTTTATCCCAGTTCTGGTCCTAGACAAGTCCAGGTTTAGTCAGTCAGGTTTAGTCCAGTCCTAGCCAAGTCCAGGTTTAGTCAGTTCTGGTCCTAGTCAAGTCCAGGTTTAGTCCAGTTCTGGTCCTAGTCAAGTCCAGGTTTATTCCAGTTCTGGTCCTAGACAAGTCCAGGTTTAGTCCTAGTCCTAGCCAAGTCCAGGTTTAGTCCAGTTCTGGTCCTAGTCAAGTCCAGGTTTAGTCCAGTTCTGGTCCTAGTCAAGTCCAGGTTTATTCCAGTTATGGTCCTAGACAAGTCCAGGTTTAGTCCAGTTCTAGTCCTAGTCAAGTCCAGGTTTAGTCCAGTACTGGTCCTAGTCAAGCCCAGGTTTAGTCCAGTTCTGGTCCTAGTCAAGTCCAGGTTTAGTCCAGTACTGGTCCTAGTCAAGCCCAGGTTTAGTCCAGTTCTGGTCCTAGTCAAGTCCAGGTTTAGTCCAGTACTGGTCCTAGTCAAGTCCGTGTGCTGCTTTGACAACAGAATAAAACACAATATTTAGTCATTTACAAAAGAAACAAGTTTAAGGCTTTAAGGTTTTAAACTGATCAAACAGAATCTTGTAAAACAGAAATGAAAAAGAGGAGACTGCTGTGGTGGATACAGGACGACAATGATGAATGGATTTGAGAGAGGTTTTCTGGCACTGGGGCATGAGAGAGAGAGAGAGAGGGAGAGGGAGAAGGAGAGAGAGAAAGAGGAACGAGGGGGAGGAGAGGAGAGAGAGAGGTAAAGGCAGAAGGAGAGAGAGAGAGTAAGACAACGAGGAAAGAGAAGGGATGAGAGAGGGAGAGGGAGGAAAGCAAGAGAGATGAGAGGAGAGAGGGAGTAAGAGAAAGAGGAAAGAAAGGGGGAGGAGAGAGGAAATGAGAGAGCGAGGAGAGAGGGAGGGAAAAAAGAGAGGGAGGGCAAGAGAAAGAGGGAGAAGACAAGAGGAGGAGACAAAGAGAGAGAAGAGAGAGTAAGAAGGAAGAGGGAGAGAGGGGCGATAGGAGAGGGAGAGAGAGAGAGAGAGGGGGAGAAAGAGGAGAGATGGGGAGAGAGAAAGGGGAGAAAGAGGGATAGAAGACAAGGAGAGAGACGGCAGATAGGTGGGGGACATTATATAAACTAAATAATTGATATTTTTGTTCATTGGAAGTGCACAACTGCATGATTAATCGCTATCGAATCAAAATCACAAATTGGATGGATGGAATTAGCAAATCGTCTCTAATTTTGTAAAAGTACCATAACTTCCTCAAAACACCAACGTCTCGTGTGTTATTCTGCATAAAAACTGTTCACTCTGTAGTTTAGATCTGTACAAACATGTCATTAGTTTGTCAGTTCAGATCTGATATTTTATCCAAATTATTCAGCCCTAATTGGCAGTATTAAAATCCTCATTCCGTTTTGCCTACTTTACTCTTAAATCTCTGTACTCAAACATCCGCATATTTCTGGAAAGGTCACAAATCGATCAATCCATCCCGTAATATGAATCTTGACGTTTGACAGAAACTATTTCATTATGGCCTTGGCCGCTCTGCTCCGCGACGCATTTTGGGGACGCGAAATGACATTTGAAAGAGTAGCCGAATATACCAAAGTCCCTGTTCTCTCTGACGCGCCGAGAGAGGGATGCAGGTGATGAAGAGGAGGTGAGGAAGAGGGGGGATGGAGCGGGGGAGGAGAGGGGAGAGAGGGGCAGAGGTTACCGCGGAGATGGAAAATCAAAAATGAACCCCATAGCGAAGAAGTTTGGGAGCAATATATCTTCAGTAGACAGGAGTGAATCACATCAGGAGAGGAGGAACTTCCCAGGTAAATACGGCTGTGTCTAATACAAAATAATGTTGAGTCAATATTAAAAGATGCACTGCGGAACTTTTCTTTGCCAGGAATCCTCCACAATATGGCATTAAATCCATCTTATTTTGCCCTGTGACTTGGCCTGGTGGTGTCACTTGCTTGTCTCCGTGGAGATTGATCAGTTTAATGTGTTTAATACTGTGGAATATTCCAGGCAAAGCAATAACATTTCCATGGCGACAAGTAGGCGGCAGACACTCCATCAGAAAAGTTACACAGTGCATCTTTAGGCCTTTGTGAAACATGCAATAGTGAAATGAAATGTAAATATTGATCACAGTATGAAACAACTAAAATTAATTTGCCAGAACATAATAACTTTAGTTTCTTGCATGAGCGCTAATATAGACTGTTTATAGAAATGTACAAAGCTAACCTGCTAGCGTGGCGTTTTTATTTCGCTATTGTGTTCGTGAATCAGGATAAGAACATTAATAACGCACAAATAAGGCGCCTTCTTTCCCCAAGGTCGCTCCCACTAGCGTTAGCAACAGGTTTGATTGACAGCGTTGCTAAGCGCTCGCTCTGTGCTAAACCAGCGGTGCGGGCAGGAAGGGGCGTTACCTTCAACAGCCTGGCTCCGGGTTGGCTCTTTGTTTCCTATGATACTCTCGGTCAGAACTCGGCTCCAAATTGGCCTCGATGACTGGAGCTGAACTCTTTCGGTGACGTCACACTCACTTAGTCCACTTCCTTATCGAGTCTGTGGGCACTACGATCGATTTAAATCCACGCGAGAAAGAAATGTGAGAGATTTTAAATAGTATGTTATGTTATGCTGTAATTATGTTAATGTTATGTTAGTTATTCATGAGTTAGTGTTGGAGAAAGAGCTGCACTGAAGGCTCTGAAGTCCTTGTTATTAGAGGTATAATACTCCCTACAACAGAAAAACAGCCAGAATTACAGTATGTCTTGGGGGTGCTGGGTCCTGTAGTGGTGTAAAAAAACTTCTCCTACATTAGAACTTCAGCCTCATGCCTCTTCTCTTCAACTCTCAGGCTACTACCATTTAATCTACACCAGTTATTTAGCTAGTGATGTGAGTACTTTTATACGTTTTGATGTTTTAAATAATTCTTCAACTTGATAACAGCCCTAATAGGTCAAAATGAGAGAAGTCCGAGGCAAGGAAAACTTGAAAATCAACGACGAAACAACCAAAATAAGTGAATCCCTTCAAATGTACACTTAAATAACAAAGGTAACAGTGGACATGTCCTGTATACAGCCCTCACACGCTCTAAGTGCATGGACAGTCACATTGGCCGCTCCACTAAACTTAACACCATCCCTCTCCCTCTCTGACCTGTCTCCTGTCTCTTTGTCTCGTCTGGCCTGAGCGCTATCGCAGGTACCACAGGCCCCGCGGGACCTGCAGATTACCCATGATCCTTCACTCCTCGGGGAGCGTTTAGGGCCAGCTGGGACAGACCTCACGGGGAGCAGTGTAACCAGCCGGAAACATCCCTCCTCCTCATCCTCCTCCTCCGCACCGGTGGCTATCAAAGTACAAGTTTGGCTTTTGTTCGGCTCAATTGGAAACTCTATTGGCTGGAAAGTAAGATTTGGAAATGTGAGAATATATAATCAGGCCGCAGGATTATTCACAACTACATCTGAATAATAACAATTAGTTTATCAAAAGCTCTGCAGTTAGGTAAGGATCTGGTTTAGTCCTGGTTTAGTCCTGGTTTAGTCCTGGTCTAGTCCTGGTTTAGACCTGGTTTAGCCCTGGTTTAGACTTGGTCTAGTCCTGGTTTAGTCCTGGTTTAGACCTGGTTTAGTCCTGGTTTAGTTTAGACCTGGTTTAGCCCTGAGACCTGGTTTAGTCCTGGTTCAGTCCTGGTTTAGTCCTGGTTTAGTCCTGGTTTAGACCTGGTTAGACCTGGTTTAGTCCTGGTTTAGTCCTGGTTTAGTCCTGGTTTAGTCCTGGTTAGACCTGGTTTAGTCCTGGTTTAGTCCTGGTTTAGTCCTGGTTTAGTCCTGGTTTAGACCTGGTTTAGTCCTGGTTTAGACCTGGTTTAGTCCTGGTTTAGTCCTGATTTAGTGCTGGTTTAGATCTGATTTCGCCCTGGTTTCGTCCTGGTTTCGTCTTGGTTTTGTCCTGGTTTCGTCCTGGTTTAGACCTCGTTTAGTCCTGGTTTAGTCCTGGTTTAGTCCTGGTTTCGTCCTAGTTTAGACCTGGTTTAGTCCTGGTTTAGACCTGGTCTAGTCCTGGTTTCATCCTGGTTTAGTTCTGGCTTAGATCTGGCTTAGATTTGGTTTCGTCCTGGTTTTGTCCTGGTTTCGTCCTGGTTTCGTCTTGCTTTAGACCTTCTTTAGTCCTGGAAAAAAGTCCTGTATTCATGTCATAGTCACGGTCTGGTTTATAGTCCTGTTCGATTATCACAAACCTAATCCCAATCACTAAACACAGCTGACTGCAGTACAGGATTAAGCATTTACCCCATAACTAGAAGATCCCTGAGTCCACAACACATCACATCAAGTCCACAACACATCACGTTTAAAAGCACAACTCCCAGACTGAATAAATGCATGAAATTCTCAATCATTTGTGTGACTAATTATGCAGAAAATGTTGTCATGCCTTAGGTCAAAGTCTAGACTCTAATAACAGCATTTAGTCAGTCTTTCCGCCATCTTGGTGTGCTCCTGTCATTTCACCTGTCACTTTCACCGTGGCACCTGTCGCCTCTGATGACTTTGACTTTGCGGCGTCCAAATATGTCCATCAAGCACTCAAAACACCTCAACATCAGCTACCAGAACATGTTTAATACAAGATTAAAGATGCACTGTGGAACTTTTATGGAGGGGGGTCTGTATGTTATTGATTTGTCTGGAATGTTCCACAGTATGGCATTGAACTTGTATATCTTGTATTTATTCAGGTACAAAAAACTAAAAAAAAAAAAAAAACCTCAAAAATCATACATTCCTACTGTGAGTGGGCTCTCCTCTCAACAGATCTAACCTGTAACTTGGCCTTACCTACTTGTTTCCATGAGGATAAAGAAGCGCAAGTTTCCAGGCAAAGCAACAACATTTGCAAAACAAAATAAAATACTGTTTGTTTTTTATTTCAGTTTCTATAATGGTTAGTAATTGATCAAAGAAAGATTGTATGTTTGTTATAGTCCAAATTAGTCTTCATTAAGTTCAGATTTAGTCCAGATTTAGTCCTAGCTGAGTGCTGGTTTAGCCCTGGTTTATTCCTAGTTTAGCCCTAGTTTAGTCCACACTGAGTTCTGGTTTAGGTTTAATCCTGGTTCAGTCCTGGTTTAACCCCAGTTTAGCCCTGATTTAGCCCCAGTTTAGCCCTGATTTAGTCCTGATTTGGTCCTCGTTTAGCCCCAGTTTAGCCCTGATTTAGCCCCAGTTTAGCCCTGATTTAGCACCAGTTAAGCCCTGATTTAGTCCTGATTTGGTCCTGGTTTAGCCCCAGTTTAGCCCTGATTTAGCCCCAGTTTAGCCCTGATTTAGCCCCAGTTTAGCCCTGATTTAGTCCTGATTTGGTCCTCGTTTAGCCCCAGTTTAGCCCGGATTTAGCCCCAGTTTAGCTCTGATTTAGTCCTGATTTGGTCCTGGTTTAGCCCCAGTTTAGCCCTGATTTAGCACCAGTTTAGCTCTGATTTAGTCCTGGTTCTGCTCTAGTTAAGTCCAGGTTAAATCCTGGTTTAGTTCTTGTTTATTCTACTCCTGTCTAAGGACGCAACAAATAGTTACTTTGCTGATCGATTAATCTAGCGAGTATTTCTTTCAATTACTCAATTAGTAGTTTAAAGGGTAAAGGCCCATGAATGTGAGAGTTTAACTTGCTTCATTTGACCCAAGTTAATCTGACGTGAAACCGCTTGAGGACAGCCTAGTACAGTTTTGTTTTAGCTTTTTAAATCAAAAACACAAAATGTACTTGTAATATAATGTACTGCTAATGTTATGTGAGTACTGCTCTGTCCAAGTCCTCAAACTCTCGACATAAAACATGTAAATCAGTTAACGATTATTCGATTACTAGATTTGCAGACAATTATTTCAATAATCGATAAATTGCCCAGTGTTTTTTTTTTCTCTTAGACCAACATTAAAAACAATCCACCATTTTTTCCTCCTCTCCTCCGTCTCTGTATCCACTCTTTCTGACTGGCTCATACTTTTCCATTTTCCACATACAGCAGGTATATACTTTATACAGGTAGCAGCAGACCCCATTGGCTCTGCATGGCTGGACGCGCCTCCGACAACAGATGGCTATCCCAGTCAAGGCCGGGCCAGGGAGGAAGGGGGGACAGGAGGGAGGAGAGAGGAAAGAGGAGAGAGGGGAGAAACAGAAGAAGGGGAGTTGTGAAGGGAGCAAAAAGGAGAAGGGGCAGAGATAGAGAAGAGGAGCAAAAGGGGGAAGGGGAGATGGAGAGTGGGAGGAGGGAGAAGAGAAAGAGAAAGGAGAGAGAGAGGGAAGTGAGGGGTGAGAGAGAGGGGGTATCTTTGCTCCCCTCTGCCCCAGGATGCTCAGGCGGGATAGTGAATTTCACACATCACAGAATCCCGGATCTTAAATCACAACAGAAACAAGCTCAACACATTATTAGTGTTTGGAGAAATATGGCTGAGGAAAGGGAAGGATACAAAGGAAACGGGGAGGAAGTTAGACCTAGTTTAGACCTAGTTTAGACCTAGTTTAGTCCTGGTCCTGGTTTAGACCTGGTTTAGGTTTAGTTTTTAGACTTGGGGTTTAGGCACGGTATTGTCTTGTTTAATCCTGGTTCAGTGCTGAATCATTCCTTGTTTAGTTCTGGTTTAGTGTCAGGATAAACCAGGATTAAACCAGGATTAAACCATAGCCCCGGTTCACCCAGTCTTCAGTCCTGCCTCAGTCCTGGTTTAGTCCTGGTTTAGTCCTGGTTTAGTCCTGGTTTGGCCCTGGATCAGTCCTTATAGCTACAGTCCTGTTTTAGTCCTAGTTTAGTCCTGGTTTAGTCCTGGTTTAGTCCTGATTTAGACCTGGTTTAATCCTGGTTTGATCCTGGTTCAGTCCTTATAGCTACAGTCCTGTTTTAGTCCTAGTTTAGTCCTGGTTTAGTCCTGGTTTAGTCCTGATTTAGACCTGGTTTAATCCTGGTTTGATCCTGGTTCAGTCCTTATAGCTACAGTCCTGTTTTAGTCCTGTTTTAGTCCTGTTTTAGTCCTGTTTTAGTCCTGTTTAAGTCCTGTTTTAGTCCTGTTTTAGTCCTAGTTTAGTCCTGTTTCAGTCCTGTTTTAGTCCTAGTTTAGTCCTGTTATAGTCCTGTTTTAGTCCTAGTTTAGTCCTGTTTTAGTCCTGTTTTAGTCCTGTTTTAGTCCTGTTTTAGTCCTGTTTTAGTCCTAGTTTAGTCCTGTTTTAGTCCTGTTTTAGTCCTAGTTTAGTCCTGTTTTAGTCCTGTTTTAGTCCTGTTTTAGTCCTGTTTTAGTCCTGTTTTAGTCCTGTTTTAGTCCTAGTTTAGTCCTGGCTCAGTCCTTTTGATGTTGTTATTTACACTTTGAGGGCCATATAAAGTTGATGATAGTTTTATGGTTGTGTTGAAGCAGGAGACCGGACCTTCAGAGTTACACCTTAAACCTTACACTGATGGATGAGAGGCAGTGAGTGTGAATCATGTCTGTGTGTAATGGCGCGTTCAGGGACAGTGGTGCGTTCGGGGACCGCGGGGGGTTAAGGTGCCTCCAGCAGAGTGTGCTATCTGTCACACGGGACATTAGAGGAGACCTACCTCATGTTTAGACACTTTTTTACATTAGGCTGGTGCTCAAACTAGTTTACTTCTACTTCTCCAACTTCTCCAACTACTACTTTACGAACAGCTACTACTAGACTTACAATACTACCACAACTACTACTCAATAATAGATAATTATTTACTTCTACTGCTACTTCATTATAAACATTTTGCAGCGGTTCAAAGTTATTCCTCACTTACTTTATCAATTCCGAGCATCCTTATTATTCACCATGATGAGTTCATAAGCTCTTTTCACAACTCTCAGAGACCAAAAGGAGTCTGCTAATGTTTTTAACTTGTGTTTAAATGTGAGCACTCTGGGTTTTCTTTATTTGAGGGAGCAGCCCTACACTCCACCCAGAGCCCTGAGGTCAGCTCCTGAGTAACACTGAGGGAGCAAGTAAAGTAACACTGAGGGAGCAAGTAAAGTAACACTGAGGGAGCAAGTAAAGTAACGCTGAGGGAGCAAGTAAAGTAACGCTGAGGGAGCAAGTAAAGTAACGCTGAGGGAAGAAGTAAAGTAACGCTGAGGGAGCAAGTAAAGTAACACTGAGGGAGCAAGTAAAGTAACGCTGAGGGAGCAAGTAAAGTAACAATGAGGGAGCAAGTAAAGTAACGCTGAGGGAGCAAGTAAAGTAACAATGAGGGAGCAAGTAAAGTAACACTGAGGGAGCAAGTAAAGTAACACTGAGGGAAGAAGTAAAGTAACGCTGAGGGAGCAAGTAAAGTAACGCTGAGAGAACAAGTAAAGTAACACTGAGGGAAGAAGTAAAGTAACGCTGAGGGAGCAAGTAAAGTAACACTGAGGGAGCAAGTAAAGTAACGCTGAGGGAGCAAATAAAGTAACACTAAGGGAGCAAGTAAAGGAACGCTGAGGGAGCAAGTAAAGTAACAATGAGGGAGCAAGTAAAGTAATGCTGAGGGAGCAAATAAAGTAACACTAAGGGAGCAAGTAAAGTAACGCTGAGGAGCAAATAAAGTAACACTAAGGGAGCAAGTAAAGGAACGCTGAGGGAGCAAGTAAAGTAACGCTGAGAGAACAAGTAAAGTAACGCTGAGGGAAGAAGTAAAGTAGTACACTGAGGGAGCACTGATATAAAAGTTTACATTTACAAACACTAAACATTCACGACACTCTGACACTTATTTATCATATTTGTCATGGCAGAGTCCTTCTCCTGTGTCAGGCTTATCAGTGTGGCCCAGGGGAATCTACCTCCCTCTCGCTCCCTCATGCTCTTCTTCTTCTTCCAGCCTCCTCTCTCCCTCTTTTTCCCTAGCTCCCCATCCCCTTTTTCCTCTCTCTCTACCTATCTCTATCTCACTTGCCTTCTCTCCTCCTCCTCCTCTCTTCCTCCTCCTCTCTTCCTCCCTCTTCTCTAAACATCCCCCCTCTCTCCCTGTCTTTCTCTGCTCTCTCTCTTATCTCTCTCCCTCTCCTCTCTTCTCCTCTCTCTCCTGCCCACTTTCTCCTCTCTCTCTCTCTCCCCCTTTTCTCTACCCACACACTTCTCTCTCTCCATCTCTTTTCCCTTTTCTCTCTCACACTTCCCTACCCACTCTATCTTACCTTCCTTCCCTCTCTCCTCCTCTCTACCTCTCCTCTTCTCTCTCATCCTCTCCATCTCTTCTCTATCTACCCATCTCTAGCTTACTTTCCTTCTTCTCTCTCCCCCTCCCTCTCCTCCTCTCTCTCTATCTTTCTTTCCTTCTACCCCCCACTCCCCCTCCTCTCCCCCTCCCTCTCCTCTCTTCTCTCTCTTTTCTGACTGACATGCATCTCTAGTTCAGTCTCGGCGCTCCCGTCCCGTAGCGACAGTGAACGCACCGCGGAGCACGTCGCCGGGTTAGCGCTGCTCCCAGTAGATTAAAGCCACACTTCGGTAAATCCACTAAATCTGACACTTGACTTGAGAGACGGGAGGAGCTGGAGACGCTGCATGTAAATACTGCCACTGCTAATACTACTACACGGGACACTGTAGTACTGACAATTTAAAGACACACTATGTAACTTTCCTAATCATTAACACATGGTAAATACTTAACACATATTTATATTTACGATTTGACTAAAAACTTTGATTTTCTTGGATGTTACTTCCTGGTTGGACACGGGCAGCAGATGTGACACACGTGGAGGTAATTTTATAATGTATAACTGTTACCTAGCAACAATAATGTAAGCAAGGGCCAAAACACGTCTAAATTACACAATAGTTATGATTAGACTGATAAAAATACACGACAACAGCGTTATACAAATTCAGACGTACTTTACTTCAGACGTTTCAGTGGTATTATAGAGAATATAGAGTATAAAGTTTAATTTTAATGTTTTTTCCCCCATTTTCCATTATAATCATCATCATAATACAGCTTAAATCCACATGTACAAAGTGGCTTTACACTGAAATCCATTATGCATCAGTCCCTAGACATCAATACTACAACTACAGTACTACTACTGAGGCAGAGTGATGGAGGTGAGGCTGCCAATCTGCGCCATCGGCTCCTCCGACAAGAACAAGCTGGGACTGAACTGATGAATTTGAGGATGAACGTTCAGACTACAGAGGTACAGACATCCCACCTCCCTAAGTTTAACGTCCAAAAACTGGAAAATACACCAGCAAAACAAATTAAACATACAGTCAAGTTGCAATAATCAGTTTCGTTCTTGTTTAGTCAGTGTTTATGTCTATGCCACCATATTAACAAATATAAAGTCCTAAAGTGCTACAGAACACGTCAAAATAAAACTGCTTTGAGTCATTTCTTTCTCTTCTTTTCCACATTAAGTCGGTTTATTTAAGTCAATCCACGTTATAAGAGAATAAATACCACAAAAACATTGCATTACAAGTTTTGTTTTTTATTTTAAGTCCACTTTACTAGACTGTGGGTGCCAAAACATGACTGCATTTCTAGTCTTAAGCAACTGCAAAAGATATTGGGAATTCACATTTCGACAATAAGAACTTTTTTAGACAATGAATCAAGTTCTAAGCATCTCTGCGCTCATCCCAGATATTCAAGTGAAATCGAAACTTGTACCTTTGCGTTCAGACCTCTTTTTCCTCCTCCGCTTACACCTGCGCCGCACCAGGCAGACCATGGCCGGATCCAGGAGCAAAACCATGTCCTAAGATCTCTTTAAGACCCCTCCAAGTCCTGGTTCAGTCCTGGTTCAGTCCTGGCTTGAGTCTTGGTTTTAGTACTGGGTTAGTACTGATATAGTCAGTATGGTTTTTAATCTTGTTTCTGTCTTGTTTTTAGTCCTGGTTTGAGTCTTTCTTTGTTTTTAGTCCTGGTTTAGTCCTGGTTTAGTCCTGGTTTAGTCCTGGTTTAGTCTTGGTTTAGTCCTGGTTTAGTCCTCTCGCTGTGTACAAAGCCAGAGCTAGTACCAGACTGAGTGCATGTGCTGCTAAACGCCTGTCAAACCAAAGGCCCCTCCCTCACAGAAAACCCAGAGACCTGTTTTGTTGTGGTTTAGACCATACGGAAGCTCTCAAGGGACAAAAGACATACTTCACAAGACAATAAACGATTTGGAAGACATTCAATTTCACGGATTTGAGGGGAAAAAAAAACCAAAACATCATATTTTGTTGTGGTAAAGGATTAATTCAAACCTTATGCATTTTACGCCTTCAGTGTAAAAATACATTATCTCCTCAATGGTCTATCGTCCATTTATATTTTTCATCATGAAAAAAATGCATCAAAGGTTTATTGAGTGTTCATGTGCCATTTTGTCTTTTGTTTGACCCTTAAGTGCTACCATAGGACTAGAAAATAGCTAAATGCATACGATACACCACTTTCAGACTATATTCAAACTAACAAAAGATATAATGTTAACAAATTTTATATTAATGTATAAACTATGAAATCAACTACATTTTTGTTAATATATTTTCATATCTGTAAATTATTTCACTCTTAATTTGCATAATTTAAATAAAAAGTCAAAAAGTCCTAGCTTTTTCACAAAATGAAAACAGTTCTATGTGAAATCTGCTCCTGCTATTTGAAAGCGAGCGCTGCCCTCTGGTGGTCAGGTGCATGTATTGCTACCAACAAATACAATAAACTAAAAGCATTTATCAATAAAAAATAAATGTTATATTGGCTTGTATAGACAATATTATGGTGTGCCCAGATTTATTTCTGTACTTGTTTAAGATTGTTGTTGCACTAATTATTTTTGGAACAGGTGCAAAAGTAATATGATCTAATCTAATCTAATATAGTCGAGTATCTTGCACTGAAATGTTATAGTAGCTCCTGTATGTGCACTATTACTACTACTCCTTACTAACAGATTCTAAATTAAACATAAATGCAATATTCTAATGCAAATATTATCGTAAATGGCTCAATACTTTTTTTGCCAGTTAAAATTCACCTTAAAAGTAAAAAAAAAAAGCTATTTCACATTCTGTTTCTTATCTAAAACATCTAATGATCTAATTATAAAATGCTATTATTGTAAAATTGACTGTTACCACGGCTTTAAGTGACACCATCTTACCTTACCCTTACATTTGCGTCTTTTCCAGAACAGCGTAAACTTGGCTAGAATGCACTGTACCAAATTTCAAAGCAAACAGTGAAAACATAATCAGTACAATGGACACTACCGGTCAGGGGACGGCGATATGCCAAAGAGTCATTTCACATTCAATCACATTTTCTTCAAGTGCATTTTCTTAAATAATAAACGCAGAACAGTGGACAAAAAAAAAACTCAAACCTACAAAGCGGTCTTTAACCCATATGTTGCTTCTTTACTCTATAATTTAAAAGCAACCCTGCAGGAAAGTATTCAGAGTATTCAGAATACAGTACTCTGTTTGGACCATGTATCGGAATACTTTACCAAATACAGAATACTTAATTAAAATGTAACTACATACATTTTCCCCATCACTGAGTATCTTTTATAAAGTCGTTAAGAGGTCGCTTAAAGCTATCTGCTGCGTCTGAAACTTAACTCTTGACTGTGATTGGTTAAATCCACCTGTCAATCACTTAGAGCACGCTGGAGGCTGACCAATAGGAGAAGTGGGCGGGATAAATACATGTTTTAACCATAGAGCTACATTAAACTAAAAAAGAAAATTGAATTACGATATGAAGATTTGACCAAAACGGCAGGTCGTCACAGGGATGAGAATCACCTCCTGCTTTTTACAACCCTACTGCTCAGAGCTACTTCCAGTATCCACAATACAACACAAGCTACTAGCCTTAGAAAACCTAAAAGTAAAAAAAATAGTACTGACCTCGTGTTGAACTTATGTCCCGAACTTCACCTCAAAACGTGATCTGTAAAACAAGAGAACACATGATCAAAATGAGTATAGAAATGAAGTAGTAGGGCAGGCGAAAGTATCAAAAATCAGATACGAACCGATACTAAAACTAGTATCGAAGCGAGATACTTGAGACGAGATACGAGAAACTAAAACAGTCACATTCACAGCACAGAAATGAACCTTTCCCGAAGCTTAACAATGATTTAGAGCTGTATCTTTCACAAGTATCAGACACATAGACGAGTAAACACCCATGGACCACTACAGAACCTACTGGACGATGAGGGAGTACACAGATATAAGACAAATGAGAATAAAAAAGAAAGTACTATTATTTAATGTTTAAGTCTTTTCCTTAGTATTGAAATTGAGTTTGAAGTGCCATCACTAGTTTGCAGGGTCAGTGTGCAGGATGTTGTGGCAGTACAAGGCCACTAGAGGGCAGAATAGTACTTTCATTTACTCTATTTCCTTTCTAACAGTGAGGAGAGGATTTCAGGACAAGACTTTTTAATTAAAAATCAGAGGCTGGAGGAATAACACAGTTGGATATGAAAACTATACCCAAATAATAACTATGTATCAATTACATCTTATCTGATTCGTTATCTGATGTTTTAAATAATAAGATGAAGGGAAAATACGCTACAGATTGGTGCAAATGCGTGTAGTTAAAAGTTTTACATAGAACAAGAACAAGAATGGGTTTATACGATTATATAAGTTAAAGGTGCACTGTGTAACTTTCCCGGTGGAGTTAAGTTAAGTTTGCTATGTACGAAATTAAACTTATCTATCTCCATGGAAACGGGCAGGTAGACAGACCAAGAGAGGCATTCAAGGTATTTTTTCAACACTTAAATTGAACAATACGTTTAATGACCCTCTGTGCAACATTTCAAGCAAAGCGATAACATCTCCATGACGACAAAAAGTGATGGATTTCCCGTCAGAAGAGTTACATAGTGCAGCTTTAGATTTGGAGAAAACCAGCTAGAGCAATAGCGTTTGGGTGGATTTAGCTCTCAACTATTATTACCAAACTCTAATCTATATCTAAAATCACATTCAGAACAAACCTCACTGCTGTTTTAAGAAGCTGCACCTGATTTTTACAGTTTTAAAAACATGAACAACAGAATTGAACAGTTTGCAGTGGTCAAAGTTATCCCTCACTTACCTCATGCATCCAGAGCATCCTAATTATTCACCATGATGAGTTTAAAAAGCCCTTTTCACAACTTTCCGAAACCAGAGCAGAGTTTTGCTGTCACGGTAACGCCAACAACAACTATCACGCGCACTTCCTGATTCCCAGACAAGAAAATGCCAGACAGAATGCAGACAGAACACCGCAGACGTATTTTGACCTCAAGAGCTACTTATACAGTATATCTGCACTGGAGCGAGACACATTTTGCTCAAATACATGGGAAATAAATCAGATAGAGCCACTTTAAGTATGTCTCTCCACCTCCCTCCTTCTCTCCCTCCTACTCTCTCTCTCTCTCCCTATCACCATCTGGACTCCAAACCACTTGAAGTCCTGGATTATCCTTAAAAACTCCACCTCCGAATTTTAATTTACAGAAACGTGATTAGATTTTAGCCCCCACAGATTTGAAGCTCACTCGACATAGCAGAGATTAGCTGCGGTTAGCACGCATTGTTTTATATAATACAGCTTAAGCTAACTGGATAAGGGTCTAAGTAGCAACAACATCTGTCAACAACTGGCTTTGGGACTGTTTCAGTGACTTCAGGCTTAATGGTGCAAGCACACACCTGTTTTATATGCAACTAACTAGGACGGATGTAATGATTATAAACCAGGTCTAAACTGGGACTAAACCGGGACTAAACCAGGTCTAAACCAGGACTAAACCAGGACTAAACCGAGTCTAAACTGAGTCTAAACCAGGTCTAAGCCAGGTTAAAACCAGGTCTAAACCAGGTCTAAACCAGGACTAAACTGAGACTAAACTAGGTCTAAACCAGGTCTAAACCAGGACTAAACTGAGTCTAAACCAGGTCTAAACCAGGTCTAAACTGGGACTAAACTAGGTCTAAACCAGGTCGAAACCGAGTCTAAACCAGGCTTAAACTGGGACTAAACCAGGTCTAAACCAGGTCTAAACCGAGCCTAAACCGAGTCTAAACTAAGGCCAAACCAGGTCTAAACCAGGTCTAAACCAGGACTAAACCAGGACTAAACCAGGTCTAAACCAGGTCTAAACCAGGACTAAACCAGGTCTAAACCAGGTCTAAACCAGGTCTAAACCAGGTCCAGGTCTAAACCAGGGACCCAGGTCTAAACCAGTATTAAACTAGAGACTACACCAGGACTAAATTAAGACTAAACATGGACCAAAGCACCTAATTGCAAACCAGGAACTCCTCAAAAAAAAAAAAAAAAAAAAAAAAAAAAAAAAATCAACTCCTCTAAAACTGGTCTAAACAAGGTCAACACAGGGTCCAAACAAAACTAAACCAGGACTAAACCAGGATTAAATCAGGTAACAGTTCCCAGTGCTGAAATGCCCACACTACTATATAAACAAGGAAACAAAACATTTAAATAAAATAAATTATGTTTGTATAAAAAACATCACAATTATTAATACTATAAATCATATGAAGTAGTAACAGCTGATAACTGTGAGCTGAAAAAGTCTAAAACCACCTCCACGACGTCAACATGTTGGTCCGTAATTTGTTTTTGTGAATAAATGGATTTAATGAAGCAGCGTTTTAGCAGAGTGACATCGATTTAAAAGAACAATCTCCAAACTCTATACATTTCACGGTTATAATTTATTCCCTAACAAGAGTCTGTTAAACATCTGCAGAACTCATCTTTTTGTACACGTGAGAGTGAAGAATGCAGTTACAGAGGAGACATTGTTTACACAGAGGAGCAGGGGAGGACACAGGACAGAAATATCCCACAATGCACTGCTGCGGTGAGGGATGGCGAGGAGAGGGAGCACCTGCGAGCCGGTCGGGGCATTCATCAAAACTGAGCTCAGCAAATAACAAGGACTTACATAGAAATACACAGAGGTCATGTAGTTAGCAAAGAGACGGAGGAATTATTATAGTTAAAGTACTTTGTGCATCCAGAGCATCCTAATTATTCACCACGATGAGTTTATAAGCACTTTCAGAGGCAGGTTTTTGAGTCACAGTAAAGGTAACAACAACTAGCAAGCTAACAGCTTAACTTCCTGGTTCGCAGACAATAAAACACTACAAGTAGATACAGTTTTCAGTCTTTTTTTTTGGTCAGTTTCAGTGCAAACTAGGTCAATTTGGAGCAGGGCGGAGTTTAAAGTGTGGATACCTGTTAGACCAATCAAACTGTTCCTTATACCTGCAGACTCCGCCCCTCCTCCCCTGTCACTCTCCCCTTTAGTCCTCCAGGCCCCGCCCCTCCTCCCCTGTCACTCTCCCCTCTAGTCCTTCAGACCCCGCCCTCCTCCCCTTTAGTCCTCCAGGCCCCGCCCCTCCTCCACTGTCACTCTCCCCCCTTTAGTCCTCCAGACCACGCCCCCTCCCCTTTCACTCCCCTGTCAGTCTCCAGACCCCGCCCCTCCTCCCCTTTAGTCCTCCAGACCCCGCCCCCCTCCACTGTGACTCTCCCCTTTAGTCACTCCAGACCCCCGCCCCTCCTCCACTGTCACTCTCCCCTTTAGTCCTCCAGACCACGCCCCTCCTCCACTGTCAGTCTCCTCTTTAGTCTTACAGGTACTCCCCAGTTTAGCTGCTCTATCTGAAAAATGTGGTTGTGGTGTTAAGTCGCACTTTAAGAGCTGGAGATGACAGACAGACAGAGAGAGAGAGAGAGAGAGAGAGAGAGAGAGAGAGAGAGAGAGAGAGAGAGAGAGAGAGAGAGAGACGGGGAGAGAGGAGAAGTAGAAGCGAGAGAGAGACAGAGATAAAGAGCAAGAAGACAGACAGACGGAGAGAGACACAAGAGAGAGAGGAAGACAAACAGAGAGAGAGAGAGAAACTAGTGATTTACACAGGACTGTGTGAAGTCCATAAAAGAGCATCAGTCTGAAGCAGAGGAACAGAACAACACAAACATCTATTCAACTGCACTGAACACGATTCTACTGTGCTGCTGTGGCACGACTGCAGTAGTAGTACTAGTAATAATAGTAATAGTAGTGGTGGTTTGCTAGTAGTAGTAGAGGTTAAAACAATACTCTTGTGGAGGTGGCACATCACCTGCACGATTGCATGGAAATAGAGAGTTAAAACAATACTTGGAAACATTCTCCGTAGCTAAGGAGTAGTAGCAGTAGATTACGCCACACTGAGGAAGACTGTAGCCAAGGGTGAGAGGCCAAATCAGAGCCAGGTTTGTGGAGATGCAAGCCCGCTCACAGTAAGGACGAATGAACATGCTTTTATCATATCATCAATCTTTTTTTTTTTTTTTGCAAAAAGTTACACAACGGGGCTTAAAAGTAAAAGTTGCAGACAAAATTTAAACTACTTTAACCACTATTATCCATCTACTCAAAACTGATCCTGACTTGATAAAGCCTGACTCCGGAGGATGTGCTCTAACCCTGTGTGAGGTTTAGCTGCAGAGGGAGACCCCATCAACATGTGACCTTATCTGTCCTCCACCGCAGAGAGAGAGAGAGGGGGGCCTAAAGAGACGGGACCACCACGGCTAAACATGAAAAGAGAGACAGGGAGAGGGAGGGATGGAGGGATGGAGGGATGGAGGGATGGAGAGAGGGAGAGACAGAGCGGACAGAGGGAGGGAGGGATGGAGAGAGGGAGAGACAGACGGGACAGAGGGAGGGAGGGAGAGGGATGACAGAAAGGAGACTAAACTAAAAAGACAGGACCACCAATAACCCAGTAAGCTGAGCAGAAACACAGAGCAGACTCCACTAAAAGACACCGGCATTACTCTATGTGGCAGGGCTGTAATCTTTTGCCTGGAATGTTCCACAGTACGGCATTAAGCATATCTATCGCCACAAAGACGATCCTGTGCCACCAGCAGCTCAAGTACTTTTCTTTAGCAACAAAAAGTCTGCATTTATTTAACTGCAATAAAAACGCATTTGTCCTTGTTTTTCCACATATCTGTTGCTAATTCAAATTCCGGTTTATTCCCGTTTCTCACCTCGCTCCAGACGGATTCTGAGCGTCCGTAACCTACTTTCATACATTAGCATATTTTATTTTTTATTTATATTTTTTTCCCGAGGTGAAGAGATGTTACGGAGCTGACAGGAGACGCGCGAGGCTACAGCGTCAGCACAAATCGGATTTTCAGGTCAACGTGATGACACTGAACGCACCACCACACAGCGGTCTAAAGATACGGCCGATACTACTGCAGCACGTGAGCGCGAGGAGGATTTGATAAACACAGTGAGTCTGAGCAATAATTATGTATTTTAAAGTTAGCTTAAACATGTACATTTAAGTCGAACACCTAAAGCATAAAAACTACTACCACTACTACTACTGCCCTGCTACTACTACCACAACTACCACTACTACACAAACTACCAGTCAAAAGTTTGGACACACCCTCATTCAATGTTTTTTTTTTAAATTGTACTACTTTCTACGTTTTATATACATACAGAATATATGAAGCAAAATATATAGAATTATGTAGTAAAGAAAGAAAAAAAAACAACTTTTCGACAAAGCAAAGAGTGGCTACTATATATATATTTCATTTAATCATACTGTATTGATATTGTGGACAGATGTATGGATATATTGCTCTTGGGAGAACCTCTTGAGATATTGTTCCTGGTAGAGGCTGTCCACATATTCGTTAACCATCTGTCTACCCTGCTCTATCATTTGGTCTCTCTTCTCGTCTTTCTGTCTGAGGAGATTTTTCCCAAACTCCATGATGGTTCCCTCCTCTCTCTAGCTTCATTCAGCCGTTTCTGGAGCTCCCCAACTTTCTTCTCAAGGGCTTTTTTTTTCCCCCCTGGAAGCCTCCTCCTCCAGCTCTCCTCTAGTCTTCTGGTCTGTTTGCCCCTGAAGCATTGTTTCAGGTCCATCTCTTGTACCATCCTGAAGCTGTCTCAGGTCCATCACCAGTGGGCTCTCCTTAGGGCGTGGAAAGGCGCCCCTTGCTGGTGGATCATGAGTTGTAGCCTTCATATTTTGATAATTGGGTTTCCTGCTGTACTGCGCCATGTCTCCCGCTGTGAGATTCAAAGTGTAATGACTATAGTTTGTTGGTTCAGCCTACAGGACCTCTGCTCAGACCTCACCACTTTCAGTTCTTCTGACGATGTCATTACATCACTGCCATGGCCATAGAGTGACATAATGATATTTTGCAGGGACATCACGCTATGGGAGCTCTGCATGTGCTTCTGTGGTGGAATGTTTCCATGGCGACACAATGCACAAGCAAACACAACCTGATATGATTTTAAATAGAAAACATAAATGAAAAAAGATGAATTTCAACAAAAAGATGAGAGTGACTAACTTAAATAATAATGCTAGTTACAACAATTTTTCAGAGGGCCAGCACAAATCAGCCTGGTTATATGTCACAATGTAATCTATAACTCAGATTGGATGAACTGCATAGGCCTGTGTGTAAATGATAATGTGGAAACAGTGCATTTGAAATCAAATATAATCAAAGACTAAACCAGGATTAACCTAGGACTAAAATAGGACTAAACCAAGACTAAAGCAGGACTAGAACAGCACTAAACCAGCACTAAACCAGGACTAACCTAGGACTAAAATAGGACTAAACCAAGACTAAAGCAGGACTAGAACAGCACTAAACCAGGACTAAACCAGGACTAAACCAGGACTAACCTAGGACTAAAATAGGACTAAACCGGACTAGAACAGCACTAAACCAGGACTAATCCAGGTCTAAGAAAGTAGCACAAGAATCACATTTCAGAGCACGTTTGAACAGATTTAAACTACAGCGTGAGCAGGTTTATGCAGAGTAACACAGGAGATGTTATTTGTGGAGGAAGTGATGGCACTTGAAAAACTGCAGTCTTTGGTTAATTCAATTTGTTCATTCAAACTGTGATTTCAGTTCGATTGTGATTAATCTTGCAGCTCCATTTCCAACCACAAACGTCCTGTTTTATACATGTAATATCTGAAGGGTAAGTGTGAAGCCCTTAAGCTTCTCGAGGTGCCAAAAATGGGATAAAAATAGCAGACAGTTGACAGTTGGTCCCGAGAGATGCAGCGCACAAACTCAAAACACAAGGAAAGTCGTGATCGGAATAAACCCAAATTTGAAACGATTCCTGCATGGGGAATCCTGCAAAGGGCTGCGGTATTCCCTTATGTTGAACAACAGGACATGGAATACTCAAGTCTGGTATAGTCATAGTATATGTTCAGAAGGTGTTTAATCCTGGTCTGAGTCCTGGTCTGAGTCCTGGTCTGAGTCCTGGTCTGAGTCCTGGTCTGAATCCTGGTCTGAGTCCTGGTCTGAGTCCTGGTCTGAGTCCTGGTCTGAGTCCTGGTCCTGGTTTAGTAGTGAGTCCTGGTCTGAGTCCCGGTCTGAGTCCCGGTCTGAGTCCCGATCTGAGTCTTGGGTTCAGTGCTAGTTTCGTTCTGGTTTGAGTCCTGATTTGAGTCCTGGGTCGAGTCTTGCGTGTAGTCCCGGGTCTAGTCCTGGGTCTAGCCCCGGGTCTAGTCCTGGGTCTAGTCCCCGGGTCTAGTCCTGGGTCTAGTCTTTAGTCTAGTCCTGGGTCTAGTCTTTACTTTGAGTCCTGGTTTAGTCCAAACTCTGTAAATTAAACCATAGCCTTAAATTAAAATAAAAAAAATCTACAAATGATCCAAGAATTTTTCATAATTTAACCCACTTCAAAGTCATCAGTGACAGGTACATGACGCGGCATATGTCCCTAGAGGGCTTCCATACTCGCATCTGCATCTCAATAAAACATGAGGGGGGAGAGAGGGGGGAGGGGAGAAATGTGTTTTGTGAGTTGTCAGCAAACTGTCCTCATGACCGAATCAAGACAAACACGCAAAGGTACGAGCTCGGACAGGAGATCGAAAGAGAGAGGGAGAGAGAAGAAGAGAGGAGGAGACAGAAGGAGAGAGAGGGAGAGAAAGGAGGGGGGGGGGAAGGAAGAGAGAGAGGGAGAGAGAAAGCGGGGAGAGGGGGTAAGGAAGAGAGATGGGAAGAGAAGGAGGGGGAGAGAAGAGGGAGCGAGAGACAGAGAAAGGGGGGGCGGGAGTAAGGAAGGAAGAGAAGAGGGAGATAGAAAGAGAGAGGGCAGGGGAGTGGGAAGGAAGAGAGAGACAGATAGAAAGACTGAAAAAGAGGGGAGGGAGAGCGAGGAGAGAGGGTTGGTGGGAGAGAGAAAAAGAGATGGAGAGGGTGAGGGTAGAATAAAGAGAGGCAAGAGATCGAAAGAGAGAGAGACGGGGGGGAGAGAAGGGGTTCTCAAGCTCTGGTGCAGTCCCCACTAGTACTTGTTTTGTCTTTATACCTTATTATTAAACTGTATCTTTTCTTCTTTTCTTGATCTAATCACATCAGTAATCACTAACTAACTACCAAAGTGCATTAGAAATAAACCGCACACGTCTCACTTTTATCACTCGCTCACATCGATCAGGAAAAGGCCCAACGTCATGACGAATATTTGATTTTAAAATTGATTTGACAATCTGACTGGTCAAAGCGTCACAACAGCAGAACAAGAAATCAAACATCCAGTTCTGAGAAAAGCACAGACCTCTTTCCCTCCACAAATGCACACAGCGCCCCCTTCTGCATGATTAAAGACACACAGACATTTAGTTTGACTTAAGTACTGAGTTAGTCTGAGTCTGGTTTAATTCTAGTTGTGGTTCAGTTCTGGTTTAATCCTGGTTTAGTCCCTGGTTTAGCCCCTAGTTTAGTCCTGGTTTAGTCCTGGTTTAGTCCTGGTTTAGTCCTGGTTTAGTCCTGGTTTAGTCCAGGTTTAGTCCAGGTTTAGTCCAGGTTTAGCCCCTAGTTTAGTCCTGGTTTAGTCCTGGTTTAGCCCCTAGTTTAGTCCCTAGTTTAGTCCTGGTTTAGTCCTGGTTTAGCCCCTAGTTTAGTCCCTAGTTTAGTCCTGGTTTAGTCCTGGTTTAGCCCCTAGTTTAGTCCTGGTTTAGTCCCTGGTTTAGTCCTGGTTTAGTCCTGGTTTAGTCTGGTTTAGTCCTAAAGTTTAGTCCTGGTTTAGCCCCTAGTTTAGTCCCTAGTTTAGTCCTGGTTTAGTCCTGGTTTAGCCCCTAGTTTAGTCCTGGTTTAGTCCCTGGTTTAGTCCTGATTTAGTCCTGATTTAGTCCTGGTTTAGTCCTGGTTTAATAGCGTCTCCTGACTTAGTAACATGGCAAAATTCCATTATTAGTTCTGTCCTAAAAATCTCCACATAATTCCAAATATTATCCAGTTTAAACCATCACAGAGAAAAACATTTTATATTTCATATTCAGCCCTTATAAACAACTCTCCTCCTTTCATTTGGAATCATTCAGTGTGGCTGAACTGTGACCTTTGACCTCTGAACTGCTGCGTTGTCATAGTGGCTGGGGGCATATGACGTTCGAGAGCTGACAGGAGATTTTCAACTTTCAACCTTATTATTGTCCCAAAGGAAATTGATTTGCAGCAGTGTCAGACATACAAGGACCATACACTGCAATAAAACACTGGATCAGAGTTAAAGATGCAGAAGTACACAAAAGACACAAGAAAATATCAACATAATACAAGCACATTTCACCAGCACTGACCCGAGCTACAGCAGAGCGTTCATCCTGGTTACGGTTCAGAGATAAGGGCGTCCCGGCTCTCTGGTTTGATCTGGGACACTCTCAGTCGCCCAAGAACAGTCTTTGCTGCTCTTTCTTGCAGATGGCATTAGTGTTTGGTTCAAAGCGTAGAGTATTGTCAATAACTGTCCCCAAGGATTTATATTCAGGGAAACTCAACTTCTTTTCCGTGGATTACAGAGGGAGTGCAACTACAGGGCGACTTTTGAAAGTATATCAGTATGTCTTTTGTCTTGGGCATAAATAAATGCATTCCACCACAGGTCTGTGAGTGCTCTCGTCGTCTGTTTAAACTCATGACTGTATTGTACTGGAAGCGCCAGTTATCAAAAGCTTCCACAGTCATTTGTATACAGAATAAAAAGCAAAGAGGCTAAAACACAACCCTGAGGAGCTCCTGTGGAACAACACAGTCTTGAACATGACACATTACTTGAACAGTTTTCTGCATGATATGAAAATCTCAATCCAACCAAGTCCAGATCAAAAAGGGACATTGATTTCTCAGGCAGTAAATAAGGCTGTGTAGTACTGAAGGCTGAAGAAAACTCTGTGAATAAAAGCCGAGCATGGTTTTTCGGGGCTTCCAAACGCCTCACTAAAACATTCAACAGTCAGTCAAGTCAAGGCAGCATCTTCCACGCCTCCGTGTGTGAAGTGCTTTGGGTCCAGCCTGTTCTGCACCTGATTTAAATTGTGCTGCTTCACCACTTTTTCAAAGGTTTTTATTACCAGTGAGGTAAGTGCCACTGGTCTAAAGTCATTAAGACCTTTAGGGTAAGTGCATTTGACAACAGGAACAACAGTAGAATGTTTCCACACATCAGCCACTGTCTGAAGAGCGAGAGGCTGGGTAAATATACCACTCAAATGGGACATGGCACAAGACCTGAGCACACAACCTGAGATCCAGTCAGGACCACAGCTCGTATTGATTTTCGTCTGTTTAAAAAGTTTTTTCCACCTCAGCACATTCGGTGTTGAAGGAAGAACTGTCCTGTACTCGCTCCCATAAATTGGCAGTTTTATCGTAGAAATCATTTGAATCAAATTTCAGATAAAAACAATCCAATTCAATGCCAATTCTCAGTTAGAATTGCAGCCATCTCAAAAAATGTTTCCTTCTTTCCTCCAAACGTGCCATAGATTTCAAACTTCTTTCCACACAGATTTGAGGTCAGCCTTTTGGAATCAATTTTTCTTTTATACGCTATACTCTCTACTTTAGATGAATAACTTGTGTTATTCTGGCAAGCTCTGCCTTGTCCCCCGTTTTAAAGATGGTTTGCTTCTCCTTAACGTTTCTTCAGCTCCTTCATTACTCAGAGCTACTTGCTATTGTCATTCCTACAAAAACAGTATTCTCCTATCAACACAAAAAGAGACGCAGGCAGACATAGGAGACATAGGAGATATAGGAGACATAGGAGACATAGGGAGACATAGGAGACATAGGAGACATGGGAGATATAGGGAGACATAGGGAGACATAGGAGACATGGGAGATATAGGGGACATAGGAGACATAGGAGACATAGGAGACATAGGAGACATAGGGAGACATAGGAGACATAGGAGACATAGGAGACATAGGAGATATAGGGAGACATAGGAGACATAGGCAGACATAGGAGACATAGGAGACACAGAGAGACATAGGAGACATATGAGACATAGGGGACATAGGGAGACATAGGAGACATATGCAGATATAGGAGGCATAAAAGACATAGTAGACATAGAAAAGGAGGAAAGAGCAGAGTTAACAGCTTTGTAAAGACGCTAAAACTGAAAATAAACTGTGAATTAGCTCCTTTGCTGGGTGTGTCATCACAAGTTACATTTAAATAGGAGAGACACGAGGCTTTAAATAAGCTAAGTGTTATACCCCTCTGTAAAGTACAGCTATACAGCACTGTATAAAATGTATTACACTTCTATGGGGTATTAGTCACTAACATATAACATATTTAGATCACCATGTTATTGGACAGAATCTTACAGCTAACCATGAGGAACGTTTGAATAGGGCCCAGGAGAGATCGCTAAATTACTCAAACATGCATGGATGACGTCTAAACCTCTGCAGGCATGTTTTTGATGAGGGAACAATGTTATAAAAAAAAGCTGATTTTGCATAATACCTCCTTTAACACATATATTATAATGCTATTTGAATGACACAAAGCCACAGGAAGTTTGACCACGACGAGATTACAGAGCAAAAAGATGAATATTTGGGGTATTTTTTTTTTACACTTGGGGTAGGCCGACACTTCCAAAATCACACCATGGAACTAAAAATAGCAACAGCAAAAAAACAACAGATGGTGGATAGGTTTGTGAGTGGAGCGTGAATTTGGGAAGGCAAAATTAGACTATACAAAAATAAAAAATAGGTAAAAAAAAATAGGTAAAAAGTAAAAAAAAAAATTTGATTAATATTTTGGTAAGTGTAATAACTAGACTTGAATTAGCCTTAATAAAGCATGAACATGAGACGTAAGTAAGGATGAACAAATGGTGCGCCTGATATCTGAACTAGCTCTGTAATTAAAGCCACAGTATGTAACTTTTTAGCCAAAAAAATTAATAAAATAAAAGCAGGTTTTTGTTTTTTATCATTTTGGTTGCTTTTATTGCATTGAAAAACAGGCGTCCTTACTGTGAGCGGGCTTGCCTCTCCACAAACCTGACCCTTACTTGGCTTGTTCCTTCTGCTATAATATTCCACGTATATCTACATGAAGAATGTTCCGTAACATGGTTTTAACTTTCTGAAGGTGGCACGTCACTCAGGCTGAATCATTAGTACTAAAGTATTTCTTCATTATGCATCGAGTCTTTGTTCATTCTATACTAAAGCTGTTGTTATGGCGACATTAATAATTGAATTGTTTTTAAAATGTCCGTTTAGTTTTGCTGAGGTGGTTACGATGACGCAGTGGGTTGAGAAAATGCAGGTGCTGGCTAACAATAATTACGTCACAAAATGCTAGCGCTACATTTTAGAGGCTATTCTTGAAACTGTGGTTCAAGCTCCTTTATATAATGGAGGGTAAAAATAGCTCTATATTAATATTGACGTCAACAGAGGAGTCCAAGCAAACAGGGTCATACGGTGCAACGCTTGGGATGGATCTGCACAGAAAAAAGGGGTTCAGGTGCCTTTCATTTGTCCACGACTAAACCAGGACTAAACTGAGGACTAAAGATCTGGTCTGGTTTTGGTATAGTCCAAGTTTGGGTCTATTTTGATGTCATTTTAGACCTGGTTTAGTCCTGGGTAGTTTAACCAAAGCTGAATACTATGATTACTTACAGACTTATTGTGCTTGTTTGTGCTCTATAGTTATAATCTATGACACCCGTGGATCATTCTTATAATTTGGACCTCCTCTGGATAGCTGCACATCACATTAGCAAGTAGTGGATAAAATAAAAAAAAATTGTACCAACATAAAACGCTGCTGAATCCTACATCGCAGATTAAGAAAGTAAAATTGGGGAACGCAGTAAGTCCATCACAGTGGGCGTATGCCGGTGGAGGTGAAAACGAGGGTTGATTGGCAAAATGGCGTCTTCAAAATAAGCGATTAAAGATGCACGAATCACTCCAAAGACGACTTCGAGAGGGTCAATGGTGAGGGGAAACGACTACAACGTGGTCAAAAGTTCTGAAAATGTTGCATAATCAGTCAAAATAAGTCTGCTGTGTACTGTCTGCATGTAATTATGAAGCATTTTACTGTCCACATTAGCATGCTAGTTGTTACTTTACCCTCACGGCAAAAGTGGCATTGGTCTCTGAAAGTCGAGAAAAACGCTTAAAACGTTACCATGGTGCATAATGTGGATGCTCTGGATGTGTAAAGTAAGCGGGGAATAACTTTGGACCTTTGGAAACTGTTTAACATTAAATAGTTCTCGTTTCCACATTTTTAAGGCAGTAAAAATCAGGTGTGGCGCCTTTTAAGTATTTCATATTAAGTTACAGCAAGCTTTAAAGTCTAAAACTGAACTAATTACAGAGAAATCAGAAGCAGAAGACTTGACTAAACCAAAGTGTATCCAAAAGCAACAGCCTGTCTGGTCACCATTCATACACATGGACAATGAGAGGGCGTGTCTTGCTCAAGGACACAGGGATTGAACCTCCAAACAGCCTTGCTATTACACCTTTACCGTTTTTTGAGTTTAGGATTAATGGATTCACTTCTACTTTTCGAATCCACTGAAATGTTCGCAGACAGTACTTAATTTGATTGTGTTGCCATAAACAGAGCTGCCATATTCCCATATTGAATAACCCACTTCTCCTCTATGTAAATGATGCTGCAGAGATGACCTCCTCTCACCTGCCCTTCTGCTACACATTTTTACCTCCTCCTCTCTTTCTTTCTGTCTCTTTCACCTAGTATCTACCCCCCATCACCTCTCCCTCTTCCCATCTCCTCCTCCCTCCCCTTTCCCTCTCTAAAACCTCCTCTCACCTCTATCTCCCTCCTGTCCCTCTCCTCTCCTTTCACCCTCTCTATACCCCTCCCTCCGCCCCGTCTCCTTTCCTTTCCCCCTCTCCCTCCTTCACTGTCTCTCTCTCGCCCTCATCTATCTCTTCTTCCTCTTCATCCTCATCTCCCTCTCTCTCCCTGCGCTCCATACCTGTCTCTGTCCCCCTCTTCTACGATCCTCTCTATCCTCATCTCTCTCCCTTCTCCACTCTCCTCTCCACACCTGTCTCTCCCTCCCCCTCTTTTTCCCCTCCACCCCTCACTCTCTCTCTCTCTCTTTTCTCTCTCCTCTTCTCTCGCTCTCTCCGTCTCTCTTCCAAAGTCACCTTGTCAGCAGACTGGCAGTACACGGCAGCACCCTTGGGCCCTTGCTGGTTGCCCTGTTATGACGCACACGTTTCTCTCTCCCCCCTCCTCTTTCACTCCCCCTCTCTCTCTCTCTCTCTCTCGCGGCGGAGAGGAAAATAAAAAAAAAAATCAGTAGCCGTCTGCCGTGACGCGATCGGTTTTGACGTCTCCCCGCCGTAGCCATGACGATAATTTCATTTTAGGAGGTTTCAATGTCGTGTTTTTGAGTATTGCGTAAAAGTGAGATTGCGAGATAGGGCCAGGACACCGGCTCTGGCCACAAGGAGGAGAGTTAATCGATATTAATATATATATAATATTGTCTAAATCAAAAATAAAGTTTGAATTTTCAGTACTGTGACAACACTACATAGGACAAAAATGTACCTTTCCTTATTAACAGGTTTAGAATAATAATTCGTACAGGTTAAGGTCTAAAACTGAACTAAATACAAAGAAATCAGAACTATCAGAACTAGATTGCTAAACTGCAAGACTTAATTAAAGGTGCACTACGTAACTTTTGAACTGGAGTGTTTTGCGACCTGCTTGTTTCCATGGCGATGTTAATACTTTGCCTGGAACACTTTGAGCAATAAAAACACCTGTAATAATCGAATCAGTGCGAGATAGAAAAGCTGAATTAATGCCATACTTTGAAATATTCCAGGCAAAGCAATAACATCTCCATGGAGACAAACAGAAAAGTTACATAGTGCAGCTTTAAACCAGAGTTGACAAAGAATATTCCAATGGTTCGATTCAAATAAGCCTCTTTGATCACCATTCATTAGTAAATACATGTCATTTTGTAGATTAACTTGCTTTATAAAAATGAAGTTGAACATGTTTTTGAATAGTGGCATCATTTAAAAAAAAAATCCCTGTCATGTTTTCTCTTAGTCATAACAAAAATAAAATACACAAAAATAAAGATATGATTCAGCGTGTTGTTGTGTTGAGAAAATCGCTCCGGTCAGACGGCGTTCGGAGTCATCCACATCACGTCATCTGCAAAATTCCATTGAAATTCAGGCCTTTGGCGAAATCAGATGTGTGTTTTTTTGTTTTTAAAGCTGCTTTTTGCTCACGCTCAGGATTTTCAACAAACTCAGTCTCTGGTGGAATAGTCTCTAACCTCAAACCACTTCTATTCACTATTCCATTCATATACTAAAGCTGCACTATGTAACTTTTCTAACGGAGTGTCCATAACCTGCTCGTCTCCGTGGAGTTGCTATGGCCGTGCCTGGAATGTTCCACACTACAGCATTAAACATATCTGTCTATTCAAGTATAGGTGTTACGGCCTCAAAAATCCCTTTAAAACCTGCATTCTTACTGTGGGTGTGATCGCTCCTCTCCACAGGCCTGACCCGTAACTTAACCTGGTGCCGTCTCGCCCGCTTGTTTCCAGGGAGATAAATGAGTTGAATTCTTTACTGTGGAACATTTTAAGCAAAGTAACAACATCTCCATGGAGACAAGCAGGTTGTGAAGTTACATAGATCATCGTGATTATTCAGGCCACAATATAATGAAAGTTAGGACTAAGAGAATATTTTTGAGAATTTCTGAATTTTGTCAATATTACAAAACAAGATAAACCAATTTTTTTTTGATTATATGATAAAATTTGAGCCATAGAAAGTTGAATAAATCACATCTAGGACTTATTACAGATGCAAACTAACTAATAAAAGTTTTATTTCTTGCAGCACATAATTTTTTAACACTACAGTGGTCTCTCACTATATCGTCCACCTTTCACATTCTCGCTGTTTCGTGTCTCAGTTCAGTACAGAATGTGTCAGACAATATGAAATGTGCATGGTGTTCTGCGTCCTGATTCTGAGGTGCTGTAGACCATTATCCCATCAGTTTTCCTCCGTGTCCCCTGTACAAAACAGAATGTGTCATGACAAATTTACTGCACCTGACGCAGTGTGACTCTGAAGGTCTGTATGTTTGAGAAGTTTTCTCCCCGACAAAACCCACAATGTCGATGAAAGAAAAGTGTATGACAAAGGTTTGAACTTTCAGAGAGTTAAACAAGAGAGAATGTGAGAAAATAAAGTGTATAAAGTGTGTGGTGAGGGGTTTTACAGCCAAGAAACATATAGAATAATTGTAAAAAATAAAGCTGATACTTCGTGGATTTCATGTTGCGGGTTATTTTTAGAACGTGACCCCCGAGATAAACGAGGGACCACTGTATTGTAGATTTAGAATTGTTTTTGTGGTTCTCTCTTCCCCGTTTCCTCCTCCTTCCCTTCCCCTCGCTCTATAACCTCCTCTTTTCTTTGCCTCCCTTCTGTCTCTTACCCTTTTCACCCGCTCTATACCTCCTTCCTCTATCTCTATCTCATCCCCTCTCTTCCCCTCTATCTGCCCCCATCTCCTTTTCTCTCTCTCCCTCTCCTTTCACGTTCTCTCTCTCTCTCACCTTTGACATCTCTTCTTGTTCTCTTCTCTTTTCCTCATCTGTCTCTTCTTCTTCCTCACCCCCTCTCTCTCTCTCTCTCCCTCTGTCCTTGCTCTCCAAACCTGTCTCTCTCACCCTCTTCTATGATCCCTCTCTCATATCTTAAATCTACCATATTTTCCGGATTATAAGTCACACCTTCCAAAAAATTTAAAATAATGAAGAAAAAAAACGTATTTCACATATAAATCGCATCTGAGTATAAGTCGCACCCTCAGCCAAACTATGAAAAAAATCTACTACTCTTTTTTTTTTTTTTTTTTATATATATATCAGTGATAAAATAGTTTCAGTATTATAATGTGATATTGTAACATTCCCAGTAGTAAAATGGAAGTAAAAGCAGCACTGGCAATTCCCAATGAAATTTGAAGAAAAAAATAGCCTGGAAAACCAATTGACACCAAACCGAAAATGGAACAAAATCTAAAATTGGGCTTCAATCTTCCGTTTCCAAATCTCTCCAAAATTTGCTCCTAAATTTAGCCGCGTTGCATAAGCAGCTTGTGTCTTCACCCACGGAGTCCAAAACCCGGATCTGGGCCAGGATCCAAAACGCGCTGAGACCCACCATACCATATCAGAGGAGAATCAAGATGGCCGCCGCGGGGAGGAGCTCAAATCTGCATCTGCTGTTTAACATTACAGAGAGCGCGGAGGTCGTTTCCACCAGCGCACCCCGAACGCGCCGCTCCAACACTGCAGGAGACGTAACCTAGATGTGAAGTTATTTACATAGCCAGAAATATCAGCTTAAACTTGCATAACTTCAGTGGACTTTATATAATAGTTTTTTTTATGTGCTTTTGGATTAAAGGGCCCTTATTTCTGCTATTTTCTGATCTGTTATAATGTTTCCTCGTCACAAACAGACCTGGAGTTGTGTTTTGTTTCATTCACACATGTTTAACACACAAACCCTGCACATATTTAGGCTGAGTTCTTCTCTCAAACTGAAAACACCCTGTTCCACCTTGTGATGTCATCATGTGGTGATACAGGAAGTGCTCCACTGTGTTTTTAAATTCCACACTCCTTCACTAGAATCATTTGGATCATTTCAGCCCTGGAATTTCCAATCTCTACTAAACAAAAGGTAAAAGGTCGTTATTAATTTGAAAACTACCACTTCATGACATCACAAGGTGGAACAGAGCATTTTGAGGTTTGGAGATGTAGACAGAAATGAAACAAAACACAACACTCCAGGTCTGTTTTTGAGGCGGTAACAACATTATAACACGACTTCAAGCTCATAAGAGAAAATTTTGCATAATATCCGACTTTTAATGTTTATATTTATGATTTTTTGGCAGGAATAAAAATCGGAAACAGACATAATTGGCAGAAACCATAGCTTGAAATATAATCTTCTCAAATCAAGATCATTATTCTGAATTCAAGTCGTCTTAATGGGGTTTCAGAATTATAGGCTTAAACGTTGTATTGCACCGCTGGCTTACAATATCCACCCCCCTGTTTCCATTTTGTTGAATATTTGTGGTATATTTTATGGCCTTTTCAGATCATTTTAGGATCATCCCTCACCAGCGCTGTCGCAAAACTGAATCTCTCTCCAATTATATGTGTGCAACTGTCTCCTCTGCTCTTTTTTTGTTCACAGCGCAGTATATTTGACTTTTATGACGGGTTAGAAGATGTAATATGCAAATGCAGCATTGTTTTATGACCCGTGTTGTTTCTGCCGTGGATTTAAACGTGAGATCTCGGCGTGTGTTAGCTTTTAAATAATGGTTCAGCAGATACAGGTCAAAGCTGGTGTGTTCACTGGCTATGAGGGCTGTGTAAAGTATCGGGAATCAGATGCTAATCAATATGAAATCTAGTATCACAACTACTGCCTATATGCAAAATCTAAGAATGATGTGTTTCTAATAGAGACTTCAATAGACTAGATGGTATTGATTATTTCATAGTTTGTAACCCACATCGGTCAATACTGCACACAGCTAATTTAGCATCACAATGAGACCACCTATTGTTTAAATAGTGTCTGCATACACAATAAGAATGAACTGAACTACGCAAATGAGAGCGTATAAGAAAAAGACAAAAAAGTATATGTTAAAAATGGTGTTACCTACAATAAGGGTTCAGCGATGTTGGAAAAATGACAAAAAAGTAAAGCAAATTTTGAGTTTTTGAATCTGAGTTTTAAGGATTGATCTGAAATGTTACTTTATAAACATAATTTCAACTACAAACAATATAAGTTCTACTCCAAATGCACAGACTGTATAAAGATGTGAAATAAGTGAGCGTGATGTCATCCACAGCGCTCCAGTCAAATGAAGCTCGTCGAGTTTAGCGGTTATAGCGGCAAATTTGGAGCCGATTTCCGTGGAATTCCGATTGCGAATATCATAGCAACCAAGGAGCCAATCAGGAGCAAGGTTGTTGATGTTAACGCCTCTTCCCACCCGCAGCGCTGGTTTATCAAGGACAGGGCACACCTTAGTAACGGTGTCAATCAAACCTGTTGCTAGCTCTATTTGTCTGATTTGTCTGTTATTAATGTTCATATCTTGATTTACGGACAAAATAGCGAAATAACAACACCAGGATCGTGTAGAGCGGGTTAATACGGACATTTAAGACCAAAATGACGAGGCTCACTGCAGCAGCCACAGAGAGAAACAACAAATCCAATATCTGGTTAATGATATGTTCCATCTCTAGGCACAATATTATTAAATACTCTGAAAACTTCTCATTTCCATTTCCCAATAACGGTAAAAACAGGACTTCACCCGCAAAACAAAAACATAAAATTCCCATTGTCTTTGAACGTCTTTTAAATTGATCCCATGCAATTTCCAAAACATCATTGTATGGTTGGTTTGGTTGGTTTGGTAATGCATTTTGCTCATTAGACACTGCACTAAGTCCCACCGCTTCATATCCAACCGCTTTACGTCGCTGACCATCTCAATAATATTAAAACACGGCCCCAAAACTTAACTATAAACTCCACATTCAAACCTTATTAACATGGGTCTAAACGAGAACTCAACCTGGACTAAATCGGGTCTTGTGCCTTTGTCTGTCATGAAAATTACCATACCGACATATATTTTGGGACTAAATACTTATTGTGTGTACAGTTTCTTTGTAGATTTTAAGTATTTTTGTTGTAATATGCCAAGATTTGAGCTGTGGAGCGTTGAAAAAGCCACTTCTTCCGCTTCATTCTGTTATTAATTGGTGGCAGCGCATGAATCTTGGATGCAGTAGTTTCAATATAATCGTTTATCGCAGTGTTTCTGTATCGATATATCGTGCTTCGAAATGTGTTACAGCGACAGGCCGATCTGCTGTAGTTGTGTTGTGTTGTTTTGTGTTGATTATTCAAACATGAAGTGTGAATCTCTCTAAATACAACTTCGAGCGGGTCAATGATGAAAGGAGAAATGTTATAAAGAAATATCGGTGATGGGAGATAAAATTACAATTATTTATGTGAGTTTTAGTCTAAGGGTTGTGGGTTTAAGGACCTACAGTCACCAGCACAAACCTGATTCAACACATATGTTTAACACACAAACCCTGCATATTTAGGCTGAGTTCTTCTCTCAAACAGAAAACACTCTGTTCCACTTTGTGATGTCATGTGGTGATACAGGAAGTGCTCCACTGTGATTTTAAACTGCGTACACCTTCACTAGAATCATTTGGATCATTTCAGCTCTGAAAATGCTAATCTCTACTGCATAAAAGGTAAAAAGGTAACTGTTAACGCCTACATCATGACATCACAAGGTGGAACAGAGCATTTTGAGCTTTGGAGATGTACAGACGGAAAACTCCATGTATGTTTTTCATGAGGCAGCATTATAACATGACGTAAACCTCACGAGAATCCATTTTGTGTAATATAGGACCTTTAAAAATACCCTGTTCTCAATAAGGAACATACCAGTAGTACGCGCTCCACATATTGAGAAGCGTGTCCATTGAAAACACATTGAATTAAGTCTGGATACATTGATCCGGCCTTGAGGAGATGTGATGAGCTAAACTTAAAGTGGCAGTCTTCTGAGCTGTAGACAGATAATTGTTTTCAGTGCCTCGGGATAAGTTTCTCTCTCCACACGAGTTCTGCTTTATGTAACTAACAGAAATAATTATGACAGGGACACTCTGACAGAGGGGATTACCAAACGCATGAGGAAATTCACACGTCACAATTTAAAGCTGCACTGCGGAACTTTTCTTGCGTTTATTCAATCATCCGAGGCGTTGTAATTGCTTAAAAATGCCTTGTAAGTGAGCTCTCAAGAAATCTAAATATAACTTCTGGTGGTCTCAACATTTAATGCCATACTGTGCAACATTTCAGACAAATCAACAGCATCACCATGGAGACAAGCAAGGGGCGGACCCTCCTCGAGAAAAACTGTATTATGTACCTTGTAATAGCTCAATCAATTAATAAATCACATCATGTAAGTAGTAAAAAAGTAGCAGTAGTAGAAGTACTAGAAGGAGCAGTAGGAGCCTATTGTAGTAGAAGTAGATGTAGTAGTAGCAGCAATAAAAGCATTGGTAGTAGTAGTAGCAGTAATACTAGTAGTAGTAGAAGTGATAGTAGTAATAGTTTAGTAGCAGTAGCAATAATAGCACTAGTGGTGGTGGTAGTAGTAGTAGTAGTAGTAGTAGTAGTAGTAGTAGAAGTAGTAATAGCAGTAGTAGTGGTAGTAGTAGTAGTAGCAGCAGTAGTAGTAATAGTTTAGTAGCAGTAGCAGTAATGGAGGCTAGTGGTAGTGGTAGTAGTAGTAGTAGTAGCAGTAGTGATAACAGTAATAGTATAGTAGCAGTAGCCGTAATAGGAGCCTAGCAGTTGTAGTAGAAGTAGCAGCTGTAGTATCAGTAGTAGCCTAGCAGTGGTAGTAGCAGCAGTACTAGTTGCAGTTGTAGTAGTAGCAGTATTAGCAGTAGTAATATGTTTTCCTCATCCATCATCACTTGTCGTCTAAATAAATTCCCCTTTGGCCTTCCTTTGGGACGTAACCCTCCATTTGAGAAAAATGACCTGAAATCAATACTATGTCACCTCGGCTTGTGTTCGATACTTTTTAGAGCTGAAGTCCACACATCGGCCCATCGCACAAATAATCCATGTTTTTTGGGTTCAGTAAAAATGACATTTCAGTTTGAAGCGATCCTTTAGTTTAGATAAATGGCCTTATGCTTTCAGACAGTGTTTGTGTTAGGCCCACACTCGTTTAATGACTCCACAAATCACAGTGTTTTAAAAGGGTAATATCTTTGAGGTCTGGATAACGTCATGTTGTTTTGCGGACGGCGTCTTGAAGATCAAAAGACAGCGATGCAGAAGTGGAAATGTATGCAAAATCTGGCATGAGTTATTACTAAATTATTACTTAGTACCCTATAATAATTGTAGCAGTTGGAGCTGTGTATTGCCACATACCTTAAGATGTAAAAAAAAAACTGTTTATGTAGATGAACAAAACACATTGGAATTTCATGTCCACAGTGTCCTTAACATCAGAACACAACAGTCCTATGAATAAGCCCCCGTTTCAACCCTGCAGGTCCCGCCTTACTGCAGTAGTGGGCAGTGAGTTAAAGTATCACAGTACACATCTCGGATCGATACACGTATTGCCAGAAGCCCGTATTCGATATTTTGAGTACAGCCCTGGTAGCAGTAGTATTGGCATTCGCAGTAGACTTATTAATAGTAGTTGTAGAACCAGTAGGGTAACTTGTGTCCTCATCTGCCTCTCTTTGTAAATATCTTCTTGTGTAGTAGTAACATCATAGTAGTAGCAATAACATGAGGCTATTACTGGCATTCGCTCTAATAATACTGATACTTGTAGAAGTAGCAGTAGTCACAGTACTCAGTGATGTGCAGTCAGGGGGGGCACCTGTCACCACAAGAAAAAAATAAATTGACATTGTTATATTTATCCATTGATTTGTACTATAAAGTTATTTTCTATTTAACTTTGCAACAAATTCTTTTTTTACTCAAAATCGCTGGATTTTTACTTTTACCGTTGAAATACTGAAGAGACGTGCAGAGAGGCACCGGCCGTTCGTGCCTCACATGGACTGACTGTGCTGTAGCTCAGCAGGTCACACGTCACTGACAGTACTATATATAACAGTAGTTGTAGTAGCAGTAGTGTTACTGTTACCTGTGTCCTCATCTGTTTTGTTTTTGTACATATCTTGTTATGTAGTATTAGTAATCATAGTAGTAGACCGTCTAGTAGTAGCAGTAATGGGGATAGACGATATATCTGGACTAGTAACAGTATTGGCTGATGTTAATAAAATCTCTCTATATCAATACTGCTGATATTGATATTCGATATCAATATTTTTGTGCTTTTCCATTTTCTGTGTCTTTTTTGAATAATTTTGAAAAGTGCCTGGAACAGCGTAATGAGTCAAGAAGAAGAGTGTTATATGGCACAAATTATTTTATATACCACTTCACCCACATTGCCTAGTATAAAAGTGGTGTGTGTGAATGATTGGTGGTGGTCGGAGGGGCTGATGGCACAGATTGGCAGCTTCGCTTCCGTCAGTCTGCCCCAGGGCAGCTGTGGCTACAATAGTAGCTTACCATCACCAAGTGTGGAATGAATAATGACTATAGTGTAGCACTTTGAGAGGCTTTAACAAGCCTGTAAAGCGCATTACAAGTGTCAGGCATTATTATAATTATTATTTACTTAAATATAGTTATTTTTACAAAAGTGAAACGTTAACTTGTGAGCTTTACTTCAAGTCAAGATACATTTTTGGGCTTTGCTATGGGTTTTAAAAGTTACATATCGGTTACAGATATCGGTTATCGGCATCGGCTCAAATAAATAAATAAATGAATAAATAAATATCATATGGGTCCAGTAACAGTATTCTTGGCATTGGCAGTAGAGTTATACAATAAATAGTAGTTGTAGTAGCTGTAGTTGTAGTAGCAGTAGTTGTAGTAGCAGTAGTTGTAGTAGCTGTAGTTGTAGTAGCAGTAGTTGTAGTAGCAGACGTTGTAGTAGTAGCAGTAGTGTACCTTGTGTCCTCATCCGCCCGTCTTGTGTCTGGTTGTTGTTTTTTGCCGTTGGTTTGAGTCAAAATAAATCAGTCACATCGACGGCTCAGACCTGGAGCTAGCTTAGCATCCACACCGTGTTGTGATGTGCACTGGTCCCTGTGGCTAATCGCTAATGCTAACCCGACGTGTCAATGCAAGAACGCCATAGAGCGGCGTGAAAATGATTGATCAACATTCAGTTTTTATTTTAGCAACATTTTCCTCTTCTGTTTGATTATAATTGTTTCTAGTTTTGTATTTTTACTATTGTCCAGTGCTTCACAGATCACAACACACTTAGGTGGGCTAAGTTCAAATGCTCCAATTTCTCAACAAAATATACAAAATATACATATACATATAGATCTAAATAGTATTTATAGTAGTAGCAGCAGTAATTGTCGTAGTTGTAGTAGTAGAAGTGATAATAGCAGTAACAGTAGTACTTTAAATTAAAAAATTTTACATTACCAACAATTATTTGCTTTAAGTATAAGCCTACTGTTAATTAACACATTGCTAATTTGCTTTAGAGATTAAACTTTTAACAATATAAGAATAAAAAAGTAGTGCTATCTACAGCCACCTTAAGAAAAATGACGTAATTAAACTTTAAATGAATCAAGTCGAGCTGCTTGAAATATGACGGGATTAAACTTTAAAACAGCCCCGAGGATAAAACGAGCGTTACATTTTTCAAGGCCGTAATGGTGCTGGTGTGCAGGTGCATGCTGGGAAAAATTAGATTTATCTGGCTGTGTGAAAAATAAAAAAATAAAACAAAACAAGAGCACCTGCATTGGGGTAATCCACTGGGAACGAGGCTGAAATGTGAAGATGCGAGAGGAGGAATCGCTGAGGTCATGAATAAGTCAGGTGATGTCATGTTAAGGCTTCCGTACAGAGGTGGATATGTTTATAATGGGTGAATATGTGAGCGTCAGCACGTTTGGAGACGGCAAGGACCAAAACTAAAAGAAAAAATTAAATTAATACAATATGCTTATAAAATATTGCTAGTACAGTATATCAGTCGTCTACTCCAGAATGATCTGTCTATACTTTTTATACAAAGGGATATCAGCCTGGTCCCCGCTCCGAGCCAGAGCCAAACGTGATCGTCCAATCAGATTTGTTTATTCCTGTGATGCATGTGAAATGAAGGAGCTCATTGGTCATCCATTATTTTGAACAAAATCAAACTCGTCTCACCTCAGACTAATGGAGTTTAGTGCTTCGCTCATTGATGCGGCAGAAATCTATGATGTTTTTCAACTTTTTTCCTGATACAAACAGACATACGTCTCTCTGATTAGCTAATCCACCTGTCAATCACACTCACGTGAACTCGGGGAGTTTCAGCATTGGCTCATATCTTCATAAAGTATCGGCAAAGTGTGTATTCTGGATCGCAGGCAAACAATATTAGACTATCAGGGCACATACAATTGGTCGTAGTTAGTTATTTGCATAATATAAAGTCCTGTTTGAGAACTAAATGTCCGTGTGTCTCCATGTGGTCTTATTGTGTGTACAAGCTGCTAACCCTGTAGTTTAGACCTCTACAAACATGCTCTGAAATACATGGGAGTCTTGGATTAGTTCAGCAGTTCATTTTTCAGTCTTCTCTCAAATGTTAATGCTCCTGGACATGTTTAAAATATTCACTGTGAACTGAATCTTGCATTTGAAATATAATTGCTTTATATATTTTTTTTCTGGTGGTATAGGCCTAATTTTGGGATGTCCATTAATAATTTGCGTTGCCATGTTCCTATGTGTCTGTGGGGTTGCATCATTTAGTCGCTGGTATTATCAGCTATGCCACAAGCTCCCATATAAACTGCGTAACGAAAGCTATAACCCAATTATTTTTAAACCTGCCTCTCGTATGGTTGGATCCAATTCCCATTTCACACCATTGACACACTGCCTAAAAAGAATTGGCTTAAAAATATAAAATGTGGAACATTCCAGGTAATGCATTGAAAATCTCCATGGAGACAAACCTACTGACAGCCTTCCAGCCTTGACCCAATTTTAGACCCCTGCCCACCTATTGAAAACCATGCATGAAAACAATATATTATACAGACTGCAAGAATAGCTGTGGTTAGAATTAGTTTTAGAAATGTTGTTGTGCCACTGTAGAGAATTGTAGCCACACATCTGTCCTGTTTATTTAGCTTGAAGCAAGCTAGCTCTACATTATTATGGTAAGTAATTGAATGGCTAATAAAACGCCCAGTGCTAGTCATATATCGCACAGGATCGTAAACAGCGGAGAGAAGAGCAGACATTTTGACAGTGTGAATAAAACAGCCTGATTATAAATACAAGTCAGTGTTATGATGGCTGTTGGAGAATTGTCATCAGAACAGCACAGGCTATGTTCAAATCCAGCGAAACATTACGACCACGTACAGATGAGATTTTGATGGATATTGACCAATGTAGATCTCACAAGAGATGTATTAAACCAGGTCTACAGCAGGGCAAACCTGGATTAAAGCAAGGAGACTAAACCAGAACTAAACCAAGACTAAAATACAACTAAAACAGCACGTCTGGGAACACTCAACAAGAGCTGCACTAAACCAGAACGAAACCAGGACTAAAGCTGGACTAAACTAGAACTAAACTTGTTCTAACCAAGGACTAAACCAGGTCTTCAGCTCATATGACTGATGACTGCTGGCCAGAAACTAGGGCTGAGCGATATGGGAAAAAAAATATTGATCAATTTGGATTTCCAGTTGGATCTTCTCCCATTATTGAAAATAGACGGGTACAACGGGGTGTTTGTGTTGATAGAACCAATAATTTCAGAGAAATCCACATGTTAAGTTTGGAATTAGTTTGTACAATATAATAAGCCTAAAAGCATATGCACGTTACCACTAGTGACAGAAACACATGCACACGCGCTACAGTTATAGGCAGAAACACATGCGATATCTGTGTGCTAAATTAGGTCTAAAGTTTGACTCATAAATGGTAAGAAAATAGACGTTTATTTTCCATAACTTGGATTATAACGATAAGAAGCACAAGATGAGAAAAAAGAGAGCGGATTGGCTGTAGACCTGTCAATTAAAATGCACTCGCCTTATCATCAAGATTGACCTTTTGATTTTTGGAACAGCCCAACAAGAACCGAACATAACCTGTACTAAAGCAGAACTAAAGCAGAACTAAAGCAGGACTAAAGCAGGACTAAAGCAGGACTAAAGCAGGACTAAAGAAGGACTAAAGCAGGACTAAAGCAGAACTAAAGCAGGACTAAAGAAGGACTAAAGAAGGGACTACAGCAGGACTAAAGCAGGACTAAAGCAGGACTAAAGAAGGACTACAGCAGGACTACAGCAGGACTAAAGCAGGACTAAAGATTGACTAAAGCAGACTAAAGCAGGACTAAAGAAGGACTACAGCAGGACTAAAGCAGGACTAAAGCAGAACTAAAGCAGAACTAAAGCAGGACTAAAGAAGGACTAAAGCAGGACTAAAGCAGGACTAAAGCAGGACTAAAGCAGGACTAAAGCAGGACTAAAGAAGGACTAAAGCAGGACTAAAGCAGGAGCAGGACTAAAGCAGGACTAAAGCAGGACTAAGCAGGACTAAAGCAGGACTAAAGCAGGACTAAAGCAGGACTAAAGCAGGACTAAAGACAGACTAAAGCAGGACTAAAGCAGGTCTAAAGCAGGACTAAAGCTAAAGCAGGACTAAAAGCAGGACTAAAGCAGGACTAAAGCAGGACTAAAGCAGGACTAAAGCAGGACTAAAGCAGGACTAAAGCAGGACTAAAGCAGCAGGACTAAAGCAGGACTAAAGCAGGACTAAAGCAGGACTAAAGAAGGACTAAAGCAGGACTAAAGCAGGACTAAAGCAGGACCAAAGCAGGACTAAAGCAGGACTAAAACAGCACTAAAGCAGGTCTAAAGCAGGGCTAAAGAAGGACTCAAGGACTAAACAAGGTCTAAACAAGAACTAAAGCAGGTCTAAAGCAGGACTAAACCCGGGCTATAACAGGGCTAAAGCTCCTCTGATCACAGACCACAGTCCAAATCTTTTGTTCACACATGAGCCTTGACAGATGACAGTATTTGACAGTGTATACTCATTTATCATTGTACTGACCCTTTAAATCCTCACCAGTACAACTGAAATAGTGGTAAACCGCTAAAAGGAACTGCATTTGGACAAATAAATAGCGCTGAGTTGCGTTCAACGCTTCGGGAAACTCCAGCATCAGCGCCCAAGAAACTGAGGCAGCAGTAAACGCATCGACAAGACGGAAGAAAAGTGGAGGAGACGTGGAAAAGGAGAAGACGTGATAGATTTACACAGAGGAGGAGGACAGTACGGTAAGAAACAGGTTATAGTGAGGTCTTCATGGAGTTACTGCTTTGCCTGTAATGTTACACAGTATGGCATTAAAGAAGACTTATTGTGCCTGTGGATCATTATGTTAGAATTTGCACATTTTAAATCGCAATAATCATTGAAACCGACTTAATAAAAGAAACAAGATTGCTGACTTCTGCTGTGCCCAATGGGAGCTGGCGTCACTGTAAACGTCATCAGGACAAAGCGCCGTGTAGCTGTCGGTCCCTCCTCCTGGACAGCTGCACATCACATTAGGGAGTAGCTGATTTTTATTTATTTTTTCATTTATACCAAAATGACTACATGATGCTGCCAAATCCAATGTGTATCACAAATAAAGACAATAAAACTGGAGAACAAAGTCACAGTGACTGTATGCCGGTGACTGTGAAAACGATGATTGACCAGCAATACAGTTTGGGGTAAATGAAAAGGAAACAACTAGAACATGGTTAAAAGCGCTGAAAAGTCGATTTCACAGAACAGGTCTACTTCATATTGCATCTACTCAATTATAGATGCACTTTTATTGCTCAAAAATACCTTGAAAACATGCATTCTTTCTATGCATGAGTGCGCTTGCCTTTGACCTGTAAATTGGCCTAGTCGCCTACTTGTTTCCATGACGATAAGTTTAATGCCATATTGTGGAACATTATAGACACAACCGTCAGATCTCCATGGCTACACCGTGACACACGCTTCATTATACACAGTTGTTTGTAATAATAAAGTTTTCCTATTGTATTGTTCGGATTAGACCAAGCAACAAAAAGAAACATTTGCGGAAAAATTTTAAATAATTGCACAAAAAAGTGATGTACAAAATGTCATAGTTTTAGTGGCTTAAAGTACAAAGACTCAAACATGTCGGGGTTTCAAGATATATTATATTTTCTTGCTAATTACTATGGCAACAGTTAAAAATTTTTATCAGTCTAAAACCAATGGAAGGTGCCTTTAATAGTCAAACCATCTGTGTAATTAAGGCCTGTCCCTTTAAGACCCCAGCTACGATATTTCATGATATTTTTTTTTTCCCCCAAATACATTTACTTGACACTTAAAATTAAACCTCATCATCACATTTTGCCATCACATATTTGAGTTTAAGACAACGCCAACCCAAGCGATTTCATTACGCACCAACAGTTTTTTAGCACCCATAAAAATGATAAAAACGAAATAAATATCTTTACCCTATCTTAACGGCTCTGAGGAGGAAAACAGATAAAAAATGAATGAGACAAAGAGTTGTTTGTGATGCCGGTAAACACTGAACACTTTTAAAATGGAGGACTGAAAAATGCTCTTTGGGTTTCAAACATTTATGAAGCGAAGTCGGCGGTGGCACATCTGGTGACGGGGGCGACACGGGAGTCAGTTTAACGTACAGATGTGGTGTGACAAGGTGCAAAGCCGCGGCTCTGTAAAGTCAATGGGGCTGAAAGAGCGACACGCAAACGGCACCGCGCTAAGCTATAGGTTTGGGTCACGTGACATCGCAACACTGTAGAGTCCCCATAGTTTAAAGTGAGCTGGAGGCAGGTCAGAACACTACGGTGAGATTTGGATTTCTTTATGGGTGATACCTCTATGTCAGTTTTAGTTCCATGTGGATAGGCTCAGTAATTACAAAGTTCAGTGTCTTCTCTGTCAGCATAAAACAACAAAAGTTACATTTATTTTTTTCATACTAGCTTCAACAGTGAATCTCGCCCCGGCCCTCCAGCTGAAATTATGACATCATCAAATTGTCGAGCGTAAACGCAACCAATTGGGATTCAACCAGGGGGAATAAACGTGCCATTTAGAAGTCCAATTAAAACTAAACGTTACATATGATTATATTTTCAGATTCGGTCGAAATCTAACAAAAAAATATCTTGAAAACATGCATTTTTTTCTATTACTGGGCTTGCCTGTCCACAGATCGGACCTGTAAACTGGCCTGGTAGCTCACATGTTTTCACAGAGATAAGTTTAATGCCATACCGTGGAACATTATAGACAAAGCAACGAGATCTCCATGGCTACAACAGCGTGACATCATACCAGGCTTTGCAGCTGACGTGTTTTGCCTAAGGACACAACAACTGCACACACGTGTTTGAACTTTTTTTTTTTTTTTTTTGAGGGGGCAGTAAAACATTGCAAAGTCAACCTCACAACCTTATTTTATTTTATTAGTTTCGGCTACTATTATTTCAGCATATTAAAAAAAACCTTACGCAACCTTCGTCTGTTACTATGGCAACACCCTGAAATGACTTTTTAAATGCTAGGCTATAACTTAAACAAACATCTTATTGAATCCGTTCGAATTGCCTGTTTTCGATTCCTAAAACCACAATTTCAGTTTAGTTTGGCTGATTTCTGGGGACGAGGCAGTGCGCTAACCTCAAAAATGTCCTTGACGCTAGCCACAGTTAGCGATTCATGTGGCCATTGGCGGAAACCATTGAAATTAGCCAGACCTTTAGCGTGTACCGTTAGCCTCTCTTTGATTTGAATGGGGATTTTTTGGGGTTATAATTGTGGTCATTTCGTTTCCAACTTTGTCAACTTCCTGATGCTTTTGTGGTCGGGCAGGAATTCTTAAAACCATGAAATGTATTTAAAAAAACGTAGGAAAACTTGACTATAAATAAGGTTGATTACAAGAGACTATTACACTTTCTAAAACTGGAACTGAAAATTGCTTAAGGCCCCAAAAACATGAATACTGATACTTCCATGTGGTTAGTGGTAATTTTAGTGCGGTCTAATATTTGTGGCAGTAATGGGATTTCCAGACCCGACCGCGAACTTGAAAGCATCATAGAATCAAATGGTACTTCAGTAGTAAACCCTAAAAAGTCAAATTTAATAAGCTATTTAGCATTCATGGATACATCACTGGACTCAGTTATATCTGTTCTCATGTTTTTAAAGCTGCGAAAAAGTGTCCCCCAGCTGCTCGTCTTCACGGGGATTACACTGCGGTGCTGGGGAAGTTCCGCAGTATGGCATTACAGATGTTTTTAATGCTTGAAGATACTTTGAAAAACATGAATTCTTACTTGGAGAGGGGTCGATTACATCCAAGGATCTCGATGCAAATTATCAAATGGACTAGGGCTGCGTCATAGGGGAACAAAACGAGATGCTGGGTCAGTGATGCTACATATTTGCATGTTATAATGATTTTGACACTGTAAATACAATTACCGGTGAACTAAAAACGCAATACTGCCCCCTGTGTACCGTCTGCATCTAATTCGAAAGCATTTGGCTGTTCGATAATCAAGAAGTGCAGCGTTATCATGCTACTTGTCCTTAGCTTTACTGTGACAGGAAAACTCCGCTTTTGTCTCTGAAAGTTGTGAAAAGTACTTATAAACTCATCACGGTGAATAATTAGGATGTTCTGAATGCATGCAGGAAGTGAGGAAAACTGTTGGACCTCTGCAAACCGTTTAAAATGAACTGGTTTTGTTTTTTGTTACATATTTAAGTAAAAATCTATTCCCACATCATGTTATTGCTCACCCTCTGCACATTGCCTATATTGCTGCTGTATTTTGCCTGGTAACTGTGGTCCCTGCCTTAAATATAGTGTTCCTGCTGCAGCCTCTAGAGATGGCCCAAATCTGATGACAAAGACTTTTCTACCTCTCTCTTTGTTCCTCTACAACTGTATTGACCAACAGTAAACACGAGGAGACGGGGGGCTGTGCGATCCACACCGTACGGAGCGAGGGGACGTGAATAGTGTGTATTTTAGTACAGTTTAAAATAATGATAAAAATAGCCTGTGTATAGTACCAATCTGAGAACTAAATCAGACTTGCTTTCAGTTATTCACTATAACTTTTAACTTTAAATTAGGACTAAAGGACGAAACCAGGACCAAACCAGGACCAAACCAGGACAAAATCAGGACTAAACCAGGACTAAACCAGGACCAAACCAGGACTAAACCAGGACTAAACAAGGACCAAACCAGGACCAAACAAGGACCAAACCAGGACCAAACAAGGATCAAACCAGGACCAAACAAGGACCAAACCAGGGCCAAACAAGGACCAAAAAAGGACTAAACCAGGACCAAACCAGAACCAAACCAGAACCAAACCAGGACTAAACCAGGACTAAACCAGGACTAAACCAGGACCAAGCAAGGACCAAACCAGGAGTAAACCAGGACTAAATCAGGACTAAACCAAGAATAAACCAGGTCCAGGTTTAACTGAGATAAAAAAAAAAAAAGTTGCATAATTGTGTGTAAACATGGGTTGAATATTTTTGGGACATTTTTTTTTTTCAAGCAATGTGACTGCAATTAGATTTGCAAATTATGTTTTCATAATATGATTGAGTTCAAAGTTCACATTTTAAACACCAGTCCAGAAGAATTTACAAAAAGACGGTAAAATGAACTGACAAACTAACACAAGAATCACATCTCAGAACATGATTATACAGCTCTAAACTACAGGGTGAGCAGGTTTTAAGCAGAATAAGATTGTGATGAATCTTGCAGCCCGAACCCATCCATTCATCTATTTTAATTGGCTTATCCGGGGCCCGGTCGCGGGGGCAGCAGTCTAAGCAGGGACTCCCAGACTTCCCTCACCCCAGACGCGTCCTCTCTCATTTCTAAGGGAACGCCCAACCACCCTGCGGAGGGAACTCATTTCGGGCGCTTGTATCCGCAATCTTGTCCTTTCGGTCATTACCCAGAGCTCATGACCAAAGGTGAGGGTAGGAACGTGGATTGACCGGTAAATCGAGAGCTCCTCCAAATCCCAGGCCATGATTCTCGACCGGAAAAAAGGTGGCTTGCCCTCTCCGAGTGGGTGGTGGGTCTCTGCCTCAAGTGGAGGAGTTCAAGTATCTCAGGGTCTGGTTCATGAGCGAGGGACGGATGGAGCAGCTCTAACCAAGATTTTGAAAGTTTCCTTTGCCCTAGTTTAATGAGCATAAACGCTAGCAACCACATAATTAATATTTTTGGACAAATCCCACCAAAGTATAGCTGAACTCAACGATCTCACCATGTTTTTTTTAATATTTATATTGGTACCAGGCTCCTTGCGCAGCTTTTCTAAATTTAAACACATCACTCTTGTGTCTATTTCAAAATGTATCACCTGCAGTGCACAAAACGCCAGTAACGTTAGCTTAAAAGTTACAGAAAGCACCAAAGTTTGCACAAGTTTAAACAGACAAACTTATTATTTACTTGCATTCAAAGGCTCTCTTCTTTGCGCATCATTTTCCATATTGTTCAAAACATCTGTGTACTTCCCGAGACCTCATCATTAGTGGGAGATTACTGTGTCCCGAAGACATTTTATCAGCTTAACTTCACTCACCTTTTGAAAGAAGCTCAATTCAGGTGGTTGTTATTCAAAATTATTCATATTTTTGCATCGAGTCAGTTCAAAGCACGTTTCTAAAAGTGACAGTATGCATCGAGACTTCAAGGTGCAAAAACATATCAAATCTATCTTTAATTGAATGTAAACAATATGCCATCTGAATATACGTTATAACGAGGTTTCTGCGATGTATGTTTGAAGACTACTGAGATCGGGTTAGAAAGTAAAAAACTGCAGAAAAAAAGGAAGAAACCAGGACTAAACCAGGTCTGCAAGAGAATGGAGGTCTGACCCAAGTTTAAAACAGGACTAAACCGGGACTAAACTGGGACTAAACTGGGACTAAACCAGGTCTGCAAGAAAATGGAGGTCTGACCCAGGACTAAACCAGGATTAAACCAGGACTAAACCGGGACTAAACCAGACTAAACCAGGCCCAAACCAGGCCCAAACAAGGACCAAACAAGGACTAAACCAGGACTAAACCAGGACTAAACTAGGACCAAACCAGGACCAAACCAGGACCAAACTAGGACTAAACTAAGACTAGACCAGGGCCAAACAAGGACCAAACTAGGACCAAACAAGGACCAAACAAGGACTAAACCAGGACCAAACTAGGACCAAACAAGGACTAAACCAGGACTAAACAAGGACTCCAGGTCTAGGTGTAACTGGGATTAAAAAAAAAAAAATTGTTGCATAATTTTGTAAACATTAGGGATGAGCAATTCTGGGGGAAAAAATCTTTTTTTTTTCAAGCAGTGTGATTGCAATTAGATTTGTAATTTATGTTTTAATAATAGGATTGAGTTCAAATTTCACATTTTAAACACATCCAGAAGAATTTAGATAAGGACGGTAATATGAACTGACAAACTCTGAAAATCACATTTCAGAACATGATTATACAGCTCTAAACTACAGGCTGAGCAGTTTTAAGCAGAATAAGATGGGGTATTTTTTGTTTGTGAAGGATATTATTACTTCAAATATACACTTAAAAACTGCAGCTTTTGTGATTTGCCAGTTCCTTCCATTCAAATTTCTGGGACAACGCTCCAATATCACGATAACCCAGCCTTACTGAAAACAACTGTATATTGCATGTTTAGTTCCCGACCCACTTTTTTGGGAATCTCAAAGCCACATAATGTCCCTTTTTGTCCCTTGTCAGCTGCGGTAGCCCGGGGACACGATGCCATTAAAGATAAGAGCGCTGCCTCTGCTCCGCTAAAGTGCTTTGGGGACGGTACTGGGGGGGTCCTGCGTCCTCTGCATTTTTTATGAGCACATATATGATTTCACATCTACACGTCTTCACTCCATCTGTGTCAGTTTGTAAATATGACAGAATGCATTACGGCTTTCCACCACTGTCGACAGGGAAGATTTAAAAACCTGACAATATTTCAGTTTTGCTCGTTTCCATTCTGTATTTGTGTTTCGTGATTACTGCGCAAAATAGTCATCCAGGCGTTCATATAAATTGGGAATGAATGTCCATCCTAATGCCACGAGCTTGTCTGCTAACGTTAAGATCAGCACATCGACGAAGTGTTACACATTTTCTTATTTGAGTAAAACATATACATCAGATTTGTTTGAGTTTTTTTTTCAATTTTTTGCAAATTGTGGATTTTTTGGCAGAAGAAATCATACATCAAAAATCAAAATGTGAATATTTTCTGAATTTTCACCAATATATGTTTGAAGACTACTGAGATCGGGTTAGAAAGTAAAAAACTGCAGAAAAACAGGAAGAAACCAGGACTAAACCAGGTCTGCAAGAGAATGGAGGTCTGACCCAAGTTTAAAACAGGACTAAACCGGGACTAAACTGGGACTAAACCAGGACTAAACCGGGACTAAACCAGGACTAAAACAACCAGGACAAAGCCAAGACTGAACTGGGACTAAGCCGGGACTAAACCGAGACTGAACCAGGACTAAACCGGACTAAACCAGGACTAAACCAGGACAAAGCCAGGACTAAACCGGGACTAAACCAACTGAACCAGGACTGAACCGAGACTGAACCGAGACTGAACTAGGACTAAACCAGGGCTATCTACAAAAAAAAATAAAACATATATCGTTTTTGCAACCAGAAAGCACAAGTTTCTCTTGCAGTTATTTATGTATTTCTTTATTTTAGTTCAATTTTAGGCGGCATGCGTCCAGTTCAGTTCTCAGTGCTGATTCTAACACATTGTACAGAGCATGTATTTACGTTTAACTGTATCGAGTCCCTGAAGGCTTTCACCGTGGATTTGGTCCCAGGTCTGGACCAGAGCCAGGTCTTAATGTACACAGCCCCAGTGACACAGGCATCTCCACTACTGCATAACCACTGCAGTATGTCAACGCAAACTGGCTGTACTGGTTATGAATACTTTAACATACCCAGGTTAGATAAGTGAGTTCATTAAAACACAGTAGACATGACTATATTTAAGATTTTATTCAAAACATCTCGCTTTTTAAAAAAATTTGGTCAATCTTATAATTTTACTTTTTCTAAGCAAGAGGAGGCCCTTCTCCCGGCAAAATAACAGTCGGGTTTGTGGAGATGCAAGTCACACTCCCATGTTTTTCTATATTTTACAAAAGTTACAAACTGTGGCTTTAAAGGATTTTGGGGGATTATCCTGTTTAAAGGTTACTGTGTCAGTGGCATAAATTTGTTTCAGTATTATAGATTATAATCTGTAGTTTCTTCAGCAATATATCGCACTTAAAATGTGTTATCGGGACAGGCCTGCAGATGGATGGAGGGACGTTTGGATGGATGGAGGGATGTTTGGATGGAGGGATGGAGCGAACAGGAGGAGAGACATCTATAGCGGGCGTGACTGGTTTTACGATGCGGAGATTTGACAACATTTACCGGCTGTGAACACCAACGCCCTTCACAAGGTCAAGACAGGGGCCCGGGGAAGCCACTGACAGAAGGAAGGATGGAAGGATGGAGAGAGGGAGAGGGTGGGACAGAGGAAAGAGAGGGGAGAGAGAGAAAGGTAGAGGGAGGGAGGAGAAAGGCTGTCCCTATGTCAAAAATCCCAAGTGGCAAGGTGACAGAGACTGGCACTTATGGCCTCACAGCAAGAAACCAAAACCAGGACTAAACCAGGACTAAACCTGGACTGAACCAGGACTAAACCAGGACTAAACCTGGACTGAACCAGGACTAGAACAGGGCTGAACCAGAACTGAACCAGGACTGAACTAGAACTACACCAAGGCTAAACTAGGACTGAACCAGGACCGAACCAGGACCAAACCAGGACCAAACCAGGACTAAACCAGGACCAAACCAGGACTGAACCGAGTATAGAACCCTTTTGATATACACCTCACAATAGCTCAAAACAGCTGCATTAAACCACCAATACCAGGACCAAACCAGAACTAAACCAGGACTTTTGTAAATCCTGTACTGCAGTAATCTAGAACTAACTCATAAATTCAAATACAAACATTTAGTAACATGACCCAAAAAGTATAGTCACTTTTTATTGTCTCCAGTGTGCTATAAATAGTACTTATTATTACTTTTTCGGTCTCCTCTGGTGTCCTGGATTGACCACTAGCTGCTTTGCTAATCCCAAAAGTCAGTGTTGAGATGGGATTTGGTCCAGGAGTCCACAGAGCACCTTTTCATGAACAGCGGGACAGGGGCAAGACCCAAACAGAATTAAAATCGCTCAAAATCCCTCTGAAATGAATGACGTGGTAAAAGCAGAGCAGCAGAGTACCTATTGGAAAAAGAAAAAGGCTGGTGAGGGAATGTGGAATTGTGCCTGGCATGTTCACAATGATATCTATGTATATGTATTCAGACAGAATCCTCCAATCAGATTTGTTTATTTCAGAGACGCATATGAAACAAAGAAGCTCATTGGTCACCCATTATTTTGAACAAAATCAAACTTCTCTCACCTCAGATTAACAGTGTTTCGCACTTTGCTCATTGATTCTGCAGAAATCCGTGATGTTTTTCAGTCCCTTGTGGTATTTTTTTTTTTTTTTTTTCCTCGTAAGCAGCCATATTTGTTTTGATATGGACGGACCACGCGTGTCTCTGATTGGCTAATCCACCTGTCAATCACACCCATCTAAACTCTGGTAGATTCTGTATCCTAAGACAGGAAACAAAATTAATTCAATCTATAATTAACCTAAAAGTTAAGTTACTTTTATGTTTTTATTACTACATTCTTACAGAGTGGTGCCGCCTCTCCAAAGATCTGACCTGTAACTTCAAGTGCTTGTACAGATAGATACGTTTAATGCCATACTGTGGGACATTCCAGGCAAAGCAATAACCTCTACGGAGAAAGGCAGTCGACCTTTAAAACAGCATTCAGAAGTACATAAAGTTTTAAAGGGACTAGACTATCCATGACCAGTCCCTTAATGATATCTAACTCCAGACTACAAGCGATCGCCCCAGATGCCCTCCCAGCATGCTCTTTCATATTGTCTTAATGCAATGAGCTGGACTGGCGGAGAGAATAGTATAGTGAATTATGAATGAAACGCTCCAGCGATATTCCGCCTTGGTTAAAACATCTTCGAGTAGTCTGTGGAAGTAGCAGTGGTGTAAGCGAAACTACAATGTTTTTAAGAGGGGAGTGTTTCTGACGGTACTTTGATTTAAGGAAGAAAAAACGGCTGGAAAATGTAGTTGGACAAGTAAAAACTGGGGCAAAGAGAAAAACTGAAGAATTCTTTCAAATGGGACTAAACCAGGACTAAACTGGGACTAAGCCAGTACTGAAACTGAACTAAAACTAGGACTAACTCAAGAAGACTAGACCATAGCTAAACCATGACTGGACCTAAACTGGGACTAAACCAAGACTAAACAAGTACTGAACCTGAACCAGACTAAACTAAACGGAAACCAAACCAGAATTAGACTAAACTGGGACTAAACCAAGACTAAACAAGCACTGAACCTGAACCAGGACTAAACTAAACTGGGACTAAACCAGAACTGAACCAGAACTTAAACCAGGACTAAACTGGAACTAAACCAGGACTAAACCGGGACTAAACCAGAACTAAATCGGGACTAAACCGGGACTAAACCAGGACTAAACCGGGACTAAACCCAAAAGCAAATTGTATGAATGCTGAATACTATTTTAGTGGTCTCAGAATTTGAAGCAATTTAAATAAGCGTTTTAAATAAATGAAATATTTAAACTCATTCAAAAGAAAGTAAAGTGTGTTCAATAACTAAAATAAAAAACTAAATGTCATGTATTTATAAACTAGTTGAAAAAGACGAATGATTCAAAGAGTAGAATTCGTGCCCAGCTCTCCGCCCACTCTCCACCCTGTTCTGCTCCTTTACATATTAATGAATGACTTTTAAAATGTCAAAATGATCTTATCTTTCATCTGCCCATCCTTTGGCGTTACCTTGGCCAATTTATTCATGTCCCATGGTGCATTGCTTCCCCAAATGGCAAAAATACCCTGTTCTAAATTGGTTTTGCATTAAGTGGGTAAGAAAACACTACATTATAATAACAAATTTGAGTTATTTTTATACCCAATGAGCAATTTCACCAAGGCTAAACGAGGACTAAGCCAGGACTAAGCCGGGACTAAACCAGGACTAAACCAAGACTAAACCAGGACTAAACCAGGACTAAACCAGGACTAAACCAGGACTAAACCATGTCAAATCCAAGATCAAGACTTCAGACCTGGAAAACAGAACTAGTTCATTTAAACAGTTTGCAGTGATCCAAAGTTCCTCACTTACCTTATGCGTTCAGAGCATCCTAATTATTCACTTTATTCACAACTAGCATGCTAACTAGTTGCACTTCCTGGTTATTAGAAAATAAACTGCTTTCTAATTATATACAGACAGCTCTCAGTGGACTTTTGACCTCGGGAGCTGCTTATGCAATATATCTACTGGGGCAAGACACATTTAGCTCAAATACATGGGGTAAAAATTGGGTACAGGACCTTTAAGTTCTTAATTTTTTCCCTAGATTTCGTGAATGCACCATCCCTCTCTCAAGCCCATTCCACTTGGCTACTTCACCACAATAGCTTTCATGCAATCTAGCTTTAGCTTATAGTGATATAAAACCCTAACAAAACCGGGCGATATTAGCAGTCTCCTCTTTCCTTTTGTCCTCTATAGCTCTTTGACGCAGGCTAAGTGAACATGCATGCTTTTTTCCTGTCTTTTTTCCTGCTATTTTGGTGCATGTAGGCTAAAGGAAGGACACAAATGCAGAAAGAATTGCCTTTAGCTAGTTTTAGCCTAGCCATGCACGCGGCGATGGAGTGATTGAGGCACAGTGGTGGAAAGAGTGCTGAAAATGTATACATGCACTATAGAATTTTTCTGATGGGAGGCTGATCACCATGGAGATTTAATTGGTTTGACTGTATTGTTGCACGGTATGGCATTAGCTGTTCTGCATTTAGAAAATTACAAGAGTTTTAACTGCTTGACAAACAAAAACAGGGATAACTAGGACTAAACCAGGACTAAATCAGGGCTAAACAAGGGCTAAACCAGGACTAAACCAGGACTAAATCAGGGCTAAATCAGGTCTAAACCAGGACTAAACCAGGACTAAAACAGGACTAAAACAGGACTGAAACAGGACTAAACCAGGACTAAACCAGGACTAAACGGGGACTAAACCGGGTCTAAACCAGGGCTAAACCAAGGCTAAACGAGGACTAAACTAGGATAAAACCGGGACTAAACCAGCATTGAACCAGGGCTTAACCAGGACTAAACTAGGACAAAACCGGGACTAAACCAAGACTAAACCTGGACTAAACCGGGACTAAACCAGGGACTAAACCAGGGACTAAAGCAGGACTAAACCAGGACTAAACCGGGACTAAACAGGGACTGAACCAGGGACTAAACCAGGATTAAACCAGGACTAAACCGGAACTGAACCAGGGTTAACACAGGACTAAACCAGGTCAAAACCAAGACTAAACCAGGGCTAAACCAGGGTTAAACCAGGACTAAAACAGGACTAAACCAGTGCTAAACCAGGGCTAAACAAGGGCTAAATTTATGCTTTATGCTGCTTATCTCAAGATAAATATGCTTCATGCCATACTGCGCAGTATTCCAGACAAATCGATAATGGATCTCTCTCTATGGAGACTCAGTGTTAAATACTGTACCTTTGAAGCACGACACAGACATTGACACATTGTAGCGCTTGTTGCTCATGACGATCCTAAATTTGATGGAGGGTAAAGTTAGCGTAGCGATCGATATTTGGCTAAAGGCGTGCAGACAGATTGAGTTGGTTGTTAATCACTTCCAACCGAGTGCCCTGATTTTAGCCTGAAGACAAGTGAACGCCACATCACACGTCTGCTCATTCAATTAACTTATATCTGCCTCACTAACTATGTACAAAACCACTGCTTTGTGCTGCGTTTACTGTCGGGATGGACTGTTAGTAACTTTGAACTCTCCTCGGTGAGCTGGATCCAAGCGCTGATCCGAACATGCAGGACTAAAGCCAGGCTCGCAAAACAAGGCCATATCTGTGTCCACGTCAAAATTGGGACTAAACATGGACTAAGATTAAAAAGCAGAGACCAACCAATATGTTTTCCACAAAAATAAGTTTTAAAATAACCACTCGCTAAAATTTGTCGATACTTTTTACTGCTTTGCATAATTAAACTATAATAAGGAAAAAATATCTCAACAGAAATTACTTTTAACCCTGTTTTATTACTGATCCATGATGGAGCTATGTAATCTTAGTTTTTGAAATAAGAAGTCTTAAACGAAAGCTTTGTGCAGGAACTTGTCAGCCTAAACCAAATATTGCCAATGCAGGAGATTTAAGGCCAATAGTAGATACACAAAAAAGTGCAAATATCGGCATATCAGTCTATCTACTTAATGGGCTGGATCAGGACCAAAACGAGTCTACATCAGGACTAAACCAGGATGAATCTTAAGTCAGAGCAGAGCAAATATATGAGAAAAATATCTAATTGTAACTTTTTGGATAAGTAATGTAATTAGATTTGTGTGTTAGGTTTTATTTTCAAAAGGAGCAAGTTATATACATTGGGTAGTAATAAAATAACTACCCAGTGCATTTCAAAACATGTTTATTTAGAGCTAAACTACAGGGTTAGCTAGTTTTGTACAAAAAAATAGAACAAAAATCGGATTTGTCAATAATCTAGCTATACAAACAGGCCTGAATGATTTGGGAAAAATATCTACCGTACTTGTGATTTATGGTTTAATAATAAATTCTGTTCAAAGTTCACATCTGAAGTAAACACGTCCAGAAGAACTGTCAAAAAAACTGAAAAATGACCCTTATAGACGATTCCCATGCATTTCAGAACATGTTTGTGCAGATCTAAACTACAGGATTAGCAGTTTTTATGCAGAATAAGACAAGAGATTTTGTTTTATTGTGAAAGTACTCATAAACTTTGCGATTTGACAATTGTGTTCATTCAAATTGCGATTAATCTTACAGCCCTGAATATATTGCATAAGTTGGAAACATAATGCACATATTATCAGACTAAAACTGTTGTTAACTTTAAGTATCCAAGACTAAGCGTAAATGCAAGTAGTGTAAAAATAGTGGGCGTCTGACTTGTGACAGTGACTGATGTGCTATTTCCCCATTCAGGTTTATGCTGTAAGTACAGTACAGTAGCAAAGACAACTTAATCCTGTAATGCAATGTAATTATGTTGTAATAGAATTTGGTTTAAACAGAAAGCGTTGTGCAATTATTGGGATTTACTCATTTCTAATCGTCAGTGATGTGCTCAGGTCTTTTTCAGTAAAGAGGAGGGGTTTTTATTCTTTGGCGTGTGCTACAAGACAATAATGTAAAGTCTGTGCTGTTTGAAGAACGTTTTTTAGCACTTGTCACCATGGAGATCTTATTGCTTTGCCTTCAGTGTTCCACAATATGGCATTAAACTAATCTATATTATGGCGACAAGTGGGTGACGCTACTAGGCCAAGTTAAAAATCAGATCTGTGGAAAGGCGACCCCAGTAAAGACGCATACCAAGATATTTTTGACTAGTATAATAAATGTAAGGTAGATGATTTTAAATCAGACATGCCCAAACTGTGGCCCTCAGACCAATTTTTCTTGGCCCTCAAGCTTCCAGGTGAATTGGCCCATATGACCTTAAACAGAACTTTTTACTCTATATTTCTGAAAGTCTACTTTAACAAGGCCATATCAAATTTTGAATGTGTCCCACTGAGGATGTAGCATGAATAAAGGTCGAGTGGTTCAGTCTAACTTGTAATAATAACACAGATTTGAAGTATTCACTGTGCTGACGACCAGTCTATGGCCCTCAATCGGCCCTCAGCTTTGTCTGTGTTTTTATGTGTGGCCCTTAATGAGAAAAGTTTGCATGCCCCTGGTTTAAAGCTATACTGTGGAACATTTCAGGCAAAACAGTAACATTTTCATGGTGAGAGGCAGATGATTTACGCATTACCAGAAAAGAAAATCATAATGAAGTGGAGTTTTTACCAAGTGGAATACACAAACTGCTCGATTTCAGCACAGTGGGCTTAAGTAGCAGTGAAATAAAATATTCCATTCCCAATTTAAGTCGCAACTGCCCACTCAAAAACAGATTAGCTGGATTTCCTCAACTCTACCCTTGACATTTTTCGCCCCACGTTCTAACACCCTGTGCCAAAAAGCTGCTACAACACTTTTTGTCTTGCCTTATATGTACTTATAGGTTTAACTCAGCACAGAATAACAATTGGGTCTTCTTTTTCAAACAAAACACACTTAAAATACCACTTAAATCATTATGCAAACTTGAATCAAGCGCTTGGATGCGTGTGCCAAAATACTGCACCAGTCTCTCAAATTCCAGTTTCCATTCACCAAAACTGTGCGTAAATCTTTAATTACAAGCCACGCACTCATGTCTACCCGATTTTTAATGTTTGCTTCAATAACTAAGCTCCTGGCTATTGACTCAACCCAAAATATACAATTCGACTGCAGTAATTCCTCATTTGCAGCAGGAATAGAGCGAGGGAGCTGCGCGTAACCAGCAGCCAGCACCAGCACACGCAGCGGAAAGACACGTTTTTGGCAAAATTCGCAAATTACATGGATTACAAGAGGCTTACTGTGCTAAATACTAATCAAATACAGCGACATCCAACATAAATAAATACGCTTAAGGGCTGTACGTTGGGCAAATAAACCCGATTGCGGTACTTGCTCATAAACGACCTCGCTGTGTGTTATATCGCATTAGCTACGCCGAACCTCATAGCGAAAAAATCCAACTCAACTCCCTGTCAAATGTGCGCTAAATTTAAACGTCCTGTTAGGTCAAGGATAAGTAATTGTGTAAATGTTGACTGTGACTGAAATTCGGCGTAGAGAGAGCACGCCGCTACCGATTGTGTTATGACAACAGCGGCTTTGTCTGGTGCAACTCTAATCTTCTTCCGCCTCCAAGTAGAGCGCTCTGCAGACGCGTGCACCGCCACTTTCAATCACTTCCCCCAACAATCTAACAAAGCTAAAACAACAAACCGCAAGCCGTAATGTCCGTCATGGTGCTAACATTGATATGACACTAGACTCGATAGACAGGTGCAGCGCTGACGTGGCTAGGCTAAAGCTAAACGTAAAGTAGCACGCATCGCTATGGGGGTTCTGACTGTGTGAAGTGAAGCCAAAATGAATGTCGTGCCGCACTCACTGTTAGCTCCGATGGTGTCGCTTCTGCGGTCCGGAGCGGGGTTCAGTGAAGCCCCGGCGGAGTGTGGCGATCCCCGGCGATGATGCTACAACTGCAGACCGGGAAGAGGTGGTGAAGGAGGTGGAGAAGGAGGAGGAGGAGGAAGAAGGTAGGAAGAAGAGCGCGCTAGGCTAGTAGTGGCTATAACTGATGGAGACGTGCTGCGCTGCGTAAACGACACGACTTGAGCAAAACACAGGCACGCACACACCAAAATGTACACACAGGGTAATATCGCTCTGGCAAGGTCTTTCCTGACTGCTCCAAAATTGCAGGGATCCGATTGGACGAGGCTAGAAGAGGTGGGCGCAGAAAAACGAGGACACATTGGCGCAAAACACGGCAGCGGGTTAGCGGATTGGACAGAGCGCAGCCTGGGCAGAACATGTTTTTATAAGGCATGTGCAAAGCTGCGTTTTTATAAAGAAACCAGCGCACGTAATTATAGCCAGGTGTTGCTTTTGAGTCTAATTAAAAAACAGATATGAAGTCATAGTGAAGCGCGCGCTTTTAGAGGCGTTACTGTGGAGACGAGCCGCGCGCGCAGCGGAACAGCGCCGTTATAATGAACGAGATCATGTATGAGCATGTATTTAACTGTATTTAACTGTATTTAACTGTATTTAACTGTATTTAACTGTATTTGTATTTAACTGTATTTAACTGTATTTAACCTGTATTTAACTGTATTTAACTGTGTTTAACTGTATTTAACTGTATTTAACCTGTATTTAACTGTATTTAACTGTATTTAACCTGTATTTAACCTGTATTTAACTGTATCTAACTGTATTTAACATGTATTTAACTGTATTTAACATGTATTTAACATGTATTCAACTGTATTTAACTGTATTTAACCTGTATTTAACTGTATTCAACTGTATTTAACTGTATTTAACATGTATTTAACATATACTTAACTGTATTTAACATGTACTTAACTGTATTTAACATGTATTTAACATATACTTAACTGTATTTAACATGTATTTAACATGTACTTAACAGTACTTAACTGTATTTAACATGTACTTAACTGTATTTAACTGGACAAATGGGGTTAAATTCTATATAGCAATACATTGCAAGTGATTTTAGTAATAATGATAGTAATAATAATAATAATATCAAAAATAGTAATAACAATAATAGTGATAATAATAATAATTATAACAATAGTAAAAATAATAATGATAACAATAATAATAATAATACCAAAAACAGTAATAACAACAATAACAATAATGATACTACTACTAATAATAATAATGATAATAACAATAATAATGCATTTGATTTATACTGTATTTTTTTTGTACATTCAGAGGAGCTTCACAATGTTTCATTCACTCCACACTCGGTGGTGGTAATAAACTATTGTAGCCACAGCTGCCCTGGGACAGACTGACAGAAGTGAGGCTGCCAATTTGCACCATAAGCCCCTCTGACCAGCAGTAACCCTCACTCATACAACATTTTCATACTAGGGAAAGGAGGTGAAGTGTTTTGCTAAAGGACACAATGACAGTATTTTGTTTGTTTGTTTGTCTTTTTGCCACTGACACATGTTCCCACCAGCCCTGGGCCTGTTCAGCTTCAGAGATGTGACGAGATCAGGTTCTGACAAGGATTCTCGACGACTGAATCCTCTGCCATGGAGTGTTTGTTTTAATAGGCCCAATTATTTCCTGTTTAATAATCTTCATTTTTTAGGCCTAGCAGTGATCAAGTTTCAAAGTTTGTGATTCTAAACCAGTAAAATACTTCGGTCAAATATGGTAGTTTTGAAATGTGCTACATAAATAAGTGTGCTTGATAGTAGTAGTAGTAGTAATAGTAAGCTGAATTTCATTGGACCTAGTAGTTGTCATAATAGGTAAGTATAAGTGATTTTTCGTATTAGTAGTAGTAGTAGCTTAGTTGTAGTAGCAGTAGTTATAGTCTCATTATAACCAGCATAGTAAAAGTAGTTGTAGTAGTAATGTTTCCTTGTAGTACAGGACAGAATAGTTCTTAAGTTACATGTAAGATTTTCTTGGTTATATTTTGGCATTTGTTCCGTCAAAATGTCTGAGGGTTTGAGCCCAGTTTAGTCCTGATGTAGAGTTGGTTTGGTCTTTTACTTTTAGACATAAAATACACAGTTTAGTCCCAGTTAAATCCCTATATTTATATATTTTGGTCCAAGTATCCCAGCGAATCTACTTCTGCGCTCATCCTATAGTTTAGTCCTAGCTATAGCTTCTTCTCGAGCTGGTGGTTGGTTGTCATATGGCGGCTATGACCCCAAAAATGGCCCCTAATATATTTTATCCTATGTATTTAAGTACTTATACCTCGGTCCAGTGATAATTCTACAGGTTATCCATTTACAGATTAGATTCGTGGACAGCTCTGTACCTTTGCCCCGTGCAGCCGTTCAGTGATTATGATTTACCTTTTATGTGTCCTTTAGCCATCTGTCACGATATACGCCAGACAACTGCATTTAGTCCTGAAGTGGAAAGTAGCAAGATACTTTTACAGACATTAGTAGCAGTAGTAGCAGTAGTAGTAGTGGTAGTTTTAGATGTAGTAATCAATGGCTTTTACTCAGATTATTTACTTTAGCGCATGTTTTGGGATTGGGGTAAAATTTGTAAATAGTAACAAAGGTTTCCATAGTAGTAGTAGTAGCAGTAGTAGTGGTGGTGTAGTAGTAATAGTGGTAGTAGTGGTGGTGGTAGTAGCAGTAGTAGTACTAATGGTGGTGGTAGTAGTAATAGTGGTGGTGGTGTTAGTAGTAGTGGTAGTAGTAGCAGTAGTAGTAATGGTGGTGGTAGTAGTAATAGTGGTAGTGGTGGTAGTAGTAGTGGTAGTAGTAGTAGTAGTAATAGTAATAGTGGTAGTAGTGGTGGTGGTGGTAGTAGTAGTAGTTGTAGTGGTGGTGGTAGTAGTAGAATTAGTAGTAGTAGTAGTAGTAGTAGTAGTAGTAGTAGTGGTAGAAGTGGTGGTGGTGGTGGTGGTGGTGGTGGTAGTAGTAGTACTAGTTGTAGTGGTGTGGTGGTGGTAGTAGTAGTAGTAGTAGTAGTAGTAGTAGTAGTAGGTAGTAGTAGTAATACTGGTAACAGTAGTAGTAGTAGTAGTAGTAGTAGTAGTAGTAGTAGTAGTAGTAGTAGTAGTAGTAGTAGTAATAGTAATATTTTGTATTAGTAGTAAGAAGTAGACAGAGAAGTACATCAGTTTCCTTGTACAAAATTACACACGGAATAAAAAAGTATAATATAAAGTGTGCCTTAATCTTGGTAGTAATATGAGTAGTAGTAGTGGCAGTAGTATGGACAAAAGTACCTGTATTATTATCAAAATAGTGAAAATAGTTGAAGTAGTTTGAATACTTTCATGTCTGACTTCCCGATTACTATAACATGGCAGTACTTTTTCCTGTTTGTTTTTGCCTGTGGTCTGCTGTCTCCATGTAAACAAAGGCTGCTCAGTCAAACTTGTTCAGTGGAGCCAGAGTCTGTGGGAGACGAGTAAAGAGATTTCCATTGTATTAGGATTACAGTAGTGTGTATTAATGCCCCGCTTCCTGTGTTTTAATCTGGGTTTACAATGCAGGATTATGCACTATTTACACATGTATTATAGGACCACTTTGAGCACGCATATACACGCTTTTAAAGTAGTTTAGGCCTGGTTTAGTCCGGGTTTAGTTCTGGTTTAGTCCGGGTTTAGCGGTGGGTCAGTCCTGGTTTAGTCCTTGTTTAGACCTGGTTTAGTCCTGGTTTTAGTCTTGGTTTAGTACTTTGTGGTTTAGTTTGGTTTAGTCTTGGTTTAGTCCTGGTTTTAGTCCTGGTTTGGTTCTTGTCCTTGTTTAGATCTGGTTTAGACCTAGTCTTGGTTTAGTCTTGGTTTAGTCTTGGTTTAGTCCTAGGTTAGTCCTGGGTTTATCAATGTTTTATTCCTGGTTTTCTTCTACCGTAACTGTAGTTTTATTACCACCCATGTTGACAATATAAGGTATTATTTGAATAAAAGTACTACTACTACTACTATTACTACACTGTCATCACCCATGTTGCTGCTAAGTAAGTATTTAAAAGTAGCAATAGTAAATAAGATCTTACTATACAAGACACAATTATTGCCATTTTCTCCAGTGAGATCAAAATACTTCAGTACTTCCATTACTACTACTGCTGCTGTTACTGCTACTGCTACTACTACTACTACTACTACTACTGCTGCTGCTGCTGCTTTAACTAGTACTTCCTGCCACATCTATGTTTCAATTCAAACCAATGAGTAGTTATAAATGACATATGATTTCTCTAAACTTCCATATTAAATCCTCGATCACGTTTGTTTCCTCGTATTCAGACTTGAGAAGTATTTGTGTCCCCGTCGTCACTTTTTCTCTTGTACATAAACAGATCAGGTTCATCGTGGACCTGCTGCACTAAAGACCAGGAATGTTTTTGTGTGGGAGGAAATCAAATCAGGGAGGGGCCATTTCTGAACCTATTCAGGCCGCATTAAGTTTACAGCCACCACGAAACAACAGTGTAGTTACTCTAAACACAAGAGCTGATTTTAAACACGCACCATGGAACTTTTCTGCGTACATATAGTCAAATAATATACTAATTGTACTAATGTGCACCTGCTTGTCTCCATGGAGATAAACCAATACAGTAAATACATGCATTCCTTTGCCTGGAATGTCCCAAAATATGAATTAAATTATCACATTAATATATATCTTGCATTTATAACATGTATTCTTTCTTACTATGAGTGGCATCACCTTTCCACAGATCTGACCTGTAACTTGTGCTGGTTGCATCTGTGTTCAGCCGAGTTATGTAGTACAGGTAAGCTCTGTGTAGAGGCGACCGAACTTAAATTTCTTCAAGCAGTAAAAACTCCTGTTACTGAATAAACTGTAGATATAAGAGTTTAATGCCACACTGTGAAACTTTTCAGACGACATGACGATAAACAAAATGACTAAAAATCTTGCTGTTGTTGTAAGACTTGGCAGTTTAAGTCCCTCCATCTTTCAACAGGTCTGAAACAGCGATCATTTCAAAATAAAAGCTCGTATTGTCTGGTCCCAGTCTCCAGATGCCTGTTCACATCTGGACTGACAAACACTAGATTAAAATTCCTCCTCCATCCTGACCCATAAACTCGAGGAAACTCATTACATTTTTATAGTGAAGTAAACAACATCGTGGACTGAAAAAATACTAAAACACATGCTCCGAAAATGTTTGGATAGAAACTAAAATATGGGTAATTTGAAAAGAACATATTTGTTTGACCTGGAAGGAAAGTTTATACAGGATGTGAAGACAGGCCTCACTGGAGCCACGTTTCACTTCAAAATACACACGTTTTCATCTGGTGTTACTCGCTGCAGTAGTAGTAGTAGGAGTAGTGATAGTAATCGTAATAGCTGTAGTAGTAACAGCAGCAGCAGTAGTTTCAATAGTAGCAGTAATAGCAGTAAGAGTACTTGTAGTAGTAGTAGTAGTAGTAGTAGTGATAGCAGCAGTACTATTAGTAGTAGTGATAGCAGTAGCAGCAGCAGTAGTAGTAATAGCAGTGGTTTAGGAGTAGGAGTAGTAGTAGTAGTAGTACTAGCAGTAGCACTAGTAGTAGTAGTAGTAGTAGTAGTAGAGTAGTAGTAATAGCAGTAATAGCAATAGTAGTAGGAGCAGTAGTAGTAGTGGTAGGAGTATGAGCAGTAGTAGTAATAGTAGGAGTGGTAGTGGTAGTAGTAGTAGTAGTAGTAGTAGTAGTAGTAGTAGTTGTAGTAGTAGTAGTAGTAATAGGAGTGGTAGTAGTAGTAGTAGTAGTAGTAGTAGGAGTAGGAGTAGGAGTAGGAGTAATAGTAGTAGTAGTAGTAGTAGTAGTAGTAGGAGTAGGGTGGTGGTAGTAGTAGTAGTAGTAGTAGTAGTGGTAGTAGGGGTAGTAGTAATAGCAGTAGCACTAGTAGTAGTAGTAGTAGTAGGAGTAGTAGTAATAGCAGTAATAGCAATAGTAGTAGGAGCAGTAGTAGTAGTGGTAGGAGTATGAGCAGTAGTAGTAATAGTAGGAGTGGTAGTGGTGGTAGTAGTCGTAGTAGTAGTAGTAGTAGTAGTAGTTGTTGTAGTAGTAGTAGTAGTAGTGGGAATAGGAGTGGTAGTAGTAGTAGTAGTAGTAGTAGTAGTAGTAGTAGGAGTAGGAGTAGGAGTAGGAGTAATAGTAGTAGTAGTAGTAGTAGTAGTAGTAGTAGTAGTTGTTGTAGTAGTAGTAGTAGTGGGGGAATAGGACTGGTAGTAGTAGTAGTAGTAGTAGTAGTAGGAGTAGGAGTAGGAGTAATAGTAGTAGTAGTAGTAGTAGAGTAGGGTGGTGGTAGTAGTAGTAGTAGTAGTAGTAGTAGTGGTAGTAGTAGTAGTAGTAGTAGGGGTAGTAGGGGTAGTAGGGGTAGTAGTAATAGCAGTAGTAGCACTAGTAGTAGTAGTAGTAGTAGTAGTAGTAGTAGTAGTAATAGCAGTAATAGCAATAGTAGTAGGAGCAGTAGTAGTAGTGGTAGGAGTATGAGCAGTAGTAGTAATAGTAGGAGTGGTAGTGGTGGTAGTAGTAGTAGGAGTAGTAGTAGTAGTAGTAGTAGTAGTAGTAGTAGGAGTAGGAGTAGGAGTAGTAGTAGTAGTAGTAGTAGTAGTAGTAGTAGTAGTAGTAGTAGTAGGAGTAGGAGTAGTAGTAGTAGTAGTAGTAGTAGTAGTAGTAGTAGTAGTAGTAGTAAGTAGTAGGGGTAGTAGTAGTAGTAGCAGTAATAGCAGTAGTAATAGCAGTAGTAATAGCAGTAGTAGGAGTAAACAGGCACCTTTGCAGAGTATAGCTGCTCAGACAGTACTTATATCACACATATTGTACTTGTGCTCTACAGTTATAATATTTGACACATGTGGATCATTATTTTATCGTTTCGACATTTAAAATCACAATATTCATCTAAAATGAATGAATTAAAGAAATACGTCTGATTACATCACTGCAAACAACATAAAATGTACCACACACCGCGGCCCCTCCTATGGACAGCTGCAGCACACTCCAGCAAACAGTGGATTTAATTTTTTTCATTTGTACCAAAACGGTTGAGCAATGCTGAGGAATCCTATGTGTATTTCCTCTTATGAAAATAATATTGGAGACTGAAGTAAGTACAGGGCGGTGGGCATGTATAAGGGGTAGGGGGAATTAGGATTTTTGAAGCAATGGCGTCTGCAGGAGAATACATTGGTTTGGATAATGTGTTTCGTTCATACACTTTTACCGTATTTCAGGCATGTCCAAACTGTAGTAGTACAACAACATCTCTATGGAGAAAAAGTATTGGACCCTAAACCAAAAACGTACGGCCCTTTAAAATACTAATAATACATGCGTGGTTATAATCCCTGAGTTCTGTGGATACAGTGGTTTTTATGGTCCACTTTAAACCCAATAGAAAAACACGCTACAGAATATTTTCACACCTTGTTAAACTTTACGAGATGCGTTCACGGCCCATGGACTTTTCAAGTTCTGCCCGGCATGACGTTTGTACAACTCCAGACCCCCCATAAAACGAAATATTACTCCGAATGTTTCTATGAGGAAAACACAAGGCTTTAGTGTGAGTGGGAGTCTGGCTGTTTTTGAAATAATGCTTTATGAGCGACTGAAGCTAAGTGTTGCTCTCTGGCTCTGGAACCTTCTCATTTTATTTTAAGAGCTACTACTATGGCTACTACTCTGATAATAATGTCTACACCACTACTCCTACTACTACTACTACTACTACTATTACTACAAATGTTTACAACACAAAAGTCTATGCTAATGTCTCCTACAATGCTACATACTAGTGCAACTACTACTACAAGTACTACAACTACTACTACAAGTGCAACTACTACTACCACTAGGCTACTACTGTTGGCTGCTACTACAACAAATCTTTGCAACGTTTAAGTCTATACTAACTTCTAATAATATACTACTACTGGCTACTACTGTTGGCTGCTACTACTACTACAAGTGGAGTCTGTGTAGTTCCTCAGTCATCCAGGTCTGATTCATAGTAAAAACCAAAGTTTAATTAAAGTTAACTTTGGTTTTTACTACAAGTAGTGCTACTACTGCTACTACTGCTACTACTACAACTACTACTACTACTACTACTACTTTATATTGTCTTCTACTGCTAGCAGGTACCTTAACTTTTAACTATCTTACTTGGTGATAGTATATTATTCAGTGACATTTGATCCAAACTGATGCACAACAAGACAGACTGTTGACTTTTAAAAAACACAAATCTGCCTTTATCAGTTTAACAATAAAAAGGTTTGTTCTGTTCACATCCAAACACTTCACCTTTAAGATGAAGATTGTGCCGTACATTTTATAGACATCACCTCCACAACAACAGCTACTACAACTATTACTATTAGTATTAGTACTACTACCACCACCAATTTACCCCTTTTCCTATTTAAATGGTTTGGGTTCATTTTATATATATATATTTAAATAACATTATTATTAAGAAATATTTGCTTTGGATCAAGTGTTTGGACTACTAGTAGTACTACATACTTACTGTCCCCCCTCTGTACCACTGTCCTCCTCTGTACCACTGTCCTCCTCTGTACCACTGTCCTCCTCTGTACCACTGTCCTCCTCTGTATCACTGTCCTCCTCTGTACCACTGTCCTCCTCTGTACCACTGTCCTCCTCTGTACCACTGTCCTCCTCTGTATCACTGTCCTCCTCTGTATCACTGTCCTCCTCTGAACCATATACTCACTGTCCTCCTCTGTACCATATACTCACTGTCCATCCTCTGTACCACTGTCCTCCTCTGTACCACTGTCCTCCTCTGTACCACTGTCCCTCCTCTGAACCATATACTCACTGTCCCTCCTCTGTACCACTGTCCCCCCTCTGTACCATATACTCACTGTCCCTCCTCTGTACCACTGTCCTCCTCTGTACCACTGTCCTCCTCTGTACCATATACTCACTGTCCCTCCTCTGTACCACTGTCCTCCTCTGTACCATATACTCACTGTCCTCCTCTGCACATCCCACACATCTATATATGGTAAATACATCTCCAAAACTTGAAAAATGAAAAAATACCTCTCATAAATTATTCAAATCCGATCCAATCCGCTTTGATCCGTCTGGACAAAAACGTGGCAGGTGTGGGATCAAAGTCCGTCCCCCGGAGAAATGCGATCTACAATTTGGGACTTTTTTAACGTTCGACTTCAAAAGGTGCCATTTTTGTCTCATCAGAAGAGACTGTTTGAGTACTGCCAAATGTTTATGCAATAGACTCTCATTCATTCCACGTCATATAGGCAGGACATACGCTTTTACAGAGCACATTTTAACAAGAGCATACTGCATTTGCTCAGATAGATTTAGAGCAAAAAGTACACTGGAAAAGAGGTTTGCGCAAGTGGATTAAAGCCTTATAAGTCACATCAAAGGTTGAATACAGAACTTAGTATTCAACCCTGAAAGCCACATGGTAAAACTGTCAGTTTAACTCAAAAAGATTATTTTAAAGGGCCCGTATTTCTCTATTGTGATCTGTGTTATAATGTTGTCACCTCGTCACAAACACACCTGGAGTTGTGTTTTGTTTCATTCACACATGTTTAACACACGAACTCTGCATATTTAGGCAGAATTTTTCACTCAAACTGAAAACACTGTGTTCCACCTTGTGATGGCATCATGTGGTAATACAGGAACTGCTGTATTGCCACATTGTGTTTAAACTCCATACAGCTTCACTAGATTCATGATTTCAGCCCTGGAACTGCCAATCGCTACTAAACTAAAGGTAAAAAGCAGCTGTTAACTTGAAAACTACCACTTCATGACATCACAAGGTGGAACAGAACATTTTGATGCTTTGAAAATGCAGAGAGACTATTCTCTTAAGACTTTTACTGTTTTAAAAAATGAAAAGCAGAAGTACATTCATTTGCAGTGGTCCCTCCTCACTTACCTTATACATTCTGATCATCCTAATTATTCACCAGGATGAGTTTAGAAGCACTTTTCACAACTCTGAGCCCAGAGCAGTTTAGCTATCATTGTAATGCTAACAAACCTAAGCATGCTACAAGCGCACTTCCTGCTTCATGGAAGTTAAAAACACATCATAATTAGATGCAAACAGTGCACTTATGTAGACCTCAAGAACTGTGACAAGACACATTTGACTCTTCATTAAAAAAAAAAAAAAAAAAAAAAAAAAATTCAAACAGCAATGTACAGTTGAAACCAGACTTTTACTTACACCATATAAAAAGAACATCTGCTTTTTTTCTCACTGTCTGACATGAAATCACTTTCCTGTTTTAGGTGAACTAGGATTACCAAAATGATTTCTATTTACTAAATGCAAAATAGAGAAAGATTTTTTAAAAACACAATTTGCATTACTTTCTTCACAGTCAGAGGTTTACATACAGTAACATGCATCACTGCACATGTAAACTATTTGAGAAAACCAGATGATGATGTCATGTCTTTGGGAGCTTCTGATAGATTTGTTGACAGCATTTGTGTTAATTAGAGACACACCTGAGACACACTGTTTCTTTGTGTCACATCGTGGGAAACTCAAAAGGAATCAGCCAAGATATCAGGAAGAGAATCGTGGACTTGCAAGTCTTACAAGTCTGGTTGATCTTTGGTGCGATTTCCAGATGCCTGAAGGTGCCACATTTATCTGTTCAAACAATTATACACAAGTACAAACACCATGGGCATGTCCAGCCATCATAAGAAGACGGGTTCTGTGTCCCAGAGATGAATGTGCTTTGGTCCGAAATGTGAATATTAACCCAAGAACAAAACCAAAAGACCCTGTGAAGATGCTGCTGAAGCTGGTGAAGTGTGTCATTATCCACAGTGAAACGAGTGAAACCAACATGGTCTGAAAGGCAACTCTGCAGGAAGAAGACATTATCCACAAGAAACATAAAAAAGACAGATTACAGTTTACAAATGCACAGGGACAAAGACGTTCAGTTTTGGAGACATGTCCTGTGGTCTGACGAAACTAAAATTGAACTGTTTGGCCATAATGAGCATCGTTGGAAGCTCGCAAGCCTGAGAACACCCTCCCAGCTGTGAAATACGGGGGTGGCAGCATCATGTTGTGGTTGTTTTGCTTCAGGAGGGACTGGTGCACTTCACAAAATAGATGGTATCATGAGAAAAGAAAAAGAAAACATTGAAATACTGAAAGAACATCTCAAGACATCAGCCAAGAAGTTAAAGCTTGGGCACGAATGGTTCTTCCAAATGGACAATGACCTGAAGCATACTGCCAAACTGGTTACAAAGAGGCGTAAGGATAACAAAGTCAATGTTCTGGAGTGGCCATCACAAAGTCCTGATCTCGGTCCTATGGAAAATGTACGTGCAGATCTGAAAAGGCCTGTGCGAGCGAGGAACAGGAGGCGGACACACAAGAATATAGAAAAAAAACATGAAATGTACAAAATATATATGTGTTTATATGTCGCGTAGCTATTTTTATGTCTCTGTGTGATTTAATGAGAGCAGAGAGAGATCAGTGGCGGGGCATCAGGCTTAAATAAACCTCATTACTGTACATTTCATTTGCTACATTTGGATGTGATTTTTGTGTTGAAATAAAGAGGGCAGCGGAGCGAGAGCAACGGCCCCCAGCTACTATACATCTGCCTCATTATCCACACAAGAAGAAGAGAGAAGGAGGAGAGGAGAGGAGGAGAGAAGAGAGAGAGAGGGGGCAGAGGGACCGAAAGAGGAGAGAGAGAGAGAGAGAGAGAGGAGAAGGGGGCAGAGGGAACAAGAAAGGGAGAGGAAAAAAACAAGAGAGGAGGAAAGGAGGAGAGGGAAGCAGGGGAACAAGGAGAGAGAGAGGAGGAACAAGAGAGGGAGAGAGAGAGAGAGGAGAGGGGGGGCAAAGGGAATGAGACAGGGAGAGAGAGAGAGAGAGAGAGAGGAGAAGGGGGCAGAGGGAACGAGAGAGGGAGAGAGAGAGAAAAACAAGAGGAGAGAGGAAGAGAGAGAGTGGAGAGGGAAGCAGAGGGAACAAGAGAGGGAGAGAGAGAGAGGAGGAAGCGAGAGGACAGGAGGAGTGAGAGGAGAGGGGGCAGAGGGAATGAGACAAGGAGAGAGAGAAGAGGAAGAGAAGAGGAAGAGGGAGGAGAGCAGGGGGGCAAAGGGAATGAGAGAGGCAGAGAGAGAAAAAGAGAGGGGGGAGGACGGGGGCAGGAGGAATTAGAAAGAAAGAGAGAGAGGACAGAGACAGAGGGAATGAGAGAGGGAGAGGGGGATGGGGGGAAAGAGAGGAGGAAGGAGGGCAGAGGGAACCAGTGAGTGTGAGAGGGAGAGATATGAAGAAGAGAGAGGAGAGGGGGCAGAGAGAAAGGAGGAAGAGAGAGCAGAGGGAACGAGAGGGGAGGGTGAGAGGGAGGCAGAGAGAGCGAGAGATAGAAGAGAGAGGAGAGGGTGTAGAGAGAAAGGGGAAGCGAAAGAGATAAAGAAAAAGAGAAAAAGAGAGTGGGAGACAGGAGGAACAGAGGAGGAGATGAGAGAGAAAGGGGTGGTTGGTAGAGAGAAATCAGGAGATTGAAGAGAAAGGGAGGAAAAAAGGTGGGGGTACATAAGAGTTGAGAAAAGGAAGAAATAGAGGGAGAGAGAGAAACAGGAAGAGGACGAGAGATGAGAGAAAAAAGGAAGGAGGAGAGACGAGAGTGAGAGGAGAGAGGTTGGGAAGAGAGAAATAGACGAGAGATAAGAAGATGGGGAGAGAAAGAGGAAGAGAGAGAGTAGTAGTAGAAAGAAAGGAGGATAGAGAGAAAGATAGAAGAGGTGAGCGGGTACACAAAGGGGAAGGAGAGAAAGAGAGAAGACAGAGACAGAGAGGGAGAGAGAGAGGGAAAAGAGGAGGGGGGAGTCTTGATTTACAGTGCAGTTAAACCAGGACATTAATTACAGTAATAGTACATTAATTACAGTAGTAGTAGTAGTGGTGGTATTTCAAGAACACATTAGCCTATTTGAGTTTATACCCAGGACTGGCATCATTTTGGCTCTGGGACACAACAACAGTATGTGCTCTTACGGGGTTCGAACCGATGACCACTACCACACTACAGACAACACCAGCCAAAGTATTAGTACTACTAAGAATAGTAGGATCATCCTTTTCCTGGAATGTTCCACAGTATGGCATTAAATCTCACATTCATGCAACTACAGGGTTTTACTGCTACACATATCCTTAATGTGAGCACCTGGACTAAACCAGGACTAAACCAGGGCTAAACCAGGACTAAATCAGGACTAAACCAGGACTAAATCAGGACTAAACCAGGACTAAACCAAGGGTAAACCAGGACTAAATCAGGACTAAACCAAGGGTAAATAGGACTAAACCAGGACTGAACCAGGACTAAAAAAGGACTAAACTAGGACTAAAAAAGGACTAAACCAGGGCTAAACCAGGACTAAACCAGGACTAAACCAGGGCTAAACCAGGACTAAATCAGGACTAAACCAGGACTAAACCAAGGGTAAACCAGGACTAAATCAGGACTAAACCAAGGGTAAATAGGACTAAATCAGGACTAAACCAGGACTAAATCAGGACTAAACGAGGACTAAACCAAGGGTAAACCAGGACTAAATCAGGACTAAACCAAGGGTAAACCAGGACTAAACCAGGGCTGGACCAAGACCAGGCCTTGTCGACTAAAGCAAAGACTAAAATAGAACTAAACAAGGACCAGACGAGGGCTGAACAGTACTAAACCTGAACTAAGTGGGGTCGCCTCTCCACAGATCTGACCTGTAACTTAGCTTGATGGTGTCACCCGTTCGTGTGGAACGTTCAGGCCAAAGCAATACAATCTCCACGGAGAAAAACGTTACAATGCACTTTTACCCAACTGACACCGACTGATACGAACTCACGACTTCATTAAAGCGCTGGGAGTTAGCTCGTTTGTTCGTGTTAGCCTCTTTTTAGCATCGTGCCCATAGCGCTCCACGGGCCTGGATTAAACGGTGGCGTGACAGTCCTCATTGCGCCGGGTCCATACATTTTTAATGGCGTCTAATGGGCCGGTCTTATTGATTGGGGTTTTCTTACCTAAATCTAATCATAGCTCAGGCCTTATCACTTACAGATCTGTTTACACGAGACCAGACCACATCACAAAGTCAAGATCTGACACGAGGAGAGGCGGCCATTTTCAACACTCACAAAACTACACAGAGACAATTAACGCACGTGGATGTGACTATGGACCGGCTTTGCTATTGCAGTAATAAGAGAATAGTAGTAAGTCGCAGTAGTTGTAGGCGTTGGAGTGCAGTATAGTTATAGTAGAAGTAGCAGCAAAGGGGATTGGGCTTAAGTTGATGTAGTTGTATTCAAGATGTGTTAAAATAACTTCAATTCAAAATATGAATATTGAAGTTTTTTTGTATACTTAAAACCTTCTATAGTAAAATAGAAATAGTAGTAGAAGTAGTGGCAAAATACAAACGACCAGTACTTCACCTGATTGAATGCAATTGCTTATAGTTGTAATAGTAGTAATACAAGTAGCAGCAGCAGAAGTAGTAGCAGTATACAAGTAGTAGGCCTAGTAGTAGCAGTTGTAGTTTGTGTTAGTAGTAATGACAGTAGCAGAAGTAGTACAAGCAGTGACAGTTTGTTGTAGTAGTGGTAGTAGTATTAGTAGTAGTAGAAGCAGTAGCAGTTTGTTTTAGTAGTAGTAGTAGTAGTAGTACAAGCAGTAGTAGTGGTAGATTGGTTTTGTAGTAGTAGTAGTAGTACAAAGACAAGCAGTAGTAGTTTGTTTTAGTAGTAGTAGTAGTAGTAGTAGTAGTACATTTCCCGACTGGTTTCTAGACAATTACACTTAAAAATTAATTGAATTCCTTGATAATCTTTGTATAGGAAATAATAAAACTTTTGAAAAACACTTTTATGTGATACAGATGGAGGGCAGCTAAAATGCACTTTGATATATAGTGAGGTACTATGGGGTGAGTAATCAGGTTCCACATTAGTGCTTTTACCTTTTGGATATTTGATGGTAAAGTACAATGTTATTAATAAAAAACACTGTGTCTGAGACTATGACATCATCACAATCTGGAGTCTGAAAAGCAACAATACAATGAAAAACGAACGAGGAATCGCGTTTTTTCCTCCTGTGCTTTTTGGGCAGACAGGTCCAGACATTCTTGTGGTTTTTTTTATGAATGAAGCACTAAAAGACATGGTGAGTAATTGGCGTGTTTGGATTCCACATTTGAAAGCTCTCCTGACAGACACTGACAGCTAAAGTGCGTCGGAAACAAAAACAGGAAAAGAATAAGACAGGAGCCAAGCTCATACATGTCAGAGAAGTACTCAGGTTATTCCTGGATGTACTACCATTTGTACTACAGTAACAACGTCTAATAGGATGTTTTTTCAACTACTACTGAGGTTAATCCTGGTGCAGCCCTGGTTTAGGCCTGTCCTAATTTACTATAATTACTTGTACTACAACTACTACAACTACTACAACAACAACTACAACTACTACTAGATTAATATTTTGAATTTAAGGAAGACATTCTAATTTCTAGTTTATATTTAATGTAATTCTTGTTTAGTGGTGAAATTCTTGTTTAGTCCCGGCTTAGTCCCGGTTGAGTCCCGATTTAGTGGCGGTTTAGGCCTTGTTTTTGTCCTGATCTGACTCTTGTTTAGTCCTGATATAGTCCTGGTTTAGTCCTAGTATAATCCTGTCTTAGTCCTGGTTTAGTCCTAGTATAATCCTGTCTTAGTCCTGGTTTAGTCCTGGTTTAGTCCTAGTATAATCCTGTCTTAGTCCTGGTTTAGTCCTAGTATCATCCTGTCTTAGTCCAGGTTTAGTCCAGGTTTAGTCCTGGTTTAGTCCTGGTTTAGTCCTGGTTTAGTCCTGGTTTAGTCCTGGTTTAGTCCTGGTTTGGTCCTGGTTTGGTCCTGGTTTGGTCCAGGTTTGGTCCCGGTTTGGTCCTGGTTTAGTCCTTATTTAGTCCTGGTTTAGTCCTGGTTTGATCCTTGTTTAGTCCTGGTTTAGTCCTGGTTTAGTTCTGGTTTGGTCCAGGTTTAGTCCAGGTTTAGCCCAGGTTTAGCCCAGGTTTAGTCCAGGTTTAGTCCAGGTTTAGTCCAGGTTTAGCCCAGGTTTAGCCCAGGTTTAGCCCAGGTTTAGTCCAGGTTTAGTCCAGGTTTAGCCCAGGTTAAGGTTGTTTGGTCCGAGTTTCATTTCAGTTTTGTCCCAGTTTTGACATGGTGTAGTATTACTTTGGTCCCACCTTAGAACCGGTAACCACCCATTTCCAAGACAAATGCCTAACGCACTACACCACTACCACCCGAGCAGTGAGCACTAATAATTCTAGTATATTTTTATGTGACAAACTAAACTTAAGTCCAATTAATTTGATAAAAAATAAAATTAATTTGTATAAAAACCCTCTCTCCAGTTACCTTGATACGACTGCCATTCAAAACCCTCCCACTCTTCTATTTATCCTTTTATCGACACAGTTTGACAATATTTCTGCCTCCGATGGCCTCACAAGATGTTCGTTTACACATTTACATAAAAAAAACATGTTGCTATGGCGATGAGATGAGTCAGATTTTTCTTTTTTTCTTTTTTTTTTTTTACCCGTCTGGGAATAGCAGTGAGAGCGTGAGGAGGTGTAAATAGCATTAAGGGCCAGAGATGTTAGCGGTTCAATCCCACTTAGCTTATTTAAAGACAATGCTATTTGAGTGCACTGCCATCATCATAATAACAGGGAAGAGTTAAGCTATTGACTTTCATTATAGTTATGTAATTGAATTGGGTTCATATAACACTAAAGCCTATGAATATCACGTATATTTGATCGTAGGCCACTGGGTTTTTACAGTTATGTACCATAAGCAGTAGTGTATACATATATTACCTGTAATTATAGCACTTCAGAAGTCTTGAAGAAATTGTTTTTTGTATTTATGTATATACTTAGAACAAGTTCAAACGCTGATTTAAGGATACTACTACTAGGATACTACTACTTGCTTTTCTCAACTACTACTGCTGCTACTACTGATACAGATGAACCTCACCCATAAAAGTCCCATTACACTGTCCTTTCCTCCTACAGTGTGGCCCAAAAGTGACTGACAGTTAAAAAAAATTCATAACTCTTTTGTTTCTAAATATTTTTCTTGTATTTTTTCAGAGCATTTAGAACGACCCTTCTGACATTAATCTGAGCAAATACAGCACCGAGGAACGAACCCTCATTGTTCAGTGGTACTTTGAGTCACATGGGTCAAATTCACAAACCCAGCAGTGTTACCGTCGACATTTTAATACCAGGGATGCCCCAAGTGTAAATGCCATTAAAGGAATAATAAGTGTTTTTCAAAGACAGGGGGCAGTATGTGATCTCCACAGACCTGACTAGTCCTGATTTCTTCCTGTGGGGCTATCTTAAAGAGAAGGTGTTTGTGAATAAACATCAGACAATAAACGACGTAAAACATAATATCAAGGATCAAATAAGAGCCATAAGTCTGGAAATGCTTTAAATGTTACGCAAAGTGTGTTGGATCAGGCTGTTCAGAGGGAAAACTTAAAAACATTATTTTAAAAAATTAGGTCATTTTTACTTCCCCTAGTTTAAGTAGTGATAAGTTCAGGTGTAAGTGAACAATTATAACCGTATATATTGCCAAAAATCTCAGAAGGTTCAGTTTATCTACTGGTAAAATTTGGTGAGTGTAACTTAAGAATTATAGGAGCTACTGAAGAGTACAACTACTACTAGACAAGGCAAGTTTATTTGAATAGAGCAATTTGTACACAAGGTAATTCAAAGTGCTTTACAGAATAAACATACAGAGTACTTCTACTCCTACTACTACTACTGCAACTACTACTACTCTTTTTTCCAGATTTATATTTTGAATTTAAGGAAGAAATTCTATTTTCTAGTTTATATTTAATATAATTCTTGTTTAGACCTGGTTAAGACCTGGTTTAGTCCTGGTTTAGTCCTGGTCTAGACTTGGCCTAGACCTGGTCCAGACCTGGTTTAGTCCTGATCTAGATGTGGTTTAGACCTTTTAGTCCTGGTTTAGTCCTGGTTTAGTCCTGGTTTAGTCCTGGTTTAGACCTGGTTTAGACCTGGTTTAGACCTGGTTTAGACCTGGTTTAGACCTGGTTTAGACATGGTTTAGACCTGGTTTAGACCTGGTTTAGACCTGGTTTAGACCTGGTTTAGTCCTGGTTACTACTAAACTAACAGCTTAATTAAACCAAAGCACGATTCTCCTCATAACTGCTCTGTAACCCGCTGAACTACAGTCGTAGTAAATGTTGAGACATTATAGTTTTGAATGAGCTCATGTTTATTGTGGTCAAACAGTGGATCTGTGACTAATGGTCTGCGGCAGGATTTTAACAAACACAACATTTGTTTTGCTCAAAAGTGACAATATTCTCAGCGACGTGTGCAGAGATTTTGACAGTTCGTTTTAGCAGATTACCAGCAGCTTGATCACAGTTTGAAGGCAAAACGATTAGCAAAAACAATAGCTTACATGCTGCTAGCCAAAGCTTTGTTCCTCTCGTCAGCAATGCAGAACTAAGGGCGTGATTTCTAATTTTAGGTGGCTACATTTTCTACAGTCATTGTAATGGATACGTTGAATTTATGTGATCAGTTCATATCTAATTGTTGACATGGTTCAGACTTAAAGGTGCAATATGTAACTTTTCTAGTGGAGGATGCGTTGCCTGCTTGTCTCCATGGAGATATTCTTACTTACTGCCAAGAACTTCTCGCAGTAAGGCATTAAACTGACCTAACTTGCATTTATTCAATTAAAGGTGATTTTTTTCTGTGTGCAGGCTTGCCTCTCCACGGATCTGACCTGCAAATGTACCAAGAAGTAGTATGGTACACAGTATGGCATTAAAAGGATCCATCTTGCATCTATTCAATTCTACTTTTTCTATTGATAAACATGTATTCTCATTGTACGTGGGCTTGCCTTTCCACAGATTAGACCCTGCGCCTTATCTCCATAGAAACAGACTTGTTTAATGCCAATCTTCGGGGCATTCTAGGCAAAGCAATATCATCTCCATGGACCTGAAAAGCTACACAATGCATCTTTAATTACTCTGAATTCTGAACTATACTAGACAAAAATGTTATTTTTCCAGCACATAATTCCAGGTGATGGTACCAAAACATAAGTAGCTTTTTATTTTATTGTCCATTTTGCTGTAATGTTGTCAGCTCTGTCCCTCTTCCTCTTGCCTCATCCTCTTCCTCAGTACCTCCCCGATGTCCAGGAGAGGGTTAGCTTTAGTGCTAAGGGACTTCACTGCAGCGCCAAACCTCGACGTCTCTGTCTCTCTGCAGCAAAGAAGGGAACAAAGAGACAGCGTTAGAGATTTAATCAAATAAATGAACAAAAATAAAAAAATATATGAAGCATAATTGTAAGTAAATAGTCATTTTTTGAAATAATACTTACAAGAGTTTGCGTTTCTGAGATTGCTTCATTTGACTGAAATCGGTGGGTTCTGTCCTCTTCATTGGCCTAAAAAACAAAAAAACAAAACTGCATTATAATATAAAAGACACACAGGTAAGGTACAGAGAGTTGTCATTAATCATAGTGAGTTGCTCAGGACTTAGTAAAATTCTAACTATGAACTGATGGTTAGGGGTGTTGAGATTATTTGGTGAACTGATAATCGTAATTTTTCAGATCATAATATGAGAATTAGAACTAAGAAATAACATTTATAACACACAGATGTACCTAGATAAAAGTTTGATTTCATACAGCTAAAAATATTCATAGCACAAATGAATGTAAGAGTAACAATATAATTCCTACCTACTAAACTCATACTGTTGAGACTGTTTTTAGTAAAATTCTCTATTCTCTTAGTGTAATATTAAAATGCACCAGAACCATAGACTGTATAAAGAAGTGGACTAAGTGAGTGTGATGTCACCCGTAACGCTAGTAATGTTTATATCTTGAGTTACAGACACAATAGTGAAATAGAAATACTAAGACACCAAGGCCAAAATGACTAGTCTGACAGCGGCGGTTACAGTTTTTCAATGTTAAGTGAATTGGAGCCAGAGTCGATGGAGCCGGATGCATGCCCATAATCACTTCCCATTGTAACGCGGCGGCTAGCAGTTTAGCTATGTCCATCTATGCATACGGTCTATGATAAGTAGCTACCAATCTGCAGCTTCAACTGATCACTCCTTGTAGGCCTGTCATGACACATTTTGAAGTGCGATATATACTGCTGAAGTAAATACAGACGATAAAAGATACTACTGAAACTAAAACAGCACAATTGTCTCACAAAATATATTCTAAATGTACAAAAGAATGCAACAGTTTAGCAGTTAGCTTGTGTCTTAGAGTCTTAGACCTTCATAAATCAACTTTCTACAGCTCAAATCACTTCATAATACAGAAAAATAACAATAATGTTCCTACTAGTGCAAAGAAAAAGTCTCATGATAAATACTGACCTCAAAAAGTACTGTTCCTTCTGCCGTGTATTCATTATCATTATCGTGACAGGCCTACTTGGACAAGGTGGGAGGACTGTTGGGCTGAAACAAGTTAACCGATTAATTAACTAATCGATTACTGAAATACTTGTCAGCTAATTGAATAATCGTTTAACTGTTTTGCGCTATACACAGTGCAGAGCAGGAATTACTTCTCTATGACGATGTTCCAGAGGCATGACTTTAGTGCCACCTGGCTCAAATGATTTAACAATCACATTTACTGACAACTAATCGATTAATCTGAAGAATAATTGGCATATTAACTGATTACAAAGATAATGGTTAGTTGCAGCCCTAGTGAAGTGCCTTGTCCAAGATTACAACAGCAGTATATACATGAGGATCTGTACTGACGAGCGTGATGCCTGGTCTCCGGTCTTTTCCTGATGAACTTGCATTGATGAGAAAGCTTTAACGTGGGACATTTATACGATGGGTGACAAATGGCGGTGAGGCGGCGCAGTGCGGAGACGAAGATGGACCAAAGATAATTGAAAAACCTGCCCATAAAAAAGATCCAACAGTAAAGATTTATGTGTGTGGGGATTCTGCTGTAAAAATCATGTGTTGGGATCATGACCAGGAAAGAAATGCAAATATACTGTGTTCACACTAAACCAGGACTAAACCAGGACTAAACCAGGACTAAACCAGGTCTAAACCAGGACTAAACCAGGACTAAACCAGCACTAAACCAGGTCTAAACCAGGTCTAAACCAGACTAAACCAGGTCTAAACCAGGACTAAAGCAGGACTAAAACCTGGTCTAAACCGGGTCTAAACCAGGACTAAACCAGGTCTAAACAAGGACTAAACCAGGACTAAACCAGGACTAAACCAGGACTAAACCAGGACTAAACCAGGACTAAACCGGGTCTAAACCAGGTCTAAACCAGGACTAAACCAGGTCTAAACCAGGACTAAACCAGGTCTAAACCAGGTCTAAACCAGGACTAAACCGGGTCTAAACCGGGTCTAAACCAGGACTAAACCAGGTCTAAACCAGGTCTAAACCAGGACTAAACCGGGTCTAAACCAGGTCTAAACCAGGACTAAACCAGGACTAAACCAGGACTAAACCAGGACTAAACCAGGACTAACCCAAGACTGAACCAGGTGTATCTGCAAACCAGGACTAAATCAGGATTAAACCAGGTCTAACTCGGGAGTAAACAAAAACTAAACCAGGTCTAAACCAGGACTAGAGTAGGTATGAGCCAAATCTGAACCAGGACTAAACCAAGATTAAATCAGGTCTAAAATAGGACAAAACCAGGTCTAGTCCAAAGATAAATGACTCTCAACACTCTTGTCCTGCTTGGTCCTGGTTTGATCTTGGTTTTATCCTGGTTTGGTCCTGATGTAAGCTCGGTTTGGTCCTCTTCTAGTCCTGGTTTAGTTCTTGTGTACAACTAAACACTGTTTGCTTTGGCACTTTTGATGAAATTCATTAACCAAGATAAATCTGTCCAAAAAATGTTTTAAAATTTTGAGTGAATCTTGATTAAAAAGTTGATTACTTTTTATCATTTGGGCTGGACTGTTATTAAAATTAGAAAAGTTAAATTAAAAAAAGTCTAAAATTACATAAAAATCACTCTTTTTCATGCCACGTTTTTTTCCCTAAATCCGTTCTGACTCTGACACTGTTCAAATTTTTTCGCGCATCACATGTCCTCTGCATCATTACCCAGAAGGCCGAGCGGCGCTGACACGGGGCGGGTGCTGTCAAAATCTTTGTCCCGAGAGGAAAGTGAAACAAATGCATTGAAATGACAGAATCTCTCCCCCTGAATACAGCAGACAAGATGAGACCAAGATGAGACCAAGATGAGGCCAAGATGAGGCCAAGATGAGGCCAAGATGAGGCCAAGATGAGCCACGAAGATGATGGCCAAGATGAGGCCAAGATGAGGCCAAGATGAGACCAAGATGAGGCCAAGATGAGACAAGATGAGGCCAAGATGAGACCCAAGATGAGGCCAAGATGAGGCCAAGATGAGGCCAAGAGATGAGGCCAAGATGAGGCCAAGATGAAAGATGAGACCAAGATGAGGCCAAGATGAGACCAAGATGAGGCCAAGATGAGGCCAAGATGAGGCCAAGATGAGGCCAAGATGAGGCCAAGATGAGGCCAAGATGAGGCCAAGATGAGACCAAGATGAGACCAAGATGAGGCCAAGATGAGACCAAGATGAGGCCAAGATGAGGCCAAGATGAGCCAAGATGAGAGACCAAGATGAGGCCAAGATGAGGCCAAGATGAGACCAATGAGATGAGACCAAGATGAGGCAAGATGAGGCCAAGATGAGGCCAAGATGAGGCCAAGATGAGGCCAAGATGACAACGGCGACATTTGATTTGGTTTATAATGAAAATCCAGTATCCTTATGTTAAACTTCAAATGTATTCAACTTGTGAATGAACCAGGACTAAACCAGGACTAAACCAGGGCTAAACCAGGACAAAACCAGGACAAAACCAGGACAAAACCAGGACTAAACCAGGACTAAACCAGGGCTAAACCTGGTCTAAACCCGGTTTAAACCTGGTCTAAAATGGGCATAAACCAGAAGTAAACCAGGACTAAACCAGGTCTAACCACAGAGACTAAACTAAGACTGTAGGATTAAATCAGGTCTATACATCAACTCTGAAACAGGATAAAACCAGTTCTAACCACGGACTAGGATTAAACCAGGATTAAACCAAACCAGGCCTAAATCAGGAATAAACCAAGATTTAAGCAAGACTAAACCAGGACAAAATCAGCTCTAAACAAGGAGTAAATTAAGACTAAACAGGACTAAACCAGCCCTTGAATTGGTGACTTGAATTTGATTTTAAAAGCAATATATCATCTATAATTAAATCCAAAATGACAAGGTTTTGATCTATTTGGTGAGTTCAAAACAGAAAATTATTTTTGAATGCACTCAACAACATGGAACCAATTAAGGAGTGACTGAAACTGAAACTGGTTTTGAAGATATATTGTTATTCAGATTTTCCATATGACATTTTCTCAGATGCAAGTTTTAAGGATAAAAATAGTCACAGAATGAAACAAACATAACGTGACTTGCTGCAGATGTGAGTAATTAGAGACAGTTGGTCCGTCACAGAGACAGGTGAGTGAGAAGTCAATAGTGAATTAATCAGAGTTTGACCTTTGACCTTTAGAGCTGCAGGCATTACACATTTATGAGTTTGTCAATGAGACGCTGATGGGCGCTAATTTGAGCTAGCAACAAACGTAAACATCAACAGCAATTAACTTTTGGGATGATTAAAGGCGCTGTACCTGATTTTTATCGTCTAAAAAACATGAAAAGCAGAACTAGTTAGTTTTAAAGTGTTTGCAGTGGTCCAAAGTTATTCCTCACTTACCTTATGCATTCAGAGCATCCTAATAATTCATGAGTTTATAAGTGCTCTTCACAACTCTCAGGGACCAGTGTGGAGTCGTGCTAACAACAACTAGCATGCTAACTGTACACTTCCGGATTCTTGGACAATAAAATGCTTAATAATAAGATGCAGACAGTACACAGTCGATTTATTGTGACCTCAAGAGCTGCCCATAAAATAGATCTGTAAATGGGGCAAGACACATTTTGCTCAAAAACATGAAAACTGCCATTTTAAAACTATTCTGTTGGGCCATTTTATGTTTATACTTTTAATATTTTAGCATTATACATACGGTAACACTTCATAATAACTGCAACCTATTTAGCCTTAAAGTTGTGATTAAGTGGTTATTAAGCCTAAATTACTATTAATTAAGTGTTTGTTCATTATTAATTAGGTCTTTGTTCATGCTTTAGTAAGGCTAAATAGGGTGTGGTTATTATAAAGTGTTACCATAGATACACACATATATTGGTGTAAATGTAAGTTCATATAACAGAACACTGCATTATATATCATTGCATTTGAAGGATGTTAGAAAGTTCTTACCTTTTCCTCAAAAACATACCTGGAGTTGTGTTTTGTTTCATTCACACATGTTTGAGCAATCCTGCATTATTGGGCTGTCTGCATCGTCTACGTTCAAAATACTCTCTTCCACCTTGTGATGTCATGAAGTGGTTGTTTTCAAGTTAACAGCTACTTTTACCTTCACTTCAGTAAAGATGGGCAAATCCAGGGCTGAAATCATCCAAATGTGAAATGTTTCCAGTGAAGGAGTGTGGAGTTTAAAAACACAGTGGGGCACTTCCTGTATTACGAGATGACATCACAAGGTGTTTTCAGGTGTTTTGACAAAAGAACTCAGCCTAAATAAGCAGAGTTTGTGTGTTAAACATGTGTGAATGACACAAAAACACAACTCCAGGTCTGTTTGTGATGAGGAAACATTATAACAGAGTTCAGAAAATAGACCTTTAAAAAATTAAGGAAAGAGGAAACTAATATTTATTTTATACCAGCTCAGATTTTTGGACGAGCTATTTCAGGCCGGTTGTTTATCCAAAGTCTATGAAAAATTAACGTCTAAACTGGTTTGTTTTTATTGTTGCTCCAAACCATTTTCTCATAGCAAAAGGTTTTCATCCAGTCCATGGGTCTCTCAGTGATGAAAGATTTAGGACTGTTACCGTAGCAATTAACAATTTAAAATATATCTTTTGAATGGTGAAAAGTCCTCAAAATGTTGCATATAACAGGAAGATGAAACCCATGAACAGCCTACATATCAGCACAGGACTACACGAGGTCTGGACCAGGACTAAACCAGGTACAACCGTGGACTAGGACTAAACCAGGACTAAGTCTAACAGTGAATTAGGACTAAACCATGACTAAACTCGGTCTAACCCAGGACTACACCAAGGCTTACACATCATCATCAGATATAAACCCACAGATATGCATCACCAAAGTAATATGGATGTATGAAAACTACAGATTCATTCTATGTAAAGCTAAAATGTGTTTGTGAAGTCTTTGAAATTGTGCTCACAATGAACAGTTAAAATTATGATCGATTATTTCGGCCAAGACTGATGATATCTGATATTTACATGCACAGCAAAAGTGTCATGTAAACAGTTCCATGTGATGTGAGTGACCCGATTTCTCTCTGATTGTTCATGCCTATGCAGGTTTTTAGCACAGACTGTCTATATAAATGGATGTAGCTGATGTGGCTCCATCGACTCCAATTCACTTTACACTAGAAAACTGTCGGCCCTCTCTCTGTAAATACTGCTGTCACGCTCGTCGTTTTGGTCTTAAAATGTTCGTATTAACCCGCTCTACATGATCCTGCTGTTTTTATTTCACTATTGTGTCCATAAATCAAGATATGAACATTAATAACAGACAAATCAGATGCCTTCTTTCCTCGAGGTCACTCCCACTAGCGTTAGCAACAGGTTTGATTGACAGCGTTGCTAAGTGTCCAGTGGTCCGGGGCGTTACCTTCAACAGCCTCGCTCCAGATTGGCTCTTTTGTTGCCATGTTACTCACAGTCAGAGTTCAAAATTGACCGCTATAACCTCTAGCCTCGATGAGGTTCATTTGACTGGACCCGAATGCTATGGGTGACGTCACACTCACTTAGTCCGCTTCTTTATACAGTCTATGGTTTTTAGGAAGGAAATTATGCAAAAAAAAAACAAAAAAGTAATGTGGCAAAGACAAAAGTTAAACAGAAAATGTTGTTATTTTAAAATCCATGATACTTTGTCTAACAGATACAACAGTTACTCTAAAAATCCACTGATTAACTGACATGTTTGACCAGGTGTTTTTGATAATCAGACTTCTCTCTTGCTGTAAACAATCACCAAAGTCAGATCTAATTATTGAGTTGTCTGATTACTGGTCATGTAAATGTTCCCAGTCGACTTGATAAGGCTTTAGTGGTTGGACCGGACTCACCTGCTGTTCTTCCTGCTCTTCTTCCGGCTCATTTCGCTGCTGTTAGCCGTTAGCTTGTTAGCATTAGGCGCTAGCAGCTGGCTCAGTTCTGGCAGAGCGTCCACGAGCGGCCTGAGGTCTCCCACAACCGGAGTGCTCTTTCTGCGCGCTGCGGCTACCTCTTGCTCCTTGGTCTGCTTTATGGAGCTAATCTCTGGAAAAAAACAAAAAACAAATATGGTTTACTATGGTAAGAACTGGAGACGGGTCTGAATTCTATGGTGGAATTTGCTTTTAACTGTCAGATTACAGATGTGTTGATCCGGTTTATGGTTAAAATCTCTAACTACTGGACCTGTCCACAGGAAACAAAAACTGTTTAACATCTTCTGTCAGAATAAATGGACTAAGTACTTTTGTCACTGTACTAAAATTTAAAACTCAAAAGCTGTGATTTTCAATACCAATTAATACTTTGCAGTGACATCACTCTGTGGGGGTTCTACATGTTTGTCTATGGAGGAATGTTCAGCAGTTACCATGGTGACACGATGTAAAAATAAATAAATAAATAAATAAAAAGATTAGTCTGAAAAATCAAGAAAAAATACAGAATGGATTTAAACAACACATTTTCATAAAACTGCTATAGCAGAAGTTTATAATGAAGGTAGAGTGCATAAATAATCATACACTTGAGTGTGATGTGTAGTCTTTTGTGTGTGTGTGTGTGTGTGTGTGTGCATGTGTGTCTGTGTGAGGATATATGACTGTACAGGAGTGTGTTAGTCTTAATGTATTTGTGTATGTAACAGTTGTGTTCTGTTCCTGTATTTTCCCGGTGCCCATCGGTGGGGGAGGGGCAGGTGGCGGAAGTAGTGGAGGGGGTTGTAAAATGTTAAAATACAATAAAAAATATAAATAACAAAAACCCACACATTTTCAGGAGCTTGTGATCAATACAAGCGTTCCTGATCTTGTTTAGGTATTTGATTTTCAACAAAAAAGGTGAAAGCGACTGAATGAAAAACTGTTGGCTAATGCTAACATGTGACTGAAATGTTATGTGTGACAGACGTGTTTAACTGTGAACTTTTCAGTGTCAGTACTTGTTCAAAGAAATATCTAATGTAGATACTAGCTTTAGAATCAATTAGTATCTATAGATTTGACCATCCCAAACAAAGTAACTTTTTTTTTTTTTTTTGTATAGCGTGAAAAAGTGACTGAATAATGAGCATTATCCATTCACTCAGCACAAATTCTTGTCAGTTTAGAGAACTTCAAGACATAAGATTAAAATGACTCATTTAAAATGATGAGGTTCAACATTTGTAAATTTTCTTGAGGATTTGGTTATAAAATACTGAATAGCCCATAGAGTCATTTAGCCCCCGGCCAAAAAAACAAAAAACAAAGTTACAACAACCTATGAGTGCAACCGAGTACACCAAAGACCGTTGCATAGACATAGATACGAGCTCAAGTCCTCAAAATGGCCGCTCCTTTTGTTATAATTTCTCTTAATTCCTGAAAACCCTCTCGTCCGTAGAGCTCTGGTTTCCGATCGAAGCGTTAGCGCCTAATTAGCGTCCTCTGTGGCAGGAGACAGGGATAGTGTTGTCTTACACAGAATTGATTGTCTCAGCACAAGGCTATAGTTTCAGGCTGATGGCAATTATGGAAAATGATGATGATGATGAGGAGGGGGAGGAAGGTGGGGGAAGCGTCTCGGGAGCGGGCCAGTCGCAATTATAACAGATAGGAACAAATGTTTGGTTTTTAGACCGAATTTGCAAAAAGAATGGTAAGTAATATGATCCACTGGTAATTACAGCATAAACATTTTACTTTTTTTTAAAAAATATATTCATTGAGCTGACAAACCAAAAAAGATTTATATGGCACCTTTCCACCTTCAAGGCAGAGTGTTGGTGTTGGTTGGAGGGGCAGATGGTGCATATATGTAGCCTTCCTTCTATCAGTCTACCCCAGCTTCTCTTCTCAATATCGAAACTTGGGTAAATTGTATTATTGCATCGTATCTGGACCCTAGTTAGAGTTGACAATTAGCTCAAAACACTAGTGATATTTTGTCTGCATCTCCATCCCCCTCTCCCACACACACACACACACACACACACACACACACACACACACACACACACACACACACACACACACACACACACACACACACACACACAGACACACACACACTCAGAGGTACTCACTGTTCAGCCAGCGATCCCGACGCTCCTTCATCTTCTCCTTCTTACTCTTCAGCTTCCTCTCCTCTGCACCTGTCAATCAAAAACGCTGCTTTAGCAACTTTATTTTTAACAACAACAACAACTCTCGAAAATGTATAAAACAGACAAACAATATTTTGTAGATTGACTTGTTTTCAGCCAAATGCTTTTAATGGTCTCAATATTCTGTTTAAATCCAGTCATTTTTTTTTTTTTTGTATTAATGTACATTTTACTTATATTTGCCCCTTATGCATAAACCATATACAGGTAATGGGTTGGTTGAATAATTTAATTTCTTTTAGACAATGTTTTTTTAAACCAGTTTTGTAGTGCAAAAAAACTGCTCTTAAAAAATAAAACGTGAATAATTATGAGCCAAAAAAACACAAAATACATTAATTCAAATTATGAAAATAAATAAATAAATAGATAATAATTAACAAATTAATAATAATAGGAAATTTGTGATAAAAAAACAAACAAAAAAACAAAAAAAAAAAAAAACATAAAATAAACATAAATTTCTCCCACTTTTCCACAGCTCCCTGAACGCAGCCCTGCCCTCCTGTTTGTAGTAGTTAATTCTCTAGAGGAGATCTGGCCTATTATCAGTCTGGCCACCTTGAGTTTCCTGAGACCGGACGTTGACACGACTGGCACCAATGAACAACTCTACAACAATATAGTCCTGGGATATCTGCTCTCTGTTTGGGAAGATTACACTAAGAAAACATTTAGAGAGAAAGACTGATTATTTTACAGGTCCTATATTACACAAAATGGATTCTCATGAACTTTACGCCACGTTATAATGTCATTACGTCCATCAAAAAACAGACCTGGAGTTGTGTTTTGTTTCATTCACACATGTTTGATTAATCCTACATTCTACATCTCCAGAAAAACACAACTCCAGGTCTGTTTGTGATGAGGAAACAACATTATAACATAGATCAGAAAATGGCGTAATATGGGCCCTTTAAACAATATATCACACTTCAAAATATGTTACTGTGACAGGCCTAATCTGCACCTTTGGGAGGATTTCACTAAGAAAACATCCGGTGAAAGCCAGTGATAAATTCAAACACAGTAGTGATAGTTGTGGTGCAAAAATAGTTGGACAAATAAAGTGGCTTTCCATGATGTGTGTTTGGGCCTATCTGACTTCCCCCTCGGTTTCCTCTTCTTTGTGAGTTCAACAGTTGCCTGGAAACGTAATGACTTATACCTTGGTCACAACAACAAAATGCTACTTGCAAGTCTGATCACCTCAAACAAAACATTAAAGCCACAGTAGGTAACTTTTAAGCCATAAAATAGACTCTTTCATTTTGATTGTGACAGAAAAACATGCATCCTTACTCTTGAGCGGCTTGCATGTCCACAAACCTGACTAATTTGGCAAAGACTAGCCTCCTCCTGCTTGTTTCCATGGAAATAATGTTCCGAAGTATGGTTTTAACTTTCTATTTATATGAAATCAGGCAGGTGACGTGCCACCTCCAGAAAGTTACATAGTGTTGCTTTGAGGTTATGGGTTTCAGAATGACAAATTAGCACTTTTACATTGGCAATTAACAATTCAAAACTAAATATGACATCTTCTGAATGATGAAAAGTCCCTAAAATGGCGCCTGTAAAGAGTAAGCTGGACCCCTGCACAGGACACAGTGACAGGAGCCTAGTTCAGAGCCAGATCTCAGCCTCGTGAACATTGTCCTGCCGTCGCTTTAGTTGGTCTCTGCACAGATTGATTTCTGAGTGGTTCACATCACGCGCCGCTGCTCATCGGAATGACATGTGCCCTCTGAACTTTGACCTCTGCGGCTGAAACTGAGAGGAGCTGGAGGCAACACGGTCAATGAGAGAAGCCAGGCCGATAGAAGCGCTCACAATAAAAATACAATTTAAAATCTTCAACAGCAATGTCCAAACGCAAGACTGTGTGATGTTTGATCACCATGGCGATTATTACAATACTGTAGAGTAGTAGACACAGCAAGTTCAGTTAAAGGTGCGCGCTTCCATAGAGATGTTATGGCTGAAATGTTCCACACTATGAGAATAAACTAATTAATCTAGTAGAACAATATAGTATTATATTGTTTAAGAAGCTTTTCAGGCCAATCACGTCTGATGTGTGCTGTCTGCATCTAAAAATAAAGCATTATCTTGGCCCAGAATCAGGAAGTGCACAGTTGGTGTTGGTGACATTACTTTACTCTGGCCTAGGAAAGTTGTGAAACGCTCTTATAAATAAATGTATTCCGCTGTATGATCAGGATGCTGGGAATGTATAAGGTAAGTGAGGAGTAACTTTGGACAACTGCAAACGGTTTAAAATGAACTATGCAAATTATGTCTGTAAATATGTGCATTTTAAACGCTTGGCCTTGAAAATCGATAAATATTCTAGTTTCTTCTGTGCACAAACCACAAAACTATCGTAGCAACAACTTTACAGGCTGATTTTTATCCTAAAGAGAATAGAAAATGTTTGTAATGAAAAGGAACAGAGCCAAAAGATACTAAACGACGTAAGGCCAGATGAAGTCATGCTAGATAAAACTTTGCACTGGAATTTTAGCGATAGCTACAAGTGGGGCATTCATGGGCTTCAACTTCCCATTTATCCATAGGTCCAGAATGAGGAAAAATCTGGAACACTGGCATAGTGATTAACAATTACAAAACAATATATTATATGTTTTGAATGGGTAAAAATCCTCAAAACGTTGCATGGATCACGAAGCTGGAACCAGGCGCCATTTTGAGGACTTTTCAACATTCTTTTTAGTTTTGAGTTACTAACTGCTATGGCAACGGAGCTCATTATATATCACTCTAAAACGTATTCACTTGTATCTACAGTAAAGTCCGCCACATACTACACGATAATTTGGGAACCGATTTGCTTCTCCCAGATTTTGGGGAGGCGGGATCTGACTTTGTGTCTCTGTGTGTGATTTTTAAGTCCTCGTGTGTGATGTCTGTGTGATTCTGAACTGCTCTGTCACATCGTAACCACAAACATCACCACGGGACCATAGAGGCATGAGATACAAACTCAAGAAATCGCAAAAAATAATGAGGTGACTTTATTATTCACCTCTTTCAAAGTTAAACTGTGTGTGCCCTCCGTAAATAACCCAAACCACAAAATAGTGTTATTGATTCAGTTTGAAGTGTTCTTTAAAAGTAAAAAGCCGAGAGTAGATCCTCATGTGTTTGTTTCAAGGAGAAGCTGCTGCAGATTAGCGATAGTGAATCTACTTTTGGTGTAGTTTATCTCGAGTCTTCAGCACAGCACAAAAGCATTTATCTGAACTACTGCACCACATATCGCAAATTATAATAACGGTTTTGACTTGCATCTAAAGCTAGAAGTGAAATGCTCTGATGTTTGGAACAGTTTAGAGTCTGAAATAGAGTCATTTCACTGTAGACAGGAAGAAACTGACAGATGCGCTATTCGACTTTTTTTTTTTTTTTTAGCTTGTGGTGTGAGGTCTCTTCGCTGCAGCCTTTGCACTCAGAGATATCAAATCCGATTCTTCTCGTGTCTGTGATCTGCGCTTTTTGTCGCATGTTCAAAAATTGTTTAAGACTGAAAAATGTAGTGTGTGGCGGGCTTAAAGTGACATGTTGCTGTTTATCTCAACTTGTTTGTGAGAATGTTTTGTACCGATTCAATCTGGCACATTTGCATGCAACAAAATAGATATAAAAAAACGTTTTAAGTTGGAATTTGGATGTTCATGGTTGATGTTTGATTTAATAATGCTCTGTCTTCGCTTTAAAAGGTCTTTTGGCATGTGTTTCATAGTCCGGATTCATGGAGTGCATTTTGAGGCCTTTTTCCCATTTAATAGATTTTTAAAAATTATTAATCACTATTGTAATGGTCCTAATTCATCATCCTTCTGAAACTCATGAACAGTCCAGATAACTATCCAAACGTGATTATGATTACTTCAACAGTCACGATTATTCTGAAGCATCGTTGCAGCCCCACAGTAGTGTCACTAAAACACTTGAGGAACTATACTGCACAAAACGAGTGGAGATCTGTGGTGGGACTTGGCATTACATTCTTTCTTTCTTGAAACCTGCCAAAGTCCTCTGTAGAACTCTGTGTGGGCAAGTGCTCCTGCTGCTGAGGCTATGGCTTTATTTCACAAACTCCAGACAAAGACAAGGATAATACAGGCAAAACCCACTCATTATAACGTAGTTTGAAAACCAGGCTGCTTTCAATTAACCAAATAGTATTTAAATATTTGAAGTAGTATGAAGTAAACAGCAACAACCATGCTGCCATGCACTCACAGAGAAACCATTACCTGTTTCTGTGTTAGTGAATGGACTAAGTCGACTAACAAAGGTTCTTACTGGACTAAACACATGTGCTACAGATCAAGTGGTCGACTGAAACAGGAGCAGGGCCAAAGCTCTCAAAACGATTACGTATCTCAGTGTATCTGACCCAAACTGCACTCTCAAGACTACACCTGCAGAGGGAGTTCATGCAAGGACTATTTATGCGGGAAAAAGTACTGGGAAACAATGTATTTATGTAAAGACAGATAAAACTTGTCAATCATGAGTCGAGTCTGCCTTTTTCCATATAAATACCAAAAAATACCAAATCTTCAAGCTCACTCACTTTTCTGCTGTTGTCCCACATGAATCCTTATCATCTAAATCAGACATGTCAAACTCAGGCCCATGGGCCAAATCTGACCCTCGATACAAATACATTTGGCCAGCGAGATCATATCAAACATGTATTAGAGCTGCCCGCCGGCCGTCGCGCCAGTATAGTGCATCCACCTCTAATACTATGAATCCCAGAATGCTTTGCAGATGTATTGGTGCCGGCCCCCACCACAATTTAATCCACTCCTTCTGAAAAACACACAGATGTCGTTGAAATTTTTCAATAAATATTTAATTTGGCCCTCAACTTAGTCACAGTTTTTAATTTTGACCCTCTGTGAATTTGAGTTTGACACCCCTGATCTAAATGTAACGATTAATTGACAAATACAAATTTTTGGTTGAATAAGACGCCATCAACCACTTAATGAAGTAAGAAGCCAACAACTGTGCCACCATGCAATAACAGGGAAACCATTACCTGCTCCATTAATGAGGGTTTTTTTTTTTAGCTTTCTACTATGTTACAACGTTGTTCCCTCATCAAAAACATGCCAGAGAAGGTTTTAGATGACATCCATGCATGTTTGACCTAGGCCCTATTCAAACCCCTCTTCACGGTTAACTGTAAGATCCTGTCCTATCCTCAGAACACAAGCCACGTCATCCATGCTCCCACACGACAATTCTCCATAAATATACAAACACGTGACACAAAACTGTACACAATAACTTGACAAACCTGATGTGATGTGCGGTAGCTTCATTAGCGGGACGCACGCTGTTTGCTCTGAAGGGGGAGTGACGCATGGAGAGCAAAGGAGCAATGGAGAGTGAAATTTGTAAAACATGTAAATACAATGTTTTTGTCTAATATAGTCATTTCAAAACAGGTTAATGTGGAGATCTACATATGTTAGATCTTACTTTATTCAAAAGTAGGTTTATTTTTAATGGCCCGTCTGAGATCCAGAATACAAATGTGTCACCGATGAACCTTCCCGAGTTCAGATGGGAGTGACTGACAGGTGGATTAGCCAATCAGGGACATGCATGGTCTGTTCGTATCAAAACAAATATGGCTGCTGACGAGAGAAGGACAAAACTATCAAAAGACTGAAAAACACTGTGGATTTCTGCAGAATCAATGAGAAAAGCACTAAACTCTGTCAAAATGGGGTATTACACTTTTATGAGGTATTAACTGCTAACACAGAACATATTTAGATCACCATGTTTCCTTTTATTGGATTGAAAATGCTATATTTGCAGAAAATAGCGTGTTAACATGGTCAATAAATTTTAGTTTTGTTTTAGACACTCTTCATTTTTGAGTCTCTTCTCCCTTTGCTCTTCGCGCTAACTCACTCCCCCTTCAGAGCGCTATCACAACACACCTGCAATGAAACTACTGCGCTAAACAGACTGATATTTCTACAGAATAATATACAGAGAGATATTACTCTAATATACACAGAGACATTATTCTGGACTAGTGGACGAGCTGTAATCGAACTTGTTGAGGCAAAGTGACCACAGTGTTTATCTTGTTTGAAAAGTGGAAATGCCAAGTTAATAATAACTCAACAATGCCTATAAAATATTGCACCATTTCTTCACACGTCTTGTTCAAACTTGCTCCGTCTCCTCCCTCTCCGTGTCTCTTTCTCTCATCCTTTATCTCGTTATAACACAAAACCCGACCAGGCTCAATAATGTCCAACAGAAAACACAGAAAGATAGTCATCTGCTGCTCACTACACATGTGGGTATGAGCCGGTAACACAATATGAGACAGAGAGGGGGAGGGAGACGAAGAGGGAGAGAGGAGAGAGTGAGGGAAACAGAGGAGAGGAGGAAGGAGAGAAAGAGGAGACGAGGGAGAGAGTGAGGATGAGAGACAGAGGGAGGAGGAAAGAGGGATTAAACATCCCATAGGGGGCATCGGTTTGCTGAAATGGTAAGAAAAGGACCAGTGATTAGGGCTTGAGAGAAAGAAGAGACGCTTAAATGAATGTATTTTGATTTGCGATTTCACAAAATTGCAAGCCACAAAGTTTCTGGGGAGTTAGATACTGTGCTAGTTTTTGTGTTTAGTTGTTTTTTCCTCAGATAAAAGACTTCACCCGCTTTTTGTATATATCGATGAGGTCAAATTGAAAATGCTATTTGAATGATCGCAATTAGCAAAGCGCAAACACTGCAATTTTATCATGTTTTTTACTATTCTACTACTACTGCTACTGCTACTACTACTACTGCTACTACTACTACTACTACTACTACTACTAACTACAACAACAACTACTACCACTTACTACTACCACTACCATTACTACTGCTGCTACTATTACTACTACTACTACCACCACTGTCACTCCTATCACTACTACTAACACAAATACTACCACTATTACTACTACTACCACTACTACTGAACTACTGAACAGAACACTACTATATAAACACAAACTGCAGATCAAAAACTTGAATACTTGTCAACATTTTAACTTTTATCATATGTTAATTTTTTTTCAAATATGCCACATTTTCCTGGCGTTGGACAAGTCGATTTCTGTTCTATGCAAACACAATAGTGGTGTGGTAGTGGTTTAGCGAATTGTCTCTCCCTCTGCTAAAGATCGATTAGCCCCGAACGTCATGCGAGCTACAACTGCATTTGAACTTAACGGGGTCAATGTTACGAGAGGTCACTGTGAGATTCAATACATTTTTGCCTATGTAAACACACTGGTATATGGAGAATATGGAGAGAGAATACTGATTTTAAATGGAGACGTTTGCAACCTAGATCTGACTTTGACCATATGGGATCAAATATGAGCACTGAGAATGCGATTAGATTTGCGATTTATGTTTTAATACCAGTTAAAAGTTCACATTTTAAACAGGTCCAGAAGAATTGTCAAAAAAACTGAAATCTGAACTGACAAACTAACACAAGAATCCCATTTCAGACCATGTTTGTACAGATTTAAACTGCAGGGTGAGCAGTTTTATGCACAAGACAGGAGATGTTGTTTGTGGAGGTAATGATGGTACTTCACAAACTGCAGACTTTGCGATTTGCTAATTGGGTCCATTCACATTGCGACTTCGATTTGATTGCAGTTAATCTCATCTTAATCCAGGTTTAAGGTTTTACTGCAGAAGACTTAAAGAAATGTAGCGTAGTTGCAAATAATTGTTTTGATATTTGGCTATGAGGTGTTTATTGGTGACATTTTGGCGAAAATGAAAATGCAACTGCTATTTATGCCTAATGTCAACGGATTGCGGCCACGAACTGAACTGTATTAGCACAAAAGTACACAAAAGTACACAACAGAACACTACCTCAGAGGCAGCGAGTTGTGTTTGCAGAAGTAAACATGGCCCAGAGTCGTCTCAGTCTTGGAGCATTCGCGTCTATTTCAAGTTATTTGAGCATCCGGGGCCAACATTTACTTAATCGAGTGATTTTGCGAAGCGTATCAAGAAGGAAGAGGGCAAGGATTTCGGTTATGGCGGTCTGTGTGATGGATGAGGAGTCGCTTGAGTGTGAGTCAGGTACGCTTAATGCTTCGCTCCGCCGATTCCTTGGCAATTTCCTCGAATACCGCCCGATTACGGTATGACCCCTCGATTTTGGCTTGAACTGACTGGTCCTCCCCATGTATTAATGAGCTCCGCAGCATCTTCTTTTCTCCATGGACTGCTCTCGTCTCGTCTTGTTCACGCGCTCGGATCTACTGGCTCAGAATTGTGTCGGAAAATTTCAGATACAGGTCACATATGGGTAAAAAATGGGTGGCCTGCAGTGTGAGCGTCGCCTTTGAGGAGTTTTCACTATTCAAAAACATGTAGATGATGTTGTTTTGTGTCATGTTTGACGTGGTCGACTGACAAATGCCAAAGGTCCTGTATTTTTCCCCGTTCTGAAACCCATGGACACAGACATTCAGCATCTACAACATTTCTCGTCATCAAAATGATTTCACGGTTCACTCCCTCACTGAAAAACACACAAATTAGACACTATTTTCACTCTCTCTCACGTTCTCTCTCTTTCCCTCCATCTCTGTTTCTCTCTCTCTCTCACTTTCCATCTCTCTCTCACTTTGTTTCTCTATTTCTCTCTATACATCTCCCTCTTTGTCCCTCTCTTTCTCCCCTTCCCCTTCTCTCCCTTTCTTTTTTTCTCCCTCCCTCCCTTTCTCTCATATGTTCTCACTTTCTCTCATTCTCTCCCTCTTCCTCCCTTTATCCCTCTCTTGCTCTTCTCGCTACCCTTCATCTCTCTCTCTCTCCATCCCTTTCTCTCTCTCACACAAATTTTCTCCCTCCCTTTCTCTCTCTTACACTCTCACTTTCTCTCGCTCTCTCCCTCTTCCTCTCTCTCGTTATATCTCTCGCTTTCTCTTCTAGCTCCCACTCATTCTCTCTATCTCTTGCTCTTTCTCTGTCTCTCTTTCTCTCCCATCCCTCTCTTCTCGCTCCCTCTCTCTCTCTATCTCACACAGTTTCTCCCTCCCTTTCTCTCTCTGATGCTCTCACTTTATCTCACTCTCTCTTCCTCTCTGTATCTCTCCCTTGCTCTTCTCGCTCCCACTCATTCTCTCTCTCCTTCTCTTCTCTCTTCCCCTCTTCCTCTCTTCCCCTCTTCCTCTCTTCCCCTCTTCCCCTCTTCCTCTCTGTCCGCTCCTACAGCCACATTTCCTGGTAATTATTCCTTTATGACAGCCATCACACACAGAGCCCATATTGATGTAATGACATATAATGTATTGATTTCTCGTATGTGACCCACAGAATGTGCAGTTGTCCATAAAGGATGTGAGCACAGACGAGCGGCAGAGTGACTAAAGGCTTGTTACTGGAAAGGGGCTGCTTTTCAAACTGTGGCCCGCGTACTACGAGTGGAATCAACCATTTGTAACTGACAGTTCTTGGTTTAGTTTTGGTTTATTAATGTCACTTTTCTGGTGGGAGTGTGGACGTAGCGCCTCTTTAATCCTGGTTTAGTATCAGTTTTAGTCCTGCTGTACCTGATTTTGTCGTAAAACATGAACTAGTCTGTCGTTAAATGGTTTGCACTGGTCAAAACATATTCCTCACTTACTTTATGCATTCAGAGCATCCTAGTTATTCACCATGATGAGTTTATAAGCACTATTCAGACAGGAGATGTTGTTATTTGTGGAGGTAATGAATGGTACTTCACAAACTGAAGACTTTAGGATTTGCTAATTGGGTCCATTCAAATTGCGACTTTGATTTGATTGCAATTAATCTCATCTTAATCCAAGTTTTAGGTTTTACTGCAGAAGAGTTTAGGAAATGTAGTGTAGTTGCAAATAATATTTTTGATATTTGGGTTTGAGCTGTTTATTGGTGACATTTTGGCTACGTTCACACTGCAGGGTATGTGGCCCAATGCAGATTTTGTACATAGTGGGAGCGTGTACATAGTTTAATTTCCCTCTTTAATTTTAGTCTTACCTGACTACAACTAGCATGCTAACCATGCACTTCCTGCTCCTCAGACCAAAAAAACACTTTATATTTAGATGCAGACTTAAGATTGATTTCAAAAACTTCTTATACTGTATATCTGTACTGCGGCATAACTAATTGTGCGCAAATACATGGGGAAAAAAAACGGGTACAGGCCTTTTAATGCCATACTGTGGAAAATTCCAGACAAAACATAATAATGTCACATCAAAAAGCTACATAGTTGAGTTTTAAATAGCACTGATTAAAAAAGTGTCTTGTGTATGTTTAGGAAATTAATATTGAAACCATTTTTATGTGTTTTAAATGAGAAAAAAGCGACGTGTGTGTATATATATAGTTAATGTTTGTAAGTTATACCCTATATGATATAAAAGTATGTATTATTTCACATTAGTAGTATTTGATGAGCCGTGTACGCTCCCCTGTATCGCGTGGCTTCTTTTCATAGTGTAAGAGTGCATTTAACCATAAGGGCCGATCAGCAGTGACAGACGCCTTTATTGGACATATAGATGTGAGTGCAGATTCTTGCTCAGAGCCATACAAAGTCATGACATTCACGCCTCATTGGAGACAATTGCATGCTCATTTTTCATAAAGACAAAAGGGGGGCTACGCTAACGGGGCTAGCCTGATGGATGCTATCTGAGTTTTTCCATATGCGGCCGCTAACATACGGCGTAGCTCGGAGCATTAGCGACACGCAAGACAGTGACGGTGCCAGGAGGAGGTTTCCTATAGGGGACAGTGGAGATGCACAGTGAAGTGTGAGGAGGGCAGAGGTCAGAGGTCAGAGGGCATTGAAGGAACAGATGTACGTGGAAAAAAAAATCTTGTACAGTTTCTAGGGAGGTGTTAGAGTTGTAAAGCTACGGAAATCCAGATAAGAACTGAGAATATGCAAGTACTATCACAAAATATTAGACTTTATGTTTAATTTTTTTCATGTATCTTTGTTTATACAGGAAGAGCCCAATGAGACACTCAGACTCTACTTTTCAAGAGCGCCCTGTACAGAAACACAAACAAACCAAGTAAATACATAGGTTCATTTAAAACATTAAAAACAGGAGCAGGTGTGATTATAAAAGTTTATCACCAGATTATTAAAAGTAGTTTTGTGGCGCCAAATTATCCAATTTTGCTTGTCCTTGAAATATATTCAATTTTCTGAGAAGCAAAACAGACAAAAACCCTTTTTCCATCTCAGTTCTGGTGCGGCCAGTCCTTAGATTTATACAATCATGAGATCTTGTATTAAAAGTTTCCGTATCAGTGTTCAACAAAAAGTGAGATATTCAGGCGGTCTATCGTCGTAGTCCCTTATAAATACATTTTATACAGTGTTGTTCGCTTCTGAATTGCATAAGTAGCTTAAGTGTCATTGATTTGTTTTTGATAAAAAAAGTCTGATATTTGATATAACTGGAGATATTTATATATATACTTTTTGACAAAGTTTAATAAAAAAAATAATTACTCGTCAAATGTGTCAAAATACAACAAGCAAAAACAACTTAAAGAAGAAAAACACAAAGGAAATCTGCCTTAAACGTTTTACTTAAAGCCGATATTACACTGTTTTCTGTTATAATGTTGTTTCCTCATCACAAACAGACCTGGAGTTGTGTTTTGTTTCATTCACACATGTTTAACACAGGCTGACGTCTTCTCTCAAACTGAAAACACTTTGTTCCACCTTGTGATGTCATCATGTGGTGATACAGGAAGTACTCCACTGTGTTTTTAAACTCCACACAACTTCACTACAATCATTTGGATCATTTCAGCCCTGGACTTACCGATCTCTACTAAAAGTAAAATGCAGCTGTTAACTTGAAAACTACCACTTCATGACATCACAAGGTGGAGCAGAGCATTTGAGCTTTGGAAATGTAGACAGACTAATAATAAAGTGTCACTCAAACATGTGTGAATGAAACAAAACTCAAGTCCAGGTCTGTTTTCCAGGCATTAAAACACAGCTAACAGCTCACAAGAGTCAGTTTTGCGTAATATATGACCTTTAAAAAACTGTAAAATTTCTATCAGATATAATTACAATATATTTAGTTTGTTGTGATATCAGTTTTTGCATTAGCCGACATTGTGATATATCCTGTCTGAAATGTTGTTGAAGTATTGCTTTCCCCAACTATGATTTTGTCTGAAATTATTCTTGTTGAAGTTATTGCCTTGACACCCGTGGATCATTACGATATAATCAGGACATTTTAAATCGTAATATTGATCTAAAACAACTTAACGTCGCAGTTAAAGTTATGACAACAAAGCGCCACCTGCTGTTGATTAAAGTGATTAAAAATGGCTCAAACATGCACAAATCACTCCAGAAACAACTTCAGGTACGTAAATGCTGAGGGGAAATGACTCTAACACGGTTAAAACCTCTGAAAAGTCGATTTTGCAGAGTAAGTCTCCTTTAAAGCTTGTACTAAGTCTATAAATTGCAGTCATCATTCCCTTTTCAGAAATGTTGATGTTAATACCCTTCCTCAAATCTCCGAGTCGTGATTCATGCCCTTTCGTCCCCCTGAGCTCGCAGCATGTGTTGTGGTTTGGTAACTGTCCTGGTTACTATATAACCGTATCCGGCCGCTCCTTCCACTTCATGCTTGAACGGTCCGTCCACTGCATTCGGGCCGCGCTGACGAGAGCCAACCTGACAGCTCTGTGCGGTCAGACAAGAGAAAGAGAGAGGAGGAGAGATGGAGAGGAGAGAGGGAGAGAGAGGGAGAGAGTGAGGGAGAGAGAAAGAGAAGGGGGAGAGAGAGGGAGTGGGAGAGAGAGAAAGAGAGGGGGGAGGGGGAAAGAGAAAGAGAGGGAGGGAGAGAGGGAAAAAGAGAAAAAGAAAGGGGAGAGATATAGAGAGGGGGAGAGAGAGGGGGGAAAAATGAGAGAGCGACAGGGGGCAGAGAGGGGGAGACAGAGAGAGAGTAGGGGAGAGAGGGGATGGGAGAGAGGGGGAGGGGGGAGAGAGAGAAAGGGGGGAGGGAGAAAGAGAGGGAGGGGAGAGGGAGAGAATGAGTAGGAGAGAGAGAGAGGGGGAAGAGGGAAAAAAATGAGGAGAGAAGGGGGGAGAAAGGGGGAGAGAGGGAGAGAGGAGGGAGGGGGAGAGAAGTGGAGAGAGAAGGAGAGAGAGGAAGAGAGAGAGAGGGACTGAACCAGGGCTAAATCAGGATTAAACCAAAACTAAACCAGGACTAAAAATAGGACTAAATCAGGACTAAAGAGGGACTAAACCCAGAATTGTATTGAATTGATTTGTGTGAATTTAATGTCTTTCTTATTCTGTAAAGCACTTGAATTACCTTGTGTACGAATTGCGCTGTACAAATAAACTTGCCCTGCCTAAAACAGGACTAAACCAGGCTAAATCTGGGGCTCTAGAGAAACAAAGACGAATTCATAAAAACACAGGTAAAGAGACAAAAACACCAGGAGTAAAAACCAGGTCTAAAACCAGGTCCCCACCAGGTCTAAACCAGGATTAAACTAGGACTTAATCTGGTCTTCAAGAACAGTCAAAACTCCTGTCAAAGGCTAAATGAAAGTTGTCACTATTTTCTGTCTAAAAATCAATACTCGTCTTCAGTTTCTACTGTTTTTGTGAGTGGTGAAAAGAGCTGACAGTCCTGCCTCAGCCCTCAGACTAATCACAGCTCAAATGACTATGGACCAAACCAGGACTAAACCAGGACTGAACCAGGACTGAACCAGGATTAAACCAGGACTGAACCAGGACTAAACCAGGTCTAAACCAGGTCTAAACCAGGTCTAAACCAGGTCTAAACCAGGACTAAACCAGGACTAAACCAGGTCTAAACCAGGTCTAAACCAGGTCTAAACCAGGTCTAAACCAGGACTAAACCAGGTCTAAACCAGGACTAAACCAGGTCTAAACCGGGACTAAACCGGGACCAAACCAGGACCAAAATGGGACGAAACCAGGACTAAACCAGAACTGAATCAGGGCTGGATCAGGATTAAACAATTCTGGATTAATATATATTCATTTAAACCAGCTTTAAATCAGGACAAAAAAAGACTGGTTTGTTGAATTACCCATATTTATCTAGAACACCAGACTAAACTGGGTCTAAACCAGAACTGAATCAGGACTGAACCAAGACTAAAGCAAGACTAAACCAGGAATAATGCAAGACTAAACCCAGACCCCAGACTAAGCACTAGACAAGGACTGAACCAGGTACAATCTAAGTTTATTTTCTGAAACAAAACCCTATATTATATTATTATCATGGTCTCTAGTTGTCTATATGGCAAAATTCTGGTTTATTCCTGGATTAGTGCTGGTTTAGTACTAGTTTAGTCCCGGTTTAGTCCCGGTTTAGTCCTGGTTTATTTCTGGATTAGGCCTGGTTTATTTCTGGACTAGTCCTGGTTTAGTACTAGTTTAATCCCGGTTTAGTCCTGGTTTATTTCTGGATTAGTCCTGGTTTATTTCTGGACTAGTCCTGGTTTATTTCTGGATTAGTCCTGGTTTCGTCTTCAAATTTTCATCTTCTTTATCACTTTTACCTTACTTCTTGATCAGTACGATCTAGTGTTATTTTCTCAAACAAAACCCTGTATTATATGATATTATGATGGTAATTACAGTTGTCTGTATATGGCTAAGTCAGCAAACAGTGACGATGCGGTAAAGCCTGGATCCTTGGGTGTGCTAAATTTGTACAGCGTCTATAAATAGCTCATCTGGAGAGGATTCATGCTCTGTACTTGTGCTTAGCAACGAGGCTCCCATCCCTCACTTGGCCAATGCACTCATATCATTTAGACTGGGTTTTTGGGTCCACTGCCAATTTCTTCAATTAAAATCTGGCATTTCAAAAAGAAGAGAAGAGGGAAGATGAATTAGTAGCGTTAGCAAAACCACATGTGCATTGGTGGTGTATGGGGTGTTGATATAAGGGAGGAAATGCCATCTAGTGGACACAAAGAGCAATGGCTCAAGAGAAAATTTGGATCAAAATGTGCATGTTAAGAAATGGGTTCGGTCCGGGTTCGGTACCTGGTTCAGTCCTGGTTTGGACTTGGTTTAATCCTGGTTTAGTCCTAGTTTAGACCTGGTTTAGTCCTGGTTTAGTCCTGGTTCAGTCCTGGTTTAGTCCTGATTTAAGTCTCATTTAGACCAGGTTTATTTGGTTCTGATTTAGTCCTAATTTGGACGTGCTTAGTCCTGGAGAAAGAACTACAAGCTCCTACAATAGTTTCTATGGTGATCGTCACCAATTCATCCTAAGATAGGTACATGGTAGTCCTGGTTCGGTCATGGTTAAATGCATTTTCAGTCCTGGTTCAGACATAAGTAGATATAATTGTTGTTTAAAAAGCCAAATTGCATTTTTCGAAATCAGGCCTAAACAAATACAAATCTTTAGATGTTTCTACACACTGTTGCTATGGAAACGTTCAAACTTAACTGTTGCTGTTGTATTTGCACTTCAGACGTGCATTTTATTAAGAAAGCCAAAAATGAGGTAAGAAATTTAAAGATTTAAGCAATTTAAGGTTGATTTAAAGGATTTTAGAAGCACTATTTATACAGAATTAGCATAGACAGAGTTAGTTCAGTCAAGTTCAACATCATGACTGGTGTTTGTGAGACAGTTTTACATGGTTACAATGACAACAAGGTCAAAATTTCATGCAATTATTTGCTAAACCCTAAAATATATAGAAAGTGTTTTAATTGTAGCCACTTATTATGTGTTACTGAAATAAAGCTATATATTGTGACGTTAAGGGTTGAATGAATATATGTGTAAAACTATGCACAGTATTATTCCGTCAAACGAGGTCATAATTTTAAAAAAACATGAAAGCCTGTCACATACATTGAGACCTACATTCTCTAGATAGGTCAGTGCAATTATCAAACTTTAATTGAGATTGAGATTTTAATGGTCCATTATGGTCAGTTTGGGTCTTTTTAATGGAGATGTCCACGGTCGATCCTCTGTGGTTTGGAGCAGACGAAGGAGTTTGGATAAAGAAATTTGACTTTTTTTTGTAATAATAACACTGATTAAAAATCTATATTGGTTATGTTTGGGAAATTAATATTGAAAGCCATTTATTTATTTGTTTTAATCAGACAAAATAAAATTAAATTGAAAAGAGAAATAATTCAGTATAAGAAATAAATGTGATTCAGGTTTTTAGCATATTGCCCATATCTCTAGTAGGCTGCAAGATGAATCGTAATCAAAATCACTATTTAAATGGACACAATTAGTAAATCTCAAAGGCTGCAGTTTTTGATGTACCATAATTCACTCCACAAACAAAATCTGCTGTCTTGTTCTGCATAAAAACTGCTACGCCTGTAGTTTAGAGCTATACAAATATCTTGTGTTAGTTTGTCAGGTCATATTTCAATCTTCTTGTCAATTTTGGATGTGTTTAAAATGCGAACTTTGACCAGAATCCAATATTTAAAACATATATTGCAAATCTAATCGCAGTGCTATTTATTCACAAATCTTTCACAAAACTTTTCTTTCTGTTATTTCTAGGAGAGCCTGTCCACTGCACGGCTCTGACTTTCTTGAGGAATGCCACCGCATGTCACTCCAAAACCTGCTGCACTTGGCCCCGATCATGAACATCAGTGATGACATCGCCTGTTCCCTCAGCGTCGACGTCGACCTCTCCTCTTTACCCGCCGACGTCCGCGGCACCTCTCGTCACCTAGCAACCCGCCATCACGAACTGGGCAAGTGCCAGCTGCTGACCGCACTTAGCATTAACAGCGTCGGAAGAGATGTTGACGAATTGGAGCAGCTCAAATGCAACATTGAGAACCAGTTGGAGGAGCGCCAGGCATATGCTAAATTTATCAGCGAATGTGTCAAGTTTAAAGAAGATTTTGATCAATTTGCACGTGATGATGTATATGCAGAATTGAAGAAAGAGCAACAGCTAACCAATGAGATAATTAGCCACTTGAGAAATCACATCGTCGTCCTTCAAGTTCAACTGGATTCACTAAGAGACATTTATAGTCACCTCTATACGGATTTTCAAGACAAATCCGAAGCGATTAAGCTAATAGCTAACTGCATGACGCACAGTGATTTGCAAGAAAGTCCACAAACTGAACCAAAACAACAGCACGTTAGCTACGATCAGTGGAAGTCCGAATGCAACAAGCTACAAAAAACATGTGACAATTTACTCAAAAAGTCAACGGACTTGCGTCGAAATGTTCAGTTCACATTGAGGAATTTAAAAAATGCGGGCAATCTTCAACAGTTACAAACCAGCAAAGTGATGAGGAAACAAATCCATGATATGAGAAAGAAGGAACAGCAGATGTGGTGGAAGCTACAGGAAGCGCAATACGAAATGGACGACCTTACAAAAATGTCACAAAAGGTGTCTGCGCAAATGAAGAAGTGCGAGGCGAGAGTAAGTCAAAACGCAAACAATTTGGATCTTCTGAACCAGAGACACGGCAACGAACTGTGCAAAGATCAAGCACATGATAGTCTAACGCTGCAAAAGTATGATTTATGCCTGATGAAGATCAGGCTGGAGAGGATGAACAGGCAAGTCCACACCAAGATGGAGGACGTGAGAAGGCGTATCCCGGTTCTACGAAGAGAGCTAGAGGCACAAGGGAAGGCTCTACAGACAGAACTCAAGTGTAAAAACTTGTACCAAAGTGTAGTACCGCTCCATGAGCCTTCAGTCGAACCAACGAACAAAGGTACAGGAGCAGAACAACACAGCAGAACCATGGATGATGTTAATAAAACAAACTGAACAAGCAGCTCACAAGATACTGTGCATCATTGATATTTTACAGTTTTTAGGTGCATTATATAGCTTTTCTGGTGAGGGGTCTGCCACCTGTTTGTTTCCATGGAAATGTTTTTGGTTTGGCTGGGATGTTCCACAGTATGGCATTCAACTAATGAACTATTGCAAAAATATAGACATGATATCAAGGGCACTTGGAGGATAATTAATAATGTTATTAATAATCATAAAGATAGAGATTTCCCAATATGTATCAAACATAATAATACAACAATAGAAAATAAAGAGGACATTGTTAATGTCTTTAACCAGTATTTCATTAATATTGGTCCAAGTTTGGCAGATGAGCTGCCGAAGGTTAGTGAGAAAAACATCCAATCTAATGCAAGCATGTCCCAACTGTGGCCCGGGGGCCAAATGTGGCTCTCAGACCTACTTTTTCTTGGCCTTCAAGCTTTCAATTGGCCCATATTACCTTAAACAGTACTTTTTACTGTATATTTCTGAAAATCTACTTTAACAAGACCATATCAAATATTGAATGTGTCCCATTGAGGATGTAGCTCAAAGGTCTAGTGGTTCAGTCTAACTTGCAATAATCACACAGATTTTAAGTATTCACTGTATTGGCAACCAGTCTATGGCCCTAAATCGTCCCTCAGCTTTGTCTGTGTTTTTGTATGTGGCCCTTAATGAGAAAGGTTTGGACACCCCTGAACTACTGTATCTTGCAGTTATTGTTTTTTATTGCCTTGAGAATTATACATTCTTATTGTGAGCTGGCTCACCTCTCCACAGAGCTGACCTGTAACTTGGCTTGGTGATGTCAACTGCTTGCGTCCATGTTTAATGCCCTTCTTATAACTTACAGAGCCACATACCAAATAAACTTGGATTTATTTCACAGCAATAGCCATCTCCTGTGTGTACACTCTTGAGAAGTACAAACAACAGATCAAATTTACATGTTTAAAAAATTGTGTAATATGAAAAAAAAGCTTGCAATTAAATTGATAAAACATTTAAAATCATAATAACTTTTGATTAATATTTACAATCCCCCACTGGAAAGTCATTGTTCAAAGAAAAATGAGAAGACTTCAAGTAATCACATAATTACTGAATCAGCAGCAGTTATTATATGGATTAAGGTTAACTAAGCAAAGCGCAGTGGCTAAAAGCTTGGGTCCTCACATACATATTCATTATGCCAAGAAATTCTGGAAATATGTTTGCATAAAATGGTCAGCAGCATCAAAATAAAACGAAAGGTAAAGGGATAATCCACCCATTCCCACATGCAATTTGAATACTTTTTCCCATTCAGAAGATAAAATGCTTGTTTTAAAATGTTAATCGCTACAGCAACGGTCCTTCATTTTTCTCCACGTCAATTTTCTTACCTTTCTTGGGCTGTGGAGGCAGATCTGGAGGTTGTTCAAACTTTAGCGTCTGTTTCAGGGCATCTGTAGAGATCTTTGTCCCGGAGAAGATTCCCGATGGAAAAGAACTCTGAGCTTTAGTCTGAGTCTACAGGAGGTGACAAATTATGTATAACTCATTCATTACTTGACTTAAATTATGCTAAAATTATATAAAGTAAATAAATGTTAGTAAAACAACTCTGATATTCGCAATTGTAAAAGAAAATAAGTAGGGCCTATTGGAAATCAATTATGACAGATCATATTATTGGAATAAATAACAACATCTCTGAACCACTGAGTATAGATCAAATGAAATTAGAGTAAAAATGTTAAAAACTGTGATAAAAATGAACTTGGCACTGATCACATACATGCTATACCTTACAAATTGCAAACAAAAGTCCAAAAAAGTCATACAAAAATTATATAGAGGGCACAAATTGACTCTATAAAATGTAAACACAGAAGAATGAGAATAGTATGATTTGAAATAACTTACTTTTCAATATAAATGTTGCTGTTACAAACCTGTGGAGTAGTTTTTGCTGTGTCCTCTTTCTTCTCTTCAGCTGGACTGTTGTGGGTCCCCAGTAGAGCGGGGGGTTTGTCTGTCAGGAGCCCGGGGAGAGGAGCCTGCTGGCGGCCACTGGGCTCGAACCTCACGGCCTCCTGGTGGAGCTTCTGTCGGACGTGTTTTATTTTACCAACCATTTTTTATTTTCACTCTAAACTCTGCCAAAACACAACAAAACAACCCACTGTCAAGAACCTAGAAGAACCACATGTGTTTTTGTCAAGTGAAAAAAATGAACTTGTTAATACCGGAAGTAGAATGAATGTGTCATATGCGTTTGCTAAAATAACAATAAAATTATGACTAATGGAGATACTTACCTTGAGAATGCATGTATTAAGTATATGTAAAATGTGTAACGTATCTTTGTTCAAGTTCAAGCACAAAAAGTGTGAAAAAAGAGTTTTTAATATGAAAAACACGAGGAAGTGCTAGCGCTGTTAGCTTCTAGCTCAAAAGCTGTTCTGGCGGTGCAACACTTTTAGATTCCCGGAGGAACGCAATCGGTATAAAGAAAAGTTCCGCTTCACAGTTAGTGCTTTTTAATTATCTATTTTTGTAATATATATATATCGCTTTGTAAATTACATTTTATCCTTGCTACATTTTCATAGCATTTTGACAACTTACCAATATATAACAGTAAGACATTTCAGACTATATTAGAAAAAGTAAGTAGGCTTAAAAACTGCCTTCTATGGTAATTTTATCATCAAATTTCAGTTACACCCTTACACCAGCTGTATTCCCAACCACATTCAAAATCAAAATTAATATTTATTTACTTTTTGTTGCAAATAATATGACACTTTCCACAATAAAAACAAATAAAGACACTAATTAAACATTGTACATGGGTTTATACAAAAATAGACATATCAAAACACAATTGCACTATAGGTAATACAGTATGTACAGCACAGCTCACAAAACAATACAATGACATATAAAGGGCTAAAAATGACAGGTAGGAAATCATCTTATGTAATCAAAAATAGGTCCAACAACAGTCATTTTGTCATTAAAATAAACATATGTCTTATGTTAGTAATGAAGCAAAACTATGGAATAAAATGTCAGTGAAGTAGTGCTATTTTATGATAAATACTGATGGAGTGGTACCTAAACCTATTTGTGGCACATTTGTTAACACAAAGCTATTTTACAATCATATATATTTTCATACTACTAATAATTAATACAGCAACTAATTTAAAATACATTAAGTCACAGCCCACAACATGCAAACACAACACATTTGGCAGTATTATTTTACCACAACAAATAATGAGATGAGATATGAAATTTGAAGGTGATTTATACAGAGGAAACAAGGGTAAACAGACTAAACCCTCCTTGAATGGGGACAGAATGCACATTTAGGACTAGACGTGACTAACTACAACTATGTCATCTACTGAAATATAACCAAACTGGAATGAAAATAGCACTGAAAATAATAAATATTAAGTTAAGGGCATGTATTTTGAAGTAGGATTCTGAAATAAATATATATATAACATAAATGCCTAGCTTTTGCAAATGGGACAAATTTCTTATTTCTTCATGTATAAGCTAGAAAAAATATGTTATTTATGATAAATATGATGTTTTCTAATGAAAACATGCAACTCAAATAAGGTCAAATAACAAAACAAGTAAACAATTAAAATAAATAAATTTAAACTAGATTTGAAATGTTTGCAGTTGCAGTTTCTCAGAAATACCTGAAAAACAACTTCTTACTGTGAACAGGCTTGCCTCTCCACAGATCTGACCTGTCACAAATGCTTGTCTGTACTGTGAAATATTCCAGGCAAAGCAAAACATCTCCATGGAGACAAGCAGTTGGTGGACCCTCCACCAGATAAGTTAAATTATGTGTCAACTGCAGTTTCCAGTACAGGGGTCCTGGGTTGATTATCATGATTGTTTTAGGGGGCCTCAGAAAACCTCTTACATCAAATCATGGATAAACTTTAGCTAGTTTTTGGTACAGTGTTTTCAGCTGTCAGTATTTAAAGGTTCTGTATCTGATTTTGTATTTCCATATATTTGAGCAAAATTTGTCTTGTCACAGTACAGATATATTGTATAAGCAGCTCGATTATAAAGTGTTTTGTTGTCCGAGAATCAGGAAGTGTTCGGTTAGCATACTAGTTGTCGCTAGCTTTACCATGAAAACAAAACTCCACTCTGGTCTACACTCATTGTGGTGAATAATCAGGATGCTCGGAATGCTTAAGGTAAGTGAGGAATAACTTTGTACCACTAGTTCTGTTTTTCATCTTTTTAAGACAGTAAAAATCAGGCCTTTAAACTACCAAATATATAACGTTTTCACATTTTCTACAGCGCAGTGATGCGAATGTGCACGAACAGCGAGGACGGAGGGATGCTGGTTCCATCTTTAGACAGCAGGTGTATGTGGCGGTAACCTGAGGACACAGAACAAAAGGTTAGCCTCCTCTCCTCCACATTGTACACCTGACATTTAGCGCGTATGCTAATAACGTCCCCGCGCACCTGGAGAACTCTGGGTAAAATTAGACCCACAAGACGGATGCTAGTGCCTTTTAGCCCACGTGTGAAACAAAGCGGTCAGCAGTGCAAAAACAGCAGGGCAGAAGGGGAAAACGCTGACTTAGCTAGCAAGGCATAAAATTATTCAGTAATAGATTATATCCCGACATAATGTGCTGCAGACACGGCAAAATTAAAAATAATGGCTAAAATGTATGAGAGGAAATGTAGTGACGAATGGAAACCGACACATGAAGGAATATTTCAAAAGCTCTAAATATGGTCTCGTTCCAATTACGGCTATAACGAATGATTGTTTTAGTAGTCGACTAGTCAGCAGTTATTTTTTTAGACTGCTGTTGACTAGATAATATTTATTCTGTTTTGCTTATGAGGAAAAAATAATAGGTTTAAAGAGAAAATGAACAGTTTGGGAGGGCATCTGACACACAGGGATATAGACTGTTATTACCTTGTTGCATGCAGCTCAGTGGCAGAGTGTACTGGCCGACAAAGTCATTTTTTGAGGTCTTGTCGTAATCCTCCACCACAAATCGAACCAGAGCCAACTCCGGTGCGTGAATAGTGAAGCGAAGAGTGTCATACCAAACAGGGTTAAAACCTGTAAGAAAAATACAAATATTCAATTCTTTCAATTCAATTCAGCAGCTATAAATTGAAAAAAATCACATTTCAGAGCATGTTTGTACAGATCTAAACTACAGGACAAACTGGATATCTTTTTTGTTTTGTGGAGGAATTTACTTGACTTCAAATATTGCAGATTTGCTAATTGTATCCATTCAACTTGTGATTTTGATTAGATGAGCAACGATTAACTGCGATTAACTTGGAGCCCCAGTTGAAATTTCCTTTTGGCAGTGCATTTCATGAATAGTTAACATTACACTCTGCTTGTATCATACTCTTTGTCCTGGGCAAGACCTGGTTTAGTCCTGAGTTTGACCTAGTGTAGTCAATGTTTGGGTCATGGTTTAGTCCTGACTAAGACCTGGTTTAGTCCTTGTTTAGTCCTGGTTTAGTCCCGACTTAAACCTGATTTATTTTGTGTCTAGTCCTGGTTAAGTCCTGACTAAAACCTGGTTTACTTCTTGTTTAGTCCTGGCTAAGAACTGGTGTAGTCTGGATTTAGTCCTTCGTTAGTCCTGGTTTAGTCCTAGTTTAGTCTTAGTTTAGCCCTGGTTTAAATCTGGTTTAGTCCTGAGTAAGACCTGGTTTAGTCCTGGCTTAGTCCTGGTTTATTCCTGGCTAAGACCTGATTTAATTCTTGTTTAGTCCTGGTTTAGTCCTGGTTTAGTCCTGGTTTAATCCTGGTTTAGTCCTGGTTTAGTCCTGGTTTAATCCTGGTTTAGTCCTGGTTTAGTCCTTGTTTAGTCTCGGTTTAGTCCTGGTTTAATCCTGGTTTAGTCCTGGTTTAGTCTCGATTTAGTCCCGGTTTAGTCCTGGTTTAGTACCGGTTTAGTCCCGGTTTAGTCCCAGTTTAGCCCTGGTTTAGTGCTGGTTTAGTCCTGCTTTAGTCCTGCTTTAGTCACATTTAGTCCTGGTTTAGTCCTGGTTTAGTCCTGGTTTAGTCCCGGTTTAGTCCCGGTTTAGTCCTGGTTTATTCCTGCTTTAGTGTCAGTTTAGTCCTGGTTTAGTCCTGGTTTAGTCCTGGTTTAGTCCTGGTTTAGTCCCGGTTTAGTCCTGTAATGTAGTTTAACAAGTGGTTGTGGTAGTCCTGTACCATTGTTTTCGATCCACCTGGTCTCCTGTTTGTTCTGGTCCAGAGGGACTCCGTGTATCTCCACTCTCACCAGAGGGTCCACTATGGAGCCCTCCTTTATGTTCACTTTGGGCAGCTGCTGGCCACTGATCACCTGAAAACCACAAACCACAATATTTCGCTAACCTTGTACTATTTGAAAGCCAATACATCTATGTACATATTGATTTTGAGTACTTGAAGGCCCTGATTTTTTCCATGTATTTGAGAAAAATCTGTCTTGACCCAGTGCAGACATAATGTATAAGCAGCTCTTGAGGTCAAAATAAGTCTGCTACCTGCTGTCTACATCAAATCAGGAAGTGCACTATTAGGATACAAGTTGTTGTTAACTTTACCATGGCGGCAAAACTCCGCTCTTGTCTGTGAAAGTTGTGAAAAATGATTATAAAGCTTAAACTTAAACTCATCATAGTGAATAATTAGGATGCTTGGAATAAATTTGGTAAGTGAGGAATAACTTTATAATTTTTCACTGCAAAATTAAGCGTTTATCAAGTTTTTAAGACGGTAAAAATCAGGTACAGTGCCTTCAATTCATCTTTAATGTAAGACAAGATTTTTTTATGAATGTATAGATTAAATAAAGTGACCTGTATAGTGAGGATGAGTGGTTGGTATCCGTCCAGTTTCTGTGGATTGTCAGGGTCAAACCTCCTTTCAGCTTCTCTCATAAAACTGGGCTTCAGGACGTAACCACAGCCGCCATTTTGACTGAACAGCCCGTCGTTTAGGTCCATGCCTTCTCCAGCAGTTTGGAAATTCAACGCAACTACAAGAAAGCAAGGAACATATTTAGATTATCGCTCCATTATGGCTCCTCCTTATGGGAAGAAAGTTTAGTTCCTGGGTTAGACCTGGTTTAATTCTGGTTCAAAGTTTCAGAGCAAAGTTGATGTGTTAGAAGCAGGAAAAATCAATAAGGATGTTGAGCGATTTGGTTCAGTCCTGGTTCACTCCTGGTTTAGTCCTGGTTTAGTCCTGGTTTAGTCCTGGTCCAGTCCTGGTTTAGTCCTGGTTTAGTCCTGGTTCAGTCCTGGTCCAGTCCTGGTTCAGTCCTGTTTCAGTCCTGGTTCAGTCCTGGTTCAGTCCTGGTTTAGTCCTGGTTTAGTCCTGGTTCAGTCCTGGTTTAGTCCTGGTCCAGTCCTAGTTCAGACCTGGTTTAGTCCGGGTTCAGTCCTGGTTCAGTCCTGGTTTAGTCCTGGTCCAGTCCTGGTTCAGTCCTGGTTTAGTCCTGGTTTAGTCCTGGTTTAGTCCTGGTTCAGTCCTGGTTCAGTCCTGGTCCTGGTTTAGTCCTGGTTTAGTCCTGGTTTAGTCCTGGTTCAGTCCTGGTTCAGTCCTGGTTCAGTCCTGGTTTAGTCCTGGTTCAGTCCTAGTTCAGTCCTGGTCCAGTCCTAGTTCAGTCCTGGTTTAGTCCTGGTTCAGTCCTGGTTTAGTCCTGGTTCAGTCCTGGTTTAGTCCTGGTTTTGTCCTGGTTTAGTCCTGGTTTTGTCCTGGTTTAGTCCTAGTTCCATCCTGGTTTTGTCCTGGTTTAGTCCTGGTTCAGTCCTGGTTCAGTCCTGGTTTAGTCCTAGTTCCATCCTGGTTTTGTCCTGGTTTAGTCCTGGTTTAGTCCTGGTTCAGTCCTGGTTCAGTCCTGGTTTAGTCCTAGTTCCATCCTAGTTCAGACCTGGTTTAGTCCGGGTTCAGTCCTGGTTCAGTCCTGGTTTAGTCCTGGTCCAGTCCTAGTTCAGTCCTGGTTTAGTCCTGGTTCAGTCCTGGTTTAGTCCTGGTTAAGTCCTGGTTTAGTCCTGGTTTTGTCCTGGTTTAGTCCTGGTTCAGTCCTGGTTTAGTCCTGGTTTAGTCCTAGTTCAGTCCTGGTTTAGTCCTGGTTTTGTCCTGATTCAGTCCTGGTTCAGTCCTGGTTCAGTCCTAGTTCAGTCCTGGTTTAGTCCTGGTTTTGTCCTGGTTCAGTCCTGGTTCAGTCCTGGTTCAGTCCTAGTTCAGTCCTGGTTTAGTCCTGGTTTTGTCCTGGTTCAGTCCTGGTTCAGTCCTGGTTCAGTCCTGGTTTAGTCCTGGTTTAGTCCTGTTTTACCGATTTGGCAGCCGACATTCCACATTTCTTGGGGGTTGTAGTTGGAGGAGTCAGTTCTGAATCCGCTGGGGTAGACTCGGGTGAGCTGTCGGGCGTTATGGTACACGAACTCTGCTCCTGATAAACAAAGAGAAGGAAATAACAACATGGTGATTTTTGATATAAGATAAAGGATTTTTCTACTTGCTGGATCAGTCGTCCTGAAGACGTGACACAGGCTTCTGCTTTGTTAATATTTATATCCAGGCTCAAAACGGTTCTGTTTAGCTGTGCATGTGACTGAAAGGGTTTTATTCTGCACTCTTCTTCTATTTTAATGTTAATTTTACCATGATTATTTATGTGTTGATTAGTTTGTATTGTGATTTTAATGATTTATTATTCTATAAAGCACTTTGAATTACTTAGTTTAATTGTGCTGTACAAATAAGCAGCTGTGCTGAATGAAAACAGATAAAACCAGATCTAGAAATGGTAACAATAAATACATAAAAATAATAATATGATTGCTTTAATCTTTTTTTGTATGATACCATATGTGTATGATAAAGATGCTTAATGATGCAATAACTTTTCAGGTGGGAGGTCTACCACCAGCAGGACTCCGTGGAGAAGATGTTAATCTATCTGCCATTTATTCAGTTCAGTTTTTTGTCTTACTGCAAAAAAATAAAAAAAATAAATAAATACAATACAGTGAAAAACGGGGATTCTTACTCTGAGCATTCTCCACTGATCTGATTTGTAACGGCTGCTTGTTTCCACGGTGATGAATAAATTTAAGGACATTTTATGAAATATTCCAAGCAAATCGATAAAATATCCATGGAGACATGCAGGTGGCAAACCCTCCATCAGAAAAGTTACACAGTGCATATTTAAAGTGATAAATTGTAATAAAATGTTTGGAGATCGTAACACTAGTATTCATTGATTTGATGAGTCCAAATGCAGTTAAATAATCTTTTGATATTCAGATGATTTGAGACACTTAATGGGAAAAATGTAATGTAGTTTAACAAGTGACTATTACATGATCTTTATTTGAACTCTCGTACCAGCCTCCTTGAGCTGCTTCCGGGCTTTGGACTCGGTGAAAGAAGCGACTTCGTAAAACTTGGAGTGGATTCTGGAGTGTTTGAAGCTCCTGAAGTGAACGCTCTTACAGTAAACCACACAGTCCGACAGCTCCTTGGACAAACGCTGCTTCGACTTCTGCACAAACACACAGATATAACGCAAAATAATGAAACAAATGCACCAGAGCTGTCGTGACCCTGCAATTGAGAATTTCCAGGTTAGATAAAGGTTAAAGGTTAATGACACGTTAATAGACAAATTAACATAATTATATATAATACCAGATCACATGACTGCATCAGACAAAGGACGAGCGGCACCAAAACTGAGACGGGAATGAGGCTTTTAGCTGTTTTTCTTCACAAAAATGAAATACACTCCAAGGAAAAGCAAAACTGGATATTTTGGTGACACAATTTCATAATCTGGAAACAAACTTTTATACACACACCTGCACCTGTTTTTAATGTTTTATATGGACTTATACACTTTGTTGTTTGTTTTTCTGCTTGAATTATAAGGCACCCATGAAAAAGAAACTGAGAAAAGTGTTCTCATTGTTTCCCCTGTATAAATAAAGATAAAGACGATTTAAGACTGTGCTAAAATGTTTGCCTAGTTTTCCCAAGTATTAAAATTTTAGTGAAGTTAATTAAGCCCGATAACCACAAGCTGGTGACGGGCCTTTTAGTCTCGTTAGACAATTAAAACAGTGCTGCACTATAATTTGTCTAGTCATCTACACTACAGCCTTAAAAACTCACTACTTGGCTGCAACTAGAGATATTCCACGACATCTGGACTTTTTAGCGTATCGGCTATTGTCCTTAAATCTCTAGCAGAGGCTGATATTTAGTTTTTGTCAATCTGAGGCCTAAAAAACACACACAAAGCTTTATATTAACACTTTAATATGAAGAGATAGCTGCACAAAATGTAACTACGCTGCTCTTTTAAAGGTTTATAGTAAAAAAAGGGACTTGGGGGAAGTTTGTAGCAAATTTAAATGAAACAATTTGGGGGGAATAATCAAAACTGGCCCCTACATATTGGCAGAGTTTATCGGCCGTCGGCTGCTCTAGACTCTAAACAATCGGTATCAAAAAAAGCAGTCAGTTGATCTCTAGCTGCAACTAATGGTTATTTCAGTAGTTGACTGGTCAAATAATTAAATTGATTGTGTATTTCTGAATATTTTAACTATATAAAGAAAAAAAAACTAAGCAGTGTGAAGGTGTTACACACAGAGAACGTTGAACAGTGTCTTTGTGATCACTTTCTGCATCATGGATCTCACCACTGTAAATGTTGTGTTTATATTCAGTCAAAGTCTGTTTTAAAACATTTTTTATCCGTGCCTTTTATTTTATCATTTCACTACTGTTTTACATTGCACCACACCACTGAAGCAAGTTCCTAGTCGTTTCATATATTTGCTGTTTCTGTTATTTCCACAGACAGGTCGGCTGTGTGAAATTTGTCTGGGTGCATAATCCGCTTTCCGCCATCAACGTAAACATGCACAAATCCTCATTTTTACAGTCTTACAAATGTGAAAGACAGAATTAGTTCATTTTAAATAGTTTGCAGTGGTCCAAAGTTACTCCGTGCCTTTTATTTTATCATTTCACTATTGTTTTACGTTGCACCATATCACTGAAGCAAGTTCCTAGTTTGTGAAGTCCAGATAAGGATTTTTCCACATAACTCTCAAGCCCATATTCTCTCAACACTTTTATAAAGAGCAGTATTAGGTGTTGGGGTTAGACCGAGTACTTTCTCATGCAGTATCAGACCTCCTCGGGTGTCTGTAAACGTCAAACGTGTGATGCGCCAAAACTGCGGTGAACCTGGTGTGGATGAAACAGGAGAGTCCAACAGACAGGGCCTCCCTAGACCAGGACTAAGCCAAGATCTGGACTGGATCTGAGCCAGGACCCGGACTGGACTCACCTGCCGAGACCGCATTACCTCAGGAGATCAGGTGACCATTACTAAACATGAGGCTAACTGCTCTGAGCTTTCCTTATGCACTTCGTTTGCAGAAATTATACAGGAGCATGATGTCAGCTGAAAGCCTGCAGACATTTGGTTAATGCAGATTTTCATTTTAAACACATATAGAATTGGACCGTAACATATTATTTCAAAATGACCTTAATGTAATGAGCTTTTAGCCATGTGAAGATTGAAGACTGAAGACTTTTCCCCCATGTGTTTGAGCAAAATGTACCCCACTACAAATATACTGTATAAGCACCTCCTGAGGTCATAATAAATCTACTGAGTACTATCTGCGTACAATTATAAAGTGTTTTTTTTTCAGATTATCAGAAAGTACACATTAGCATGATAGCTGTTAGCTTCATTGTCAGAGCAAAACTGAAAAGCGCTTATAAACTCATTGCACTGAATAATTAGGTTGCTCTGAATGCATAACGTGAGTGAGGAATAACTTTGGATCACTGCAAACTGTTTACACTGAACTAGTTCTGTCTTTCACATTTTTAAGATAGTAAAAATGAGTATTTGTCTGCGCTTAGGTTGATGGCGGAAAGCGGATTACGCACCCAAACAAACTTCACACTGAAATGCCCGACGTGTCTCTGGCAATAACAACAGAAATAGCAAATGTATAAAAAGAAATACCAGTTTCATCAGTAAATAGACAGAGGACAGTACGATAAGAGTTGTAACATAAGACCTGCCTGGTTTCCACATGGAACAGTTAAGATTATTGTGAGTGAATGCACTGGGACATTAAGGGCTGTGTCATTAGGAGTGGTGATTACAGACTTCAATTATCCACATGGCAAGATCAGATTTCCATTATAGAGAGAGCAGTCATCCCAGTACACATAGAATATATACACTGTAACCTACACAAGGCTTGTCAGAAAGGTTTGCTCTTACTTTGAGCTCTGGAGAGAGAAGACCTAAATATGCAGGGTGTACACATGAGACCAAACAGGTGACCAATCATTTTGTGAATAAAAAAACATAATAATAAGGTAAAGTTGGCAGCATGTGACAGATTTTCATGTTTTTTTTAATTGTGGCTTGGTTTGGTGGAATAGTATAAAACCTGTGGTAAATATTTGGTTTTACATCAATTAAGTGGCAATGTGGGCAGAAAAAGTTGAGAGAAAAAAAATGTTGAAAATTACAAGAAGTAGCGCTGAGTCCTAAAAATGAGTCACTCTACATCTATGTCTTCAACCAAAAATTACATCTAAAATGTAATGAATGCACAAGGAAGACATTTTTCTGTCAGTTTAGATGTTATTTCTTATTTTTATTGGACTAATCATAACTATTCAGACAAGTTTTTATATAACATATATGAAGTACATATGCCACATGTGCTGCCAGGAAGTAAGATTATAAAACTGATTAAAACTAGGGAAAACAAAGCAAGAGTTCCTGTAAAATCTAATAAAATGATGTTAAGTAACTACATTTTTTATGAAATTACTGGTCTAACCTTGCATATGCACTTCAAGGTAGGCACTTCAGTCACATAAGAAGCCTGAATATTGGACAATGTTTGACTGTACCCGGTCCTCCGGTCGGTTCATCCCAGTCCACAGGTACACAGGGGCAGGTGGGGCAGTTGGGGGCAGTTGGGGTAGTTGTGAGGGCAGCGTCTCTGACCTGAGTGTAAGCAGACCTCTATACCCAACACCAGTCTGCTGCTGCCGCTGAACTCAGCTCAAATTTTCATGAGACCAGACACTTTACGCAACGCCTTTCCACATTTGTCTTCACCACTGTCAATCTGCAGTAACACAACTACGACTGATGACAGTGAACACAAACTTTTCAACTGTCAAACACCAACCAAAATGTACCGTACATAACACCCTGGACATTTCTTAAAGAGGAGGTATTACGCAATATTGACTTTTTGAGCTTTCTACCGTGTTATAATGTTGTTGCTTCATCAAAAACATGCCTGAAGAGGTTTTAGATTTCATCCATCCAGCTTTGAGTATTTTTGTATCTCTCCTGGGCTCTTTTCGAACGCTCCTTACAAGTAGATGTAACATTTTGTCCAATGCTCAGCCCACAAGCCGACGTCACTCCATGCTCCCACATGACAATCCTCCATAAATATACAAAAACATGATACAAAACTACACTACAACTTCACAAACCTGATGTGCAGAGAACCTGTCTTTGGTTTGGGGCTCTAAATATGTGTAAAATATGCCAACCCTGATCACTGCTTCTTAGACCTCTCCAGACATAATCCTACTTGTATTAGTTTAGCAGTTCATACTTCAGTCTTCTTCCATTGGTTAATCCTCTTAAATATTGAATTAGGTCTATTGATTACAAAAGTCAGAAATAAAATCACAAATAGATATTTTTCCCAAAATTGTTCAGACTTTTCTGGATACTATGCAGCTGTTGTCTGAAGCTCTGTCACAAAAAATTGAGTTTTATTTCAGCTTTTAACACAATCAGATCATAAAGAACTGATTTAGCTGAAACTACAACAGGTGAACTCTTTAAGAAGTCCCTCTCAAATAACATCACAAGCTAGCTAGCATTAGCCAACAGTTTTTCAGTCACTCTCACCTTTTTGTTGAATAAAACTCCTACACAGGACCATGAACTCTCGTATTGATCACAGGCTCCTGGGCGGTTTAAATTTATTTTGTAATTTTTCTTGAGTTTTACGACTTTTTGTCAGTGTTTGCTAATGACTGTGTAGTGTCGCCATGGTAACAGACGAACATGCCGCCATAGATATAAAAAGTAGGTTGTGTGTTTGATTTCCACTTAATTACTCCAATAGCCATTAATTCATTTTTTTTTTTTTGGTGCTTTTTAAAACAATGGCACTTCCGTCTAAGTAACAACGTTCCTCTCACAGATTTTGGTGAATTAAGCAATTAACAAAATGACTTTAATCAGCGGAAGTGTTTGTATTTTAAGAATTTAATCTGCCAAAAGCTGTAATCTTTGTTTGGAACGCACTTACAGATTGACAGCCTAAAAATATTTGATCATCAATTAGTTCAAGTTAATTAGACCGTGAGATAGAGGATAGAGTGCCCCATATTCCACACTATGGCATTAATCCTAACTGTGAATGGGGACAAGCATGTGACACCATCAAGTTACAGATCTGTCTGTGGAGAGGCTACACTCACGGTAAGCATGCATGTTTTTAAGGTATTATTGAGCAATATAAACATCTGTAATTGAGGAAGAAATGCAAGATGGATATGTATAATGCCATACTGTGGAATATTCCAGGCAAATCAGTGACATTTGGACTACTGTAACGCACTTTATTCTGGCATCTCACATAACACACTTTTTAGCTGAAAATAAACTAAAATAAAACATGTTTTTTTTTACATTCTGGCTATGTTTATATCACTGTAAAACGTAGAAAAACATGTATCCTTAAGTGAGCGAGCTTGCATTTCCACAAACCTGACCTGCCTCTTCCTGTTTGGAACCTAAGACCCCATGAATTTAAATTAATAATTGTAATTACTTCAGTTAACACCTACACAAGCCCAACTACTGTAATGCATTTACCAATTAGTACCAAACTTTCCACCACGGTTGTGACTGTTTTGGGGATTTAAAATATGTGTAAAAGCAGTACACTTAGAAGAGAGTCCAGATTATAGTGAAAACGCAGTAGTTATCAGACTCACCATGACTCTTCGTCGTAGGCTGTCTCGGTGGATACTGTCTTCATCGATCTCTCCTGCCTCGTCTTCATCACTGACCTCCGCTGTTAAAGAATCCTCCCCCAAACCACAGAAATTCTCCTCCAGACCGCCAATCTTTTTGGCCTTCACCAGGATCTTACCGCTCAGCTCCTACAAAACACAGGGATGGAGTAAACATACTGTGGATACTGCTGCAGGGGTGTGATGCTAACTGTAGGCTCTGCTCTGTCTAAAGCTTTGTTAGACTTTTATCTGAGCTTTAATTGACCAAAATCTGACCATAAAGAACTAACATAGCATCAGCCAACATTTAGTCACTCACATTTTTTTTGCTGAAAATCAAACCTAGTGTCCATGAACGCTTGTATTAATCACAAACTCCTGAAAAAGGGTCGATTAGATCCAATTTGTACTTTTTTCTGTGTGTGCATTGTGTCACCATGGAAACTCCTCAACATTTTGCCATAGAAATACCTGCAGAAAACCCCAAATGTGATGTCCCTGTAAAGTATCACTACAGTTCAGATTGTCCAGAATGATGACAAATTAAAACCATTGCCATAGTGATTAATGATTTCAAACTAAATATTATATCTTTTGAATGGGTAAAAGTCAAAATGTTTCTTATAACAGGAAGCTGAACTCTGATATGTGAAGCACTGTTGATTTGAGGTCTACACTTTATCAATCTGTAGAAAGCAATTAGGAAAACTGAAAGGTGATTGGTTAAAGCCTCAAAACAGAACAAGCCGAAAAATCAAATTTCACAGGCATCTTTCTCATCCACAAATGCACAAAGCGCTTCCCTCTGCCTCTTTTAAAAACAAGACTGTGTTTAACATGTCGTCAGTGACATCCACCTGCAGCTCCCTCTGCACTGCCTGATCTGTCAGGATTTATTGATTTAGTGCCACTTGGTAAAAACCTCATAGACATTACATTAGAGCTGCTGCATTAGAGCGGAAATGGTCCCACTGACTGTCCCTAGTGACCTGGAAGAGCTGGGTGCTTCGCTGTGTTATATGTTTGGTTGTCCACTTTGAGTTTTTTTACTGTTTAAACTAATTGCCCCTGGTGGGATTCAGAACGTTTATTTTGGTTCGTTTGGGAGCTCCGAGCTTTACCTTTGGCCTGCGCCCAAACATGCTGCTCTATGATTGGTCGAATCTCCACCTCAAATGTCCTGTCCTTCTCTCCTCTGTCTCATCAGGGTCTCACGTGGCCTCTTACAGTAATTACTATATCGACTTATAGTTCAATATATGATAGATGGAACAATTATTTTTGAGGGTCAATAATTATGATGGTACTTTTTGTTCTGTTTTTTTGTACTACAACAGATTTGGGATGTGGAGGGTTGAATAAACAACTTCTATGACTTATTATAGATAAAAACTAACTACTAAAGTGTCTAATTCTGCTGTTTGTTTATTGCAGTTCATATTTTTTAACTACATTACACATTTACAATAGATTCTTGGGGATAATTCTACTTATAGGTTTTTGTGTCAGTGGCATGAACTATTTTCAATATTATCATTTATGGTCTATATTTTCTTCAGCAATATATATCGTGCTTCAAAATGTGTAATCATGATGGGCCTAGTCTCACAAAAATCTCCTCCTCGGTGTCTAATGTGTCGGGCCTGTTCTCCTGCCGCTGTAGAGCTCTGGTGTGCGGAGTGATGGAGAGATAGTGTCCCGCTCTTTATTTTTACTACTTTCTCTTCTATATACACACAGAAGACATCAAATATATGAAGTAAGATATATGGAACTATGTAGCAAAGATTTTTTTTTTATATTTTGTCATTTCCTAATCCAAAGTAGTCACCTCACATGATTCCATATATCTTGCTTCATATATTTGATGTCTTTCGTATGTGTCTAAAATGTATAAAAATAAATAAATAAAAAAAAAAACATTGTGTGAGATGGTGCATGCAAACTTTTGACTGGTAGTGTGTGTATGTGAAGGTAGACAAGTGAATTCGCTGCACGGCAAATAAAGTCTATCTATTTATCTATCTAGAGTCTCAAAGAACACACTATTTTATTTATTTCTGTATTTATTTATTAAGTTGCAGCATAACACGAGCTATTGAACATGTTTAATATTACACACAAGCTTATTCTCAGTCGACTGATGTGAAACACGTGTAAACTCCACAGGGGCAGGTGGATTTTAAAGGGGATGGACACTGCATGATAATACTGCGATAATTTTGTACCATGTGGATATTTCTCGATGACTCATACACAGTTCATCTTGTTAATAACATATCTGAGTGTGCTGGGGTGTATTTGAAAGGTGCACTAAGGACAAAGACTCACGTGGGGGGAGGGCAGCCCGATGGGAGGCCTTCCATCCAGGGTGGTTTTCAGCAGTTTGTCCCCCAGGATGAGGGTGAGGTGCTGGGCCATGACGCGCTGCTGCTCCACGCTGCAGTGGTTCTCTATGGACATGATCACGGGATAGGGCGAAACCTGTACAAGAAAGGAGTGGGGTGAGATAAGAGGGAAAGAAAGGCTCGAGAAAGAGGGAAAGAGGAGAGATGAAAGGAATTGAAAGAGAGAGCAGAGAGAAGATAGAAAGAGAGAGGACATTGGCAAATAGGGGAGAAGAGAGAGAGAGGTGAGAAAGAGCAGAAAGAGGAGAGAGAGGAAAAGCGTGGATTGAGAGACAGATAGAGGACAGACAAAGGGGGAGGGAGAGAGGAGAGAGAGTTAGAGATGTGAGAGGGAGAAGATGGGATACAGAAGAGAGAGAAGTGAGGGAGAGAGAAGAAAGGAGAAGAACGGAGAAAAGGAAGAGCAAGAGAGGAGAGAGGACCAGGGGGGAGAGGATAGAAGATTGAGAGAGAGAGAGGGAAAGGAGAGAAAGACAGAGGGGGTGGGGAGGCTGTAACTCAACACAAAGTAAGTATTATCATGTGGGGAAACTAAAACCTTGTGCACCTGTGGACCGCTGCTGTCTGAGGAGCAAAGGGTCAAAGCAACACGCTATAGAGTTGCACCAAGTTAGATTAATGTAACTTACTGTGAAAAGGTTATACAATCCTTGACCAAGTTAGCAATTTTAAACAAACAATTCTGAAATTTGTTTTAAATTAAGATATAATTAATGTTGACGTCATGATACGGTGTCTTCCAAATTACAGTAACTTCAGATTCTAAATGAGATCCTACACCTTACAGTTACTCTTACTTGAGTAAACTTTCTTGGTCCACTACTTTGCACTTTTACTTGGCAGCAGGGCACTCACAGCAAGAAGATTCCAGGTTCGAGTCCTGGGATGCCCAGGTCTTTCTATGTGGAGTTTACATGTTTCTCTCTGCGTCTGGGTGGGTTTCCTCTGGGCACTCCCGTTTCCCCCATCAACCCAAAACATGCACAATAGGTCAAAACCTCCAGCTAAGATAGTCCTGACCAAGACTAGCTCAAGATCTGGAGATGGGTCCCACTGGTCCCGAGGTGCCCCAGCGACATTGAGGGATGGGTCAAATACAGAGAACATATTTCCCACAGTAAAGAGTAACTTATAGTAATATTAATTTGAAGCAACGTTACTCTTACTTGAGCATAGGGTTGTCAAAAGTATTGAAAATCAGATACTAATGTTAAAACTTGTACTGAAACTAGATGCTCATCTAGTATTGATATAAAAGGTCACATTCACAGAACAGAAATGGACCTTAAAAGACTCTCTCTGATCTGAATCCTCTCCAGCACCTGCAGCCAACTATTAATCAGTGCTAGTTCAGGTTTTGCGTAATATGTTTCTATAATATATGTCCTTAAAATACACACTACTGGCTAATCCTTTAGTTAATAATTCTAGCTTGAGGTCTGGAGATGGGCATGGGCATCAGTGAAGTATTTCAAATGGCTGCATACTGGTGACAAAAGAACATATTGGTTCTCCCTGTCGGCCCTTATCTTGATACAAATTGCTTTCAGATTGGAGCTAGTCGTCTGGTTGTTGCTCGTGTCATGCTTTAACAGTCTGATTGGAAAGTTGATCCTGTGCTCTCTCATCCAAGCGTTCACTCAATCGAACAAGAGGCTGATTTTAAATTTATGAAGCGATTACAACCGCGCAATAATATCCACACATGAGTCTACAGTGACCAGTGCCAGGATCAAGCCCGAGAGACAGAGTTCACAACTGTGTCAGAGTTACAAAAGGCCACGTTTGCAGAGGAGGGTAGAGAGGATCTGTACTCAAGTAGTGTTGTCACGATACTAAAACTTCAAACTCGATTTCATGACTAAGGAATGGACTCGATACTCAATGCCAATTCTGAACCCACGATGATAGTAAAAAAACACCCTATTTAAACAATTGAATGTGAGATTGGATAAACTTCTTGACAACTAAAACACCAAATTATAACATAAAGAACTTGCCCATCACATCCAATGTTTTTGTAATTAAGAATAAATCAGTGTTAGAATTGTCACCAGTAATGGCTATATTTGATTTGCATATGTTTAGCTCATACCAGATAGGTCATGTTTATGAAATTTAAAATCAAAATCTTACATACAGTTCCTTTGAGTTGATTATTTGATGTTTGAGAAATCCCGTACTGTCTAACGTTCAAAGTTTGAGAGCTCAGAAAAACAGCTGCTGCTCTGTAACTGTAATTATTCAGTAAATTTCAACTCCAGATAAAATGTCTCATGGCTATTTTTCAACAATAAAAACAAATATTTGAAAATCTGCTGCTGCTACCGCTATGAAGACGAGGGCCCTATCAGTTCTGCAGTTTTGAGCAGGAATTCAATAAAACCTGTTTCTGTTATTAAGTCATTTTAGAACAATATTGTTTTTCACAAAATCTGAAATTATGCACAAAAAATGTTCTAAGTTTAAAGATACCTTGAAAGCGTAGTTGGCGACAGCACTGACCACGTCTTTGAACAGGATTTTGGAGGTGAAAGTGTGCCCGTGATAAACTATAGGCTCTGCATTGGCCCCGTCCCAACAGTCGATCTCAACACAGCGACAGCCCCGGTTCAAAGCTCTGGAATGAAAAATACAATTATGTTAAACAGGCCAGAAATGGGTTATATGCAAATCCCCAAAGTGTACGAATTATAGCAGAATTTTCATCAGTTACCATGGTGACACATTAGCCAACACAGCCAGATACGCTTTTGTCTGAAAACTCAAGAAAAATCACAAAAATGATTTAAACAACACATTTTCATGGTTCATGGTTCACGGTCCTGTTTAGGTGATGTTCAACAAAAAATGGTGAGAGAAATGGAGTGAGTTCTTTTTGGTCAGATTGTGCTAAAACAAAGCTCAGATTAGGGACAGAGCTTCAGACACAGCAGTACCTACAATTAGCATCACATCCCCAGGGAATGTTGAATACATCAGCTGCAAAGTATCAATGTTATAAAATGCAAGAAGTTTTAATTTAACCAATGCTGTATTTAATCCACTCTGTATCCTCCTCGGTGTATCTCTATCGGCTTGGTCCTGGTTTGCTGGATGGAGCAGTTTAACACAAATGTGATTGAGCCTCTTAAATGGTCCCTGACGTCAGCACATTACACAGTCACTGCCTCTGATAGAAATGAACTGATGAATGAAGGCACAGAGCGAGAGGACCACAGGAAGTGAATTAGAGAGAGAGTTTTACTGAGAAAAAACAGGGAAAAGAGATTTAACACTCAATTTGTTCATCAGTAATTCAGAGAAAAGATGAAGCCTCTCTCAGCAATTTGTGCCGATGATTGACTATTCACTAGAAGTTATTAAGCCAGCACACACCACACTATTAAACTGGACAAAACAGGGACTGAATACGGAACTAAACTGGACTCGACCAGGACCAAACTGAGAACAACAGAAATTCAAAATTGTTTATTATTAATATAAAAATGTACTATGGTCTGTATCAAAACCAAACACTTTGATGTGCATAACTGAAACTGAAAAAGACATCTTTCATAATCAAATATTGTATTGGTTTTGGAATATAACTGTTATATCTATAATTGAAATCAATAATTAAAATGGTTATTAAATTATATGAAAACATTGCAGTCCAAATGTTCTTAATACATTACAGAATATAACTCTTCAGAGCAAAAATATGACTGTATGCATGTTGTTTTTGGTTGTGTTTATTGCACTGAAAAGCATGTGACCTTACCCTGAGTGGGCTTGAATCTCCACGAGCCTGACTCTTATTTGGCCTGAAGGAGGGCCTCCTCCTCGTTTCCATGGAAATGTTGTTCCTTTGGCTATAATGTTCCACAGTATAGTACAAATCTCTATGGTGAATGTTCTGAAGTATTGTTTTAACTTCTATTTCCATGGCGTCATGTAGGTGACGTGCCACCTCCACAAAGTTACATACTGTACCTTTAAAGAAACATTTTTATTGACCCTATTCTTTATGTAATAATTTTAATTCTTCTTGTATTTATATTGTTTACATATTTGAGGATTTATTCATTTATAACAGTAAAGAAGTCATGTTTTGTCTTGTTTTATTTGCACAAAAACAGTAGTTTGTATTTGTACCCTAAATTGGGCCTGTTTTCCAGTCCCATACCTGATGTATCCCTCAACGCTGCTGTGGCCTCTGAGCTGGTCCTCCATCAGGTAGGTGTTGTGAGAGGAGGAGATGTAGTAGTGGTTCAGAGGCTGCCCCATGTCCTGGTACACTCCTCTGCGTTTGGGGTCAAAGATGTTCCCCTCCGCTGACCCCAAGTACATCAGGAACCCATCGAAACTCATCGCTTTCATCTGTTTAGCTACAAACAACATATGCTATATGATGAAAGGCACTGAACCTGATTGACAAAGCGTGAAAAACAAAATTAGTTCATTTTAAACTGTTTGCTGTGGTCCAAAGTTATTCCTCATTTAGCTGTGAAATGTATTTTTTTGAACTTTCTGCCATGTTATAATGTTGTCCCCTCATCAAAAACATGCTTAAAGAAGTTTTATATGTCATCCATGCATGTTTGAGTAATCTCTCCCAGACCCTATCCAAACCTAAGCCTTCATCACCCAAGCTCCAACACGGCCATTTTCCAGAAATATACAAAACAAGGATAGAAACAATACACTACAACTTCACAAACCTGATGCGATGTGCAGTACTTGATTGTGATAATATAGCACTCTGAATTGGGAGTGACTTAGGACAAGGAGAAAGGGGAAGGGGGAGTCAGAGCATCAAAAATTGAACTGAAACTAGCGAAATACTGGATTTTCAAAACATTGAAAGGTAACATAGTGATCTAAATACGTAATATGTAAGTGTAATACGCTTCTTTAACTGATTCTCTGATAAAGATTCAGTCCTTGCTTAGTCTCCCTCTCTGCAGTCTCACCTGCCTCAGATGGCTCATATTTGTCCACCAGCTCCTGCGCCTTTGTTTGGGGGTCTCCCATCTCCAGCTGCTCATCCCTCAGGAACTCCCCCAGGTCTCGGAGTGAAAGCTTCTGTCCATCTGTGGAAAACTCCTGGAAAACTCGGAGCAGGTCCTCGCGCTGCGTCAACATCTTATAAAACAACACAAATTCGTCGTCCTCCAGAGTGCCTGACTGGGACTTATCTGCCATCTGAGGAGAGAGGAAATTAGGAAAAATTTAAGAACAATATCCAATTGTGATTTTTCTGGCAAGGTTTGTGACTGACACTGACATGCGATTAGTGATTTATGTTTTGTGATAATCGATTCTGTGCAGCTCTAAGTTCAAATTGTTTTGTTTATTTAAGGATCCCCAAAAGAAGTTGACAAGACTGAAATAACTAACAGGGTAATACAAAATAAAAGCATTTCACACTGAACACAAATACAGTAATGCGCATTAGCATAGATAAAAATTGTGTCTAAATTACATAATAGTTATGATTTGACAAACAAAATAAATAGAACACCTTTATTTTGGTAAATGAGGGTTAAAACTGTCAGTAAAAGCCTTCCCTGTGTGTAAATTGTGCCTTCATTTTGGATAGAGGTAGAGGTATTCTTTTTCCCACAAACTGCCACCTCGCTGATGTAAAACTATGATAAATATGTAGCGCAGGTACGATCCCACCAAACCAAGTCAGAATTAAAGGGGCACTATGGAACGTTTCAGGTGGAGGGTTCACCAACTGCTTCTCTCTTTGCCTGAAATTTTCCGCAGTTTAACATTCAACTAAACCCAAGTTATACGTCATATCTGTGGGAAAATGACCGAGTTTACAGTAAGAGTGCAGTTTTTTCAAGGTATTTTCTTGAAATCAAAAATTAAATGAATCCCATAGTAGGGAACATTTCAGGCAAAACAGAAAAACTTCACTGAGACAAGCAGATCCCTAACTAGAAAAAGTTACACAGTGCAGCATTAATGTAATCATAGTTGATGTACTCACAGTGAAGAGTCTGTGTGCATGGTGCTCGTTCATGTCCACGTTCATCATCTTGAGCAGGTCTCTCACTTCTTTAAAGTTCATCCTCCCGTCGCGATTCTTATCCGCCTTTTTGAACCAGTCTCCGATCCACCTGAGGCTCCCATAAGGACGAAAAACACTCAGGGACAACTACTACTGTTACTGCTACTCACTCACACACCACATTCATACATAGGTGAAGTGTCTTGCCCAAGAACACACTGGTCTGAGAGGGACTCTAACCCTCAACCCATTGCTGCCCATTCACTCTTAAACTGGAATATATAAAGAAATGTCCATTCTCTACAAAATGAATAACACTGTGCCTAAATCAAGGATACTGGTCCAGACGTTCCCTCTCTCCCATGTTTTCCACATTCTCGATCAGTTTTCTCATCCCTCTGATCCAGGACTGGGCTTCCTCTGCAGACTCAGCCACCAGATCCAGGTTCCCACGGCGCCCCCTAAAGACCAAAGTGAAGCAGCGCTCTGCCGGAAACTCATCTGCGATGGACAGAAGCACCTCCGACTGATGACCCTCTCGAACAGCCTCCACATCACTCACTGAGACTAGAGACGGAGGGAGAAAGGGAGAGAGAGAGGAGTTTTAAAGGTGCACAGTGGAACTTTTTTGTAGTCTGGAGAGAGAAAAAGAGAGAGAGAGAGAGAGAGAGAGAGAGAGAGAGAGAGAGAGAGGAGGGTTAAAGATGTTCTTTCGCATTGGCACGGTCCACTCAGGGCCTTGGAGTGGGTCTGTTTGGTGTGACTCCCTCCAGCGGAGTTGTTTCCATTACACTTCATGGAGAAACTAAACAAGCACTCCATAAGAAAATGTCCCAACACCATCAAGAGAGCAGCTCAGGACACCAATCTGTACATCTCCATCTCAAAGACACTAACCACTCCTCTAAAGATAGTGAGGCACAGAGCTTGGCCAAAGAAAAGAAATGGTCTGAAAGGGGAGTTAAAGAAGCAATTTGTGTTAGAAAAGACAATCCATCTTTGAACAGCAATAGGGACCTGAGACATAATTTATCTCCTATTTATAACTCCATCCTTGGACCTAAACCTAAACAAGGAAAACAATAGGGCTAGCCAGTATCCTAATAGCCAGTATGCTAAAAGGTGTGAGAGCATTCAGGGGCCTGAGTATTATGTTAAATATGACTCAGGCACAGTTTACACTTAATGCAGCTCATTAGCCTAGACTACAAACAGAAACTGTAAACAAAGAGGTGTGTTAGTTTCAGTGTGGTTAGCTCCTCCCTGCAGACAGATATAAGGCAGTGTCCACCAGTAATCTGACCAGAACTGAAGAAGTGACTGGGATGAGCAGCGAAATGTCTTCACTCAAAAACAGATAACAGAATAGAATTTTGCTTTTACTATGACTCAAACCTGGACGACTGAGCGATTACACAGACCTCCACCAGAAAAGTTTCATAGTGGAATGACTCATATAATAGTGACTCTCTCCTTTCCATAAAAAAAAAAAAAAAAAAAACACATGTTAAAACATGCATGGGCATGGTACTTGTTGGTAATACATATATATTAATTCAGTATACTACTCAGTATTCTTCACATATGTAGTGTGTTGCTGGTCTTCTTAGACTGGGATCAGTCATACAATAATATTAACCCTCTTATTTCCATAATAAAACTGTGCATGTTACTTGTGGATAGCTTATGTACATATTAGATCAGTGTATAGTGTCTCACATGTGGAGTGTGCGTTGCCGGCCTTCTTGGACTGGTACCAGATGGTCATACAGTCGTCCTGGAGTCTGAAGTGTCTTTGCTTTTTCCAGGTTCGAGACTTGATCTTCCTCATCACCGTCCCCACCAGCATCAGCTGCAAATTATCATCGCACTGGATCCCTGAGATCACAAAACATGTCCATAACATAGACAACATCAATAAGTTTGGTTTATGTGACTTCACAACTTTGTAGTATCCCTATAGTTTAAATTGAGCTGGAGGACACGTCAGAAATCGATGGTGGAATTTATCGTGTAACTGTCAGATTACAGATGCTTTGACCTGGTTTATGGTTAATATCTCTGCAATTAATGGGCCAATCCACAGAAAACAAAAACTGGCCCAAAGTTCAACCTGTTCTCTGTCAGCTTAAACAAAAGTGAATTCATTTTTGCACAATAGCTTCAGAAAGTGGTGCCATAATTAAATCGCAAAGACTTTGTTTGTTGATTGTTGTCAAGGAATGTCTGGCAAAAATAGCAAATCTCCCATAGAGTTATACGTCTGTGCATCAACATATGAAATTATAACATCATCAAAAAAAGTAAAAGTCTACTACTAGAAATGTTGAATCTTATTATTTGTTTCGGATTGGGTGAAATATTAATCTCATAGTTTAATGTTCTTTCAGCTGACAACAATCATATCTTTGGGGTTGAATAATGGCACCACTTTATGAAGCAATTGTGAAAAAAAATATTGTAATATTATCTGTTTATTTATGCTGACAGACAATATGTTCAAAACTTTGTGTTAGTTTTTGTTTCATGTGGATTGGCCCAGTAATTACAGAGATAATAACCTTAAACCAGGTCAATAAATCTGCAGTCTGACAGTTAAACAGTAAACCACAGAATCCTGACCTGTCTCCAGCTCAGTTTAAACTATAGGATTCAGTTGTGTTGTCACATGAACCTTGTGTATTATTGATGTGTCTGTATGTTGTGTACTCACGGAGGCCTGTGGAAGCCATTGGTTGTCTCCTCACAGGGCCATCTAGAAAAACAGATAAAACAACATCAGCTGTATCATATCCTACTGAATATTTATGCCAATACTAGACATCCCCTCAGGATTACAAGGTTCTACCTGACATTCTTGTCAAAATTGAGTTATTCACATTCTCTTGCTCCTTGGGGGGGTTCTGTTCACTATATCAACATTTTATAAAGCTTGGTTCATTTTGAGGATTTTATGAAGAAAAGCAGATGGCTTTATCTGCAGCTTCAAAGATCGACTTATATCTGTTCTAAACAATCAGAAGAGAATGACCGTGTCCCCTCTTTTTTTTGCTATGTAAGTAAGCCTGTTATGTTAAATACTATATCTTACTTATAATTTTTTTGTGCAATGATGAGATTTGAGCTGTAGAAGGTCGATTTATGAACTTTTATGACTCGTTATAGACACAAACTAAATACTTAAGTGTTGCAATCTGTTATTCATTTATTGCAGCTCATATTTTTAACAAGATTTAGAATACTTTTTTGTGGATAATTCTGTGTTATTGTGACAGGCCTATATATAAGTGGTTAAAACTTTAAATCTAAATATCTGAGAACAACCAGAGAGCTGAGATAGAACAGTACAAATCTAAGGGGATGTGTGTTAGTAAAATCAATCTCTTCATGTTTACCGTTTTACATAAAGATGCACTATGTAACGTTTCTGGTGGAGGGTCTGCTACCTGCTTGTCTCCATAGAGATGTCATTGCTTTGACTGGAATAATCCACAGTATGACATTAAATGTATGAGGAGTAAAGCGCATGATTAAAAAATCGCAGCCTTTGTAGTTTACCTCTATACAAAAGACCATTCTGTAACTGCATCCCTATGTGAAGTTACAGTAATAGTTGGTAATGTATCCTGCATTACACAACTCAGTCCTTAAACTTTTATAGTTAAATGTCTTAAACGGAGGCGGCACTTTCAGATCTGTTTCAGGGTTGTATTGAATCACACCCAGAGGCCACTTCCACCTCTGTTCCATTATTTAGCCCCCATGGTGGCTTTGTTTGTGGACTCTACAACAGTCACTGCACAAATATAAAGTACTATTGTATTATGTATTATGTAAAGTCCTGGCTCTATCCTGTACTTTTTGTTCTGACTGTAAAGTAACTATAATCCACCAAAATCCCTGTCTGGACAATGCAGCGCAACACTAGGGTTAACTGTTTAATAGACACCTCAAAACGCATTATTGTCATTTAGAGTAACTTTGCAACCATTATGCAACCAAGTTATTCTATGTGTTATAACTCTACTACTTTAACTTAACATCACTATGTAAACACATTTTTTACAATTTAAACTGGTAATTGTGAAATATAAATGAGATAGCACATTTAAAATCAACAAATAAATGTATTAAACAACATTCTCTGGCCAAATTAAATAAGAACAAAAGGTTATATAATTTTGAACAGGTGGCTAATGTCATTCTGCAGGTAGCTTAATGTGCAGTTAGCATTTAGCAACAAGTTACTTTTGCAACAGTTTAATGGTCATTATTTAAAACTAACTGATTCATTATAATGACAATAGACGATTGCAAAAAGTTTGTATAAAGAAAACACATCCAACAGAACAACTGATGACTCCTTACAGTTAGCTTACCTCAATCCCCTCATTTTGACAACTTTATAATCAAATAAGATCAACTTCACTACGTTAATAGGCTTAAAAAAGATAGTAAACACGGCTAAAATAAAGTGGAATCATAATGTATACTCCAGCACACGCAAATGGAGCATAAATGAACATTAAAATGAGAGTTTAAAGTGTTAGCTTTGTTTTGTTATGCTAATCATCATCGCGCGAGTCACGTGATCTTTAAAATTACATTTAAAAAGGAAATTTAATTATTAGTATTAAATATCATTAAATACACACGTGTAACAACAATATGGCACGGGTTAGTAATATATATCTTTTTTTATTTTTTTTTTTTTTTTTTTTTAGGTGGATGCTGGTTTGCGTCTCCATAAAGATAAAATATAACCGCTGTGAGCATGTGAACATATAAACACCACTAAAGGCCACTGTGCTCACTATATACACGAAGTTTACATAAAGACTCAAGGTTCTGTTTATCTGTGCACATGACTGGAAGGTTTTTATTCTGCACTCTTCTCTTATAATGTTAATTTTATGATTATTTAATTTTATGATGATTATTTATGTTTGGATTTGTTGTATTGTGATTTTAAAGTATTTCTTAGTCTGTACAGCTCTTTGAATTACTTTATGTACGAAGTGTGCTGTACAAATACACTTGCCTTGCCTTAGTAGTGGTGGAAGAAGTACTCAGTTTTGTTACTTAAGTAAAAGTACAGATACAGAGGTAAAAAAGTGACTCAAGTAAAAGTAAAGGTATCACATGAACACATCTACTTAAGTAAAAGTATTTAGGTATCCATTTAAAAATGAACTTAAAGAGTAAAGTAAGTATTTCACAAGTGTTGTTCATAAAGTCTTAAATGTAGTGATATTGATTTAAAATGATACATATTTTGGTCAACAGTAATGATACAAATCAGTTTTTAAATTTTCTTTTGAATTTTGTGCTTTTATTTTTGTTTTCTCAAAGCTGAAGATTGAGTTCAAAAACTTTGGTCAGAATATTACTACAAACACGGTCAAAAAAACCTCTCAAATCATATGAAAAGTACTTTTTACTTTTCAGTCTAGTTCAAAAATGTAGTGGAGTAAAAGTAAAAAGTATCCACTGTAAAATGTACTTAAGTCAAGTACAGATACCTAAAGTAGTACTTTATTGTTGGTACTTTGTTACCTTCCACCACTGCAACTAAAATCTGCAATAAACTTAAATAATTATAAATATTAGGCCATATTTACTTATTGTATCAAATGAATATCATGTTTAATATTTATAATAATTTTTAAAAATGTGAACGGCAGAAAAACAGAAGAAAGACATCAAAATAATGTCACACAGGGATATATTAATTTACCTATTTTACTGATAAACCTGATTATATCTAGATTTATGATTTATTTTTTCTGGATTTATTATTTTTATTATTTATTTTCTAGATTATAATGGTACCAATTGAATCTTTAATACATGATTTAAAAAAGGTAAATAATTGGACTTCTCAGAATTACGACATTAACCATCCCATAATAAATAATCAGTCTGATCAATAAACATTTGTCCATTTATCAGTCGATCTCGTCCCTGTTTGTACATTTGAAGTAGTCTGTGTGTTTTCATTATAAACACAGTCTCCAGTAGCTTCCAGTTCATCTGCATTTCCCCATGTCACATTTAACCACTATAACCTGTATAACTTTAGTCACTGAGCAACAGGAGTCGCTCTGTGAAGTACTTCAAACTGCAACTTATAAAAACCTTTTCAATAAACAGATGATATTGGTTAAAAGTACATTGAAGATTATTAGACCCAAACTTTAAACTTGGCACTAACAGCACAAACATCACTTTCTGAATTAAAGTTTCAAGTCAGATCGATTCAAAAGTTGAGCGTCTCACCAGTCGTCAGTGTGTCCTCTGTCGGTGTCGGTCATTTGAAGTTGTCGTTGGGTTGTTTGGTCGATTGTTGCATGTTGTAATGACACTGCTCCTACGGGACAGGCCCGTGTTAAACGAGAGCCAAACTCCTCCCACCCTCTCTCTCCCTCTCGCCCTCCTCTCGTCCTCCTTTCTCTCTGTTCCCTTTTCTCTCTATCCTTTCCTCCTCTCTCTCTTCTTCCTCTCCCCCTCTCCTTTCCCTCTTCTTTCCCTCTCCATCTCCCTCTCTTTCCCCCTTCTCTATCACCTCTCCTCATTCCCCTCTCTCTCCCTCTTCTCTCTCTCTCTCTCTCTCTCTCTGTCTCTCCTCTCTCCTCCTCTCTCTGTCTTTTCCTCCGTCCGTCTCCTGTTGCTCTTGTCCCAGGACATTTGGGCCCATTTGTCGTGTCTAAACATTGTGAAAATAAAGCCATGGGGCGATCACCTTTAACCCAAAGATATGAGAGTTTTATCAAGTCAAGTCAGAGTCTTATCAAAGATTAAACAAAGTGAATAACACCAGTCTATTATGACTTTATAATCATACTTTCTTCATGTTCAATCATTTGGTAATAGGGTTGTCATAAAGAAACTTGATTTTGAGACTAAGGAAAAGACTTGACACTCGATACTGATTTTGATACTGCGATTTAATCAAAAAAAGAATGTGATTTTCAACATTAAATGGAAGTACTTTCTTTTCTCTTCCCATGTGTCTTATACCTGCGTACTCCCTCAGTGTCCAGTAGGTTCATAGTGTCCATGTGTGTGTATTAGTCTATGTGTCTTATACTTGTTCTGATTCAGCTCAAAATCATTCTAAAGATGGAGGAAAGGTTCATTTCTGTCCTGTGAATGTGACTTTTTAGTATCGATACCTGCTCAAATGAGTATCTAGTTTCAATATTAGTTTTAGTATCAATTAGTATCTGATTTTTAATACTTTTCATGGCCCTGTTTGGTGACACTCATGCATTTATATATGTACATTTTAACATAACAAAGTTGACAGTATCATCCATCCATCCATCTTCTTTCACTTCTCCGGGGCCGGGTCGAGGGGGCAGCAGTCTAAGCAGGGACTGCCAGACTTCCCTCACCCCAGACACGTCCTCCAGCTCCTCCGGTGGGACCCCAAGACAGTACAGTACAGTACAGTACAGTAGCAATAACAATGTCATTAGCGTAACAGTAGTGTAAAGGAGTATCATGTCACTTTCCTGCTGGATAGTCCGTCACCTGCTTGTCTCCATGGAAATGTTTTTGCTTTGCCTTGAATGTTCTAAAATATGGCATTAAACATATCTGACGGCACTAGCGGAGTTACAGGTCAGATCTCTGGAGAGGCGATCACACTCACAGTGAGGATGAGAGGTAGTTTTTTTTTACCAACAAAAACACCTATAATAATACAAATGTTTCCTAAATAAACGTCAGATTAATTGTTTAATGCCATAAAGTGGAACATCGCAGGTAAAGCAGTAACATCTCCATGAACACAAGCAGAACAGTAGTAATAGTGGTACTTTTAAAGGTAGAGATGGTAGTAGTTGTCATCCTTGGATAAATAAAAGTCAAAATGAATTACAAATATTTCTTATGCTTACTATAAAATAAATAAATAAAATTTTTAAAAAAACTTCAGATTATTAAGAATTATTCACAATATTATTACATTAAAATAAATAAATGAGGAAAATTGCGTTAATTAAAAAATAAAATTGCCAGAAATGTATTATTGAACAAATATTTATTCAAAACCAAACTATCCCCTTCAACTAGAAAAAAATGACATAAATCTATTACGTAATTATAAATGTGGTTCTAAAATGATCATTGCAACGCTCTCTTTTACTACTTTTATATATCAGAGGTTGGTAGAGTAGTCAAAAATTATTTATTATTTATTTTAAAAGTAAGAGTAACAATACTTCAAAATAATATTAGTCAAAGTAGTGGTTCAAGAAATTACTCAAGTAAGAGTAACTTATGATTGAATGTAGTGAAGTGAATGTAATTTGAAAGACTAAACATTAAATAATCCACAAAATCTGGTATTTTCAAAGGACAGACGCAAAAATGAGAAAAAGTACATTATATCTGAAGGAGCTGCAAGAAACACAAATGTTCAGATCATTTCATATTGTCGACATAAAGCTTTTGTCACTTAGACTTAGTCACAGCGGGAAGAGGAACCACAACTTTTACTTCAATAAAAATATGACTCAAGTAGAAGTAAAATTATGCTGCTAGAAAAGTACTCTGAAAAGTACAAGTTTTCACATAAATATAACTGAGTCCTACCCACCTCTGTATATATTAAACTCAAATGTATCACTTTTATTACTTCGTTCTATTGTTTCCATGTTAAACCAGTGCTTCAGATTTGACTCAGGACCACCGAGGTTCGTTTTCGCCAAGTGAGCCACCGGCGACAAAATAACACATTGAGTTTAGTCTAACGTTTCTTGTCTTTAAATATTTATACGCTAATTTAAGTTCGGTGCAACAGAACAAGACGCCAAGCCAGTATCTGAAGTTGTAGATCCAAAATGCACGGTAACTATAACAGAACTGTGGATTTCGACACAAAATGCATGGTCAATTTTGAAAACATTTTGAAATTTGTAAGTGCCTCTTTTGTTTTTAAGCCTCCAACCTTGTTCCCTGCTCAAGTTCTGGGGCATTAATAATAAAAACTTTGGTTTAAGTTACACTGGTCAAATTACAGCGACTTGGCCAAGAGTAAAATGAAGGGGCTCCCTCACAATGGAAAAGGAAACTACGTTACCCAGAAGACACTGCAAATTACATCATGGCAAGTCGCTGGAGCACGCTGACCTACGGGTGGAGAAAGTTAAGGGAAAGCTACTGGGTTTGTTACAGTCTGAAAACAGAAAGAAAAAAATCTGATTCACAGGAGTATGTTTTACAAAATGTTTTTAATTAATTCTGAGGGAGGGGTAAGACAGGTAAATGTAATTGCTTTGCTTAGAATGTTCCACAGTATGGCATTAATCTTATCCATCTTGCATTTATTCAATTACAGGCATATGTACTGCTAAAAAAAACACTTCTTGTTTCATGGGCAAATTTAAAGCTCTACTGTGGAATATTCCAAGCAAAGTAGTAACATCTCCACGGAGACAAGTAGGGGCCTGACCCTTCATGAGAAAGTTTACATTATGCACCTTTTATCTTGCCATTAGTCCCATAAATAATCAAAACTTTTTTATCTTAAATCCTGTTGTACTCAACTTTTTCCCCTTTCAAAACATATTTCATTTTAAATTGTTAATCGTTATGGCAACTGTCCATGTTTTTCATAATCCTGAGCCACATGGACGGTAAACATGGCTAAAATTGTGTTGTTAAATTAAAACATAAGCTCAAAACAGTTCACATTTCATCGGTTTATTTCCCATTGGCCGTAGCTGCAGTTCACAGCTTCAGTTAAAACTCCAGGATCAGCTCAATACAAACGACTAAACAGATAAAGTCCAGGTGAAATACTGCACAGCTCCTTGTCCTGGTTTATTGGCAGGTTTTTGGCTGGTTTGTGCTTGTTGGTGGTTGGTTGATGGTTGTTACCCCCCCCTCGTCTACGTGGACCCCAGGATCATTGAGGGGTGAGTGGGATGCCCCGTGGGTCGGTCACCTGTCCCTCCTGGAGGTTTTTCACTAACTGGGCCAGCCAGCGCTTTGTGGTGGTGTCGTCCTTTAAAACCTGCGCGAACGTCGTGTCTTTGAGCTGATCTGGGAGGCACTGTCGTAAGGCTTCTCTGGCTCTGGAATCGAGGAAGGAACAGCAAATATTGTAATGTTTTTTTTTGTTGTCAGCTTTGAAATGGAAAATGGCAGTAAACCCAAATGAACGGAGGAGTTTACACTAAAATACACTGATTACATCATATCATCACAATCCCACTGGTCTTAATTTAATGTCATAATATTTTATTCAACCTATTCACGGGTGTCAGCTTCCTGTTGAATATACACAGGAAATAAAATACACATATTTTCCATCTAAGAGATATAATATTTACTTTTAAATTGCTATGGCAACAGTCTTCATCATTTTGAACCCGTTGGATAGCAGCTTCTGCCACGTGGACAGATGCAGTCTAGTGACATAAAACTAAACTTTAAAGTCTACACTGAATATATTTTTTCCTCTAAAACAATCCACACATTTAATTACAAAATTCCAGTGTCTGGTTATTAAATAATAAAGAAATGTAACAATAATAATCAAAGACATTTACCTGGAGTTGTCTGAAAGTCTTAAGTAGCAGCGTACGACGTGTTTGAGCAGTCGGGCTGACGGCTCTTTTGAGAGCTGAAGAACCATTTTACCCTGAAACAAAATAACGATATATTATGTATTAAAAACTGTATGCATTTATAAGATATGATTTGTGAGGTTGTGCCAACTCACTAAAATCATGGCCACGTGAGAGAAGCGTTCGTAGGTTTGACAAATGTAGGCCAGCCCTGTGTCGTCTAAAAGGATTTTCTGAAGAATAAAAGTGGCAACCTGGAAATCACAAAAATCAAACATTTAGACAGAAATTAAACATTTATTTCAAAAGATATTTATATAATATAATGATGATAATTTAATTTTTAAATTTCATTTTTTTAATTTTATCTTGAGACAGTAGCTTTATGGAATAACACATAAAGTAGCAGAAGTTTTCTAGAATAGAAAGAACAAACTTTAAAAAAAAAATTTCTGACATTTTAGGTATATTGTTTTTTTTAAGAACAGGATAGCACTTTATGAATTAAGTCTTTGTTCATGCTTTAAAAATGTAGTTATTATGAAGAACAAATCATTTAATAAGAATGATTCAGGCTTATAAAGACTAATCCTAACTCTCCCTTTAATTAAGATGTTACCAAATCTGAATCATTCTTAATAATTTGTTATTATTTATTTATTTTATTCTTAATAATTCCATTCGTTCATTATGATTGTGAAGTGTTCATGCTTTATTAAGGTGCAGTTTGTACAAAGTGTTACCAAATGAGTTGAATAATAAATCCTAAATACCGTTTTTGAAAGCTCGCTGCCTGCCTCCATGATCCGAAGGCACAGTGGGATAATCTCGGTGGTTAACAGGAAGTTGATCACCTCCTGTTCATCTGTTTTTACAAGAGCACCTGGACTAAAGCAGGACTAAAGCAGCTAAAAGCTGGACTAAAGCAGGACTAAAAGCAGGACTAAAAGCAGTAAAATAAATGATAACGTAGTATGTAAAAGTAAGACAACACAGAACCAGAACAGAAACAGAACTAATCTACGACAAAACTAGACCAAATTAGGCCATAAATTAGGACTAAACTAGGACTAATCCAGGACTATCAGTGATCATTGCTCTTACTTTTATAAATAAAACTATGGTGAGTTTACAATAATATTTTTAGTATTTTTGTCAATACTATGGTCAGAAAATCCAAGCAAAATAGTGTTTTTAGTTTCTTACCAATGACTCCTAAGCTGGTGAGTCTGAGGTATTCAAATGGCCTTGTTTTACTGACTGTGTGAAGGAATGGGTAGAGGAAGAGAGGGATGTGAGCGGCCAAGAAGGCTGTCCTGAAAGAAAAAAAAAAGATTGAAAAAGTTTAAAAACATGAATATGAATCCATTAATACAGATGTCACAGATTTTCAAAAACAGAGAAGAATACAGTCCAGTGATGTGTAAACATGGTGCAGTGACAAACGTGCATTATATTGGCATAACATTACATTAAAATTGCATTATGTAATTTTTCTGGCAGAGATGCTATTGCTCTGCCTGGAATGTTCCACAGTATGACATTAACATATGTATCTTGCTTTTATTCGCCAACAGGTATTTTTATTGCTCAAATGCATTAAAAAACTGTTCTCTACATGGAAACAAAAAAAATGTAATACTAAACTTTGGAACATTCCCAGCAAAGCAAGAACATCTCCATAGTGATAAGCAGGTGACTGAGCCTCCACCAGAAAAGTTACACAGTGCACCTTTAAATGTTTTGATTGTTCAGACCTGGTTTCTGGATGTGAGGCGACGCACTGGAGCAGAGCCAGAGCGTTACAGACTCGGTTGGACTGATGAGCCGTCAGAGTGGGAGGGTTGATGGAAGGGTAGATGTTTACGATTTCCTACAAATAAAAGGAACATGGCATTATTATTGTTTTCTTGTTTGAAATATAAATCCATAACATGTATTTCATCAATCAGAAAATGCATGGAGTTTAACTATGAGGGGGATACACAATTTTTGGACAGTCAATTTGTAAATGGTCTGGTTTTGAGCTCTGGGATTGAAAACAGAAACGTGAATCTAGTTTCCACTTGTTCTTTTCAGTCATATATAAGTAGTTATTGTCATTCTACAAAAAATATGAGTACTTTTAGGAGTTTAAATGGTGAAATGGTAAATGGCCACATTCTTAAATAGCACTTTTCCACCTTCAAGGCATTCAAAGTGCTTTACATCAAGGAACCACTCACCCATTCACACACACAATCGCACCTGCTCAACCAATAATGTTTGAGCGGGATTCAAACCAGCAACCTTCAGATCAGTGGACAAACATTCTACCAACTGTGCTGCTGTCGCTTGTAATCACTATTTTGGTCATTATGTTTCCTTTTTATTTAGTTTTATTCAGCAAAAAAATGGCATTGATGAAAACAATCATGAAATATTTTCCTTGATAAAATGAATTGCTACCAATCGCTAAAACTCAGTCCCCTCCTCTTTCACCTGTAGCAGTGCAGCGATGGTGCCACATGAGTGCCAGAGCATAGGCGCAAGGTCGGGCACTGACTCGCGTTTCTTGCTGAGCTCCAGTAAAGCGTTCTCTCTGGTCTCGGGACTTGACAGCTCATTTATCCACTGGTAAATCTTCTCACGGTCCACCTGCGCCAGAGCGGACGTCACAGCCTGCGCACACAGAAGAGAGAAGGGAGGTCGTCTTAATCATGATCTAGAATACACAGACTAGAAGCATTCAGTGACCACATTTGAACCTTTATTTGTCTTTTTAAAAAGCTAATTAAACAATAGTAATAATTCTGTTTGACTAGTTCACCAAGTATCAATCAATCAAGAAATAAATAATTAAAAAATAAAAGCTTTTCTAGTTGGTGGTCTGCTACCCCGCTGCCTTTTCCGTGTGTTTTCATTGCCTGGAATGTTCCACTGTATGGCATTATACTTTTATATTTGTCCATTTTACAGTAATTCTTATTGCTTCACAAAAAATACATTCTACTGTGAACTGCTTGTCTCCTACGGGATACACAAGTTTAATGCCACACTGTGGAACATACCAGGCAATACTAAAAGATCCACATCTCCAAGGAGACAAGCAGATGGCAAACCATTCACCAGCGAAGTTACATAATGCACCTTTAAACAAGACTAAAAGGGGGGCATCTAGTGTAACAGATATAAAACAGCAAATATATAATTATTTTAATATAAAAGCAGTTCTGTAAATTGTGTAAAACAGATTGTACTTTAGATTCGTCCTAGAAACAAGTAGTTGGTATCATCCGTTGCCATCTTTTAAGCATTATTAACTGCACAATTTCTACATTTAGTCCTAATTCTACCGTAATTAAAAAAAATTAAACCAAAATGATTCATAAATCCCATATTAGAGGTGTAATGAATGTAATCTTCTGCATCGTTAGCTCCTTGAATGCAATGCTAACCTGCTATTAGCCAGCATGCTAACATAAACAATTTGAAAACTTACGGCTCCCGTGGCCAACATCCTGTCAAATGTTCCGAGCGGGAGAAATAAGACGTCTTTGAAATGTTTGCAGTTGTGATTCGAGTTTAGTTACAGAAAATCAGGTTAGAAAGTGGGTTTTTATCAGAATGGTTAGCTACATTGGCACTGAAGATGCTACAAGGAACGGAATGCTTCTTCATTGAATTTATTAAACGCACTTTCGCCACCCAGTGTGGCGATCATTCAACTGCAACAAATAAAATATGGCAAAAAATATATATTATAATTCATCTAAGAAGGGCTATTATTACAGTTATAAACATAGAGATAGGGCTGTGTAATTAATTTTAAAACAAAAATGCTGTAAAAATGTCGAAAGTTTTACTATTACCTTCCGTTCAGAATGTAACGTGTGCTCTAAACCCTGGAGCCACTTTATCTTTAATCTACAATTGTTGCATTTCATTTTATTATCACTATTTTTAACTGCTCAACTTTGTATCTTAGGCAAAGTAAAATTGGAGATTAGATTTAAGAATTTTGTTTTAATAATTACATTTTTTTTAACGTTTATTTTTTTAAAAAAAAAGTAATCTATACAAAATGTATCTCTGTAAAATAAATAAACAGTAAGTACAATAAGTAGACCCTCTATTTATTTATATAATGATTACACAAATATTAAACAACATTTAAACAAAAAAATATTATTATTATTATCATAATAAGTTTATCTAAAGGAGTTATGAGTAGATTGGACAACACGGAGCTTTCAGTCATCACATGGACCTTTATAGACAAAAGAAAAAATGGTTTAGGCTTATATTTAGACAAACCTACTGAAAATAAAGCTATACAATGCTTTTGGTTTGCAGAAGTAAACTCCCTCAAAGAAAGCTGTCATTTAGTGCCCTCTAGTGGCCTGATTGTGTAAACGCTTCACCTGTTTGTCAAATAAAATGCTATAATATAATAATTTCATTTCAGTTCAATTCAAGTTTATTTATATAACAGATTAAAAAAAAAAAAAACAAGCTGACCAAAGGGCTTTACATAAAAAAAACAACAAAAAACAAGTATACTATATATTATAATTCTTTTACGTTTTTACCTTCAGATTTCTTCAAATGAGAAAGGCGGGTGTCACTTTTGGATGTCCTGCTTTGGTCTTTAACTGTGGAACCAGGAGGGCATCCTTAAAACCCAGACACAGATATACACACATTGATTTTGTCTATGTACAGCACAATAAAATGTTTTGGTTAGTTAAGCCCAAAAATAAAAAGAAAGAAAATTACCTAAAGAATGGGTTTTTAAGATCCAAAACATTTCCAGAAGTGAATCCTGACTGGTCAATGGTAGCTGTGATGTGGATGTCATAACTTTGTCTAAAAATAATAAAAAAGTTTAAGCTAACTGAAGTGTAATTGTAAAGCAGCTACTAGTACTAACTCTTGGTATGATATTCACCTGTCATTAGCAGCCAGTAAAACAGTCCCAGTCAAAGTTTGTCCCATTTTGGCAAAGAGTGGAGTCTGAAACAAGCATCGAACCTGGTACCATCTGGTTAGAGGTTCGGTCGGAGCAGTAGACATCCAAACCGTTGCTCTACATAATGAAAAAATAGTTATATTATTTATTTATTATTGCATTTATTTGCTTTCGAGTAACGTCATTCATACTTGGATCCTTGAAATGCCAAGTCAAACCAAAAGGCCAAACCATGAACCAATCCAGACTGTTGTAGAGTGAACATAAAGGGAATCTCCAATCTGAAATAAATGAAACAGTTCACTGTAAAGGTGCACTGTGTAACCTTTCTAATAGAGGGTCTGCTATCTGCTTGTCTCCATGGAGATCTTGATGCTTTGCCTGCAATCTTTCACAGTATTGCATTAAAATTCTCTATCTAACATTTATTCAACTACAGGTGTTGTTTTTGCATTCTTGCTGTGAGCGACGTCGCCTCTCCACAGATCTGACCTGTTACTTGGCCTTTTGACAGATAGATAGTTTCATACCATACTGTGGAACATTCTTGGCAAAGCAATAACTCCTCCATGGAGACGAGCAGGTAGCGGACCTCCTCACCAAAGTTTATGTCACTTTTAACCCTGGAGAACCCAAGAACCCTGTTCTTCTTTGGAAAATTATGAACATTGCATTAAATTACTGCTGTTAGTTCACTCAACACCGAAATCCACTTTTTCAATTTTAACCCTTTATTCCCTACTTTAGGATCAGGGCCAAATTTGACCCATATATCATATCATATCAACCATTTTGTCACTACCACTCACTAGGTGTCTCTATGCAGGGGTCATAAGTGGCACTCTGGGCTTTTAAAGTTAAATTTGCCTTTTTTTTTTTGTTTGTTCATTTTGGGTAGCAGCAATTAATTGCGGGCAAATTTGACCCCGTGGGTTCTCCAGGGTTAAAATATTATTATTTGATTAATTTGTGTCATTAGCTACTTAACCTATAAAGTATCCGTTCAAGTATTACATGTAAAAGGTTTTAATTTATTTTTCACATTTATTTGTGATTATTTATAATATTCATTTAATATTATGCAAACATGAACAGATTATAACCTTTGGAGATCTTCTGGTGTTGCCTCCTTAAAGTTAATCCGATGTTTGACCGAGCGAGACATCAGGATCTGGACTTCAAATGTGTCCTGAAATAATTCAATACAAAATCATTAAAATAAAATACATACAAATGCTGAATTAAAATAGCATATTACTTTACCACTATGGGCTGTCTAAAAAACTCATCCACTGCAGAGTTGTGAAGAGAACTCAGGTTTATTCCATAGAAATTCCTCTGCTGCCTAAAAAACACAACAAAAGCAAAAGTAAAAGACGCACGAAGTAACTTTTCTGGTGGACGGTCTGCCACCTGTCTCCATGGAGATACATAAGTTTAATGCCCTATGAAGATTCGAGGTAAAGCAATAACATCTCCATAAAAGAAAATAGTCCTAAATGGTAGCACTTTCTTTTCTATTCCCATATGCCTTATATCTGTGTAATCCCTCACAGTGGTCCATGGGTGTGTACTAGTCAGTGTGTCTTATACTTGTCCTGAAACAGCTCAAGATCATTCTAAAGATATTCAGGAAAGGTTCATTTTTGTTCGGTGAATGTGACTTTTTTAGTATCGATCCCAGCTCAAAAGAGGATCTAGTTTTAATACTTCGATTAATATCTGATTTTCCATATTTTTGAAAATCCAAGTAAGACCAGGTTTAGTTCTAGTTCTTGTGAAACTGGTCTGAGTCTTGGTTTAGTCTTGGTTTAGTTTTGGTTAAGTCTCGGTTTAGTCTCGGTTTAGTCTCGGTTTAGTCTCGGTTTAGTCTCGGTTTAGTCTTGGTTTAGTCTCGGTTTAGTCTTGGTTAAGTCTCGGTTTAGTCTTGGTTAAGTCTCGGTTTAGTCCTGGTTTAGTCTCGGTTTAGTCTCGGTTTAGTCTCGGTTTAGTCTCGGTTTAGTCTTGATATTACGCCCCTGTTGAGTCCTGGCTTATTTTCCTTGTTGCTGTTGCATTTGAATAGAGACATAGTTCAAAGTTAATTGTGTGTATTACCACAGCTGTTTCTAATGCTTTTGTCTGAAAGATTTTGCTCATTCCTGGACGCTGACCGAGCCTGACCTCTGTAAACTCACAGACCGGGGCATTGTTCATGAAACATAACTGTTCTGAAGTGTTCTAGTGCAGTGAGGGTTCTGTGTTTGTGGACTGTGTACGAGGCTGCGTTCACTCTGCACGTCCAGTCTCATTCTGCCCAAATCAGGTTTTTCACGTCAGTGTCAACAGGCCAAGTCTGATTTATTTTAATGAGACCAGCCCCCCATATGTGGAAATAAATCAGCTCTGACAAGTTAAAAAACAATAAAACACCTGCAGACAACAGCAGTGAAGGTAAACTGTGCAAATGCTCTGAGGTTTTAAACATAATTGGTGTTTCAGTATCAACTTAAGTTAAAGTAAATCATAGGGATGCACTAACCCGATACTGGCATTGGATATCGACGCAGATACTGAAAATTTGCCCGGATCAGATATCGACTTCCAAATATTGGTTCAGTCGATATCCTGATTGGACAAATACACGCTGATGTAATAAGGTTATAATCAGCCCAGAAAGTCTCATGTTTGAACTTGTATTTATAGAGTTGTTCTGTAGTTTATTTGAGGGATAAATATCAGCTGGATAACACATCTGGATCAGTTTTGCCTAATTTTATTTTTGTTTTAAATTAAATAAATGCTGATCTCAGTCTCTGCTCTGGATCGGTGCCTCCTTAGAAAATTATAACTCATTTTTAAAAAGAGTAAGGACAACAGTTTTTGACATTTTTTTTCTGCCTCTTCTGCAGATCAGGCCACTTCAGAGCTGCACGGTTCACAGAAACTGCACATAAAAAGCAGAATGTGTGTTTATACTGTAGGTCAGGGGTTTTAACGTGGCGTTATTTGGCATAAAAGGTCTATAAAATTTCATTAAAAATAGTTTTATTTCTCAAAAATAACATTCTTCCTGTGTAGAGGGCTGCCTCCACAGATCTGCCATGTAGCATTTAACTGCACAAACACTATTATCTCGAATCTCCAAAATATAAAAATTGATACTGCAGTTATTTTCAAAGCCCCCACAGATAATATCGTTAGCTTTTTTTTTTTCCCCTTTTAAATCTTAAGTTGAACTCTTTACAAAATATGCAAATAATTCCTCGTGTGGAAGTCAGAGTTCTAGTCCATATCATTTGGACTTTTGCTGATTCAGGTCTGGACTGAAATGGACCGTTTTACAGCTCAGGAGACACGGACCAGAGACCAGACCAGAGACCGAGGACCAGACCAGGGACCAGAAGCTCGACTAGAGACTAACCCAGAACTGGGACAAGACTGTAATATGTTTGGGTCTTCAACCGTGGACTAAAGGGGGTCCCGAAGGCCTCAGCGTTTATTTTCACAGTGGATTTTAAAAGTGGTGATGTACAAGTAGCTCATATAAGACTATAAGAGCGTGAGACGTGTGTATTCTTTATGTGAGTGTTGATTTCAGACCAGAAAGCAGCTCTTGCGTAGTTTTCAAAATAAAGTTGTTCGTCGCTAAAAGGAGCCAAGTGGACATCAGCCCAGGACGGAAACATCAAACCTAAAAAACAATATAATATGAGGGAAGAACACAAATTATTGCTTTTCTAACTTTAAGCACTTTTCCAGATGCTCAAAGTCTCTCACACACACACACCGCAGTCATACTAAGCAAAGTGGGTGAAGTGTCTTGCCAAAGGACACAACAGCAGCGTGCGCTAAAGTCACTGGCATCTTTTATACTCCCGTGTGGTTTTATATCTGTGTAATCCAGGTCATTTTAGTATCGATTAGTGTCTGATTTCTGATACTTTTGACAAAACTAGCAGAAAAATAACACATACCTCCAGGTTTGAGCCACTTCTTCAGACTCAGGAGCTTGTGTATGTGAGGGTCAGACAGCAGCAGGTGCCCACTCAGCTCTGTGAGGAGGAGGTCCACTTCCTCTGGACAAACCACTGAGTCCAAGTCCCGGTTTAGGACCAGGATCCGACCAGACTGATCATTGGACTGGACCAGGGACTGAGACAAAGAGAAGACATACAGACATAAGCATCTGTACTACACATTTTTGTAAATATTGTAAGTTTGTTTGTTGTTAGGCACAGGAAAAAACAGGAACAATCATTCATTTTAGATTTTATTGTTAAGTTATTAATATTTTCACTCGGGTATTGGGGAATGATAAAAGTACCGTATTTTCCGGACTATAAGTCGCACCTGGAGTACAAGTCGCACCAGCCAAAAAATGCATAATAATGAAAAAAAAAACACATATATAAGTCACACTGGACTATAAGTCACATTTATTGTACAAAATCCAAAAGAACAACAGGCTGAATAGTGTCTGGTCTGTTAACGTAAGATATTAACAGTTAATCACATAACTAAAGCAGAAAAAACAAGCTAACAAGTTTACTCTGGATCTCACTCCAAATCATTAAATCCATTGAATTCTTCATCCTCGGTGTCGCTTCTGAACAACTCCAACAACTCCAGAGGAAGATGAAGCTCCAAAAATACTGAAAATTTTGTTATTTTTGTTATTATTAGATATTTGATTTTACAGATGCACTATGTAACTTTTTGGGTGGAGTGTCAGCCACATGCTAGTATCTATAGTCTCGACAGCAAGTAATATTAAACTTACGCATCTCCATGGAAACAAGCTGCGATGTAGGAGATAAGATTTTTCTTATCAGACATACTGTGTTTGTGTCGCTCTATAGTTTTAATCTCTGACACTCGAGGATCATTTTATTATAATTTGCACATTTTAAATCGCAATCTTCTTCTAAAACGACAAAATAGAAAGTTAAAACCATACTAAGGAACATTCTCCATGAAGACTGATACGTTTTATGCCGTACTATGGAAGATTATGGCCAAAGGAAGTCCACTTACAGGCCAAATAAGAGTCAGGTTTATGGAGATGCAAGCCCACTCAGAGCAAGTTTTTCAGTGGAATTAAAACGAACAAAATGAAAAAGAAAAATCAAGCAAACAAAAACCAACAACGTGTATTTATTTTAGTCTAAAAAGTGACAGAATGTGGCTTTAGGAATATGATCTATAAAATACCATTAACCTCTTGAACTTCCTCTTTATGAAGGTATTATTTGCAGTAGTGTTGGGTAATCTCCAGCACTAATGCCCCAGGTTTCACAGCCAAACATCTGTCTTCCCCCAGTTTGTGCCCCAGTGCATTGTGGTCCAGATGTGGCTGTGAACCATTAACTCTGCAGAATGCTGCTCTGAGCTCTGAATGTGAGGTGTAACATTGAGCCAACAAACACAAGGTTCAAGGCCAGATACAGGACAAAGACCGCTATAGGTTCTACCATTTTGGACTTACCTCTTAGCACAGGCCCTATCTCGCAATGGGCTGTGTTCAAGTCCTAGAACCCCCAATAGTGGAGTTTGCTGTTTAACTGTCAGATTGCAGGTGTGTTGACCTGGTTTACGGTTAATATCTCTAATTACTGAAACAAAAACTGGCACAAAGTTCAACGTCGTCTTGGTTGGTATAAATAAAGAAAAGTGAAATTATTTTTTTCACAGTAGCTTCAGAAAATGGGTCCATTATGCAACCCCCAAAACGTGATTGTTGCCAGTTAAAAAGAGTTTAAACCATAAAATGCAATGTAATGTAATGTAGAAATAAGTTTGTGGAGCTGGTCCTAATTGCAGCCAAATAATGTGGTGTTATATGGTAAAAAATCTATGTATGTACAGTATGTAGAGTGACTAGTCTACTGCTCTGGTTTAGACCTGAGTTAGGGTGCACACTTGTACAGTCATCACAGCAAAATGGGGACTAAACTCAGAACTAAACTCAGAAAAACCGGGACTAAACCGTGACTAAACCAGGACTAAAACAGGATCTAGAGCAGGGGTGTCAAACACATTTTCACCGAGGGCCACATTAGCAAAATGGCTGCTCTCAAAGGGCCAGATGTAAAATAAATCTATTGAAACAACTTGTTAATTAACCGTTTCTATATTTATTACTTATGCAACTTAGCAATATTATATATGCATTTGCCTAGATGTAAAAATATGGCTGTGTAACTGTGTATCTTCTGATAAAATGACATTTTAAGACCATTATACCTTTTAATTTACCCTGTCGAGGGCCACATACAATGATGTGGAGGGCCACATTTGGCCCGCGGACCTTGAGTTTGACACATGTGATCTAGAGTAATCTGCATTTGGAACGTTCCCTTAGTACTAGTTTGGACTTTTGGCTTTAGTACTGGTTTAGTCAGGAGCTATTTTGGTCTCAGTTTAGGCCACAGCGTCAGTACTTTACAGGGAAGTGTCTCATGTGATTTTAATATAACTGAACATAATAAATCTAACCTGTGTATACTTAGCCATAGGTCCAGACTGCAGACTGTAGACTTTAGCTGCTCCCGCTTGAACGGCAAAGAAAGACAACATTCCCGAACCACCAACATCCAACACCACCTATGGGAAAATATATAAATAAACACCAGATTAACAGGACCAGCAAAAATATTTACATTAAGCCACTGTTATAAATAGGAGGCGTATTAAATGGAAACAAGCTTAGACAAGGATTCTTTGTGTCCTTCTCTTTGTCTGGTTGTCACTTCCAGTCTCTCTCTCTAAAACCTTCAAATCAGGCAAGAAATTTAGGGGTAATAATGGACTCAGACTTGAACTTTAACAGCCACATCAAATTAATAACATCTGCTACTTTGTGTATGAATTGTGCTATACAAATAAACTTGTCTTGCCGATCCAAAACAAACCAGAAGAAATGCTCTAATTAGAAATATTGGACATTTGAAAGGTAAAAAATGTTATATGGCAATTCACTGTTTATTCATATACTACTTATATTTAAAGGTGCAGTATGTGGCAAATCAACAACATCTCTACAAAGAAAAAAAGTATGTAGTGCCCTGTTAAATCAAGAGTAAGTTTTATAGCATTTAAGTAAGTTTTTGTAACATTTAAAGTGAGTCTGTACCTTGTCTTTGAAGTCCATTTCATTGAGCAGAATGGCTTTGTGATAAGTGGCTGTTCGGCCGTAGTCCTGTAGAAGACTCTGCTGCTGCGAAAGACAACTGTGGAACTGAAGGAACAAAAATACCACCTTAAATCACACATACCGCCTTAAAAGCCTCATATTATGCTATTTTCTGATCTGTTATAATGTCGTCTCCTTGTCACAAACAGACCTGGAGTTGCTCATCTCTACTGAACTAAAGGTAAAAGGAGATGTTAACTTGAAAACTACCACTTCATGACATCACAAGGTGCAACGGAGCATTTTGAGCTTTGGAGATGTAGACAGACTAATAATTAAGGGTCACTTAAACATGTGTGAATGAAACAAAACTCCAGATAAGTTTTTGAGGAGGTAACACCATTCTAACAACTTTGCCAAAGGAAATAAATGAAGCTCATCAGATATAGAAACATTTGGAGCAGGAACTAGAACAGGACTAAACCAAATCTACACCAGGACAAAACCGGGATTAAATCAGGCTTAAATGCATCTTCAGAGATTTCTATGAAAACTGTACTGAATGTCTAAAAATATTTCTACATAGTATTTGCGCAATTACAGACAGGGACCAAACGTACAGTAATCTCATGTAATATAATGGTAATAATAAGATTTCGCTTTATCAGTCAGACATTTTAACCAAACCTATTCCAGCTCTATTCCCCTTTAAACATTTTGTGTAAATTTACCTCGTAACAGTTTAAAGGAGAAGTCCCTGGTCTTAAGTGTCTCCAAAGTCCTACGTCCTTGTTTACTTTCCTATCTCCTTCATCCATAGTTTTATCCTCTTGTCTCCTCAGATGCTGCTGAAATACGTGCATATCTGACAAAAAAAAGGAAACATCATTATTATTAAAGCTATTTTTAATTTAAAGATGCACTGTGTAACTTTTCTGGTGGAGCATCTGTCACCTGCTTCGAGATGTTGTTGCTTTGCCTGGAATGTCCCACAGTAAGGCATTCCAGGTAAAGCAAAAACATCAGCAAGGAGACAAGCAGGTGGCAGATCCTACACCAAAAAAGTTACATAATGATCTTAAAATGTATCGTACAAACCTGTTGTAGTTTTGAATTGTAAAATGTAGCTGTGTTTCTCAAACGTGATGACGAACGACTGACTCCCGGCCCGACAACAGTCCAACTGCTCGGAAACGGGGAACTGGAAAAGTGGAGTTTTGTTTCCTGAAAAATATGAATGAAACTGTGATGTAACTTTTCCAATGGAGAGTCTGCCACCTGCTTGTTTCTATGGAGACGAGCCATGGAACGTTGCAGAGTATGGCATTAAAGTTCAAGTTCTCCAGCGTCACCATAACATCAGGAGCAGCGTATGTGTAATCCCTCAGTTTTGGTCAGATTACTGGAGCCCACTTTATCTTCTAAATTTTTGAAAATTTTTGACAAATTGAAATTTTTCTTTGGATTTTTATATAACTTTTTTCCACCTTCAAGACACTCAAAGCGCTTTACATCAAGGAAACACTCACCCATTCACAGACACACTCACCCACCAGTGCACACAGACACTGAGGGCGAGGCGGGTTAAGTGTCTTGCCCAAGGACACAATTACAGCATTTATCTGTGGGAGCGGGATTTGAACCGCTAACCTACAGACCAGTGGACAAACACACCACCTGAGCTGCTGTCGGTCCAATGTAACAATGTACCAAAACCAGTACTTCCATTCAAATGTTTTATGGTTATTATTCTTAAAATGCTCATTCAGACGTTCTCACCGTCTTCTACAGAGACGAGTCCACTCTCTGCTGCAGACGTCAAACACAGGGACACATCTTGGCCGTGGAGTTTGTTTATTTTGAACTGTAGATCTGAGTACACTTCACTTTGGTCCAGCATCTCCTAAAAAAACACATGATTTCAACATGTTCAGCACTTTTCTGGAAATATGTCCCCACAAATATGAGCAAATTAGGACTAAACAGGCCTGAATCAGCACTAGGACGTTTGCAGAAGTTGGCGGAGGGGCATCAAAAGTGCTCAAGAGTTTAATTTGAAATATTAACCTTGCTTTAAAAAGGGTTAGAAGATCAGTTTTTAATGTTTAAAAAAAAAAATAGGAATAAGAAATACAAGCTTGTCCAATATTTTGACAGTATTTCACTTGTACAGTAGTTCTTCAAAATAATATTACTTGGGTAAAAAAGTAGGAAGAGAAGTACAATTTATTTACAGGTTACTTAAGTAAATAACATGAATATAATGATAAAATGCGTCTTACCTCTTGTAAACTGTAGACTTTGACAGAGAAAACCATTGGATGTTCACTGGTCTGCTCCATTCTGACTCTGAACCCAAAAAAGTGTTCAAAAAAGAAAGAAAAACTCAAGAGAGAGGAGAGAGGAGAGGAGGGACTGGGGCCAAAAGGGAGGAGAGGCATATGGACCACTACTGAACCAAGACCAAGAAAACAACGGATAATGTGTAAGTATTAGGGGCGTCCAAAGAATCAAAATCACACACTAATCGATAATAAAACTGGCGTCGAAACTAGATTCTCATTTGAGCAGGTATCGATACTAAAAAGTCACATTCATAGGACAGAAATGAACCTTTCCTAAAGCTTTAGAATGATTTTGAGCTGTATCAGAACAAGTATAAGACACATAGACTAGTACACACCCATGGACCACTATGGAAGTGTCCCGAGTACTCCTACTTCTTCGAGTACTACTATTTACTACTCTTTTTTAGTAATTATACATTTGTTTACTTGTGCATTTCCATTTATAGCTATTATATTTTCTTGTTTGAATACAATTTATGATAAAATTATCCAACAGAAACAGAAAAGTACTACCATTTAATACTGAAAATCACATTCTAATGCTTAAATGTTGTTGTTTTTTTTTAAATTATCGTCATGGATCAGAATCTGTGTTGAGTATCGTGTCTATTCTTTAATATCAAAATCATTATGAAAATTTAGTATCGTGATGACACTAATTACTTGTTACAAAATCATTAAAAGCAACGGTGGAGCGTAAGAAAGTAAAAGAAGTAAAGGGCTTAGGTATCTGTACTTGAAAAAAAGTGGAGGCTTTTTACTTTTACTCCACTACATTTTGAGCAGGACTGGAAAGTAAAAGTATTTTTTTATTATTTGACACCTGCTGAAAAAGGCTTTGGAGTTTATTTTTTACATGTTCATAGTTTGAGCAAAAAAAAATATACACATAAAAACAGTTCTCGCTACATTTGAAGCCTTATTAGATCTCAAAATCTGCACAAAATACTTTTTTTTTAATTAAACTTAATTTTTTTTACTCTTTAAGTACATTTTAAAATGGGTACTTTAAAACCTTTACTTAAATAGATTTTTTCATGTGATATTTTTAGTTTTACTTGAGCATTTCTTCCATTAAAAGGCACGCAAAAAGAACAATTTGTAAGTTTGAGGTGGCAGGAAAAAGTTAAATGTGTATTCTTAATGTAGCACTCCCTCTTCTGGACAAACAGAACGCTGCAAATGTATTAAAGTCGACAAATGTAAGATTTATCTGAAAGAATTGAATTAACTGGAGAAAACAAGAAGAACATAAGCCGGAATAGACTGTTTTCTTAACATAATGAAGTAATAATCCTAAAGTTATAGTGTTAAAATGCAATTAATTACAATACAAGTAACATAGATCAGTTTAATGCCATAGAGCGGAACATTCCAGGCAAAAATAACATCACCCTGGACACTAGAAATCCACCAGGAAAGTTACACAGTGTACCTTTAAATGCATATATTAACAGTGAGAAGTGTGGACCCATTGACTTGTACTTGTAGCTATGCACTCAGATACCTTAACACGAGCTATAAATACACATGGAATTTATACTGTGATAGACAAAGCATCGACTTACACAAGTCCTAAATATTATACGTGCCCATGTACTGCAAAGAGTAATCAAGACTTATACTCAAGTAAGAGTACTGTTACGTCAATGAGTGAAAGTAGAAGTACTCTGAAAAGACTCTGAGTGCTATCCATCTCTGATATTTAGTTGTAAAAAATGCGTTAGAGTTCGGAAAAATTACTCAAGTACTCCAGTAAATAAAGTAAGTATTTAATTACATGGCACATTTTTATACGGCAGATTTAGGAGCAGTAAATATAGCGTGTTAAAAGGTCCATAGTCAATGTAAAGAATGTAAACCAAGACATTTAAACAGCGAGGGTGAGGTAAGGACAGCGCTGCCAGTGAAGCAGTGAAATCTAGAAAATATACATGCAACTGTCATGACTAGATTTGCAATTTCACAAGATTTTAAACAAACGTTTGAAAGAATATGGGAAATCTGAACGGCTAAACTAAACCTAGATTTCCATGAATTTCAGAGTAGGTTTGTAGAGTTGTAAACAGAATAAGACTCCATCGAGACACAGGGACGTTTAGTTCTCAAAGCAGACATCGTATTATTAAAATAGGCCATTGCGACTGTTCAGATTTAGATTTCATAATTGAAAATCTGACATGAACGCATGATTTGAGGGTGTGGTTCGTGGTAAGGTCTTGACATAGTTTGGCACAGAGGGGTTTCTATATCAGTTTGCGTTAAGCACGTCACGCTCTGAGCTACAGCGCAGGTCACCAAAGTAAAAGCATCAACCGCAAAACTAGGGCTGAGCAGTTCATCAAAGTTTAATCGTGATTCAGTCAAAAATCAGTTTGGGTCTTTGTCACAGAGAGGTCTACAGCCAATAGTCTGTCAGGAAAAGGATGTGTCCACAAATACACGCTGTTCTGCTTTAGAGCGAAGCAGTACAGTGTGTATTTGTAGAACTTTACTTAAATAATAATTAGTGGCATTATTAATTTATTGGCTTTGATTCAAAAGTGCTGTAGCTGCTCTTAAAAATGTGCTAAAACAGAACTAGTTTGCAGTGGTCCAAAGTTACTCCTCACTTACCTTATGCATCCTGAGCATCCTAATTATTCACGGTGATGAGTTTATAAGCACGTTTCACAACTTTCGGAAGCCAGAGTGAGTTTTTTTTTTGTCACAGTAACAACAATTAGCATGCAAACAGCGCACCAGTCTTACTTCCTGGTTCACAGACGATAACAGGGCTTTGTAATTACCGCAGACAACACGCAGAGGTCTCATTTTCCCATTAAGAGCTGCGTATATAATGTGTCTGTACTGAGGCAATTTTTACTTTATTACTTGAATTAAATGGGAACTGTCCCTTTAAAATGTAGTGATTTTAATATTTCTAAGTAGACTTTTTTGGGAAATTGCTTAACAAGTGTACAGTATACCCAATATCTGATTAGCATAGTATTAGGGCATTTCAAATAGTTTTAGATTGACAGAGGGACTAGTGCTGTGCCTCTTAACAAAATCGGTTGCGTGTTCGATTCTCGATCTTGCACTTGAGCAGCTCATTCCTGATAAAATTCCACTAAACCAAAATTTGTCAAAATTAGGTCCATAGATGAAAATATTGAGTCCTGTATTTGTCCTAAAGTTTATGCAGAAGTCCCAGAATGCACAGCGCCGCCGCAGTGACCAATAAAACTCCAGCAATTAGACCGATCCGAACCCAAGGGAAGTTTGACCAGTCCATAGACTCCTCCGGATCATCAGGGAGAGCTGAAGAAAATAAAGCAAATATTAAAAATGTGAAAATGCGATTATGTTAATGTTAAAGGGCCTGTTTCTGATGTGTCCATGTGTTTGAGAAAAAGGTGTCTTGCCCAAGTACAGATGTATTGTATAAAATAAGTTTTTTTAAAAAAGTCCGCTGCGCACTGTCTGCATCTAATTATGAAGTTTTTTTATTGTTAGAAATCCAGGAAGTGTGTAGTTAGCATGCTAGTTGTTGTTACTGTGACTGCAAAACTCCACCCTGGTCTCTGAAAGTTGTGAAAAGTGCTTATAAACTCATTGCGGTGAGTAATTAGGATGGTCAGAATGCATAAGGTAAGTGAGGAATAACCTGCAAACTGTTTCAAACAAACTAGTTCTGTTCATGTTTTTAAGAAAATCAGCTACAGCGTCTTTAAGGTTAGATATTTCAAATAATTTCAAACTTTTTTTCATCATATTTTAGCTCACCTCCATCAGGAGCAGCAGCTGTTTCCTCACTGGCTTCCACTGAACTTACTAAAATTAAACAGCATTAATAAATAAATATTTTTCAACTTAAAACATGTAGATCAGCTTCACTCTAAAAACAAAACAGTTATTATCTTGAATGAAATTATAATTAAAACGTGATTAATGACATGTTATCCAGTTGTTTTTAGTAAGCTTTATATATAAGTTGCACTGTGTAACTTTTCTGGCCTGCTTATCTCCATGGAGAGGTTATTGCTTTGCAGGAGTTTGTATCGCAAAAAAATATCTTGGAAAAAATTGCATTCTCAATCTCAAGTTCGCCTCTCCACAGACCTGACCTGTAACTTGGCCCTCTGCCTCAGTGGAGACAGGAGAAGAAGAATGCCACATCATAGAACATTCCAGACAAAGCAACAACATCTCCATGGACACACACATCAGAAAAGTTACATTGTGCCTCTTTAATATTTAGATTTGTATTTAAAAACACTAATTCACATATTTATCTTACCTCCATCTGGATAAGTCGTAGCTGTTTCCTCAAAGGCTTCCATTAGCAAAGACTCCGCACTTACTGAAATATAAAAGTATTTATAAACATGTAGCTTTTGTAAACCCATATATTTATTAAAGGCAGACTATGTAACTTTTGTGTTAGAGAGTCTGTCACCTGCTTCTTACACAGTTAAATGTGGTTTTATTGCCCCAGTTTGTCTGGCGAGTCCAGACAAATATCTGTATTTTTATACAGAGGGATAATAGCCAGGACCAAAGATGATCGTCCAATCAGATTTGTTTATTTGACACGTGTGAATCGTAGAGGCTCATTGGTCACCCATGATTTTGGTCACCCATGATTTTGAACAAAATCAAATTTCTCTCACTTCGGATTAACAGTTTAGTGCGTCTTTTTTTTTCAGTCTCATGTGATATTTTTTCCCTTTCTTTTTTTCTCATAGGCAGCCATATTTGCTTTGATACAGTTGTTTTCCTGATTGGCTAATCCACCTGTCAATCAAACCCATCTGAACTCTGAGATTCAACAGTGACCAGACTCACATCTTTGTCAAATATTGGACTGTGTAATCTGTCTCCCAGGCAAATCATCACCTTGTCTCCATAGTGATAAATTAATTTAATGAAGTGAAAGATTCCAGAAAAAGCAAGCAATAACTAGGACCCTATTACCAGCAAAGTTACATAGTACACCTTTATTTTAATGGAACTGCGTCATCCTTTTTCAGATATTTTCAGACATGTATCTCACCTTCCATGGGCGGAGAAACTGTGTCTAATATTATTGGCATTTCACTTGTAGCAGTTTCGTCTGAGTTGAGCTCAAAAAGTGTGGGCCAAATCAAAGCACTGCCCCATTCGTCTGTGGAGTTTTCTGTATAATTGTCTAATAGAATAAAATTGAGGTGTTAATGTGTTATTTTGAAAGTAAAATATATTTAAAGTGTTGTGATTTACCAAGGTTATCAACATCAAACGCCCCCTTTAAAATGACGTTGATAGTTCCAGGTATGCCAGGCCTTTCCTCTTCTGAGTCCCTGTAAAATCAAATTAAAAAGAAAATAAAAATATAAGTAAAAAAACCCCAAACATACAGTGCTTAAATGTCACTTATAGCCAAAAAATAATCCTCAACTATTTTTATTAGTGACTAGTGTGTAATTTGTTTGAAATGCAATTCAACTTACAATAAGGATACAAAAGACAAAACTATATATTTTATAATACTGTAACTACACATTAATTAGCCTTAATAAAGCAAGAACAAAGCAAACAGTTCATTAAGAATGACTCAGTAACTATTAAAAGGCGATGTACCAGATTTGTATTGTTACAAAAATGTGAAAAACAGCACAATTCCATTTAAACAGTTTGCAGTGGTCCAAAGTTATTCCTCACTCACGTTATACATTCAGAGCATCCTAATTATTCACCATGATGAGTTTATAAGCGCTTTTCATACACGTTCGAGACCAGAGCAGAGTTTACCGTCACAGTAAAACTAATGACAACAAGCTGATAACTCTTAAGGTCAATATAAGTTAGCTGTGTTCTGTCTGCAACTAATTATGAAGTGTTTTATTGTCCGCTAATCAGGAAGTGCACTGTTAGCATGCTAGTTCTTGTTAGCTTTACTGTGATGTCAAAACTCTGCCTCTGAAAGTTGTGAAAAGCGCTTATAAACCCATCACTGCGAATAATTAGGATGCTCTGAATGCATAAGGTAAGTGAGGAATTTTTTTTTTTTTTTTTAAGACAATCAGAGCCTTCAAATGCGTATAAAGCAGATCTTACTTGGTCCGGTACCAGCAGTTGTACTCCCCGGGTGGCAGGAGTTGTGTCAAGGTAAGAGGAAACTTGTCAGTGTTTTGTGGATCTAAAAAACTGAAGTCTGAATTGGGTGTGTACCAGGAGTCAGAAAAGACCTACAAAACAACAATAACACAATGAGTACGGATAATATCAAAAGAGATTAAAGTGCATATGACAGGTTAGACTGGACACTGACGGCACATGTGACATACATAGAGGTAATTCAGTGACTGTTACCTAGCAACCGTAATGCAAATAAGGGTCAAAATCACTAAGATGTCACTTCCAGGTCCTTCAGCTGATTGAAAGCAATGAACATGTTTATAATTTCCTCTTTTTTAGTGACAGCACATCTCACATTAAAAACAGATCACAGTTGTTTGAAGCTAAAGAGATTTTAAGCGTGGATCTGTGGTTATAACTGTGACAGAAAGTGTACGAGGGAGGTTGAGGTAAGAAGCTAGGCTAGGCTAAGTTAGCATTAGCAATGACCAGCAGTTAGTGAGATATACACACGGGTAATCTTATGTTATGATAGATTATTACTACATTATTTACATATTTGATACAGTTTGTAGTTACACATCCGCATTTGGAATGTAATTGTCTCTTGTTTGATGAATAAAGAACAAAAATAAAGTGAGAAATCAGCCATGAAGTTTCTGGTTGAACCTGAAAGTGACATTATCACTTTCACATCTATGGAGTATTAACAGCTAACACATAACATATTTGGATCACCACGTTACCTTTTATTGTTTTAAAAAATGCTATATTTGATGAAAACAAGACATTAACATGTTTTATCAGTTTCACTTTTGTTTTTTAGCGCTCTGAGTCTGTACTCTCTTTGCTCTCCCTCTTCAGAGCACTATCACAACACAATCAGCGTGCGTCCTGTTAATGAAACTACTGCACGATTTATCAGGTCTGCCACATTGTTGTGTACAGTTTTTTATTATGTTTTTATGGAGAATTGTCATGTGGGAATTTGGGTGATGGAGGCTTGTGGGCGGAGCTTTGCACAGAATCTTACAGCTAAGTGTAAGAAAAGTTCAAATAGGCCCAGCAGAGATCACTAAAATACTCAAACATGTATGGATGACATCTACAACCTCCTTGGGCATCTTTTGATGAGGGAACAATGTTTTAACATAGTAAAAAGCACTGCCTCTTTAATAAAATTCAGCCTCTTTAACAGTTTAATTTCAAAATGACAGGTCCAGCCCTGTTTTCTTCTCTTTTACCTCATTCTTTCTCCTTTCCATTAGGACCACTCCGTCTTTCTCCCACCAAACGTTGAGATCTTTGGGGTGCAGGCTTTTGGGCAGGTGCAGGTAACAGGGCAGGGTCACTGATGCATTATGGGTATACACCTCCACAACTGAGTCCACCTCCGGACCTGACGACCAGGAAGAATAAAAAAAATAATTAAAAAAAAACGTGTTGGAAAGATCATTTAGAGCATAATTTGATTTAAATTTAGTTGAGTTCAGGTGTCAGAAAGGTTACGTAGTGCCCCTTTAAGCTGCTAGAGGTAGAATAATTTAATGCCACTGGGCGTAGATCTGGACAGATTTGCGATATTATGTTCAAAAAGTGCAAGTCCTGGAGCATTCACATTTTAGAGACGACTAAAATATAAACTGATAAACCAAAACACATATTTACACTTTTCAAAAATGGAAACAAGCAACTCAGAGAAAATTACAGACCAAGATCTCTACTTCTTCAATTTTCAAAAATCTGAAAAAAGCTTTTTATTAACCAACTCAATGCTTTTTTTGGAAAGAAACCAACTGCTATGTCAACAACAATATGGATTTAGAGAAAAACTAACCACCACATATGCGATCGAGGAGGTCAGCTCTGCTCTGGACAGGTCTGCACAGTGATTCAAAACCTGCTTTTGATACTTCTGACCATAGACAATTATTGGTAAAAGCTGAAAATTAAAGCATCAGGGGAACTGTTCTCTCCTGAATAAAAGTTATCTGGAAAACCCACAAAAATGTGTTCAACTTAACAATACAGTTTCTGAACTTAAAACTATAACATAACAAGGCTCTGTCATTGGTCCAAAACTTTTGATTATTTTTATTAATGATATTTGCAAAATCAGTAAAGTCACTTGTATGTAATGTAAAAGGATGCATGTACAGGATTGGGCATTTTTCTTCTGCCTGTTTTGGTCATATAGCAACAACAAGTTATGTTAAATGAAACATCCTTTATAATGAATTCAACTGAAAAAAATGAGTTGAAAATCCTACGCATTCCACAACATGTTTGTAGAGGTCTGAACTACAAGATATTATTTTATATATAAGATAGGATATTTTGTTCTTTGCAGAGGACATTCTATTAGGGTTGTCAAAAGTATCGAAAATCAGAAACTAGATATTCATTGGAGCAGCTCCCAATACTAAAAAAGTCACATTCAGAGGACATAATTGAACCTTAGCTGAACAGCTTTAGAATGATCTTTAGTCTTTAACGTAGCTGGACGACTGAGGGATTACACAGATATAAGACCACACGGTAACATAAAGAAAGTTCTATTACTTAAATCACATCGTATTGTCTAAGTAAAAAGTGCTTTTTATTATCATCGTGGTATCGGAATCACTATTGAGTCTATTCCTTAGTATTGAAACTGAGTTTTAAATTTAGTATTGTGACAACTCTGCATTCTGTTATCTACATACTTCCAGCCTTTGTGTCTTGATAAATGTGGCTTTGATTCAACTGCGACATTGTGCGGCCCTAGTTGTGAGTGTTCTTACTCTCCACAGTGAGCCACACCGTAGACAGAGTCCTCCTGCCCCTCCAGATGCACTCGTACATGTCTGTGTCACTGAGCATCACTGAGTCCAGAAACACAGACCAGTCTCTTCCTGTGGGCTCAAAGGCCAGATGCACACGGCCCTGCACACAACACAATGCAATTATTCAACAACACACAACTACAAAATTACCTATTGCAGCTGATGCCATCATTACCTGTGGTGTGATGCTAACTAGAGGCATTGTGCTGTCTGAAGCACTCAAGTTAGATTTTAACCTGGGCCTTGTTTTGACACATTTTGATCACAATGAACTGACTTAGCTGGAACTACAACAGGTGAGCTGATTTTTTACAGTTAAACAAGTCCCTCTGAAGTTAGTCACAAGCATTAGCAAACAGTTTTTAAGTTAGTTTCTCTCACTTGACCATGAACGCTCGTTTTGATCAAAGGCCCCTGAAAATGTATTGTTTGAATGTATTTTGTATATTTTATTGACTTTACAGACATATGACAGTGTTTGCTGAAGTGTGCATTGTGTCACCATGGTATGGCCGAATTGTTCTCCATAGACATACATGCAGAGCCCCCATGCATGTTGACATTACTCAAACATGCATGAATCACTTTAAATGCAACTTTGAGTAGATTAAACACAGAACCTTTAAGTTAGAGATAGGCTGTATTGGTCTGACCTTGTATCTTTCATTTATGATCACTTCGTCTCCTGTTATAGCTAACACGTCGTTCCCCAACGCCTCCCAGGACACCTCTGTGTCCTCTTCACCCACAAACGCTGAACCATCACAGGGAAGAACTACAGTGTGTCCATAAGGTGCAGTCCTGTGAAGGGACTGGGTCGTGTCTGGAGCTGAAGGAAAAGAGATAAAAGAATATGAGTACATGCTTTATACCTAAGTAACCGAGGACTAAACCAGGTCTAAACCCGGACTAAACTTGGACTAAACAAAGACTAACCCAGAAGTAAAGCAACTCTGATATATACTAACTACTGCACACCGACAACTCCCTAAAGAGAAGTACTTAACCAGGACTAAACTCGGTCTAACCGAGGATTAATCTAGGACTAAACCAGGACTAAAGCTCCTCTGATTATACTGACCATTGCACACTGGGAACACTAAGAGTAGTGTTTAGTACTACCAGTAAGAGTAGCACTAAACTACGACTAAACCAGGTCTAACCCAGGACTAACCTACGGTAAAACCAGTGACTAAATACCAAGACTAAACCCGAACTAAACTAAAGCTAAACCAGAACTAAACCAAGACTAAACTTGGACTAAACCTGGACTAAACCAGGTGTAATTGAACACCCCACAAGTAACCAGGACTAAACCAAGTATAATCCAGGTCTAAACTAGGACTAAAGCAGGGTCATACCAAGACAAACGTCGGTCTAAGCCAGGTCTAAACCTGGGAATTAGGTTGCTGGGTTTAAACCAGGATTTATTTAGGACAAAACCAGGTGTAACCCAGGACTAACCCAGGACAAAAGCAAATTTGATAGACAACAGCAGAATTCCCCACAAAAGTACTAAACCGGGTCTAGCCACGGACTAAACAAGGTCTAGCCAAGGACTAGACCAGGTCTAACCCAGGACTAAACCAGGACTAACCTAGGACTAAACCAGGTCTAAACCAGGGCCATACCAGGACAAACCTAGAACTAAGCCAGGTCTACACCAGGGCTAAAGCACAACTTAGGCAGGAGGAGAGGAGCAGTACTAAACCAGGTTAGACTCTTTCAATCTACATTTTAATATTTGCAAATGATCTAAAAGGATGCACAAACTTACCAGAGTAGACCCATCCACAACAAATGAGCAGCACTAACGTCCAAATTGGAGGCATTTTCTGCAAAAAAAGACAACAAAAATACCAGGTAAAACAAAATAAAGTGCTTTAAAATATGCCAGCTCACTGCTTACTCATATTGCAAGCAAGTACATGCATGTAACACATCTAGATACACATTCATGGTAAAAATAGACTTGTACAGTGGAATTTGACAAGTGACACCTAAACTACATAGCTACTAACAAGTTTCATATTTTGACAATTAAAAGCTAACTTAATAGACTAAACTGTTCTCATTTAAATGCATTTGTTTCATTGGCTGTAATTAATTTAAGTAGATAGATTCTGCAAAATAAAATGATGCAGGAATGAACTGGTGAGGTAAAACATATGAAAATGATATAACATTGCAGTTCTTACCAAGTTAATCAGATCTATTTAGTCCAAAAAAGGTTTAGAAGTCCCAGTGGTGGTATTCCCAGGAGCAGATGCCTAGTGCAGCCTCTTCTCCCATTACACTTCAGACTTTTATTTTAAAAGGCACATGTATGTACTTCCTGTTTGCTGTAAAAGGCTATGGGAAGTCAAATACTTAAATACTTTCTATTATAATGCTTAGGAAGAATAGGATTTACCTGAGTCTGCTATCTTCTTTTCTGTTATTGACTAATGCCTGTTTTATGGTTTGGTTTTTTAACTTTATAAGTGTTGTGAAGCCCTGGGAGGTGACTGTTGGGATTTTCAGCTCTGCAAAAATAAAATTGAAAATGGAAAATATAATTATGTAGGATGACAGTAGTATGATCATCTAGACCAGGGGTGGGCAAACTACGGCCCAGGGGCCACACACGGCCCATTGGGCTCATTAATCCGGCCCGCCGAATGTGCCCAAATTATATTAAAATAGGTCAGGATAAACCTTGTTCAATTTACCTTTCCCCTGTAATGTCAATGTTTCCTCAAACGCTGGTGCACTTCAGCTACATCAACCTTGTTTGTGTGTGTTACTTTCTTATCCTCTTATCAGCCGTTCTGTAAAAATGAGCTTATCAAAGAAAAGAAAAGTGGATATTTAGTGCCAAGTGTTTAATACAGAGTGGACAACAGAATATGTTTTCACCAAAGTCCAATAAAAGTACCAAGACAGGTTTTTTTTTGCTGGCATTCAAATTAGCAAAAGCTAGCGAGTTTTTAAAAGAATGCATTTGGAAAACAATTTTTACAATGAGCCTTTCATATTCATGCTTTGCTACAGGTTTACAGGCCAAATCTCTAATGTAATATATACATATACGTATATATACATATATATATATATATATATACACATATATATATATATATATATATATATATATACACACACACATATATATATATATACATATATATATATATATACTCACACACACACATATGTGTGTATCCTGGCCCCGCCCCTCTGTCAAATTTTAGAGCCCACTGTGGCCCGTGTGTCAAAAAGTTTGCCCACCCCTGATCTAGACTATATTCAAATGATTAATACATTTTAGCTTGAGTAGTACTTATGTGCACTGATGAAACATGGTATTTTGTATTATTGTTCATTCATGTTCATATTTTATTCTTATTTTTAATCCCATCCAAGAGCATTATTATTTGAGAGAAGACTCAGATCTGAACTGCTAAATTAACCCAAGAATCCCATGCATTTCAGAACATGTTTATAGACGTCTAAACTACAGCATTAACAGCTTTTACACAGATTGAGACAAAATGTGTTAGTTTTTTGAAGAGGAAAGAAATACTTAAATAATCTTTGCGCTTAAAACAAATCAAATTATAATTTAGATGTCATGGTAATAAAGCTTGTAGTGCAATTTCTGAAAGTAGATACCATATAATTACATTGTAATTTGCTATGAACTACATGCAGTTTCATTGCACAAGTATCAAAAATCAGGCACTAATCGATACTAAAACTAGAATCGAAAGTAGATACTCATATGAGCAGGTATCGAAACTAAAGTCACATTCAGAGCACAGAAATGAACCTCTCCTGAATGATGTTAAGCTGTATCAGGACAAGTGTAAGACATAAGTATTGAGTATCAAATCTCTTCCTTAGTATCGAAATAAGAGTTTGAAATTTCAGTATCATAACAGCACTAATGTACAGTCCACTAGAGCCGTTATGATACTGAATATGTGATACTGAGACATGAGCAGCTCCAGCCTGACTCTGATTTAGTGACGACAGTTGTTGTAGTTTTCAGCTTCAGCACTCATCATAAAACTGCAGCGTGAAACTGTAAGAGAAAAATGAAAGGCACAATCAGTGATCTAATGATTTCATGTTCCAGTCCCTGTGATATCGTGAGCTCAGGAACTTGTAATAAAACATTTACAACAAAAAGCCAATAAACAGTGTCTTATTTTAACATGAAAACAATAAATGAAGCTAATGAATGATGAATGAAGCTAATAAGTTGTTATATTACTTTATCCCATTAGGATAACATAGGCATTTTCACACATTGTCATGGCAACACCAATCAAAATACAACATTGACTTTTTTGATTGTGACGACATGAAGAGTGAAAAATGACAAATTTCACATTCTTCCATGATACTAATATCTTTGTCATGAATGGGAAATGTTGGGTCATTACCATTAGGAGAACATTAGGAGAAAATGAGGAGAAAATAAGGAGAAAATGAGGATAACATTAGAACATGAGGAGGAAATGAGGATAACATTAGGAGAACATTAGCAGAAAATGAGGATAACGAGGAGAAAAAGAGGATAACATTAGGAGAAAATGAGGAGAAAATGAGAAGAACATGAGGAGAAAATGAGAAGAACATGAGGAGAAAAAGAGGATAACATTAGGAGAAAATGAGAATAACATTAGGAGAAAATGAGGAGAAAATGAGAAGAACATGAGGAGAAAAAGAGGATAACATTAGGAGAAAATGAGAATAACATTAGGAGAAAATGAGAATAACATTAGGAGAAAAATGAGGAGAAAATGAGAAGAACATGAGGAGAAAAAGAGGATAACATTAGGAGAAAATTAGAATAACATTAGGATAACATGAGGAGAAAAAGAGGATAACATTAGGAGAAAATGAGAATAACATTAGGAGAAAATGAGGAGAAAATGAGAAGAACATGAGGAGAAAAAAGAGGATAACATTAGGAGAAAAGAGGATACATTAGGAGAAAATGAGAATAACATTAGGAGAAAATTAGGAGAAAATGAGAAGAACAGGAGGAGAAAAAGAGGATAACATTAGGAGAAAATTAGAATAACATTAGGATAACATGAGGAGAAAAAGAGGATAACATTAGGAGAAAATGAGAAGAACATGAGGAGAAAATGAGAAGAACATGAGGAGAAAAAGAGGATAACATGAGGAAAAAATGAGGATAACATGAGGAGAAAATGAGGATAACATTAGGTGAATATGAGGATTACATTAGGATAACATGAGGAGAAAATGAGGAAAAAATGAGGTGAACATGAGAATAACATGAGGATAACATTTGGAGAACACTAGTGCATTACTCCTCTTCATTCTTGCTCTGGTCAGGGTCACCCATTGACCTCCCATTGACTTTGGCCGTTATAAACCTGGCCCATGTTGGACAGGAGTATTTGGGGACATGAACCGTGAGTCAGCGTAGGGGCTCGGGCTTAATTAATTTACAAGTTTGTTTTTAAGTAATTTATAATCCAATGAAATGGTCTAAATTAAATGTACAAATGTATCCATACAGGCGCTGCTTCTGTAGGAGTCTCACTAAGGTTGATATTTAGAGTATTGCCTCTTTTCTCACTCTCATCTCTTATTTTTCACACCTCCGGTTCCACGGACTGGTGTGGAGTACCAAAATAAAAGCAAACATTTCAAAAATAAAAGTCTGTATGTAAATGGAAAAATTTTAAAAGGCAGAAGAGCCAGTGTGAAGCGTATATTCTTTCCATACATGTACGTTTACTAAGTGAGAACAGTAAACCCTGTGCATACTTTGGTGTCAGTCAATATTGGGTCGAAGTGTAACAGGAGACCCACAGACACGTGTCCAAAATGTCACTTTTGACATTTGGGGAATTCACACAAGCTGCAGTTTAAGAGAGTGATGACAATTTACACCAAAAATATCAAAATCCTAACATTTTAATTTGAAATAAAAGCAAAACCGCGACAGCACAAAGGAAAAAAAAAGTGTTAAGTGTAAGAAATATATGGTTAAAAGAAAAAAATATTCAAACTTTTAGTTAAGACACATTTAAAATAGCTTCAAACATAAAACAAAATGTAATAGGCAAGTAATTTGAAATAGACTTAATAGCAAAAATAAGTGTATTTTTTGCTTTAAGAAGTTATTTTTTAAAGTTAAAATTAAAGAAAGTAAAAACATATTTAAAATCAGACTTAGGATTAGGATTTCACACAAGAGACAGAAATTAAACCAACACAAAAGTCATAAAAAAAAAACTGCAGTTCAAACAAACTTAAAGGTGCACTATGTAACTTTTCTGGTTTCCCTGTTTGTCTCCATGGAGATGTTATTTCTCTGCCTGGATTGTTCCACACTATAGCATTAAACTTACACATCTTCAAGCACAGTAAGAATGCATGTATTTCTAGGCCTTTATAGCTATTCAAAATCTGTAATGGAAAAGATGCAAGACAGGTAAGTTTAATGCCGTACTCTGGAACTTTGCAGACGATGCAGGTGGCAGACTCCACTGGAAAAGTTACATGGTGGAACTTTAAACATACTTTTTGATTTTCAGGTAGATATATCGTAGTGCAATGAGTTAAAATCAGTTTAAAATAGGGCTGCAGGATTTGGGAAGCATTGTGATTGTGATTATATTTGTGATTTATGTTTTAATAATAAGATTCTGTTCAAAGTTCACATTTTAAACACGTCCAGGAGAATTGACAAAAAGACTGAAATCTGAACTGACAAATGAAAACAAGAGTCACATTTCAGAACATGTTTGTACAGATCTAAACTACAGGTTTAACAGTTTTATACAGAATAAGACAGGGGATGTTTTTGATATCTGCCTTTGTGATTCATTCAAACTGTGATTTCGTTTTGTGTCTTATCTCGCTGCCCTAGTTTAAAATATTCAAGTATAAAATCAAAAGGGTTCAGCTGCTTTTGAATGTGATCAAATGTAAAGTTAAATCTAAAATAAGAGTAGATTTGTGATGTTTGTGGTTAGTTTTTAAAAGTGTAGCTGTAGTTGTTCATGTTGAGGTGGTTCAGAGCCGTTTTGCCCAGAGTGGATGGAGTTTGGAGCTGTTGGACTGAAGCAGAGAGGAGGCCGCAGGAGGAAAGGTCCACGGCAGAGGAGGAACACTGGACAAACACATTATCGGGTTAGATTAGATTAGTTAAAGATTGACTTGAATTGTGCCAAAACATTCTCATAAAAATTAGCATTATAAATATGCAACATCTAACAATAAAATACAAAAGAAATTACTTATAAATATTTAAAATAAAACATTATAAAACACGCATATAAACACAAATGGTACTGTAACATGTTTAATATGAATCTCAGTGACTCTCAAACTTTTAAGTACTAAGATAATGTTTACTATTCTGATCTCGTCTAACCTGGTGGAGACAAACCAGCTGTAACCATGGATACGGTCGGCCTAAAGGATAGTTAACCCAAACCAAAACTAAAACGTGAATAGATTTGTCTCTATATAAAGAACTAGTCAGTGTTGTATATGAAACATTTTGAGTTTTTACATTGCAGCAAATAAATGTATGTATTTTGTAACTAAAATGAGTAAATCAGCAATTAATACTGGAAAACACTAATGCTTTGTATGTTTTTTATTCATTACTTGATACCTCTATTCTATATGTAAAAGTATATATATATAAATAATTATAACTTTGGACATTTATAGCACTTTTTGTGTTCTCAACATACATTTTCAAAAGCATTCACTGTCTGTGCCTAAATAACTAAATAACTAACCTCAAGTTGCTGTTGCCATTTCTCAACACTTTAATTTGACAAAGAAACACATTTTGGTGCTGTTATGTTGTGTGATACATTGGGTTGTACCTGTGTCTTGTTCTTGTGCACATTCATGACCGCCGTGGGGGCGTGTGTGTACAGAGATGCAGAGAAATTTCCTTTTTGAGCCGGACGGAGCAGAGCCGTGATGGAGTGAAGAGAGGAGGGCAGGATCGGACCTGGGGACAATCAGGAAGAAGAACAAACTGTTTAAATGACTGATAGATCTAAAGGTGTTATAATTTCTACTAATTAGGTGCAGTTATTCCCTATAAAATAAATGAGCAGATTCACCTGTGACCTCCAAACTGCTGACATTCTGGTAGCCCATTCCTACTTGGCTTTTCACGTTCACACTTCTCGCCTAAAAATGACAAAATACTTTGAAAACTCATTTCTTCATCATCCACTTTTTAGCATTTTTAGCACTTAATAACTATAGCAATAACTCTAGTTGACACATTACTAATAATAATGCCTTATATGTCTTGCCTAAGAACACGACGACTAGGTTCTGAAAAGGAACTGATCCTTTGACCTTTGGGTTGGGGGACCACTGCTCTACCCACTTGACCCAAACCTCATCCAAAATTAAGAATATGAACACACACACGTACACCAGTTTACATACTTTGTTTTGATCAATTATAAAGTATTAAGCTCCACATGTCTGTACCTTGAGCGTGTGCATGGCGGCTCCTCTGAAGGCCACAGGGCTGAGCAGAGTGGGGGGCAGTCCGGCCTGAGACCCTGCAGAGGCCACCACACTCTTACAGTTGATGAGGAAGTTTATGAGAGTGAACGTGTCGGGACCCTCCACCAGGACCACTGACTCAGGTTTGTGATCCAGAGACATCGCCTGACCCTCTTTACGCCTGGGACAGGGGTCAAGGACTTAAACTAATTATTCTGATCTCTACCATCACATTTTATGATAACTACACCTTAATTAAACTTGATAGAGTGAGGAAGAAAGACGTAATACTAATTAGGTAGTTACTGAGCCTGAATCATTCTTAATAAACTATTTGTTCATTATGAATTAAGGTGTCTGGAATCTTCCACAGTATGGCATTAAACTTATCCACTTATTCAAAATGTGTTGCACATGTGACTGGGGTCATGTCTCCAAAGATCTGACCTGTTGCTTTGTTTCGCTACCTGTTTGTCTCCATGGAGCTTTGGAAAATTATGTAGAAAAGCAGGTGACGGGCCCTCTACCAAAAAGTTACACAATTAACCTTTACATTATTTTAACATGACATAAACAAGTAATAAGAAATGTACCGATCCACACAAAACCCACAAAACTTAAGCCAACAAAAGATGTATTTTCAAAACTGCTCTAGCTTTTGCATTGCAGTTTCAGGATTATGAAAAGTTTGGACAGCTGCCATAGAAATTAATTCAAAACATAATATATCATTTGAATGGTCCACGGTCCTCAAAATGGCACCATGTAACTGGAAACTGACACTCATGAATACAACTTTTAAAACAAGTAGACCAATTTGTATGTTTACAGATGAAATCGTGATTGTGTGAATATGGCCCAGTTCTGTAATGGAGTAAAAGGATACAGCTGAATGGAGATAGAGTCTGGTTTCTTGATCTTGTCCTGGACGCCCATCTCCTTCAGCCACGACATGTCTTCATCTTCATCATTATCATCATCTTCATCAGTGCTCTTCGTCTCCGTCTGCTCCTTCTCTTCTCCACAATCAGCCTCTTTACCTCCACAACAGCTGAGTCAACAAAATATCAAAACATGTTCATATGATGCACAGATTTTTTTTTACAAAGTTTATATTTTTTGCATATTTTGTTAAAACTTTTCCTTCTGTAAATCAATCAACAAAATACCAAAACGTGTTAATATGAGAGTGTAAAATGTATTTAGTATGTGTATGGACAGTTCCTGTAATGCTAATTTTATTTTGTGGTAGTTTATACTTTTACACAAACTTCATATTTTTGCATATTTTGTTAAACTCTTCTTCATGTACATCCTCTTTGTTATGTGTATATTCTGTCTTTGGGCTACTTATTGTGTTTTAAAGGAGCATCATGTTACTTTTCAGATACTTGTCTTGTGGATAGGCCTGTCACAATAACACATTTTGAAGTTTGATATATCGCTGAAGTAAATATACACGATAAATGATAATATTGAATCTAATCAATGCCACTGACACAAAAACTATTATGAATCTACAAATGAAACACTTCAGTACTTAGTTTGCATCTGTAATGAGTCTTAGAAGTTATTAATTCAACCTTTTACGGCTTAAAACTCATATAACCAGAAAAAATCTAAAATGTCACAGTAGTGCAAAGAAAAAGTATAAAAGTATGAGAAATATGGAGCCCAAAAAATATTGTTCCAGCTTTCATGTATTGAACAATAAGTTGATATAGTAATTGTTATTTGTGGCAGGCCAACTCATGAAGATGTTACTACTTTGCCTAAAAATTTTCCACAGTAAGGCATTAAAGTTATCCATCTTGCTACATCTTATTCAATTACAGATGTTTTATTGCTCAAAAATGCCTTCAAGAAAAGGCTTTCTTACTATGAGTGGATTCACTTTACCACAGATCTGACAAGTAACTTGGCTTGGTGGCGTCACCTGCTTGTCTCCATCATCACCATGGAGACAAGCAGGTGACAGAGCCTCCAACAGAAAAGTTACATAGTGCACCTTTAAAGCTACCAGAGAAATTCTAATCTTTCTTATTTTAAGAATATAAAATTATAGTAAATTGCAAACTGTTTAATAAAAATACAGAAAACCAAACATACTCATCGTCTTTCTCTTTGCCACAGTCCAGTTCTTTGTCAATGTCCAGGTCCCTGCTCTTCCTCAGCTCGTCCACCAGGGGGAGACTGAACTCTATCCCTGAGAAAAGACACTGACAAATGAAGTAGTGACCGATGTATCCTTCTTGAGGCATTGTCGACAAAAACACTTTGTAAAGAGCAAAATACATGCACTACATTTCTGATATGTGCTGTCTAAATAATGTAAATAAATGTTTTCAGGATGGGCTGAACAATTCCAAGAAAATAGCTTTTACTAGACATTTTAAACACGTCCAGAGGCAATTACATTTGAGCAAAGAGAATTAAATCTGAACTACAAAGCTAATCCAAGAATTTCATGTATTTCAGAACATGTTTGTAGGTCTAAACTACAGGGTTAACAGCTTTTACACAGAATGAGACTCCATGGAGACAAAGAGGACATTATATTTACTGAAGTACTGCAGTCTTTGTATGGACCTTCAGAAGTTTGGCTACCGCATAGTTGATCAAAAATAAATATGGTAGTCATCATAGACCCACCCTCGGCCTTCATGGCCTCTCGGAGTCCTCTGGTCGTGGGAGAAATCAGAGCCGTGATGCTGTTGGATCCACTGAGGCCGGCAGCTTTGAACAGCACTGTGAACTGGGAAAATGACAGAAATGTTAAGAAGCCGAATAAACAATATGTTTTCGTGTGAGCGTGTGGAATAACGACACATACCTGATAGGAGCAGAGGTAGAAATATGGACAGAGTTTGGCCTTGAGTAAACTGTACAAGGACGACAGGCTCACAGACCTTTGGAAAAAAAACACAGAGCAATTATTATTAAGAAAAACATAAATGCGTATATTTGGGCTGCATGATTTAGGTAAAATATCTAATTGTGATTTCTCTGAGAAACCTTGCGATTAGATTTTCAATTAATCTTTTAATGTTGTAATGTTCAAAGTTCACATTTTAAACACAGCCAGAAAATGACAAAAAGACTGAAATTTGAACTGACAAAGTAATACATCACAAAGTAAAAGAATCACATTTGAGAACATGTTTGTACAGCTCTAAACTACCAGGTGAGCAATTTTTATACAGAACAACACCGGAGATTTTGTTGTCTGTGGAGAAATTATGGTACTTCAAAAAATTGCAGCTTTTGTGAAATATTAATTGCATTCATTCAAATTGCGATTTGATTGTGATTAATGTTGCAGTTCTATCTTATGGCTTAAATTCACATTTTTAAAACAAACTTGGAAATCTTAACATTGTACCTTTTTTAAGCATTACATTACAACTAGATTAAAGATCAGAAAAAGATTAAGAATTTTGATGATGATCTAAAAGTTGCATCCTTCACCCTGGCATTACTACAACTTTCATCTTAATACACTGCTAATATTTGTACAAATCTACTGCTCACCATTCGCTCATGAGGCTCTGCTGCAGTGTGCTGTCTTGGGACCAGGGGGCGCTCTTGCCGGTGAAGCTCCTCTCTGCGTTGATTCGTGGAAATAGTGAGAGCCAGGGCAGAGACGGGTGCTGCCAGTAAACAAGGCTCTGCTGGAAGGAACAGCGCAGCTCCGAGCACGACTTAGGATCCTACAGAGAAATACGATACACAAACAAGTAGTGTTACGAACAAGCAGTGTTAGAATGAACCTGTTTGTATCATATTTTGCAGTGTAGGCTCTGGACTGTCTGAGGCACTTTGCCTTTTTGTTGAAAATCAAACACCTAAACAGGACCATGACCTCAAACTGATCAAAGTGTTGTTTAACTCAATTTTGTATTTTTTCTTGACTTTTCAGACTCTTAAATCTTAAAACTTTTTTAGCTATGTTTTGCTAATGTGCAGATTGTGTAACCATGGAAACTCCTGAACATCCCGCCATGTAGAACACCCCCAGCGTGTGGTCATTGCAAACAATCCGCCAGTAAATCCATCTATCAGTCTAAAGTGTCAGAAAACATTTGAATGATTGGTGAGTAAGATTAGCATTTTAAAATCTCTATTGGTTTAACATTCGGCTCACTGTAAATTCTATGAGGTGCGTAGTGTGAGGTAGTAGTAAGAATGCAGCAGTCACAGTAGTCACCAGTAGTAGTAGCACATGTATGATTTCTGGCCTGAGCAAATGTGGCGGTAGTAGCAGTTGTAGTAACAGTAGCAGTAGTAGTAGTAATAGTATCACTGACCTGTACACTGTGTGGCAGAGAGATGTACTGTGCTCTGCAGTGCTGACTCAGTCCCAAAGCCTCCTCCTGAGCTTTGGGTTTCTCGGCCCAACTCAGAGACAGAGGAGACGTGAACAGGACCCGTGTCTTTAGGCTCCAGTCCGCAGGGTACTCGGTGCACACAGGGGGCGCTATGGAGGCAGGGGCGATGGCAGGAGGGCTCTAGGACACAAGTACAGCTGTAAGCCTTTAGTCAGGATTTATACAGGACAACAACAGAAAGGAGACTGTATGGAGAGTTAAATGACTTTTTACATATCCATGGGTTTCAGAGTAATGAAAAATGAGGATTGTTGCCATACCGATTAACATTTTACAAAATATATCTTTTTAAAGGGAAAAAGTCCTCAAAATGTGCCAGGAAACTGACACCCATGAATAAATACACAGAATATATAAGACTTCAAATGAATCTCTTAGTTAAAGGGGCACAATGTAACTTTTCTAGTACAGGGTCTGCAACCTGCTTGTTTCGACGGAGACATAGATTTGCGTAGTGCACAATACGGCATTAAACCTCTATCTATGGGGACAAGCAGGTGATGCCACTAGGCCACGTTCCAGGTCAGATATGTGGAGAGGCAAGCCCACACACAGTAAGAATTCATTACATAATACAATGCAATAAGACTCCATAGTGCAGCTTGCAGCTTTAACATATCTGCTAACCTTTAGGAGCGGGCTTTTAAGGTCTTCATCGTCTTCTTCAAACAGGGAACTGTCTTCAGAAAAGTCGAGGGATTTCTATACATAGAAAAAAATAGTTATTATTACTGTAACTGACACATGAATCTGGACACTGGCACAGAGATGTAATGGAAAAAAAAAACATGAAAGTGAAATAGACACATGAAAAGAGCAGAGCAGATAAATTGCGTAAATTATCTAAATGGACCATTATTTAACTTCTTTTTTTTTTTTTTAAAATGACACCTATAGTATTACAAGAACACAATCTACAGTTCATTATATTATTGTGTAAGTGATGTTAAGCTATGCTATGCAGTTTTGTTAGTAGTATGTAATTTTTTTCCAAATATTGTCTTTTCTATGGATCTTAAAGCCAACGTATATAAGTTGTTTTTTTTTTTTTTTTAATTTTGGATGTGTTTATAGCACACACAAAAAAACAAAAAAAAAACATGCATCCTTACTGAGAGCGGGCTTGCATCTCCACAAACCTGACTCTTCTTTGGCCTGGAGGAGGGACTCTTCCTGCTTCTTTACATTTAATTTTCTACAGTATAGCATGAAATTGATCCATGCAGGTGAAGTGCCACCTCCAGAAAGTTGCATACTGTCACTTTAAAATGAGGACAAAAGGTGTGATTATCATATAGATGAGATTAAAACAATTACATAACTGTTTTTGCTAGTTTGCTGATTTATACCTTGGTAGCGACAAAAACCTACACTGAGACTAAAGACAAACTGTTCAAAACATGCACACATTTAAAGACAATTAAAAGTGAAAGTATGTCACTTTCTGGAGGTGTAAAGTCAACTGCATGATTCCATGGAAACAGAAAGTTAAACCCACACTTCGGGACATTCTCCATTAGATAGACAGGTTTTCTGCCATACTGTGTGGAGTGTTATAGTTTTACTTAACATTCCCAAAAATGAAACAAGCAGGAGAAGGCCAAATAAGAGTCAGGTCTGTGGAGATGCAAGCTCGCTCACAAAAAGGACACGTTTTCAGTTCAATACAAACCTCCTTTATGTTATTATCCAAATGCTTCTAATCAAAAACAAACGTTATATTCATTTGACCTTGCTGTTAAACCGTTGTCTCTCCTTGTTTTCCGCCTCCATGAGTCTCGCATTAAACGGTATCACTTCAGTCTTCTTTGTTGACAGCTGTCCCGTCTCTTTCTTCTCCTTCGCCTCGACACGTTCCTCTTCCTCGTTATAAATTAACAACTTTTTACTCGGACTGTACGTGTTTTCAATGTTTGCGAAGGGATTTCTCCGCTTTACCCCGCCGCCACCTCCCCCTGAGCGGTTCTGAGAGTTGAACAGCGGTCCGGGGGAGAAGGGTCGAACGCAAGCCGGGGAAGAGGCGGCTTGGCCCGGGCTCGCTGCGGCTGGACTCCCGCTTAAAGATCCAGCCTCGCTTCGGGCTCTTTTTCTCCGCATTCGCATTATCTCCGCCGGGCGTTTGAAGCTAGGCGAGTATCCAGTTTGTTCGGACATGTTTAAAAGGTTAAAAAGGCCTAAAATAATAATGATAAAAAAGTTAAACGTTAAAAACCCGCCGTTGTTTTGTTCAACGGACTTCCGCAGCGGACGAATTTGCCGCGTTGCGTGATGACGTCACTACGCCGCTCAATTACAGGTCACGTGTCATGTAATTTTATTTTCATTTTCTTTTATTCATTTTTTTAAATTCATTTTTTTCTATTCTATTTTTTAAAGTGAATTAGTTTATAAATTATATTGTTTTTGTTTTTGCTAATAAAAAAAATAAGTCCCGTTTACATTACATCTTAATTCGGTTATTATGGTTGTGCTTAAACTATTTACGACATCTGCGGATAAAGATTGCAATGCAGTAAAATCAGCAAATCAACTGATTCAAAGCATTTAAAGAAGCTTAAGCTATGTAACTTTCTAATAAAAAATAAAAAATAAAAAATAAGGCACTAATACAAAAGTGGTAACCGGGATACACCAACTCAATCCAATTACCATTAGCCCAAAAGTTGCCAGTTCCTCCGACATTTCGTTGGATGGACGATTAAAACCATATTTACAAATAGAGAATACGTTTAGCCTAGATAATAAGCCATTTAAAATCAATTATTAAAGCATATACCCTAGTTTTATGAAGTCCTTGAAAAACCTCTCCCCCCCGCCTCTCTCCTCGTTGGTTCGCTCCTCCCGGTGTCATGGTGATTAATAGGTCTTTATGTAAATGTTGTCTCGCTGTTAATTTCTCGATCATTCGTCATTATCGCGGGTCATAAATCACTCGTGAAGTTCAGCCGAGCGAGCGATGATCTGCTGGAGCTAAATCAATGTCCGAAGACGCTAAACTCAGCATCAAAACACTGCATAATGACAGAAATAATGGATGAGAAATGACACCATGTTCTGAAATATCCGAGCGGCCTTAAACACCTCTTAGGTAAAAGAATATGGGACGTTTTAAAAGTGCACTATGTAACTTTTCTGATGGAGGGTACCTGCTTGTCTCCATGGAGCTGTTACCACTTTGCCTGGTATGTTGCACAGTATGGCATTAAACTTAGGCTATCCATTTTGTATTGCTCAAAAATGCACTCTTTTGTAGGCCTACTGTAAGCGGGCTCGCCTCTCCACAGATCTGAGCAGTGGCTTGGCCTGGTCACTTGGTTGTTTGTCTCAGTGACATAGATAAGTGTAATGCCGTACTATGCAGCATTGCAGACAAACTGGTGTCGAATCCTCCACCAGAAAGGTTACAAATTACATCTTTAGTTATTGTGTTTATTACTGTAAATGGAGTACTATCATGGCTACTAGTATCAGTAATTGCAGTAATAATAGTAGGTCTAATGCAGGGCTGTCCAAACTACGGCCCAGGGGCCAAATGCGGCCCTCAGACCAATTTTTGTTGGCCGTCATGCCTCCTCCTAAACTGGCCCGATTGATCAGGAAGTTTTTTTTTTTACTACAAATTGAAGAGATTCTACCTCTATAACGTGAGGTAGATACAGACCTAAAAATAATCTTCTAAGCCTTATTAAAGGTACAGTGTCTCTGTCAAACCTGTGTTAAAGACACAATTTGACTCCCTGTAGCAACTCTGGTTCAAATATGTTCAGTATGCGGCCGTCGGTTAAAAAAGTTTTGGACTCCCCTGGTCTAATAGTAGACTATTAGTAGCAGCAGTAGTAGTACTTGTAGTTGTAGTAGTAGGCCCAAAGAGGAGTATATGCCATGTGCAACACAGTATAGTATCAGAAGTTGTACAGCCGCAGTAACAGCAGTAATAATTATACTATAGTCATACATAGAAGTATTAATAGTAGCAAAAGTAGTAGTAGCAGAAATATGCAGCAGCAGTAGTGGTAGCTTAATACTTTGAAAATGTCTGGTGGCGTTTTGGCTTCAGTTTCAGACTTTTATTGGCTGATTCAGGAAGTGGACCACCCACCAGCAAACCACAGCAGCCTGCTTTTTATAAGAATATTTATAGAAACAAAAATCAAACCGTGAGAAATCTCCAAAAACAACAGCAAAAGTTAAACAGTCAAAATGCACCGAATATTTACAGACAAAACCAGCAAGAAATGCACATGCACCAGCACAATTTGGAAAAAGATTTGATAATAATTTAACGACAATTCACCTGGCTTTAATATAGTCCATAAAGCTGGATACAGTTACCATGACTACCTGACATTTCAACAATTCAACTTGATAAGATTTTGCTGGAAAAGTTCAATCATTGTAAAAGTTGAGTTATATTCAATACATAATGTTTTTGTGTTTACTTTTACTTGTAAATAAAGATGGAATTTGAATAATTGGCACAAATATATTAATTTAAACAGTCCAGTATCTTCACGTTTTGGAATCATTTTGAACAATGACCTAATTATTTAGACTGTTTCAGGATTAAAATTCTGCCAAGATGTGGAAAAAAAAAAAAAAAAAAATCTTCTTAAAGCTACCATCCACAAGTATATCTGATTTTTTTGTTTTCTGGTCTTGTTCTGTCAGACCAAAGCTGGCACACTGTCAGACAGCAGTAACAAAGACGACATCTTGTGGTGATATGTGAGAATACAACAGGGGCGGGTCAGCCAATCTAATCACGGATGGTAGCTTTAACATATCTTCATACGGCACAGTGTGAAATATTTATTCAAAATGTAATCTACTGACTATTGTGCATCACAGTAGTTCAACAAATAAGTAGCAAAAACAACAGAATGACAAGGTTTAGCAAATTATAGCAACAAAAATATGAAAAGGTGAAATAATGCCAACTTGTTTTGTGGTTTGGTTGGTGACATAAAAAGTCAGAGCATCACATTTTTGGCATCAACAATTGTATTCACCATGACAACGAGACGACACAAGATAATTTACAAAGGTTTTCAGTCCAGTGCCTCCGCATGCTGTACATCGTCAGTGTAAAACTAAAGTTCATTTCCTGGTTTAAATTTCTTCTTCTTTTTTTGATAGTTCCTTAAATGTAGAATGTCTGTATCAGTATCAGTAGACTGGAAAAATTAGTCCAAGCAACAACCAAGAAAGTGGGCAAAGGATTCTTGAACTTCTTCATTTAAATGCAGTTTATTTAAAGATGCATTATGTAACTTTTCTGTAGGAGCGTATGCCAGCTGCTTGTCTCCATGGAGATGATGTTACTTTGCCTTGAAAGTTGAAAAAACGCACACATCCCCAAAGAAACAAGCAGCTGAAGCCACCAGCAAAATAACTTAAATGCCATACTGTGGGACATCATTTCTTTAAATCATGTTTTTAAAAATAGTTTACAGGTCCTATATTACACAAAATGGATTCTTGTGAGCGTTGAGTCATGTTATGTTTTACCTCCTCAAAAACATGCCTGGGGTTGTGTTTTGTTTCATTCCACCATGTCTGAGTAACACTTTATTATTAGTCTGTCTAAACCTCCAAAGCTCAAAATGCTCTGTTCCACCTTGTGATGTCATGAAGTGGCAGTTTTTTTAAGTTAACGGCTCCTTTTACCTTTAGTTAATTAGAGACTTTCAATTCCAGGGCTGAAATGCTCCAAATGATTCTAGTGAAGGTGTGTGGAGTTTAAAAACACAGTGGAGCACTTCATGTATTACCACATGATGACATCACAAGGTGGAACAGGGTGTTTTCTGTTTGAGAGAAGAATTCAGCTTAAATATGCAGGATTTGTGTGTTAGATGTGTGAATGAAACAAAACACAACTCCAGGTCTGTTTGTGATGAGGAGTAATTATGGGCATATTTTACTTTCAAGTATTTACTTTCCTACTCCAGAAAATAAAATGCACAGATGTAAGTTTCTGAGTTCAGTGATCATTTGCCCACTGTCTGAGCGGTTGCCTGACGACCACTCGTCTGTCTTTCAGTACGGTCTCCACACGGCTTCAGTGGCCGCCATGTTGGTAGGGGAGGAGCTGTGGCTTGACTCCACCTCCACGCCGATTCCTTCGTTCTGATTGGGCAGCGAGGGGTGGACGAGGGCGGCGCCTGTGGAGGCGTTGGTGCAGGGGGGCAGGATTCGGGGAGGGGAACGCGAATCACCTCCATTGGCTGCTCGGTCTCCTCCAGCCATCATCGACAACTGGTATGAGCCTAAAAAGGGAGAGAAATAAGAGAAATGCTTATTATTAGCCGCTCTGAATAGCAGTCGTACAGAGGCAGTGTGGGTAAAGTGACTTGTCGGAGGATACAACAAGAGTACACTGCACTTTTTGTCTAGTTGACAGATTTAAATTTTTCCTTTTACAATGGATCACACTTGGACAACTGAAGGATTACACAGAAATACTATACCCTCTTTAGTTCAGTGGTGTGAAACTCAAATTCACAGAGGGCCAAAATTAAAAACGGTGACTAAGTCGTGGGCCAAACCAAATATTTATTGAAAAATGTCAACAACATCTGCATGTTTTTCAGAAATGGTGGATTAAATTTGAGTGAGGAGACAGGCAGCAGATGCTAATGAGGAAGTGTTGGAGGTCGGCGCCAACATATTTGCAAAGCATTCTGGGATTCGTAGTATTAAAGGTGCATGTGATATACTGGCGCGACAGCTCTAATACATATTTCATATTATCTAGCGGGCCAAATATATTTAGATTGAGGGCCAAATTTGGCCCATGGGCCTGAGTTTGACATGTCTGGCTTAGGGATCAAACTGATAATCTTAATGTTATAAGATGCTGCTCCACCAAAACCCATATCATTTTCAGATTTTAGCTATAAAAAAAAAATTGAAAAAAAATGTCTAAAATACTTGCTTTCAAATTATTGGTATAAAACATTGGAACATTTCATAAAAATAAATAAATCTATTAATATTTATTTATAGAGAATACACTTTTGGCATGGGGTTGTTACAATGACAAAGTTTGATTACCAAAAAAAAAGTTTGATCAGTAGTGGTGGTTCTAGGAAATTGGAAATTGCAGGATATGGCCAAAGATAAGAACTTTAACCAGCAGGGGCCATTACAGTGTGATCTGATATTATTAATGAGAATTAGGGACTTGAAAGAGCCTTTACCTGTGAATTATATACATTTGTGAAATTTTGTAAAACCAATTTGACACCAGTATATTTTCAGGTGAACTTTAAGATTTATCGCAAAATATTTTGTTATTTTGCATAAAACTGTTAACCCTGTAGTTTAGTTAGTTCTGAAATTAGATTTTTGTATCAGTTTGTCAGCTTATATTTCAATTTTTTTGTTAATTCTTGAACAAAATCCTTGTTAAAACATAAATCACAAATCTGCTCATCAAAAAAATCATGATTAGATATTTTTCCTAATAGTTCTGCGAGATAAAAGAGGTTTCTTCTTCACCTGTGGAGTAGTAGAGGTGATAGGGCGAAGACGTTGATTGGAACGGTCCATTCTGGGTCTGGTGGGGCGTGCTGGCGGAGTAGGGCGGAGGCAGGTAGGTGTGGTAGCGTCCGATGCCCAGGGCGCCGTTGGAAACAGTGTTGTGGGCGGGGCTGTAGGTGAAGGCGGCGGCGGTGGGGGGATAGTGAACGCGAGGATCGGAAAAGCGCGAGTCGGGAAGAGAGGGCAGAGAGGAGAAGGGGCGCTCGATGGTCATACGAGGGTCACTGAACGCCGTGAGCTCCGGGCCTAAAACAGAGATCAGATAAATGAAAAAATGAAGGGAAATTAACTGTACAATATATCGCAATCAAATATATGAGTTGACACATTATCAAACTGTAAAGACCACAGTTGTTTAGGTAATAAAACAAAAAAACTTCTCCAAACATGTTCTGAAATACACGAGATTCATGGGATTTCATTCTTCTCTTAAATGTTAATGCTCCTGGAGTTATTTACAATGTGCAGAATCCTACTTTTTAAACATAAAACGCTAATTTAATCAAAAATTCCAATACTTGTCAGAAAAATTCATATTTTACACGTTTTTTTGATACTATATAAGAAGTAGAATTGAGTCAAAAGGTTATATAAACATGTGTAAATGATGCATACTTTTATTTTTTATTCTTAGCTTTTAATACACAGTGACGTCAGCAAACTGGAACATTAATATTATAAAAAATATTTATTGTATTATTTAGTTTGATTATTGTTTTTTAAGTTTTTATTTCCTAAGGATATAAGGATTAAGGATATAATGGGAAGAATAAAAATAAAGGTTGTACATACATTGCTATTGCTTGTGAGTTTATATGAGAACATAAATCTGTCATTATATTGGCAGCATAATAATGACGTGAATACACCGCTGTGGTTAAACACTGACGCTGTTATTTCATATTTCTCATGGCACATACAGGGGAGTCATTACCTGTGAGTCGTGACGAGAGCTCGAGCGAGGACCGCCCCGGGGACAGCGGATTGGCCGAGTGCACAGTGGGCGTGGTTATCTGGCTCAGGTATGGATATGACTGATCGTAGGACCAGGAAGGAGACGACTGCATCTGTCTGGAGTCTGAGCAGAGAGGACATTTGTTTTACATTTTTCATTTACATTTACTGTTACATATGGCAGAAGAACAACTCTGATCAAAATGTCAAGACTTGTGATAGTATATAACTTTCTGGAGGTCAAAAGTCAACTGCATGTGTCCAGGTAAATAGAAAGTTACACATGTTTTTCTAAAATTTTCAGTGGAATTAAAACACCCATTATGAAAAAAAATGTTAGATGTTATTTTAGTCTATTTTTGGCAAAATTTGAAAAAATTAAAATAAAATAAAAATTAAAAAGTTATGTACTGTGTCATGTTTTCTTACTCAAAATACAAAGGGCTTTTATAGTGAAAACAGGTACTTTTACCACATCTATTTCAAAAGATTTAGTTTTTTCTATGTGAAATCTTTACATTTTTACCCTAAACTTAGAGGGTTCTGCTGTTACTACTGATACTAACATTTGAATAGCTACTACCACATGATCAATTCAGTTCAAGTCAAGTTTATTTCTATAGCACATTTAAAACAACTTCAGCTGCTCAAAGTGCTTCACGTAAAAGTCAATAAAAAAATATGTACAGGCAAAGAACAATAAACCACCTACATATCCTGTATAACTAGTATTAAATACCAGGGAGACGAGGTGGGTTTTCAGTCTGGTCTTAAACTGTGTTAAAGTCTGAGAGGATCTGACAGGCAGAGGGCGCTGTTTCACAGTCTGGGCACTGCCACAGAAAAGGCTCTGTCACCTCTGCTCTTGACCCTGACTTATACAACTATTTGGATTTTATTAATAGTCCCTTTTACGATCAGCAGGTGGCAGTATTTCTCAAGCTTATGTTTTGTTGAGTAAATTATGATTTCACCTTGTTTGACCAAGCTGAAACAGACTATGGTCAATCCTAATTATAATCCCACTTATCCATGAGTTTGAGAGTGATTATAGTTCCGTTACCATAGCAACTACCCATTCAAATCCAAATATTATATCTTTTTATCCTAATATTTTATCACTAGAAAGTTGAAATCCATGAATTAGGTAAAACAAAAGTTAGCAAACCCCCCAAACTTTAGCCTGTTAGCTTGTGTGCTGTTGTCATGGCGCCCAGAGGAAGTGATTAGCGGTGAGTGGGCGAGTGGATGAATGGATTTCTCCACAGTCCAATAAACTCCAGCCGCAGACACAGTTAAACAGGGCCTTTACAACTCGAGCCAAATCTGAACCATGGAGCGGGGCCAAGAGCCGCCTAAACATACCCAGACACAGTGAGCTCCAGTGGGGTAAGGGGAAAAGACAAACCCCCCGGACATGGAGCTATTCGTGGGTGTCAGCTTCCTGTTATATCTGACATTTTGAGAATTTTTTTCCATTAAACAGATAGATAAAGTAATATTCTTCTTCTGAAAACCATTTAAAGAGCTTGTTATACCCAATTTTTTTGAGTGAAATTTGTCTTGTCCACAGTATCAAAAGATGTAATATTTAGTTTTACATTTTTAATCACTATGGCAACTGTTCTTTTTCCCCATTCAAAAGATATCATTTTTAGTCTTAAATTATTAATCGCGATGGCAACGGTTGTGAAGACAAGCAGCAGATGCCACCAGGCCAGGTTACAGGTCAGAGGAGATTTGGGGAGAGGAGATTGTGCTAACAGTAAGAATATATGTTTTTAAGGTATTTTTTTTAGCAATGCAATACCTGGAGTTGAGTAAATGCAACATATTGTGGAACATTACAAGCAAACAAATAGCATCTCCATGAAAACAAGCAATTTTTTTCGTTGCTAGCAAAGGTATTTCTCAGCAACCGCTAAGAAATCATAACTTCTCCATAACATGAGAATCATTTGTTTGATCGATAATATTTTTTGAGTCACGTCCTGCCAGGCGTCTCTCGCTTCCTCTTTGCGGCCTTAACCAACATGGCCGCCCACGTGAAACTATCAGATCCGCATCACTGGATCCAAACACAGAAGAGGAACTGAAACGGACCAGGATCGGCGCAAGGACCGCAGAGAGACCGCACAAACCGAAGCATGGCCACAGAGAGGAAGTGCTACTACAGCCTGTGATCAGGCGCCATGATTTACAATAAGACTGCTGCTACTTCTGCTTAGAAACTTTTACAAACATCTGAATTTCACAAAACCAAAAGTAAACTACAGCCACTAATACTACGAGAACCCCCCCCTTCCCCTCCAATATTCTTCCATTGAACATTGAACTTTATGAAAGTGATTAAACTGATGCAACTCAAAGGTCAGACTCCTGCTCTGACCAAGTGTGAGCTGTTGTTGTGTTTTTTTGACAGACACTTCACCCACATTGCCTCGTGTGAATGTGGTGTATATGTGAGTGCTGTTGGTGGTTGGAGGGGGTGATGGTGCAGAATGGCACCCTTGCTTCTGTTAGTGTGCCACAGGGCAGCTGTGGCTTCAGTACTATTTTACCACGAGTATGAAGTGAATGAAAAGTGACTAAAGTGCAGTGGTTTGAGAGACTTAACAGGCTTGTACATGTAAGGCATTACTCAAATACTAGGGCTGCTGTTGATGAAATTTTGCATTTTACATGTTTCTAGATGTATTTTAAATCTACAGAATCTACAATCTAAGTACATAACATAATAAGTAACAGTACTTTTAAATACAGCAGCACTATGTAATCCTTTTTGTAAGAATTGACTTCAAGTTTCTTAATAATGCATTAGATTTATACAGCACCTTTCAAGACTTTCACGACACTTTACACTGCATTATTCAGTCACTGCACACTTGGTGCTGGCAAGATACTACTGCAGCCACAGCTGCCCTGTGGCAGACTGATGGAAGTGAGGCTGCCAATCTGACAACCACCAACACTCACTCACACATCATATTCACACTAGACAATATGGTTGAAGTGTCTTGCCTAAGGACAAAACAACAGTTCAAACTAGAGCCACTGCTGCCCCAGTGTCAGACCTGATATTCCCATCCCAAAACTTTATGCTGACAATATGAAATAATTTGAACATTTGTGTTTCTTGCGCTGCTCCTTCAGATATGATTTTGTCAGATTTTTGTGTGTGTCATTTGAAAATATCAGATTTTGTAAATTAATGTTTTGTCCTTCAAATTATATTCACTTCAAATTATAAATCACATGTCACAACCCAACACTCTTTAACTTACTCTTACTTGATTTATAATTTTCTTACTTGAGTAATGTCTTGGACCACTACTTTGTACTTATACTTGAGTAACTATTTTAACTTTACTCTTTCTTGAGTACAATTTTTGGCTACTCTCCCCACCTCTGATCTCTAGTACTCTACAGCGTGTGTGTGTACCTGCAGTGATCTGGGAGTGTGTGGGGCTGGAGAAGGACGCTGCGTTCAGAGCTGCCGCTGTCTGTCTGCCGTTGGCCGTCTGCTGGTGAGGATGATGATGGTGATGGTGATGATGATGAGGAGGAGTGACTCTCATCGAGCTGCGCCGTAACTGCTCCAACTCCGTCAGACGCTCCGAAAACGCCAACGACCCGGGTTTTACCTCGTCCAACTTCTGACGATGCCCTACAAAATAAAACAATGTATTCTGTTCATTTTAATGGCCCTGGTCCCAGTTGATACTTTGCGGCTGATGTCATCAACGTTCCCGGGGGTGTGATTGTTACTGCACTACTTTTATTTATTTATTTGGAGAATTAGCCTTTTGAGAAGGGCCGTCTCAGTCTCAAGGGGGAATGAGCTCTGTTGAAGCTCTGTTGGACTTTAATCTGAGCTTTATTTTAACACAATCTGACCATAAAGAGCTGATTTAGCTGGAACTGCAACAGGAGAGATGATTTTTACTGTTACACAAGTCTCTCAATCTTAAAATTACAGTCAGAAGCAATAGCCGACAATTTTTCAGGTAGTCACTCTCATCTTTTTGTTCAAAATCAAACACATAAAGAGGATCATGAACACTCGTAATGATCATAGGCTTCTGAACATTTTTTGTATTTTTTCTTGAGTTTTCAGACAATCTAAACGCTCCTCAGGCTGTGTTTGCTAATGCGTTCACTGTGTCGCCATGGTAATTGCTGAACAATCTGGCATAGACATACAGGAAGAAGACCCCCAGCGTGACGTCACTGCAAAGTATCAATCGTTTCCATGTATTTGCGCTTAATTTGACTTGCCTCAGTATAGAGATATTGTATAAGCAAGGAAGTGTGCTCGTAAAACTCTGTGTCTTGCCCAGCGACACAACAACAGCAGCATCACTCATCCTGCACTACGCCGTTACAACATAAATACAAGAACACAGAACAAAGCTTAAATGTTCTCAGTGAAAAGCCTGAATCTTTACTGTGGAAGTCACCTTCAATATGAAAACACAGGAAGTACATTTATTAGAGAAATGGTGCAACGTATCTTTCATCATCCCACGCACTATGAACAAAAGTGGGAATTTCTATGACCAAACCGCCCATAAACAAGTAGGATGATGCTTTTTTGTAATGTGGGGACGTGGTTTTGGGATGTGAAGATTGTAAAAGGGATACAGATTAGATTAAAGAGAAGGGAAAATCACAAAATCTGGTGTTTTCAAAGGATAGATGCAAAAATGAGGCAAATAAATCGTATCTGAAGGAGCTGCAAGAAAAAACAAATGTTCAAATCATTTCATATTGTCGACATAAAACTTTTGTCACTTGCAAACTTACTCACAGTAGGAAGAGCAAAAACAACTTTAAGAGTACCGTTACTTCAATAAAATACTGTATTACTCATGTAGAAGTAAAAGTATGATGCTAGAAAAGTACAGTTTCTTTAAATGACTTAGATCTGCTTTAAAGGGGAACACGGGGGGTACAGAGGTGGTAATGAGGGGGTCAGCTGTTGTTTAAGCGTCACTCGTCCCAAACGCCCACATGAGGAAGTGCAGTAACCCAAGAGACAGCGGCTTTGAAGTTCAGCCAAAAAGACATGAGATATTACCCAGTATGTGGACCACCACTGTACACTGTTATACACCAGGAGCAAAACAGGAACTACACGTATCTGTGTTTTATTCTAATACGTATTTTTAAAGCTATTCATGAATTTGATGCAACATTTTGAGGACTTTTTCCCATTCAAAAGATCTAATATTTAGTTTTGAATTGTTAATCACTATGGCAACGGTCCTGTTGCCATAGTGATGTTGTAGGACTAAATTTGGACAAAACCAAGACTAAACCAGGACTAAACTAGGACTAAACCAGCACAAAACCAGGACTAAACTAGGACTAAACCAGCACAAAACCAGGAGTAAACTAGGACTAAAACAGGAAAAAACCAGGACTAAACTAGGACTAAACCAGCACAAAACCAGGACTAAACTAGGACTAAAACAGGACAAAACCAGGACAAAATCAGGACTAAACTAGGAAAAGAACAAGACTAAACCAGGACTAAACTAGGACAAAACCAGGACAAAATCAGGACTAAACTAGGACAAAACCAAGACTAAATCAGGACTAAACCAGGACAAAACCAGGACTAATCCAGGACAAAACCAAGACTAAACCAGGACTAAACTAGGACTAAACTAGCACAAAATCAGGACTAAACCAGGACAAAACCAGGAAAAAAACAGGATTAAACTAGGACAAAACCAGGAAAAAAATAGGCCTAAACCAGGACTAAACCAGGACTAAACCGTGACTAAACTAGGACTAAACCAGGACAAAACCAGGACTAGACCAGGACTAAACCAGGACTAAACCAGCACAAAACCAGGACTAAACCAGGACTAAACCAGGACTAAACTAGGACTAAGCCAGCACAAAACAAGGACTAAACTAGGACTAAAACAGGACAAAATCAGGACTAAACTAGGACAAAACCAAGACTAAACCAGGACTAAACTAGGACAAAACCAAGACTAAACCAGGACTAAACCAGGATAAAACCAGGACTAAACTAGGACAAAACCAGGAAAAAACCAGGACTAAACCAGGACTAAACCAGGACTAAACCGTGACTAAACTAGGACTCAACTAGGACAAAACCAGGACTAAACTAGGACAAAACCAGGTCTAAACCAGGTCTAATCCTATCTTAAGATGACCTAGTAATTGTACTGATGTGTACTTGTATTTAGTCTACCATTTAAACCCCCTCCGTCCCCTCCTCCTACCCCAGACTCTGAGGCAGCAGACGGGACACGTTAACACAGTCTCTCTGGGTCTATAACATTATGTCATCACACACTTATACCACACAGACAGAAGCTCCACGCATTACTATGTACTGACTACTACTATTACTACCGCAGTATATGGGTATTTTTATCTACACTGTCGCCACCATCGGATATAGAAGCAACTCGAGATATTACGAGGCAAAGATACTGCGCGAATGCTAACTATGTCAATAAATAGACTAACACAAATAAATACATGTATTCAGAATGCAAATTTGTCCTGCAGATGTCGACATAAAGGGCAATAATCATTCTGAAGAAGTAAAAGTAAAAGGCCTGGTTAGTACTTGCACGGCTGGGAATACAAAGTGCCACAGTGGGGTAGCAGTGCTCTAATGCATACTGCTGTTGTGTCCGTGGGCAACACACTTCACCCACATTGCCTAGTATGAATTATTTTATTATTATTTTAAGCATTTTAAACAGACTAGGAGCATATAGTGTTGTCATGATACTAAAATGTCAAACTCTATTCCAGGGATGTCCAAACTATGGCCCAGGGGCCAAATGCGGACCCCAGACCAATTTTTGTTGGCCCTCATGCCTCCTCATAAACTGGCCCAACTTATCAGGAAGTATTTTTACTACAAATTGAAGAGATTCTACCTCAATAACCTGAATAAAATCACATTACATTGTGACACAGACCTAAAAATAATCTTCCAAGTCTTATTAAAGGTACACTGTCCCTGTCAAAACTGTGTTAAATGCACCATTTGACTCCCCGTGACCCTCCGCTTCAAATATGTTTCCGTATAAAAGTATAAAAGTTTGGACTGCCCTGGTCTAATCCAATACTTGGGAATAGATGCGATACTCAAAACTGATTCTGATACTACAATGATATAATAAAAACACTATAGAATGTGATTTTATTATATAATATTACTTTCTTTTAGATACATGTGTGTAATCCCTCATCGCCCAGTAGGTTCACAGTGGTCCATGGGTGTGTACTAGTCTATGTGTCTTATACTTGTTCTGATACAGCTCAAGATCATTCTAAAGATATTCAGGAAAGGTTCATTTCTGTCCTGTGAATGTGATTTCTACAGTATCAACCCCTGGATCTAGTCACTAACAGAAATGATCAGGTTCAACATTTGTGAGTTTACCTTTTCTTTTATATTTCACGGTAAATTAAAACGTGATCAATAGAAAGAAAATCTGTCTCTTGCCCCCGTCTGAGAGTATGACGTCATCACATTCAACAGTCTGAAAACCACCAATACTCAATGGTGCACGTATCCAGTTTGAGAATGACTGGACGATGCTGACTCACGTCTCGGCTCGCGGGGTCCGTCCACGGTGATCTTGATGGCTCTCTGATACGTGGCCACTTGAGGAGGGTTGGTGAAAACTGTGATGGTCAATGTGAAGCTTTTACCTGCAGGGAAAAAACACAGAAATATAAATACTGTTGCATCTTTCACTACTTATATAAAATGGTACCAAACCTGGACTAGACGAGGACTAAACCAGGACTTGAAAAGAACCCACCCGAGTCTAAATGAGGACTAAACCGGGTTCAAACCAGGACCGAACCAGGACAAGTGTGAACGCAACTTCTTGATTTTCTATTGGTCACAGATTGGAAGTAATGTTAGTAATATTATGTTGTATTTATTATAAACAAGTACATGAAGCTGTTTAGCCAATCACGGAAGCTTAAGTCGCACTACGCACAAAGAAAAATTAAAGCAGCGCTGTGTAACTTTTCTGTACCTTTCTTACCAGTTGTCTCTATGGAGATGTTAATAGTTGTCCTAGGATGCTCCACAGTATGGCATTAAACTTACCTCCCTCTGTGGCTATCGTCACTATGCTGAATAACAGTCAGTCAGATCTGTAAAAGTATCTATTTCATTGCAATAAAAACAATTGTAATTTAATGGATGCCATACTGTGGAACTTTCTAGACAAGGTAATAATATCTCCATGGAGACAAGCAGCTGGCAGAGCCCTCACCAGAAAAGTTAGAGACGCACATAAAAAGGTTAAATGTACTGTATTTTCCGCAGTATAAGTCGCAACCGGGGTATAAGTCGCACTGGAGTATAAGTCACACCTGAGTATAAGTTGCACCTGAGTATAAGTCGCACCTGAGTATAAGTCGCACCTGAGTATAAGTCGCACCTGAGTATAAGTCGCACCTGAGTATAAGTCGCACCTGAGTATAAGTTGCGCTGGATTATAAATTGCACTGGAGTATAAGTCGCACCTGAGTATAAATTGCGCTGGATTATAAATTGCACTGGAGTATAAGTCGCACTGGAGTATAAGTCGCACTGGAGTATAAGTTGCACTGGAGTATAAGTCACACTGGAGTATAAGTTGCACCTGAGTATAAGTCGCACCTGAGTATAAGTCACACCTGAGTGTAAGTTGCGCTGGATTATAAGTTGCACTGGAGTATAAGTCACACTGGAGTATAAGTCACACCTGAGTATAAGTCACACCTGAGTATAAGTCACACCTGAGTATAAGTTGCGCTGGAGTATAAGTCGCACTGGAGTATAAGTCGCACTGGAGTATAAGTCACATCTGAGTATAAGTGACACCTGAGTATAAGTCGCACCTGAGTATAAGTCGCACCTGAGTATAAGTCGCACCTGAGTATAAGTCACACCTGAGTATAAGTCACACCTGAGTATAAGTCGCACCTGAGTATAAGTCGCACCTGAGTATAAGTCGCACCTGAGTATAAGTCGCACCTGAGTATAAGTCGCACCTGAGTATAAGTCGCACCTGAGTATAAGTCACACCTGAGTATAAGTTGCGCTGGATTATAAGTTGCACTGGAGTATAAGTCGCACTGGAGTATAAGTCACACTGGAGTATACGTCGCACCTGAGTATAAGTCACACTGGAGTATGAGTCGCACTGGAGTATACGTCGCACCTGAGCATAAGTTGCACCTGAGTATAAGTCACACTGGAGTATGAGTCGCACTGGAGTATACGTCGCACCTGAGCATAAGTTGCACCTGAGTATAAGTTGCACCTGAGTATAAGTCGCACTGGAGTATAAGTCTCACTGGAGTATAAGTCGCACCAACCAAAAAATGCATAATAATGAAGAAAAAAAACATATTTCACATATAAATTGCACCTGAGTATAAGTCGCACCCCGAGTCAAACTATGAAAAAAAGTGCCACTTGTAGTCCGGAAAATACAGTACCTATCAATATTATTTGTACTACTAAAATCTGATAACTATGTCATTTGTGTCTTAAAAACAGCAGTAATAAGTCGCATTAATGTTACAACAATATATAGTACATCTTCCCTGTCTTTATTGTTGCTGTGGTGACTGCTGTGCAAATCTCCTCCATGGTTTTAATTTAGCCCCCTTTGACTGACACTTCCTGGTTATATTTGATATCACAGTCTGCTGCCAGCCAATCAGAATCAAGTATTTCATTTATCCTTTGTTTTGTCCACAAATAGACGCGGTGACATACCAGCGTTAATGCAAATGAGCCACTCACTTATCACAAGATTAACTGACACTTTTATTTGACCATACCGAGATGGCGGACGGTGACAGGTCTAGGGACAATTTCCTCTTTACTTCCTGTCACTGCGGCTTGTAGTCTGTTACTAGAATGATCGCAGTATTGGTACTTTATGACAGAAATATAGCACAGTTAGTATAGGATCCATCTATTATTGGTAAAACTTATCACTGTAAAGGCTCATAAGTAGTAACAGTTGTAGCAGCAGCAGTTCGGTTGCCTGAAATATTCCACAGTACTGCATTAAACCTGTCCATGGAGGCAAGCAGGACAAGTTACAAATCAGATCTGTGGACAGGCAATACAGACATCTGGACTTGGTTTAATGTCATTCATACTGTGGAACCTTCAGGCAAAAGCAGTAACACAACTTCACGAAGACAAGTAAGGCAGCCCCTTTAAGTAATAACAGTAGTAGTGGTATTAGCAGCAGCAGTAGTAGTAGAAGTAGTAATTGTGGTAGTAGCAGCAGTAGTAGTAGTTGTCTCACTGAAGTAGTATTAATAGTAATATCATATTTACAGGTGCTGTGGTGTCAGTTCCCCTTTCAAAACTTCTCCTGTCTGATCTGTATCCACCATCTTTGTCCTCGTCCATAAATGGTTTAAATAAAGCTACTTTCAAAACAGCAGCAAGTCCAAACAGGATCCAGATTTGGACCACCAACGGGGTTTAGACCGGGTTCAGATCTGAGACAGATAGCTCCACCATGAGACCTGAGATCCACCATCTGTAGAGAGGCAACCCCACTGGCAATGAGAATGTAATCTAAGGTCATTTTGAGCAAGAAAAAACGCCTGGAATTGAATGGAAGATATGTAAGTTTAATGCCATACAGTGGAACATTCCAGTCAAAGCAATAACATCTCCATTGAGACAGAGAAGTTACCTAAGACTGAACAAGTACTAATAAAAAAGTGAAAATAAACATAACTGTAGTATACCACAGTTTCAATATACTTTGAATGGAGCATCAGGGGCACTTCAGTTTAGCATTCGCCCACTGACTGGAGGGTAAGTGGTTTGAACCTCGAACACTTTACTCACATTGACCCCACATGTTACACTAGACAGACCTAATTACAAATAAACACCTACAATATCGAAGACAGTTATTTATGAATTAAATATAGTGGAAATCGGGATAAAAAGCCATGTCACTACTGCTACTGCTGCTGCTGTAGTCTTTGTACACAATAATATTTGAGGTAGTAGTAGTATTAGCCTGTTTAGACTTGACCACAATATCCCTGTATACCACAAACCGCTGTTACCACACGTTCGAATGTAGAAGGCTGACTAACTATGACTAACTTTCAAAACATTTCCCCTCTCTCTCTCTCTTTTTCTCTCTCTATTCTCTCTCTCTCTCCGCTGTTTCTCTCTTTGTCTCTCTCTCTGTCTCTTCGTCCTCTTTCCCTCTCTCTCTGTTTCAGTTCACTAAACACCACCCTCCCCCTCTCTCTTGCTTTCTCACTCTATTCTCTTCCCCTTTCTCCTCTTTCTTACTGTCCCTTCTTTCTCTCTTTCTTCCTCCCCCTCATCTTTCTCTCTATCTCTATCTCCTCTCTTATTAGAAAACCACTGTCTATCTAATCACTAAACTGCTCACAGAGATCGCTTCTCTCTTTGTCTTCTCTCTCCCTCTCTCTCTTCCTTTCCACTCTAACCCCTAAATCACTCACGCACTCTCTTCTCTTTCCCCCTCTCAATTCTCTCTCTATCCCCCTCTCTCCATTCTTTAAACCCAAAGAAACCTCTCTACTCCCTCTCTGTCCCTCTCGCTCTACCTCTCTCCTCCCTCTCTCCCTCTTTCTTTCAATAACCCCCACTGTCTCTCTAACTCTAACCACTAAACCGCTCACAGACACCACTCTCTCCCTCTCTCTGTCACTCCATCTCTCTCCTCTTTTTCTCTTTCTCTCCCACGTCCCTCTTTCAATGAAACCACTGTCTGTCTAACTCTAACCACTAAACCGCTCATAGGAATCCCCCGTCCCTCCTCCCATCTCACTCTTTCACTCTCTCTCCTTTGCCCTCTCTCTTCCCTTTCTCTTTCTAGCTCTCTCTCTCTCCCCCTATAACCCCTTCTCTCTCCTCCCTCCCTCCTTTTCTTTCATTTAAAACTTACACTAACCACTACACTGCTCATAGTCCTCCCTCACCTTTTCTCTCTTCTCTCCATCGCTCTCCCTCCTTCTCTGCCTCTCTTCCCTCCCTCTCCCTCTCTTTTTCTCTCCTCCCTCCCTCTCTCTTTCTCTTAAAACCATTGTCTGACTGACTCTAACCACTAAACCGCTCACAGACAGACACTGTAACGCTCTGGTTAATGTGGTCAGGTACATTATCATTAAAAACCTTCATCGACCAATCAGATTCAACCAGGAAGTAGAATCACACACAATACAAATATTTAAAACAGCCGTTACTGATATCTTTTATTTACTAGTAACTTTTGAGTAACTACTTATTCTCATTGGAAACATCATTTTACAGTTACAACAAAAAACGAAAAATATTTCATGGCATAATCTGACCTGAAAAACATAGCAGTAGTAGTAGTAGTAGTTCTTCATTATCTTAAACCATGATAAACGTGTACTTGTACTCTCTACCACAGTTGTATTTTCATGTAAAACTCTAGTTAATGTGTTCCTGAGAAAACACTCCACCTCGTACTACTTTAAATAGATAAGTACCACATTTGCCTATAGTACTACAGTTAGAGTAAGTCCGTTTAACAGTACGTCTCCGGCAATGCAGTACAAGGAAGTAACTGAACCAAATACTGTTTTTATTCATGAGGACTTCCCCAAATTGAACGCACCACTTTTAAACCACTGTATCTGTAATAATAAAGTAGAGGTACAAGTACTCAATGTAGTTACCAATTAAACGAGTGAATAACAGTTTGTAAAGTTTGATACAAGTACTACTACTACAAGACTTACTGATCTTTATGGTCTTACTATTTCTTCTACTACTACTGTGAAATGTAATTGATAACAGCTATTACTACTACATTTACAACAGCTGCCAGTAAGTACTATTAATTCTGCTACTAATATTCATAACCACTTCTACTTTTACTACGACAACTACTTCTGCTACTACGACTACAATCACTGCTACTGCTACTGCTGCTGCTAAGTTAATACTACAACTACTACTAATTAGTCATGGCTACTACTACACTACTAACATTAATTCACTCAGGAAGACGCTTTGAGCCAATCACAATGCGCCATTTTTGCCCCTCAGCCAATCATCTCTCAAGCTACTCATATAAATACACTCTCTCTCCCTCCCGGACAAATCATGCAAAATTTGTGAAAAGTCTCCCGTAGATACATGAATACACGAATGTAGTACTTTATGATTACCTCGTCCGCTGCGCCCGACGAACCTCAAATCATTAAATCGTGCCACTTGTCCCTTGATGGCTGCCGTAGCGTTCCTGAGTTCGGCAGAGTAGTTTTCGTCGTTTCCCGCCATCACTGTGACCAAAGTCCCGTCTGGTATGTCTCCTAACGCTATCACCTGTGAAAGAAGTACACATTGTATCAACTTGAGAGACCTGAATATCTCACTTGTTTGTTGAACTTTGATATGAGAACTTTTAATACAAGATCTCATGATTGTTTCAGTCTAAAAACTGTCTGTTCTGTATTTTAACTTTGCCTGGAATATTCACTGCACAACACCAGACAACACTTGCTCAAAAATACATCGAAAACATGCATTTTTTTTGAGTAAGCGGGCTCGCCTGTCCACCGATCTGACCTGGAACTTGGCCTGGCATCGTCATTTGCTTGTCTCAATGGAGATAGACACGTTTAATGCAATACTGCGGAGCATTTTAGTCAAAGACACACCATCTCCATGACGACTATCACCTTTTTACCAGAAAAGTTACATATTTAAGTGTCCAAAGTAAACACAGCAGGGCAGGCAGTATCACAGCTGAGGTGAAAACAGTACTTTAACTACTACTGCTACTGCTAATGCTACAACTTGTCCTATTACTACTCTAACTACTACTACTAATGCTGCATGGTTATTTTTCTGTAGACATCACTTTTTAGATGAGAGCATAAAACTTCAACCGTGTTCACCTAGATATTGTTGTATTTATGAAGTTATTTTATGCCTACAGATTATAAGTATTATTAAAAATGCAATACAGTACATTAAATATTATAAATGCATGGACTACTGGCTCAAATGTGGTAACTTCGCTTAAGGTTTTAATGCTGTTACCTCATCAAGAACAGACCTGGACTTGTGTTTTGTTTCATTCACATGTTTGAGTGACACTTTATCATTGGTCTGTCAAAATGCTCCGTTCCACCTTGTGATGTCGGGTGGTTAACAGCTACGTTTTGCCTTTTGTTCAGCAGAGATTGGCAATTTCAAGGCTGAAATCATCCAAATGACGTGGATCACTTCCTCTATTACCACATGACAACACAGTGTTTAAAAGAAGAACCTAAATATGCAGGGTTTGTGTTAAACATGTGCGAATGAAACAAAACACAGATCAGAAAATAGCGTAATGTGCGCTGAACATTTATTTGAGGTTAAGAATTACTTTCCTTAAGTCAGAGGTGCCCAAAAGCTTTTCACCGAGGGCCATATCTTGAAAAATACTCGACACGGAGGGCCAGTGGTCAATACAGTGGATAATTCAGACGGGGCATTTAACATAGTTTTGACTTCATACTTTAAATAAGGCTTGAAATATTAATTTTAGGCCTGTATGACAATGTGATGCGATGTTATTTTGGTTATATTGGTAGGATTACTCAAATTTGCCTTAAAAAGTACTGATTTTGATCAATTGGGCCGGTTCAACTGAAAGACTGAGGGCCAATAAAAAATGGTCTGAGGGCCACATTTGGGACTCGGGCCATAGCTTGGACACCCCTGACTGAACTGCTTTTACATCAAAATAATGTTATTCAAGTAAAGTAAATGATATTGAGCGATAAAACAACTCTGAATAGTGTCATTTCTACATTATATGGCACTTTTCCACCTTCAGGGCACTCAAATCCACACATTCACATTCATACACCAGAGTACACAGACACTGAGGGATAGACGGGTTAAGTGTGTTGCCCAAGGACACAGCGACAGCATTTGTCTGTGAAAGCCAGAATCGCACTGGTGCAAACGACGTCGAAAGCGGGATTCAAACTGCCAAGCTCCGGATCAGTGGACAAACACTCTACCAGCTGAGCTACTGTCGCCCTATATCTGATTTCTATAGAAAACACTGATTTCCTGTACACGCGTATGGGAGGTGATAATTTGTTGATTGGAGGCGGTATCTGACACTTTCACTGCACTTTGAGACCAAATGTAGCTTTTAGCCACAAACCCATTGATTTATTGAGTTTTGTGCATTAACATCCGCTAACATAAGTGTGGTGAGCGCATTATAAAACGCTATACAGGCCACAGCTCCCACTTATAATGGACAATTTAGACCCATTCACAGAGTTTAGTATATGCCAGTGTTGTTGCAGTTCAATACACAAGTTACACGAGTTTTTCTCTGGTTATCTTAAATATGATTTCACTATTGGTCACTACTTTACAAATTGTAGTATAAGGTACAAGAGGGTTTAATACTTTGGTTATTCTTCCTACTGTGTATAAGTCTATAAGAGGATCTATACTGGAAAAATACTACATCCAAACGGGGATTAAACTTAAACTAGACCAAGACTAAAACAGGACTAGACCAGGACTAAAACAGTACCAGAGACTACACCACAACTAAAGTAGGACTAGAACAGGACTAAACCGCGACTAAACAGGGACTAAATCAGGACTAAACCTGGACTAAACCAGGACTAAACCAGAACTAAACTGGAACTAAATCAGGACTAAAACGGGACTAGACCGGGACTAGACCGGGACTAAACCGGGACTAAACCGGGACTAAACCGGGAATAAACCAGAACTAAACTGGAAGTAAATCAGGACTAAAACGGGAGTAGACCGGGACTAGACCGGGACTAAACCGGGACTAGACCGGGACTAAACCGGGACTAAATCAGGACTAAGCCGGGACTAAATCAGGACTAGACTAGGACCAAACCTGGGCTAAACCAGGACAAAACCAGGACTAAACCAGAATAAAACCAGGACTAAACCAGGACTAAACCAGGACTAAACCAGGACTAAAACATCACCAAACCAAGTCTATACAAGACTGACCTGGCATCAAACCATAACCAAAGTGGAAGAGCTTTAAGAGAAACAAGAGTAAATGTTTTTCTGGGTGGAACACTATATTTAATCATGATGGTGTTGTACCTTGAAGGCGATGGGCAGTGTCTTGTTACACCTCCAGTGAGTCGGCAGGACTGAGCACAGGAAGTTTGGACTGTCCGTCTTCACCAGCTCCCCCGAGTGGTCCGAGATTACCTGAAGAAAAATCATAAATCTGTTTTTGAAAATGCATTTTGTTCTACTCTAGACATCTACCTAGGTTTCAAAATTTAAAATACATTCAATTTTTTTCTCACTGTTGCTTCGTGGAGTTACATTTGTTAGTTTTGAAATGATGATAAATGGTATTCGCACTTTGTTCTAGGGGCAGTTACAAGATCAGTGGTGCATATTTGTATGAGAAGTAGCAGCGGTGGGGGAGTACTAAGAGTAAAAGTAGTGGTAGCAGTATTGCCAGAATGTACAGTAATAGTAGTAATCATAACAGTAGTTGTAGTAGTGTTAGTAATAGAAGTGGTACTAGTGGTATTGTCAGAATCCATAGTAATAGCATTAGTCACAGCCGCAATCAGAATAGTTCTAGTAGCAGTAGCAGCAGTAGTAGTAGTAGTAGCAGTAATAACAGTAGCAGTAGAAGTATTAGTACAGTTTTCTGACCTGCAGTACTCCTCGGCCGGCCATGCTGTACTTGGACACTTGTGCGTTGCCTCCTCCAGGCTCCTGAGCTCCGAGAGGCAGAGCTTCGGTCATCTTTCCCCCAGAAGAGAGCGTCGTGGAGGGGGGAGTGTAGCGGCGCCCGGGGGCTGGGTCTGGATCAACAAACAACCACAACCGGTGAGTATTACATTCAATATGAGTACAGCAGATAGTAAAAAAATACAACGCACACATACTCTGTAGAGAATATGTTTGTGCTGGAGTATACACGAGGATATAATAGAGGCAATGCAGTAAGAAAACCGCGGCATCAGCTACTGTTAAATCTAGAATTATATGGAAAAATTTACATAAAAAAAAAAAAATCAATAACTAAAATAAAAACGTTATAAAATCTCCTGTTAGCTGCAATATCATTTCAAAATGTAATTGACAAAATAAAGCTAATAGAACCAAATAGACCATAATAATTTCAAGATACTTCGGCTGTGTTTATGCTTGTCCTGGTTTGATTCTAGTTTAGTCCCGGTTTAGTCCCGGTTTAGTCCTGGTTTAGCCCGGTTTAGTCCTAGTTTAGTCCCGGTTTGTCCTAGTTTAGTCCTAGTTTAGTCCCGGTTTAGTCCTGGTTTTGTCCTGGTTTAGTCCTGTTTTGATCCTGGTTTAATCCCGGTTTCGTCCCGGTTTAATCCTAGTTTAGTCCTGATTTAGTCCAAGTTTAATCCTGGTGTGATCCTGGTTTAGTCCTGGTTTGATCCTGGTTTAGCCCTGGTTTGATACCAGTTTAGTCCTGATGTAGACCTGGTTTAGTCTTGGTTTACTCCTGGTTTAGTCCTGGTTTAGTCGTTGTCTAGTCCTGGTTTAGGCCTGGTTTAGTCCTGGTTTAGTCCTGGTTTAGTCCTTGTCTAGTCCTGGTTTAGTCCTGGTTTAGTACTGGTTTAGTCCTGGTTTAGTCCTTGTCTAGTCCTGGTTTAGTCCTGCTTTAGTCCCAGTTTGAATGTGGTGTGTGTACAAGTGAACGCCGCTTTAAAATGAGATAAGTAAATTATAGTTAGGATAAAACTCGATCAAATCTTTCTCTGAAATCTCTGAAAAAAAAAATGAAAATAGAGGAGTTTTTTTCCCCTGGGAGTGTTTTTGGACATATTTGGAGACCTTTGGTCATCCTTTATGGAGAAAAGCCATCACTTAATTTTGGTAAAAGATTACAAGAAGTGCATGACACACGGCTCACTCACAGTCAGGCAAATACCAGCGAGAGAACTCATCCCTTTACAGTAACAACAAAACAGACTTTAGAACGATTAAGCTTTTTATTTTCAGATTTGTAACTTTTTCCTTCTTTACATCTATGTTTTTATAATACGGCCATAATTCGATCAGTTTTCCGTAGAGTCAAAGTTGCAATTTCTCAGCGTATTTAGTTTAAATGAATTGCAAAAATCCCAATATTTTATTCATGTGCTCGTAATAAATAGGGCCATTGATAAAATTCAACATAAAACATAATCCGTGTTACACTACGCTATGAAAAAAAATCACACTTGCAATATTTTACACGCTTAAAACTTAAAAAAACAAAAAATATATGAACACGGACAATAAGATTTATAAGGTTTTAAACTTGTGACTTTAAAATGTATCAAAATATCTTATCCAAACATCTCGGCAAGATTTGAAACTCATAGAATAATTGTAAATTGTAATATTGTTGTAATATAGAATAGAGCCTCATTTTGTTACATCCAATTTGATCTTAAATAAATAGTTTATCTTTGAAATTCTCTCATTTTAAGTCTATATCAAGGTGTAATAGATTTGGATGTGCTATGAAACACTAATATAAGCTATAAGTGAGTATTTAAAATGATTATTAGCCGAACAGATGTGCTAAATATGTAAAAATAAGATAGAATTTGATGTGATATTTGTGTTTTAAGTCACTATAATTCCACATTCCAGACTGGTCCATATAGAAAACAGCGTCTAACTTTGTAATAATAAATTCGACCCTCATGTATCGCTCCTGTCAAAAAGCCAAGCCGCACTCTCACCACAGTCTAACCGGAGTCTAACCAAAACTTGACCAATGGTTTTAAGGAAGTTTAGACCCAAAATCCCGCCCACTTTTCACAAACAAACCACAAAATCAGGAAGTAGAGGTTTGGGCTACCGCAACACAATTTCAACACTTAAGTCTTAACCAATATACAAATATATGCAACTGTATGACCAACACACTACTACTACTACTACTACTACTACTATGACAACAACATTTAAAGCTTCAATACCTGATTTTTCACTTATACAAAGCATTTCGACACAGATATTCAAATATATGCAGCTACTAGTACTACTATAATAGCTTTTACCTTACCTGTTTTAACCCTTTATACCAAGTTACCCACAATGCTCGGACTATAGTACCTAAACCTGAAATAAAAGTAATGCCGCAAGTGTAACGAAGGCAAAATGACTCAAGTTGAATACTAGATAATATAGTTACTCTCCCCTCTGTTATAATATCATAAAGTTGTGCCTCTTGCAACTGTATCCGCCGACTGAAGCCGAGGTCGCACTGTGCTCTGCTGATTTTGTAAAATGGTTTCAAAAATGTACACGAGATATACAAACAGATTTGAAAATAGAAAACAGTTCTATCGTTTGGGTAAAATGTGTGTATGAAATATTCATGTTAAATACAGTATTCCCAAATGTAAAAATCCAAGACACAAAAAAAATAAAAGTATGTATTACAACAGATCTGAAAATATTAAAAAAGGGTGAAATTGTGTGAATAAAACCATGTTAAACTACAGTCTGTATCAAATGACCAATGTGATAATTTTCTTTAGTGATAAATAATGCAATTCTAATTCATTCTAGTAGTATTTGTAATTTATAACAGTATACAACTAGTTTATTTCCTCTGAAAACCAAAATGCTTATACAAGTGATGCTTGAGACACTTGGATGTTTAGTTGCCAGATAAACCATGCAAAAAGTCAAATAGTTAAAGTGTCATTTTTTTCCTTTCCTTTTTGTATAATTGCTACAAACGTATTAGCTTCATTCTGTTTGTTTAGTTTCGTTTTCAAACCCAAAAGCCTTTAAACTTTAACTCATTTGAAGGAGGCTCGGGATGCGCGTAAATTGGCACACACCGTGCGTAAAAAGCGTCTCATTTAGTGCCATATTTGGTCTTATCTTTTTACACTGCTCTATATCTTTCAATGCGTATTTTTATTAGCAGAATGAATAAATGTCAAAAAGTCTGGCAAAAAATGTGAATATTTTGTACCGTATTTCGCGTCCCACAGAAACACCATTTGTGCGTAATAACGTTCACTCCACGTAAACCTCCGTCGGTCTCGTGCCCTTTAAAAGTCACGCTGTTTGTTCCTTTTGCGTCCGGACGTCTCTTCTCACGTTGCTCTGGGTATATGTCCCGTAATATCACTTTACAAAGATGCTGCAGCGGTCCACTTTGACTTTTACGCACGACAAAATTATCCTTTGCGCTTGGAGTTTAGTTTCCTTATAAGTCCGGAAGGATAGTTCAGGGAAAAACAGCGACAAAACAGTTCAAAATACTCGGGAAATGATTTTAAATGAACTTTCAAGCCTAAATTTTTAGCACATAATGGAGGAAAGTGGCCGAAGTTGTCGCTTGGGTTGGTGCCTCGCTTCTAATCTAAATAGCGTGTGACAGGGACAGCCTTTTACCGGTACTGTTTTGCATTCGCGTGTCATCCAGCGGCCTCAGCCAATCAGAGAGCTCCCCGCCTAGTGACAGGACCAGGGGAGGGACCAATCAGGGGCAGGTCCGTGCGAGAAGAGGCTTAGCGGAGGACGGGAGAAAGAGGTTCCAAAGTGTCTACACAGAAAGAGCGAGCAAATAATCTAGACTTTTAACCTAAATCTAATCTAAATTTGGGATAAAATGTTGTCCTTGAGGAACAATTTTAGACATACAGCTTTGATTTAGTCTCATAAAGTAATTCTGTGGTGTGAGTTAAGCCTATACGTCGTGCTTAATTAAGTTTGGAGATGTGTTTAACCAAAAGTAAGTGTGGAAATGTGTCTAGCAGGTGCAAAACTGAAACAAAAATATGAAAATGTCAGTGGATGAGAAGAATGCACATGTGAAAGTGGAAGACTAGGCTTGAGGTTTGGCCAATAGGGGGCAGTAAGGGCCTGACTCACGGCGCGTTAATGAAGCAGAGACGCAGCAAAGGCCTAAATAGCCTCGAAACACCCGAACAGTTAGAACAATAACGTGAATACTACTTTTTATATAACACACTGCAGCTGAATTATGATTTATGAACAATATGCACAGGACACACACAATACTGTAATGTTATTAGGCCAACTCAGGTACTACGGGCAGATATTTTTGGATTTTCAAGGTGAATTTTAGCTTTAAATTAATCTTGGTTATCTGGGAGTCCCTGGAAGAAAAAGGATGGATGGGTTTTGCGTTTTATTTTTAGTGCAATCCCTTATCTCTGTCAATTTGACTATCACCCAACAATGTTATTTTAGTTTTGTTTTACAATTTTAAGACTATATTTACATTTGAATATCTAAACAGAGCTTCAAAATGTCATATAATGTTGTTAATTCACACGTGGACCAAAGATAAACTGGTTTTTAACTAGTTTCACTGTGTTATAGCAAGATCTAGAAAGAAATCTACCCAATCTGGATGTACATTTCAGAATTTTAAACCCCAAATTCAAACAGTTTTTATTAATTGGCAGATCCTACGTAGCTAATATCTGTATTTTATAAGAAGGTCTATGCGTTAAATAGAGATTCTGCTGTATTTATCCACACAAAGATCCAAAATCATTCACTTTTGAACCACCAAACAGCAGCGTCCCGTAGAATCCTGTTATGTCACCTGAAACCGGGCGATAAAAACACACAAAACCAATTCAAAAATGGTCAATAACGGTGAAAACGGCCCTATAGGACTCTTCGAGATGGAGAGATGAGAGAGAGAGAGAGGGAGAGAGAGAGAGAAGAGGGGTAGTATTTCGCTTGGGTAGCTTTCCTCCTCTCTGCATCGGAAACTCAAGCCGCTCCCGTGATGTCATACGATCGGTAATCCATAACCACGATCAGTTATCAATATTATAGAGCGTGTGATCGGCAGGCTTTTGTGAACCGACAATAGAAATACAGCAATCAAATGGTTTAAGTCGAAGTTTTTATAAGTGGGTTTCGTGGTTTGGGAGGTGAGGATCAAAAAAGAAGAAGAACAACAGTAACGATAAGAGTAAAATAGAAGCAGTAATGAAGATTTGGAAGGAAATTTGGTGGTAAATTGCTTCAAATTTTGCAGAATCTCCAGAATTTTGCACAATTGTTATATTTTAAGAAGACGAGAGAATGAAAAATGACTTGGGGTTAGAGCTTAGAGGCAAAAAACAAATAAACTAAACTAAACTAAAACTAACAATTCAAGTTAAAAAATGGTAGTAAATTACTTCAGATTTTGCATAATCTCCAGAATTTTGCAGATTTGGGAATAAGATGTAAGAAAAAGATGGATAAATAAATTCAAGATGAAATCTGGAATAAAAATTTGGTCGTAAATTGCTTGAAATTTTGGGGTTAAAATAAAAAAAAAAAAACAAAAAAAAAAAAAAACCCAACTAAACAATGCAAGTTAAGAATAAAATTAAAAAGGTAGTAAATTATTTCAAATTTTGCATAATCTCTCATTTTGCAGATTTTGGTTAGTGGTTTGGAGGATGAGGATGCAAGAAAAAGATGGAACAGTGCGTTAAATAAATTCAAGATGAAATTTGGAATGAAAATGTTGTAGTAAACTGTTTCAACTTTTTGATAAATCGACCAAATTTTGCAGATTAGGTCATATTGAACTGTTAGCATCATTGTTATATTCGGATTAGCACAAGAGAATGAAGAATGACTTGAGGTTAGTGGTTTGGGAGGCGAAGATACAAGAAAATATAAGTAAAATAGAAACAGTGAATAAAAGATGAAATTTGGAATGAAAATTTTGTAGTAAATTGTTTTAAATTGAACATAATCTCCAGAATTTTGCAGAATAATGTACAAATTGTTAGATTTCAATTGCCGTAAGAGGATGAAAAATGACTTGGGTTTAGTGGCTTGAAGTAAAAAAAAAAAAAAAAAAAAAAAAAGAAATTAAGAATGAAAAATGTTGTAGTAAATTGTTTCAAATTTTACATAATCTTTAGAATTTTGTGTAATAATATACTGAACATCACAAATTGTTAGATTTCAATTGCCATAAGTGGATTAAGAATGACTTGGGTTTAGTGGCTTGAGGAAATAAAAAAAAAGAAAATAAAAAAATGAATAAAATAAAAAAAAAATGAAATTAAGAATGAAAAATTTTGTAATATAATCTTCAGAATTTTGTGTAATAATATACTGAACATAACAAATTGTTAGATTTCAATTGCCATAAAAGGATGAAGAATGACTTGGGTTTAGTGGCTTGAGGTATTAAAAAAAAAAAAAGATTAAATTAAGTATGAAAAATTTTGTAGTAAATTGTTTCAAATTTTACATAATCTTCAGAATTTTATTTGGCATCACTAATTGATTAAAATAGAATAAAAAATTAAGAGATCACATACATAATAAACTGGTTCATTTATTTTGAAGTTTTTTTTTCTTCAAATTGCTCAACGATTTAATAAAAAAAAAATAAAAAAAAATTAAAAAAATTGTGAGTACTTGAAATGAAATAAGGATCAGCAAGTCCCACAATTTAGGCTGTACGTTTTAAAATTTCTGAACATACCAAATAGTGAGTTCCCATTCCTGCTTTTCCTCATCAGATACATGGCCCAGGAGAGGGGCGCGTGGCCGGAGAACTGCCCAGGATTCATGCCTCGATCCTGGGTAAACTTTCAAACCTCCACCACCGTCTGGCTGTTTTTCCCAATCCCAAATGTAATCCAAATCTGAGGCCGGACCGTGTTTTGGTGGTGCTTTTATACCACCCTGTCCGTCTCCTGGTTGTCTGCGTGTTAATATCGTGAGTGAATGAGTGGAAGGCCCAGTGAAGCTGAAGAAAGTGCCCGACGGAGAAGCTCTAGCCCTGGGGGACAAGCGCTCTCTCTGCCCCCGGGCCATCCGCACGCCTGGATCAAAAATCATCTTCGTCTCCTCGTCTTCATCACGACAAGATGGGTTTGTTTAAGTGCAAGGGAAAAGTCAAACACGGGTAAAGCTGTTAATGAGGATTTGGATTAGTTTAAAGCAGGTCTGTGTAACTTTTCCAGAGGAGAGCTGCTGGTTTCCATGGAGAATTTTAGTTATTCATTGCACTGAACTTATTCTTCGTCTTCATCAGGACAAGACGGGTTTGTTTAAGTGCAAGAAAAAGAGTCTAACATGGGTAAAGCTGTTAATGAGAATATGGATGTTTAAAGCTGCTCTAAGGAACCTTTCTGGCAGAGTGGTGCTGGTTTCCATGGAGATTGTTAGCTATTCATTACATTAAACTTACTCCTCATCTTCATCACGAAAAGACGGGTTTGTTTAAGTGCAAGAAAAAGTCAAACATGGATAAAGCTGTTAATGAGAATGTGGATTCAGTTAAAGCTGCACTGTGTAACTTTTCTGGAGGAGAGCTGCTGGTTTCCATGGAGATTGTTAGCTGTTCATTACATTAAATTTACTCCTCATCTTTACATTAAACTTACTCCTTATCTTTATCACGACAAGACGGGTTTGTTTAAGTGCAAGGAAAAAAAGTCTAACATGGGTAAAGCTGTTAATGAGAATTGGATTCAGTTAAAGCTGCACTGTGTAACTTTTCTGGCAGAGAGGTGCAGGGAGATTATTACTATTTTGCCTTGAATGTTCCAGAGTATGGCATTAAAATGACCTTCAAAAGCACACATTCTCTCTGTGACTTCTCTCCACTGACCTGACCTGTAACTTCTTGGCCTAGTAGTGACATCACCTGCTTGTCTCCATGGAGATAGATAAGTTGAATGAATGAATGCGCTTGTAGCTTGCAATTTACTCTTTGTTCTGAAAGACAAATCTATTTTAGTGGAAAAAAAAGGTATTACTAAAAAAAAACAAACACATTTCAGTCTTTATTTAACCCTGACCATTTGAAATTTAACTGGTTAAACATGAAAATGCTTCTCCTCACTCCTCACGCTGTCCCTTCGTTCCTTTCTCTTTCTCTCTCTGGACTTGGGTGTAGGCGCAGTATTGATCCTTTAGGCAGGACGTCCCAGGCCCTGAGGGGGGCTCCTGGCTCCTGCCCCTGGACACAGAGGGCAGAGGGGGGACAGAGACAGAGGGGACGGTTTGGGACAATGGCTCTGCTCCGTGGGTGACTTTACTGTGCAGTTAAACACAGCTTGGAAGATTTTACAAGTGAGTACAAGTACGAAAATATTCCTTCACTGTATTTCATTTTATTAATAATTAATTAATTTATTTTTACCCAGATCCTTCCTGTCTCGATTGGCCACATGTGTTATGCAAGGACACTACGCCATATGTGGCGGATTTGAACCAGCAATCTCTGGGTCACTAGGCAAAAAAAAATTTCTGAATCCACAATATTAACTAAATGCAGCATTGAATATTAACTACTACTACTGCTACTACTATAACTACTACTGCTACTACTATAACTACTACTGCTACTACTATAACTACTACTGCTACTACTATAACTACTACTGCTACTGCTGCTACTACTAAAACTGTATAGATGTGAAATGACAATGGAGGGAGTTAAGGTTTTGTGTTGGTTTTGGGGGGACCGCACTGAGAAGAAGAATCTACACCACACGACCAAGTGACACTGTCTGAAAGACCACAGAGGGTTACACACAGACCAATGTCACCAGCAAGAGAGAGGGAGGAGGGAGGAGAGGAGAGAGGGAGGAGGGAGGAGAGGAGAGAGGAGGGAGGAGAGGAGAGAGAGGAGGAGAGGGAGGAGAGGAGGAGGAGAGGAGAGAGGAGAGAGAGAGGAGAGGAGAGAGGAGAGAGGGAGGAGAGGAGGGAGAGGAGAGAGAGAGAGAGGAGAGGAGAAAGGGAGGAGAGAGGAGAGAGGGAGGAGAGAGAGAGGAGAGAGAGGAGAGAGAGAGGAGAGAGAGGAGAGAGGAGAGGAGGAGAGAGAGAGAGGGAGAGAGAGAAGAGGAGAGAGGAGAGAGGAGAAGAGAGAGGGAGGAGAGGAGAGAAGAGAGAGAAATGGTAAATGGTCACATCTTTATATAGCGCTTTTCCACCTTCAAGGCACTCAAAGCGCTTTACAACAAGGAACCAGTCACCATTCACACACACAAACAGTTGTACTGGGGGTGCGGTGGGTTAAGTGTCTTGCCCAAGGACACAACGACAGCATTGATCTGTGAGGGATTTGCACCGCCAACCTTCGAGTCAGTGGATCTAACCACTCAACCAATGAGGTTTTATGTAGAGAGCGGGATTTGAACCGCCAACCTTCGGATCAGTGGACAAACGCTCAAAGAGGTACTGAGCTACTGTCGCCCCAGTAGAGGAGAGGAGGAGAGAGAGGAGAGAGGAGAGAAGAGAGGAGAGAGGAGAGAGGGAGGAGAGAGGGAGGAGGGAGGAGAGGAGAGAGGAGAGAGAGGAGAGATAGAGGAGAAAGAGGGAGAGAGAGGGGAGAGAGGAGAGAGGAGATAGAGGAGAGAAGAGTTGAGAGGGAGGAGAGAGGAGAGAGGAGAGGAGGAGAGAGGAGGAGAGAGGAGAGAGGAGAGAGAGAGAGAGAGGAGAAAGAGGAGAGAGGAGAGAGAGAGGAGGGAGGAGAGAGCAGAGAGGAGAGAGGAGGAGGAGAGGGAGGAGAGAAGAGAAGAGAGGAGAGAGGAGAGGGAGGGAGGAGAGAGAGAGAGAGGAGAGGAGAGAGAGGAGAGAGGAGAGAGAGGGAGAGGGAGAGAGGAGGAGTGGGAAAGATGAAGAGAGAGATGGAGTGAGAGAGACAGAAGAGAGGGAAACAGATAAGGGAGAGAGAGAGGGAGGGAGAGGAGAAAGATAGAGAGAGAGAAGAGAGAGGGAATAAGGGAGACAAAGAAAGACAGATAGATGAGAAAGAGAGAGGGGTGGAGAGGAGAAAGAGAAGAGAGAGCGAGGGAGTGGGGGAGAGGAAGAGAGAGGGAGAGAAAAAAAGAAGAGAGAGAAAGAGATAGGGAAGAGAGAGGAGAGAGGGAGTGGGGAAGAGAGAGAGGAGAGAGACAGAAGAGAGGGAAAGAGATAGGGGGACAGAGAGGGGAAGGGAGAGGAGAGAGAGAAGGTAGGGTGCAGAGAGAGGGTAGAGGAGGAGAGAGAAGAGAAGAAGGAGGCAAGCAGAGAGTGGAAAAGTGAGGAGAGACGAAAGAGAGAAAGAAAGATGGAGGAGGAGACAAAGGGAGATCAAGAAATAAGGAGAGAGAGGAGAGGTGAATGAAAGAGAGGGAGAAATGAGGAAATGAGGATAGAGGGATGAAGGCAATTAAGAGACACGGAGAGTAAAAGAAAAACCAGAACAGAGTAGAAAAGAGAGAAGCGGACAAGGACAGGGTGAGATAAAGAAAAGAGTAAAAAGAGGAAGAGTTATTAAACTAAAAAGACATAACCATAAACGATAGAATATTGTTTAAAAAAAAACTTGTCTTGTTCCTTCATGTTCTCATAACGTCTTGTTGTTAAAGTTTTTTTCTTTTGTTTCTGTTTTCTACTTCTACAGGTTAAAAACAGGAAATCACAATATAAATGTAAGTATTTGGTCTGTAGTACTGCAGTATGAGTATTGTAGTATTAGTACTTTGCGTGCCCTTGCCCCTCTCCCTCCGTCCTGTCATTAGCCGCTGCTGCTAACTGATATGTCAGAAAATCAATTAATTACTTTGAAGCGGGAGTTAACTGCATCCGCACAATGGGCCTCATGAATAATAGAGCAGCTAGCACACGCCGCTAACTACGAGCAATCGCTAACTCCCCTCCGCCGCGCTATCGACGACATCCGCTTCAATACACATCTACTGAGACAGGCCCAGGTGTCTGCAAATTAACAGGGAGATTTAAGGGGATGGATTACCGTTGTACATTAAGACGGATTGTTATATGTGTTGTATATCTTTAAAGAGGCACTGTGTAACTTTTCTGCTGAAGGATGTTGTTCATGCTTGTATCTGCGTTATAGTTTATGACACCCATACATCATTATGTTATCACTTGCACAAATTTACATCTCAATATTCATCTAAAATGTCACATCACACTAGCGAGATGCAGATTTTCTTTTTTTTTTGTTCCGAACTGACTAAGCGACGCTGCCGAGTCCTACGCATGTGACAGATTTAGAAAATAAAACTAAAAGTACAGAGAAGTGGCCGTGAAAAAAGAGATTCAAACACATACAATTTCAAGATCATAAATGAGAAGGAAACAACTATAACATGGTTAAAAGCTCTGGAAAGTCCATTTTGCAGAATAGGGTCGCTTTAAAGCTGCAATATGTAACTTGTCTGATAGAGGTTATATTCCACTTGCTTGTCTCCATGGATACATAAACCTAACTATCTCGATGCAGACAAGAAGGTGACAGCACTAGGCCAAGTTTCAGCACCAGAAAACTTACACAGTGCACCTTTAAATGGTTAGTCAAAATGATATAGACATAAAACCTGATCAAATTGGGAAACAGTAATTCTTGGACTATAGCAGAACTAAAACAGGTCTAAACCAGGTCTAAACCAGGTCTAAACCAGGACTAAAAGAGAACTAAACCAGGTCTAAACAAGGCCTAAACTGGGACTAAAACAGGTCTAAACCAGGTCTAAACCAGGTCTAAAACAGGCCTAAACTGGGACTAAAACAGGTCTAAACCAGGTCTAAACCAGGTCTAAACAAGGCCTAAACTAGGACTAAAACAGGTCTAAACCAGGTCTAAACCAGGACTAAAAGAGAACTAAACCAGGTCTAAACAAGGCCTAAACTGGGACTAAACAGGTCTAAACCAGGTCTAAACCAGGTCTAAACAAGGCCTAAAACTGGGACTAAAACAGGTCTAAACCAGGTCTAAACCAGGTCTAAACAAGGCCTAAACTAGGACTAAAACAGGTCTAAACCAGGTCTAAACCAGGACTAAAAGAGAACTAAACCAGGTCTAAACAAGGCCTAAACTGGGACTAAAACAGGTCTAAACCAGGTCTAAACCAGGTCTAAACAAGGCCTAAACTGGGACTAAAACAGGTCTAAACCAGGTCTAAACCAGGTCTAAACAAGGCCTAAACTAGGACTAAAACAGGTCTAAACCAGGTCTAAACCAGGACTAAAAGAGAACTAAACCCAGTCTAAACAAGGCCTAAACTAGGACTAAAACAAGTCTAAACCAGGTCTAAACCAGGACTAAAACAGGTCTAAACCAGGTCTAAACCAGGTCTAAACAAGATCTAAACCAGGACTATAACAGAGCTGACTGCCCCTATGATACAAATGCAGTGTAAATAAGTATAACACGTTTAAGCAGCACTTCCTGTAACAGTGATGCGTTTATAAGAAATGATGGGGGATAAACCCGACACATGTGTGAGTCTGTTCACACACACTGAACTCGTACAGGGGATAAACCCGACACATGTGTGAGTCTGTTCACACACACTGAACTCGTACAGAGGATAAACCCGACACATCTGTGAGTCTGTTCACACACACTGAACTCGTACAGGGGATAAACCCGACACACATGAGTCTGTTCACACACACTGAACTCGTACAGGGGATAAACCCGACACATGAGTCTGTTCACACACACTGAACTCGTACAGAGGATAAACCCGACACATCTGTGAGTCTGTTCACACACACACACTGAACTCGTACAGGGGATAAACCCGACACATGTGTGAGTCTGTTCACACACACTGAACTCGTACAGGGGATAAACCCGACACATCTGTGAGTCTGTTCACACACACTGAACTCGTACAGGGGATAAACCCGACACACATGTGTGAGTCTGTTCACACACACTGAACTCGTACAGGGGATAAACCCGACACATGTGTGAGTCTGTTCACACACACTGAACTCGTACAGGGGATAAACCCGACACATGTGTGAGTCTGTTCACACACACTGAACTCGTACAGAGGATAAACCCGACACATCTGTGAGTCTGTTCACACACACTGAACTCGTACAGGGGATAAACCCGACACATGTGTGAGTCTGTTCACACACACTGAACTCGTACAGGGGATAAACCCGACACATCTGTGAGTCTGTTCACACACACTGAACTCGTACAGGGGATAAACCCGACACATGTGTGAGTCTGTTCACACACACTGAACTCGTACAGGGGATAAACCCGACACATGTGTGAGTCTGTTCACACACACTGAACTCGTACAGGGGATAAACCCGACACATGTGTGAGTCTGTTCACACACACTGAACTCGTACAGGGGATAAACCCGACATATGTGTCAAATATGTTCAAACAGGCTGAGTTTGTCCACATTTAATCATTATTAAACACATCCTCTGTCTTGTCTTTTTTTCCTTTTTCAGATCTAAACCTGTAAAATGTTGAAGTCTTGAGTTTCTGCTCGGTTAGATCCACTTATCCATTCAAACTGCACTAAACGTCGCCCCGGGCCAATCTCTCTCTCTTTCTCCTCCTCCTCGTCTACTCCCCCCCTCTTTCCCTCTTTCTCACTACTTCCTTCTCTTATTCTGTCTCCTCTCTCTGCCCTTTCCTTCTCTCTCGCTCCACTCTTCCCTCTCCTCTCTCTTTCATTTCGTCTCTCCTTTTTCCTTTTCTCTCTCCCCAAGTCCCCTCCTCCTCTCTTTCCCGGTCTCCTTCTCTCTTATATCTTTCTTTTAGTCTCATCTGTCACCATCTCCTCTCTCAATCTGTCTCCTTCTACCCCTTCCCCCTCGTTCTCCTCTCCCTTTCTTTTATTCTCCCCTCTTATGCTATGTCTTCTCTCTCCTCTTTCTTTCTGACTCCCCCTTTCCTTTCCACTCCTCAATCCTCTTTCTCCCTCTCTTTACCCTCTCTCTACCCCCTTCTCTCTTTCGCTCTCTCTCTTTCTGCCTTCCATCCCCCTCTCAGATTCTCTCTCCTCTCTCTCCCACCTCTCTCTTTTTTCTGTCTCCCTCTTTCCTTTCTTTCCTTTTCTACCCCTCAAACCTCTTTCTCCCTCTTTTCCCTCTCTCTACCCTATTTATCTCTGCCCCCTTCTCTCTTTCTCTCTTTCTACCTCCCCTGCTCTGCCTCTTTCTCCTCTCTCTCTCTTCTTCTCTCTCTCCTCTCCCCGTACCCACTTCTCTCTCCCACTTCATTTCTCTCTCCCATCTCTCTCTTCCCCTTTCTCGCTCTACCTCTCTCCTCCTCCTCCCTTTCTTCCCTCTTCATCTTTCCCTCCATCTCCCCCTCTTTCTGTCTACCCACTTCTCCCTTTCTCTTTCTACCTCTATCCTCCCTTTCTTTCATCTTCCTCTCTCTGTCTCCTTCTCTCCCCTTTTTCTGTCTTCTCACCTCACCCTACCCCTTTCTCTCTCTATCTCTCTCTATTTCCTTCTCTCCCCTTCTTTCTGTCTTCTCACCTCACCCTACCCCTTTCTCTCTCTACCTCTCTCCTCCCTTTCTTCCCTCTTCCTCTCTCTCTTCCTCAATCTCCCCTTCTTTCTGTCTGCCCACCTCACCCTACTCCTTTCTCTCTCCACCTCTCTCCTCCTCCCTTTCTTCCCTCTTCCTCTTTCTCTCCACCTCCTCTTCTTTCTGTCTGTTCACCTCTCCCTACCCTCTTCTCTCTCCTCCCTTTTTTCCCTCTCTCTCTCTCTCTCTCTCTCTCTCTCTCTCTCTCTCCATCTGTCCATCTCTCCTTCATCTCGTCTCATCTTTTCACTCAGAGAATCATTCTTTAAGTAACTTTGACTCTTCTCTTGATGGAGAGAAGCCGAGCCACTGTCAGAAAATCAATGCTCGCTCGGCGCTGCCCAGGTGAATTATTCAAACGCTCCCCAAACACGTTCACTTTTTGGACATTACGACTTTTTTTGAGGATAATTCAAAAGAAATCAACAAATGGACCAAGATACAACAGCAAAATCCCAAACCAAGATGTATATTTTAATGTTTGGATTCATTTAGATAATATACATTTTTCTGCTTTTTCAGCCATTTTTGTCCGTCACTTAACAGTAATATTATTAAAATATGCAAAATAAGTAAAGTCATTTCAGCTCTAGTTTAGTATAACATAAAAATATACAAAATGGCGCCTGTTTATGGAGAGAAGCAGTTCGAATAAGGCTAAAAACAATAGCTTCCTGGCTTTGACTGGTTTTGGCTTCCTGTTTTGAGGGCCGCTTTTGGTTTTAATTGTTAATCGCTATGGTAACAACCCAAATTTGTTATTCTGAAAAGCCATGGACAGTCAATATGAACTCTGAAATGATAAAAATAAACCAAATAACAAGTCTGGTATAGGCGTGAGGACTTTAAAATCAAGCACTTCCTGAAATACCACTCTATGACATCACAAGGTGAAAACGAGCGTTGCAGCTTCTTTGGAATTTCCCCACTGTGGGACTAATAAAGGCATATCTTATCTTATCTTTGTGAGGTGTTTTATTCTCGGAAATCAACGCTGAATAGTTTTTTCTTGTTTTCATACACATACACTAGCATGCAACTTATCCGAGGAAGGGTCCACCGCCTGCCCGTCTCCACGGAGATCCCCGGAATGTTCCGCAGTATGGCATTAACTTTACTATCCAGCATCCATCCCATTACAAGGTCGTTTGTTACTTCAAAACGTGTGTTCTTACAGAGGACGGGCTCGCCTCTTCACAGTTCTGATCTGTAACTTGGCCTGGTGGCGTCACACGATCGTTTCCATGGAGATAGATAAGTTTAATGCCATACTGTGGAACATCCGAGGCAAATCGCATCTAACATCTCTTTGTGTCGTGGCATATGAAGTAAAAATTGGTCTATACTGTGCACAATAGTAGTTAAAAAGAATGTTAAGTGAATAAGTGCAAGATAGATCATTTTAATGTCATACTATGGAACATTCCCGACTTTATATTTGCTGTAAAATGAAGTTGGATTAGTGTGAAGCAATAATAAACAAAGGGCCATATACTCTGAGGTCAGCAGTGTTATAACAGAGTGCCACAAAAATCAATTAATGTCAATGGAGATGTCCAATCAACTTTAGCTTAGCACTCTTCCCCTCAGGCTCTGTCCCAAGCTACGACGCTAAGCTAAAAGTGTTTGCATGCTAACTAACCCCACAATTTACACAGCAAATCTTCATCAGAGTGGAAGACGTATCAACCAATCACCTCCTTAGAATTTAACCACACAAGTCCCAAACGAGCCAATGAATAAATCAGGAGTTCGAGTCGCCGGGCGGAATTCACGAAAGACTAAAAATGTAAGGGACCGCTAATGGCATCTGCATTCGGACGCTAACCACAAAATAGCGACAAATGTGTAGCGTAAAAGGTGGAAGTGGCTTTTTGCATGAATCCAGTGTTAACCGCAAAGCTAGGGTGACCAAGATGGTGGCGCGCTAACGTCATTAAAGGGAAAAACATTAAAAAAGTTGTGGATTTTATCGATCGGGAAATGGCACTTTGCTGTACGCGGTTTGGCGGCGGAGGTTAGCGGAGTTCGTAGACTTCGGGAGGTGTTAGCGTCAGGGAGCTAGTCAAGAGGCTAAAATGTGAACAAGTGACTTTCTTTGGGAAAACTTTGAAATATGAGCGTGAGTAATACGGTGGAAAAATGTGATAAAATAGCTAAATGAAGTGTAGCTTAGCGTAGCCATGAGTCACAAATGACAAGAATACAACACATCGCTATTTGTAAATGGGGTATTTTTGCTCAAAAGGTTCCACAATGCAACTTTTCAAGAGAATTAAAGGTTGTTCTATCTCACCTTACCTTGATAACATTATGTATTCTTGATTTTTGTCTATTTCCACAGATCTGATATGTAACTTAGCCTGGTAGCATCAGAGGTAGATAGGTTTAATATACCATACTGGCGCTAGTTTTAGCCAAAGCGATAATATCTTCAAAGAGACTAGCAAGTAGCGGACTCCCTCCCTCCCCCAATAGAAAAGTTACATAGTGGGGCTTTAATTATATGGAGAGGATGAAAGAAAATGCCACAAACTGTATTTATTCTGTGATTTTGTCTGGTTAGAAAAAAAAAGAAAGCTATATTTGTCCCTCTTGATTGTCCTGATGTGTATGCAGTAGCTTCATCAATGTAATAAATATGAAAAAACAACAAAAAATTAAATTAAAAAACATAGTAAGAAAGGAGTCGAACCTCGAGACTAATTTAAATCCTAAGTCGTCTGAATATTTACTGACTTAACACAGCCATCTCAGTTGAACTTGTAAAATAACTAAACGCCTACAGTTCACATTTGTCCCTCTCTCTCTCTTCTGTCACTTCTGTTCTTGTCGTTTGTCTCGCTCCTTCCTTCCTGTGTTCGGCCTCTGCAGCGAAAATAACGATTTCCGCTTTCAATGTGTCAAAAAACAACGGTCACATCTTCACCTCCTCTCACTTCTCACTTTCTTGATCTTTCTGTTCTCTCCCTCTTTCTCTTTCACTTCTTAACTCGTCTCGCTCTCTTTCCCTCCATCTTCTATGTCTTTAGCTTTCTCTCTCCATCACCCCCACTCCTCTCTTTCTTTCTCTCTCTCTCTCTCGCTCTCAAACTTTTCTTTCTCTCCCTCCTTCATTCCTCTTTCTCTCTCTCACTCTCCCCTTTCTTTCCCTTCTTCAATTTCTCAATCAATTCCCTATCTCTCTCCCTCTTTCTTTCTCTGTCTTTACCGCACTCACTTCTCTCTTGCTCTCTTCCTCTCTCTCTCCCTCCCTCTCGTCCTCTCTCTCTTACCCACTCTCTCTCTCCCTCTCTTTTCATCAGTACCCCATCTCTCTTCCTTCTTTTTCTTTCTCTATCTTTGCCTCGCTTGCTCCTCTCTTGCTCTCTTCACATCTTTTGTTTTCTCTCCGTCCCCCCTCTCTCTCTCTCTCCCTCCTCCACCTCTCTTTGCTTTCTGTAGCATTCTGATCTTCGCTCTCTTTTTTGTGGTTATTTTTTCAAAACATCGGTCTGTGGCTTCTGCAAATGTGGTTTACCAACGGTTTTCAAATCACGAAATGGCATTATTCACAAAATATAGATACAAACCTACAACATGTTTATTTTAATAAGTAAATGTATTTATTTTTCTATATATTTTTATTTTATTTTATTTTAGTGCAAACATTATTTTATTTTAGTGCCAACATTATTTAATTTTATTTTAGTGCCAACATTATTTAATTTAATGTTATTTTATTTTATTTTATTTTAGTGTCACCATTATTTTTTTTCCATTTAATTTAATTTAATTTAATTTAATTTAATTTTAGTGCCATGATTACTTTTTTTTTTTTCATTTTATTTTGTTTTATTTTATTTTAGTGCCAACATTGTCCAGCTCTACTCCTCTTGTTTCCTGTTTAAGTTATGCTAATACTTACCCCTTTTCAGTCACTCAATATCAAATTTCCCTCTACAGAAATTATGCAAACTTAAAAAGTGCTTATTTTGAATCTGTGTGCAAATTCAAAACATAGACGAAACCAAGTACACAATTTCTCCGGCTAATATTACATGGAGAATGCAAATTGAAATTCAAGTTGTGCCTCAAAGTAAACAGTTTTTCTATGATACTTTGCTTTAGTCATTTATTTGGATTAAGGTCAGATGCTAAAGCCTCTGAAGCTCAATGCTAAATTTGCATGTGACCACATCATCATCCATGCCTCTGTCTCATATCGTTTCACTGGCTTTTGTTTAGTCTTTGTAAAGAAAGGAAGACTATTTCAGTTGAAATTTATCAAGGTAGTGCTCCAGAGGTGGAAATGTGACAGTTTTGATGTCATTTTAATATATTTTCAACGCTCAGTTCAAAATCAAATCCCAATGGCTCTTATTGTTCCACATATGAAAGTCTCAACAATATTTTTTGGGTTCAGTATTTACCATGTGTACTTTTTTGGTAATTTTTGGCTGTATGATAAAATTTAAGCCATAAAACTTTGAATAAACCACTTCTATGACTCATTACAGGCACAAACTAACTACTAAAGTGTTCCAGTCTGCTGTTGATTTACTGCAGCTCATGATTTTTTAACAATATTGCAGATTTAGAATAGTTTTTGTGGTTTAAATCTGCTCTTGGGTTTTTGTGTCAGTGGTAAAAATGAGTTTCAGTATTATTCTTTATCGTCTATATTTACTTCTGCAATATATCGAACTTCAACATTTGTTATCAAGCCTTACTTCCTGGTTCGTGGATGACAAAAACGCTTTAGAGCAGTGACGTGTGGTGAGGTTCATGGTGAGGCACTGATGTCGTCACAATCAGATTTACAAACATATAAACCAGGGTAGGGCCAGACAAGAAGAAAAAAGTGAACTGATTGCTCAACTTGACTTGTTAACTCTAAATTGTAGCTTGTTGTCATTATTCTGCTGCCCCAGGAGTTACAAGAATGCCTGGGCTCACGAGCGCCCCCTAACATGAGGCCAGGTAACTGCGTGCCTCACCCGGCGCCTCACCTGCCTCCCCTGACTGCATGTCACAGACTGGACACTGTAGTCTCATTTTGAGCCTAAGAACTGCTTTTAATTTCTTACATGAAAAACTCAGGTACAGCTCTTTTTCTATAAATATTTTTTTTTTAATTTTCTCCATAAGGATTTTTGTTCTTGTTTTAATTCTTTAGTAATTTGAGTAAGTATAGCAGTGGGAGGGGATAGGAGGTAGGTGAAAACAGACTTTTTCTAAGCAAGCCTCAAATGTGGAACAATGCAGGATTACTTAAACATGCACAAACCAACTGAAATACAACTTTGAGTACACTAATAGTGAGGGAACACCAATATAACATGATGATGATGATGATTATTTGTCCCCTTTAAAATCATGTCTCAAAGAAAATCAACACTTAAAATTTACGTCTTTGTTGTTTTGTTTTTCTAAAAGGTCAAAGGTCATTCACTTTACGCTCATTCTCTCCATCTCCTGCTGTTTCCCAGTCCATATATCTTTAAGTGTTTATTACCCACTGTCCCCATCACTCAAACCACTGTTGTTTTTCTCATTTCTGTCACTGTTCGATTTACACCTCATCCCGCCCCCGTTCGGTCTCGTGGCGTTTCGGGACGTTGTTGATGTAGATTTTGGGGGTTATCTGAAGTTTGCACCTGTAGTTTTGGCTAAAGCTTGTTGTTATCAGGGCTTAAACACACTGTTGTTAAAGGAAGCAGTGCAGAAGTTGGTCTATGGTGATTCAAATGGGACAAAAAACACTTAAAATTTAGACGCAACTCTCAAATATATGAAAGTTCATCAGTTCATGCTAATACATGTGTCGAAATATGTGTAAATCATTGGATTTACACAAACCAAACCACAAGTACATGTGGTTTGGTTGGTTTTAAGCCCGACGTGCAAATTTAGCAGACAACAATAGCGTGTTAGCGCAATAGCATTTTTTTGCATGTTTAGCAATGCTGGCTGCAGTGGCCTGATGCTAATAACGATAGTGAAATAAAGTTGACAACAAATTCTAAACAAATACCTTATCCCAGGCATGCCCAAACTGTGGCCCGGGGGCAAAATGTGGCCCTCAGACGCTCAGACGAATTTTTCTTGGCCCTCAAGCTTCCAGGTGAATTGGCCCATATTAACTTAAACTGTACTTTTTACTGTACATTTCTGAAAATCTACTTTAACAAGATCATGTCAAATATTTAATGTTTCCCACTGAGGATGTAGCCTGAATAAAGGTCGAGTGGTTCAGTCTAACTTGTAATAATAACACAGATTTGAAGTATTCACTGTGTTGGCGACCAGTCTGTGGCCCTCAATCGGCCCTCAGCTTTGTCTGTGTTTTTATATGTGGCCCTTAATGACAAAAGTTTGGACACCTCTGACTTAGCCTAATTTAAAATACGCAACGAACGTGGAAGTGCACTGTTAGCATGCCGAAATGGACGAAAAAGTCCGCTGTGGCCTCTGAATAATTAGGATGCTCTGAATGCATAAGGTAAGTGAGGATTAACTTTGGACCCTTGCAAACTGTTTAAAATGAGCTAGTTCTGTTTTTCATCTTTATAAGACCTTAAAAATCTGGTACAGCAACTAATTATTAATCGCAACTAATTATTAATCGTGATAACAGCCAATATTTGCTGCGCACATGGACCAGCACTCTCTGTACCATGCATTCTCATATCTGTGCTGTCGTATGCTCTGGTATCAGTTAGACCCATAGCATAACTGAAGCAATACTTTACATGCGACAGGCGTGGTCCAGACATACTAATCTGACAGAGGAGCGGGCGCCGATAGCATTTGTACACATTTGACCCCAACACACGTGCAAAGACAAAGATTTGCACAGTCCGACGTAAACAAGCACCGGATTGGTCGATTTTTCAGACACAGAATTGACCAATGGGAAGCGAGCGGAGAGTAACCAATCGTAGAGAAGCAAGTGAGGGGTTGAAACATAAAAGCCAGGTCTAACTCAGGTCTAAACTATTTAAACAAGAGCAACTATTATGGATTAGTTTACCAGTGCTACAACAACAATGCATTTCAATATAATAGTATAAGTCACACTTTTTTTGAATAATTTGTCCGAGGGTGTGATACTCAGACGCGATTTATATGTGGAAATATATGGTTTTTTTCTTCATTATTATGCATTTTTTGGCTGGTGCGACTTATACTCCAGTCATTTCCTCATCAAAAACATACCTGGAGTTGTTTTGTTTCATTCACACACGTTTAACACACAAACAATCCTGCATATTTAGGCTGAGTTCTTCTCTCAAACTGGAAACACTCTGTTCCACCTTGTGATGTCACATGGTAATACAGGAAGTGCGTCGCTGTGTTTTTAAATTCACTAGAAACATTTGGATCATTTCAGCCCTGGAATTGCCAATCTCTACAGGTAAAAAAGTAGCTGTTAGCTTGAAAACTACCACTTCATGACATCACAAGGTGGAACAGAGCATTTTGAGCTTTGGAGATGTAGACAGAGGGCTACTCAAACATGTGTAAATGAAACAAAACACAACTCTATGTACGTTTTTGAGGACTTAACAATGTTCTAACATGACTTAAAGCTCAGGAGAGTAAATTTTGTGTAATATAAGACCTTTAACTCCTCTCTAACTCCTAACCTCTTAATTAAGTCGTTACAAAGCCTGAATCATTCTTAATAAACTGTTTGCTCATTATGAAGTGATGCTTTATTAAGGCTAAAGTGCAGTTATTACAAAGTGGTGGAAATCATTTCATTATTTAATCAAACGCAATTACAAAACACGTAAATTAATTAAAACACTACTCCTATGACTTTATATAATAATTCGGAGGAACTGCATTTCAAGTTATCGGTGCAATTGATAAAACCGAAACAAATCCATTCATTTATATAGTATCTGATATTGTCTAATTTTCATTCCTGAGCAGTGTCCGGACAGAGGAGTTTTCACAGCTGTGTCTGATGCAGTGACCAAGAATTCACCAAGTCTTCCTCCTTATCATCCCTTATCTGAACCTGTCACCTCTTGTTCTACTGGAAATAAATCGATCTGGAATGTCAGAAATCTCCATTCAAAACAAGATGACAAGGTGCAGCTAAAATTGTGGCCCAAATGAACCAGGACAATTGGTACTTTTGCCGCTCACTCTTCTCCTATAAATACAATCTTTCTACCCTCCATTCACAGTTTTGCCATTTTTAAGACCTTTATTCATGCTACATCCTCAGTGGGACAGATTCAAAATTTGATATGGGCTTGTGAAAGTAGATTTTCAGAAATATAGAGTAAAAAGTTCTGTTTAAGGTAATATAGGCCAATCCACCTGGAAGCTTGAGGGCCAAGAAAAACTGGTCTGCGGGCCGCATTTGTCCCCCGGGCCACAGTTTGGGCATGCCTGACATAAGTACACTCTCTTTTCTCTCTTTCAATCTGCCATTTCAGCGACAAATCTACTCCATGCCTCCTCAGCCTCTTCATCTCCTCCTCTTCAACACTCTTGCTGTTTTCTACAATAAAACCCAGAGTTTATCCATTCAGTTCACAATTCAGAACACCTCCCTCATTTGTTCACTTTAAGGTGCATTATGTTACTTTATAGATTAAGCAACCTGCTTGTATCCATAGAGATGCTATTACTTTGCCTGCAAGGTTCCACAGTATAACATTACACTTATCTATTTCCATCACACAAGTAGGTGACACCCCCAGGTCAAGTCACGGGTCAGATCTCTGGAGTGGTGACCCTGCTCACAGTAAGAATGCATGTTTTTCAATGTTATTTTCTCAATAAAGCACTGTATTTGAATAAATGTAAGAAAGAAGAAGTTTAATGCCGTACTGTGGAACATTCCAAGCAAAGCAAAATGTAGACACCAGAAAAGTTACACAGCATATGCCTCAATGTGTTTCTCATAACCAATAGACTCACATTCAAAACAGCACATAGGCTAGAATTTGTTTTAGTGGTTAAGGGTTTGTGGCTTGCTAACCACAATTAGCATATGGAGCACAATACATGAGACGCTTAGCTCATGAAGATTATGTGTGTGGCTATTGATACTTTGCAGTGCCATCATGCCGGGGGTGTTCTGCTCGTATGTCTACGACGGAATGTTCAGCAGTTACCATGGAGACACACATGCACACATTAGCGAACACTACCAAAAATGTTTTAAGATAAGTCTGAAAACTAAAAAAGTATATATAAAATGTATTTAAACAACACATTTTCAGGAGCCTGTGATCAATACGAGCGTTCATCGTGCTGTTTAGGTGTTTGATTTTCAACAAAAACGGTGACTGACTGAAAAACGGTTGGCTAATGCTAGCTAGCTTGTGACTTTAATGTTATTTGAGAGGGACTTGTTTAACAAACCATCTCAACTATTCTGGTTCCTGCTACACGAGTTGTTTCTAGTCAGATTGTGCTAAAACAAAGCTCAGATTAAAGTCTAACAGCACTTCAGACAGAGCAGTGCCTACAGTTAGCATCACAACCTTCAGCTGCAAAGTATCCACTGCTCTGGACAGGTTTAACCCAGAGACAGTGAAGGATGGGTCAAATGCAGAGGGCAAAGGTCAAGGGATGCAGTGCAATATCACTACCAAGACTCAACTCAAGAGTTAACAACTTTCGAAGTTGAGTAGCAAAACCAGCAGTTAACACTCACCTTTTCGAAACACCGATTCATATGACACCAGTGACTCAAATATGCTGTTAGACGCCATGTGCCCCCGCTGAAACCTGAAAATAAAGAAAAAATGTTAACAACTATGGTATCTCATGTTTCATATGTTTCTAGGGAGTGTCTGAAATCACTAACCACAAACCACATGTATTGATGCTTATAACAAAACAGGGAGGCTGATAAGGTAAGTTTTACTTTCGATTTTAGAGTTTTAGCAAGAAAAGGATATGGCCTCATTTTAAACTGAAATTTTGATTTTATGTTAAGGTTTCCCAAATGTGAATTGCTCAATTTCTATTTAATTCTGTCTTATTAAATCAAGACAAAATTGCTTTCAGTATTAATTTTATGAACTTAAACAATGCAAATTTTATATGAATGAAATTAATGAAAGAATGAATGAATTATTGATATTTAACAATAATTAAATGTGTCTGTGAAGTGTCTGGACCAACGGCAGTGTTCATCTGTGAGAGCTGGAATCGCACCGCCAGCCTTTGGATCCATGAACAAACACTCAATGAATCGATTACCTAACAGCAGACTTAAAACTAAACCAGGACTAACACAGGACTAAACCAGGACTAAACCAGGACTAAACCAGGACTAAACCAGAGCTAAAATAGGGCTAAACCAGGACTAACACAGGGCTAACATACGACTAAACCAGGACTAAACCAGGACTAACACAGGACTAAACCAGCACTAAACCAGGACTAAACCAGGACTAAACCAGGACTAAACCAGGACTAACACAGGACTAAATCAGGACTAACACAGGACCAAACCAGGACTAAACCAGGTCTAAACCAGGACTAACACAGGACTAAACCAGGTCTAAACCAGGACTAAACCAGGACTAAACCAGGACTAACACAGGACTAAACCAGGACTAACACAGGACTAAACCAGGACTAAACCAGGACTAACACAGGACTAAACCAGGACTAAACCAGGTCTAAACCAGGACTAACTCCAGTTTAGATCTTGGTCTAAACGAAATCTGGACTAAAAGCCTAACCTCTACCAACTAAACCAGGACTAAACCAGGACTAAACCAGGAATAAACCAGGACTAACTTAAATCTGTCTAATCCGGGGCTAAACTTGGAGTAAACAAGATATCAAATAGATCCAGTTTAGATCTACAGTAGGTCTAAACTAAAACTATCTGGACTAAAAGCCTAACCTCAAATCAGATCTACTAACTAAACCAGGACTAAACTAGGACTAAACCAGGACTAAACCAGGACTAAACCAGGACTAAACCAGGACTAAACCAGGACTAAATCAAGCCTTAAACCAGATAAGATTCTAAAGCCATGTATCCATATAGTAAAATATTGCTTTACTGTATTTAATAATATATAAATAACAAGTAAAATACAAATTAGTTATCACTGTACCATCAGCGGTCCTTGTCCCCCATTTTGAAAACCCCAAACAACTCCACACACACCCAGCCTTAGACTGTCAATATATTAGATTTCATACAATGCAAATGAAGCTAAGTCTATGAAAATGCATGCAAAAATACCTCAAAGCATGACAATATGTTGCAGATAAGGAAGCGTAGGAACAAATAGCTTACCTGGTAAAATTGCAGTCTGCAAACTTCAAACTTTTTGTGTCCAGACTCCTTTTCCATTGCCCATTTTTGGCTTTGTAGCTGTTCAAAATTCTTTCACTTGTTGAAAAACTCAATTTGTCCAGTTTGCCATAGTCAGATCTATAAAGTCAGGTCCTTTATAGTTGTCCAAATCTCTTCTTCCTTCCACCTCTTGCTGCGTTTTTTTTTTTTTTTTTTTTGCTAATTTGTAATAAAACTTGAAAATCCTACACAACTGCTTCTTCTTCTTCTTTTTCTTCTTGCTTCCACCACAAAATTGTCAAAATATGAAACAAAATCTTACCAAATGTTTTAAAACGTTCTCCAATTTGTCACCAACTTTCAATTTTAAAACTCAGCATCACCGACAAATCTTGCAGGCACTTGTGAATTTCCTCTCTTCCTGCTTCCTCTGCTGGTCTTTCGTTTTCATGTACCTTCTACTAGTTCAAATACTACAACTACTACCACTGCTACTGCTATTATCACTTCTAGTACTACTACTTGCCTGTATCTGACAGTTTGAACTAGGAAGTTGAGTCGCGGTTGTTATTTCTTTTCTTTTGAGCTAGCGCGATGCTTTTGTGGTGGAGTAGTTGTAGAGGATGCTAGCTTGAATGTGGTTGTGGTTTGGTTTTGCTGGGGTTAGACTCTGCGATGGAGGTTAAGAAATACAGACGGTTAGACCACGGAGCAGAGACCAGAGCTATCAAAGGGTGAACCCAGGGCGAGTTAAAAGCGTCGGGAGGGGTGGAGAGGGATGGATATAGGGTTACTACTGTTTCATGGACAGTTATGGGTAAGGATGCAAGATTAATCGCACTCGAAATGTTTTGAAATGTGATTCTTGTATTGGTTTGTCAGTTCATATTTCAGTCTTTTTTTTTTTTTGTCTTCTGGATGTGAACTTTGAACAGTATCTATCCAAACGCAGAGAAATCACTATTACATATTTCAACTCTAGTTATGGGGGTAAAATCAAACCAAATACAAACACGCCTATCGCTATGTGTCAAAGTGATGGGGAATTAGTACTGTTACCATAGCAACTACCAATTCTACAATGAAATATTTTGTCTTTGGAATGTTCAAAATGTCCTCAACATGTCTCCAATAAACAGGATTTTGAAAAGGAATTAATTATAACTACTGCCTCTTACAACAACTGCACTGACCCTCTTTAAAGGTGCACCGTGTAACTTTCCTGGTGGAGGTTACGTCACCTGCTTGTCTCCATGGAGATGTTATTGCTTTGCCTGGAATATTCCACAGTATAACATTAAACGTATCTACCTTGCATGTATTCAATTACAGGTGTTTGTATGGATTAAAAAGTAATTGCAAAAAAAAATGTATTTTTACGAGATGGGGACGAATCTCCACAGATCTGACTTGTAATTTGGCCTAGTTTCTCTATGGAGATTGGCAAGTGTAAAGCCATACTATTGAACATTACAAGCAAGCGATAACATCTCCATGGAAACAAGCAGATGTGAAATCTCCACCAGAAAAGTTATGATCTTGTCCAATAAAATGAGCTAAAATAATGGAAGATAATTAACATACATTGTTATTTGTATTCATGTATTTTTAACCAATAAACATAAGCCTCTAAAAATACAAATACTGACATTTTAGCTTTTAGCATCTTAACCAACGAGAGTATCGCACTAGCACTAAGTTAAACCAATCTCCCCAGTGATTTGACCCCACACCTGCTGTTTGAATTGCTGTAACTTGTCTTTTGACTGGTTTTGATTAATGCCCCGCCTATCTGATGTTACCTGAGCTTTTTGACTCCGCCCCCCCGGACCTGCACACCTGGACAGACACACGCCAAGCCCCGCCCACAAACCACTGCAGTGACTTCAGCACGAGAGGAGACATCTGTGGACACGCCCTCCGATGCAACTCAATCTGGGGACACACAAAAGGAAAGGACAATAGAACAATTATAAGAAATACACAGAGCGCTTTTATATAGACAATTACTGCTCACTTTTAATAGTGCAGTAAGTAAAATAATAATTAGTTAAGACAATTTAGGTACAGACTGGAATAGAGGCTTATCCAATAATCAAACAAAGAGAGCTGTAAAAAGTTAATAAAGTATACAGATATATCGTATTAGCAGCTCTTATGGTAAAAATGAGGCCGCTATGTGACAAATCTCTGCTCCAGCCTCTGACAGTTGTGAAAAGCACTTATAAACTCATCATGGTGAGTAATTAGGGTGCTCTGAACACATAAGCTAATAGAGGAATAACTCTGAACCTCTGCAAATTGTTCAAACTAGTTCTGTTTTTCACGTTTTTAAGACAAAAAAAATCAGGTACACAGCAAGCCAGTAGGATGTTGTGATGGGATCTAACAAACTGTACAATGACCTTTGAACTTTGACCCCTGTGAAGCTGCAGCTGGAGGTCGTGTTGTGTCTGAGGGTCACATGGTCCAGACGCTTCCCACCAAAATGTCCCATAATATCAGGGCATTCTCAAGCTAACTGCTCTATCAATGTACATATCGCCATGGTAATTATGATGGAGGAAGACTAATAATGAAAAAACTTAAAACTTAGCCACTTTAAAATTTAGTTTTAAAATACGATATCTTATAATCAATAAATAGATAAAATATGTTGGTATTTTTAACTTCATTATACCTCTAGTCGTAGCAGAAATAGTATTAGCAGCTTTTATACTACTCAAAATTGTGAGTTTTAAGCCGTGTTATAATGCTGTTACCTTATCAAAAACACACCTGGAGTTTTGTTTCATCCACACATGTTTGAGTAACACTTTATTATTAGTACGTCTACAAAGCTCAAAATGCTCTGTTCCACCTTGTGATGTCATGAAGTGGTAGGTTTCAACTTAACAGCTCCCTTTACCTTTAGTTCAGTAGAGATTGGCAATTCCAGGGCTGAAATCATCCTAATGTTTTTTAAGATAAGTGTGTATGGAGTTTAAAAACACAGTGGAGCACTTCCTGTATTACCACATGATGACATCACAAGGTGGAACAGAGTGTTTACTGTTTGAGGGTATGAAGGATTTGTGTGTTAAACATGTGTGAATGAAACAAAAAACATTATAACAGATGAGAAAATACTGTAATACTAACCATAAATGATGATATTATTCATCAGTAGTCTTACATCTCTCCTGTTTACACACTACTTTAGCCCTTCTGCAAAGGCTCATGGGTAATTCTCTCCTCACTTTTGGACCAAATCCAGATTCCTTTTGTAGATGGTTGTTTAGGTTTAGTTTGTGACAGACTTGAAAGCCTTTGAATATTAGCAGCTGCAGACTCAAATGGGACAGTCCAGACGAGGTCCAAGCTCTGAGCCGTGGGAGCCCAAAGGGGGGTAGAACCAGTACACAGATGTTTACGGACATTTAAAGACACATTCTGGGATATTTGGATTAACTCACCATTGGTTACTTCATGTGTCAATCACGCTGCAGTACAAGGTCTTAGAATATAGTTGGTTTTCAGATTGGGAAAAGAGAAGGCCCCTGATTAGCCTGATATTAATGTTCATATCTTGATTTATGGACAAAATAACACAATAAAAACCCCAGGATCATGTTGAGTGGATTGATACCGACATATTAAGGTCAGAATTACGAGCCTGACAGCAGCAGTTACAGAAAAAGAGGCAATGCTTTTTCAATAGAAAGTTAATCGGAGCCAGAATCGATGCTCATTTCCTACTTGAAACGCAGCAGCTAGCACGTTAGCCTTGTCCTTAGGTCCATTTGTTGTTTGAAACCGAGCAGGACGTCTATACATGGGACCTGAGCGTTGAAAAATTAGGACTGTAGCCATAGCGATTTAAAACAAAATACTGCATATAACAAGAAGCTGACAACTCACATTAGCTAGTACAATGTTCAGCTGCTTAAAACGGCTTCTAGTGCTTTGCTTACATGAATACAAGTGCATAATACACAATGATCCGTGTAAACAATTGAGATTCATTGGTGCATAACAGTTTAACAGTTTCCTCAGTCCAGTCGTGTCCCACAGTGATGACATCATACTTTGTCCGCTCATTTGAATAGTCAGAACAGATGTCAGTGATGAGTAACTTTGACCAGTAAAACCTTTTGTGTTACCAACTTACAGCTGTCACAGAAAGCATATATGTAGGGCATCTAGTTGGAGACAGACAGATAATTAAACATAATTATATTTAAGACTGTGTTTACTTCCTGGTTGGACAGGGCAGTAGATGTGACATATGTGGAGGTAATTTCATAGCTGTTACCTAGCAACCGTGATGTTAACAAGGGCCAAAAGTGGTCTAAATTGCGCAAAAGTTATGATTAGATGAATAAAAATAAATTAAAACGCTTTTATTTTGTTAAATGAAGGTTAAAACTGTCAGAACAATGCATTCTGTGTGGTGTCTCTGCATTTTGGGTGGGGAATTTTCCATGGTGATGACAGAGGTGGAGGTATTTCATTTAGAACTCAGCGTTACTTCCTGTATTTCTGCACTTTTCTTCTCAACTTTTTTTTTTTTTTCCACTTAACTGATGTAAAACTTTGAAAAATATGTGCGGCAGGTACTATCCCATCAAACTAAGTAATACATAGCAAAACATGAAAACCTGTCAGATGCATTGAGTCTTTCTAAAGTGAACTACAGTTTTGCAGATCTCACTTCGGTGCAGAGCAGACAGTTCACATGTGTCATAGACTAGAATGAGTCACCATGGCGACTGTTACAGGAAGAACCTCCTCTACACAAGCAGCTGTCTATGAAGGACAAAGACACATTTATTCTGCTATATCTACAGTCACTAAAACAAACTCCACCATGCATGTAACTGGGTTTCAGGAAATATGCAAGTTTGAGGCAGATGTTTTGCAGATTTTGCGGTTTTAATTGACTGCAAGAACGAGATAACTTTTAAATCTTATAATTATTTCAATTTGTTTGCTTATTCTGCTTAAAAAACCTATAAAACCATGTCTCTCCACAAACCTGACTCATATTTGGACTAGTGCTGGGCCTCTTCCGTGGAAATGTTGTTGCTTTGGGTGTAATCTTCCACAGTATGCCACAAAACACAACTTTATAAAGAATGTTGCACAGTGTGGTTTGAACTTTATATTTCTGTGGAGTCATGCAGGTGACGTGCAGACTCCAGAAAGTTACATACTGTACTTTTCAGTTTATGGAGGGCTATGTGATCTTTAAATTAGCAACTTAACAACTTGCAAAAACACTGAAAAATACGCTTAATCGAACTATAAGCAATGTTTATTTTTCAGTTTTCGTCTTAAAAAATGATGAAAATTCTGTATTTGACTTTAACTTTTAAGTTGCACTATGTCATTTTTCTGGAGAGGGGTATGCCACCTGCTTGTCTCCAGGGAGATGTTATGTTATTGCTCTGCCTGGAATATTCCACAGTATAGCCTAATTTCTCCATGGATACAATATTAGGTTTATGCAAGTGACACCAGCAGGCCAAGTTACAGTTCATATCTGTGGAGAGGCAAGCCTGCTCACAGTAAGAATGCATGTCTTTCCAGTGTAATTTTGAGCAATAAACACGTGTGATTGAATCAATTCTATATAGATGGCTTTTATACCATACTGTGGAACATGGGATTACAGAAATATAGCAATCTCCATGGAAACAATAAAGTGACAGACTCGCCACCAGAAAAGTTACATAGTGCACCTTTAAATGAGAGAAATTTGAACAGAATAAGGAAAGTAGACAGTGCTTGGATATACATTTATAGGTCAAGGGGTCAGTTCATGCCACAGGGTTACAAATGTGCCATTAAGTCTTTTATTACAACATTAACAGCTAGCATGATTAGCCGTTAGCTGGTGTGGTTAGCCCTGATCATTACTGTGGTCAGAAGAAGCTTCTCAGCCCATACAAAGCCAATGTGCCCATAATGAACGCACTTATATCGACCATTAAGCCATAAATGTAGCATTAGCATCATTAGCATTAGCCATAAACGTGGTTAATGCCAGGACCAAGACAGAGAATAGAAAAGGGAAGTTTAGGCTGATTAATAATGCTACATGATCACATATATGTTAAAATGATTTTGTAGTCTAATTATTGCTTTATGGACCGCCAACAACTTGTCTCCATGGAGATGTTAGCTTTGCATCATTGCCTGAAATGTTCCACCGTTAAACTATGTCTCATTAATTCAATAACAAAAAAATACTCTGAAAAACATGAGCATGGCCGTCTCCCGACATGACCTATAGCTTAGCCTCATGGTGTCGAATTGTCTCCATGGAGATAGATAAGTTTAATGCAATAATACTGAACATGCCTGATTACAGTTTGTAGTAAAAACTGAAGATTTACCCGCAGTTGTGTGAATCAGTTATGAAACACGTGCTATGCAAAGTTAGCGCAGGGTGAGTCAGGCAGGGCATCTTGAATTTAAAACAGTAAAAGAGGAAAGAAACATAGAACATTTAAGAAAGAATAAACACAACACCTGCATTCAAAGGCATAAATTAACATGAAAAATCTACCTCTCTTTACCTCTTTGACTTCACTTTTACTCAAACTTTGAAGGACCATTTCTGCACAATACTCATTTAAATAACTATATATACTATACTATATACTTTTACACTACACCAAATGCGTATCCTTCGCTAGCTTTAGGTCAAGAGGTCACTCCAAACTGATTTAGCCTTAAGTCATCAAAGTGTTTCTGCATCCCGTCCAAACACATTATCAGCTCATATAACTGTTAGCCTGTCGTAACGTGGTTTGTCCTTTCGTCGACTTAACTAAAATCATTATCGTGGTGAATAAAATCTGCTCCTAACGTACCCACGCACAATAAACCAGAAGTGTGCCGCCAATTGTTGCTAGCATAAAGCTATAAAAGCCGTGGTAATGCTGTTAGGGTTAGCCGTAAAGCCGATCGTTATGTCGTACGCTGGTGTGGTGTAGATACGGTCATAAAATTCAAATGGAGCTCAACAGTGACCGTCCACCCACTGGTTTTGGAAGCAAATTTAGCAAAACAGTAATTTTAATTTTTCTCATAGCATTTCCAAAAAAAAAAGTATATTAAAAGTTTTAGAGTTTGCTCAGGGCTAACCAGCTACTAATGACGACTAGCATTTTGCCAAAGCTTGTGTTTTAAATGTGCTTTTTGGACTATGAATATGAGTTAGCACATAGCCAGTTAGCACATAGCCTGTTAACCTCTGAACTCTTAATATCTGAATTTTTCGAAAAACTCTATGGGGGAAATGAATGGAAAATGTGCTTGCCGTCTTCAGAGTGGGCGGGACTACTGAGCTCCATAGGATGTGGTAAATTAGAAAGGGAAAAGGGGGGGAGACTGAGCGGTGGGGGTCCTGGGGCAGTGACATGTTGTTGGCCCTCGTAAACCCCCTTGTCTCAGCCTGGGGGCCCCTCTATCTCGGGGCCCTGGAGGCTGTTCTGTCGTTAGAGCAGGAAAGAAGGAAATGTGACGTTTGTTTAAGCTAACACTGACGCGGAGGTGGGGTAGACATGTTTTTAGAATTTAGTACAGTACATATATTTTTAATTTAATTTAATTTAATTGTACTGTATTGTATTTATTTTATTGTTAATTTTATTTGCCATTTACTTTTGACTTTTTAATTGCTAGATTTTTTTATTTATCTATATTTTTTTTTTTTTTTTATGCCAGATGCTCCGTCACATTTATTATTAGTAGTATTACTTGTAGTAGTAATTATTTTCTATAATTTTCTACATTATTCGTATAGGTTAGGGGTGTCAAACTCAAATTCACAGAGGACCAAAATTAAAAACTGTGACTATTCAAACATTTCAACAACATCTGCATGTTTTTCAAAAGAGGTGGATTAAATTTGAGTGAGGCAACAGGTAGCAGATGCTAATAAGTGTCAGCAGAAGTGTTGGAGGTCAGCACCAACACATTTGCAAAGCATTCTGGGATTCATAGTATTAGAGGTGCAGGCGCTATACTGGCGGGGCCAAAATATATTGATATCGAGGGCCAAATTTGGCCCACGGGCCTGAGTTTGGCATGTCTGGTATAGGTCTACTAATAAATAGGCTATGGCCACTTTATATAACCAATATTGGAGATTTAAATTGACATGTTGAACGATGGCGGCACTGTGGCTGAGTTGCTCGCACATCCCCCTGACATGCAGGTTCCAGGTTTGACTCCCGAGCGATTCAGTGGGAGTTTGCATGATTCTCCCTGTGTAAGGTACTAGATGGGTTTCTTCAGGTACTCCAGTTTCCCCCATCAACCCAAAACATGCGCCAGAGGTAATATTTTCCAGCTAAGGTAGTCCTGTCCAAGACTAGGTCAAAATCTGGAGATGGGTGCTCACATTGCTCCTGACAGGTTTAAAAATGGGTCAAAAGCAGAGGAAAAATTTCTCTCTGTGACTGGTTCAACTGGTTTACCATGATGTTTTACCATTTGCAGTCAGTGCTATTGTAAACTCAAAATTTCTAATAACTTTGCACCTCCCTTCACACTTTATAGCCCTCTCCAAAAAGTTTGTAGTAAATAATAATTAAAAAAGTCTTCTCCAAAAAGACAAGAACAAACAAACAGTGGACTTCCTTTTCGTTTTGCTCGGTGCCTTTTCAAAGACCGACCACATGGGACCAATTACCACCACTCTGCTCTGATTCACTACAGCACTAACTAAACTACAGTCTATGCAACGTATTCTCATTATAGGAGCAATGCCAAAGATAGGAGCACGAGTATGAAATAAAGGACTTTTATATCTGGCAGTTGGCTGGTCATTCAAGTGTATGGGGGGCCTTACATTATATCATTATTATTATTATGACAATTAACAGCGATGACACCGAAATTGTGTAGAGTGCAGAAATGTTAGTTGGAACAGCTTAAATGAGATATTGAAAGATCAGGAGTCTAACCCACAGCCTCCTTATTGAGAAGAGGAGACAGGATAACCACTCTGCCACAGAAACACGGGGAGGACATGCCCACAAATGAACGACTACAACTTTAGCAAAAGACGAAGTTTAAATCCGTCAACTGGACAAATCGTGAAGGAGTGAAGATGTTTGGCTGCTCATCCAAGCCGCTTCTTCAGTTTTGGTCCGATTACTGCTGGACACTGTCTTATATCTATCTGAAATTAGGGGCTAACTACATTGAGACTGTAAAAATCTATTGTCTCCAGTTTCAGCCTTATTCAACCTTTAATGGCCCTACTATTGTCCTCTTTGTTTCTTTTGTTTGCTTTGGGTCTGAGCTTGTTTAAAGTCGGACTATGCAACTTTCCTGATGGTGGGTATAGGTTACTTCACTGTCTCCATGGAGATGTTATTGCTTTGCCTATAATGTTTCACAGCATGGCATTAAACTTTACCATCTCTGAGGACACAAGGTTACAGGTCAGATCTATGGAGAGGTGAGTCCGCTCACAGTAAGAATGCATATTTTTGTATTTCTTTAGCAATAAAAACAGTTGAAGTTGAATAAATGTAAGACAGATAAGTTTGATGCCGTATTTTGTAACATTCCAGGCAAAGCAAAATCAGAAAAGTAACATATTGCACCTTTAGCTAATTAACCTCACATTTTGCTGGAGTGCTTTGGTTAAGAGGTGTTTTTGGCGTTGATTTCTGCACCAGCTGCCGCTCTCTCATCTTACCTGTAATCACCTGGTCCAAGCGCGCGTGCCCTAACAACAGCGTTAGCATTAGCGTGGCGGTCGCGTGCTAGCCGTAATTAGCGCATAGCATCTTTGAAGGCGAGCAGTGAAGAGGCAGAGGGCACAGGTGTGGGGGAGTTACCAACAGACCCAACATAAAGAGATGGCGTGTGTCCTATTGTCCCCGAACACAACGCCAAGGGGAGAGTCGAGGGTTCAATTCCCACCTCTGCACCTGGTAGACTCACTAATCTCACTGCTTTCTGCATATTAGCATTATTATAATTATTTGAGCTTCTTGAACTACTTTTGGGACACTTGTCATGGGTAATTAACAGGTAATTAACAGACAAATATGTTCAAGACACACCAAAAACACAGGTGCAGGAGGAGTAAAGTCTATTTGGCAAAAAAATAAAAAAAAGTGTATACAGCTGCTACCTTCAGGTACTTTTTATTGTAGGCAACTTGAGCACATAGATGATCAGAATCAGAATCTGGGTTGTATACTGTAAAAGTCCATTCGGAGTTGTATGTTCTTTAAAAACATGGAGGAGCTCTTTCTGGATTAAAATTATGTGTGGAACCAATTAGTAAACACAACCATAGTCGTCACATTTTTTAAATAAAGTGCTAAAGTCTAGAGTGTTGACCATTTTCAAAGTATTCTTGTGCAATAAAAACACCCTTAATGAAAGAAATGCAAAATAGATATGTTTAATGCCATACTGTGGAACATTATAGACAAAGAAATAACATCTCCATGGAGACAAGAATCAAATTTGGCTCACATACTACTTAGGTAAAGAATGAACTGTTGCATAACATATTTGGACCGATTTTGTGAGCATATCTTTGGTTTAAAGTTGCACTAATACAGGGTACGCCGGTTGCTTGTCTCCATGGAGATGATATTGCTTTGCCTGAAATGTTCCACAGTACTGCACTAAACTCCTCCATCTCCATGAAGACAAGCAAGTGACGCCACGAGGCTTGTTTCATTTTGCTCATAGAATACTGTTTTTTCAAGGTATTTTACAGCAATTAAAACACCTGTTCATGGGTTTCAACTTCCTGTCACATGAGGAAGGTTGACCAGTTGTTTTGAATTATTAACTGCTATGGCAACGGCAAGCATGGCTAACATTTCACAACTCCGATATCCATGGATAAATCAATTTACCTCCTAGGACCCAAGCTCTTGCATGACATGCTTTATTAATTTCTCTTTGTTAATTGGGCTGATTGGGACTCGTGTAAAAACAAAGACTCTGAGGAAAATTATGTCCACACATGAGGACATTCGTTCTACGTTTTAATCATTTTGATAGAACATTTGAATAATGATTTGCTAAAACTATTTATTGAATGCCTGAACACAGCAACATTTGTCCTGAGTGTAAAAACAAAATGAGAAACAACAATTGTGCCTCTTGGAACAATGTGGCTCAAGTGCTGCTGACAGGTGCAGGAAGACTTTACAAAAAATAAAAAATAAAAATACATGTATTAATAAAAAAAAAAAAGAATATTCTGAAGATTCTAAACTCTTAAAAATATTCTAAATTGAACATTTTTGCATTGTTGCTGTTCCTGTATTCTGTCCTACTTCTAAAAATTAGCATTGTGGCCTAGACATCCCAAAATGTGATGTTTAAGATAGATACGTGTAATGTCCTACTGTGGAACATTCCAGGCAAATCAGCTTCATCTGCAGACATTCACACACTGACTTCACTCCTCGTTCATTCTTACCATAGCGCCTCCGTGTTGCAGTATCTGGATGCTGTGGGACTGGGTTGAGGTTGGGTCACGTTGGGGTTTGGGAAGCCTCCTGTAGCGTCCTGGCGTCAGCGCTGCTTCTTACTGGAAAAACATTTGTTTATAATTGACACATCTGGTTTGGATTTGATGTTAGCTACTATCGCTAATCGCTAAATAAGCTACACCACACACCGGCAAGTTTATTTCTCATGTCTTCACTACAAGACAACAGATATTTTAATTTTACTTAAATATTACAGTACTTGACATTTGGAACAGAAAATGTAGTCTATGTGTGCAAATAGTAGTAAACAGTATTACACTTTATATGCAACACAGGAGGACTTTTTCCACGCAAAAGATATAACATTTAGTTTTACGTTGTTAATCGTTATGGCAACAGACAGTCCATAATATCATCATTCTCAAACCCATGGATAGCACTATTCAAGTAGCATTAGCATTATAGACAAAGCAGTTCCTTGAAATTGCAACTACCTGTTATGTGTACAATTAGATGCAACTTTGTAGTAGTAGTAGTAGTACTAGTAGTAGTAGTAGTAGTAGTAGTAGTAGTAGTGGTAGTGGTGGTGGTAGTAGTAGAAGGAGTAGTAGTAGTAGTTGTTGTTGTAGTAGTTGCAGTACTTGTAGTAGTAGCAGTGGTAGTGGTAGTAGTAAGTAATAGTTGTAGTAGTAGTGGTAATGGTAGTAGTAGTGGTAGTAGTAGTAGTAGTAGTAGTAGTAGTAGTAGTAGTAGTAGTAGCAGTAATAGTACTAGTAGTAGTAGTGGGAGTGGTGTTAGTAGTAGTAGTTGTAGAAATAGTTATAGTAGCAGTGGCAGTGGTAGTAGTAAGTAGTAGTAGTGCTAGTAGTAGTAGTGAAGTTTAGTAGTAAACCAGGACTAAACCAAATATAAACCAGATCTAATCAATGGACTAAACCAGGGTCTAAACCAGGGCTAAACCCAGTAATAATTTTAATTGAAAAAGTATAGCACTATTTCAGGTAGTATAATAGTAGCAGTAGTGTTGTAGTTGTTGCAAACCAGGACTAAACCAACCAGATATAAACCAGATGTACACCCGGTAATAATAGTAACGGGAAAAGTATAGCATTATTTCAGGTAGCATTAGCATTGTAAAACAATTGGAGTTATTATTATTATTATGATGTAGCTTTGTTAGCTTTAGTAGTAGTAGTAGTAGTAGTAGGAGTAGTAGTAGTGGTAGTGGTAGTATCAGTCTAGTAAGAGTGGAAGAGAGTAGAATAAACATTGTAGATACTTGTAGCATTGTTAGCATTAGCCTAAATACAAGAAACAGAAAGAAAATAGTTTTTTTTTCTACAAATGGCTACATCTATCACCATGTATTATATAGACTAAATACTACTGATAAGAAAGTATATTGTCATTTCCTGATTGTTATATGCAGTGATTTTAATGAGATACAGTTACTCACATATTTACACTTTCCCAGATGTCGGCCATTTTCCCTCCAGCTCATACTTGAAGCACATGACTCATCCACACCATCTAAACCAATACGGCTTTAAAAGATGTAATTATGATGACACTTTATTGAGTCATGAGGGATCATTTAAAGTCTTGCAGTAGTCCTCGCCTTGGGGTGTAGTTGTCATATGTTATATACTTCAAAATATGTCTTTTTAAAGCTGATTCTGGAAGAGAAAATTATAAACTTTGAAAATATGGGCTATTTTAGTATTTTATATCGTTTTGACCACCTTTTAGTAGGCTAGTAATAGTAGTAGTAGTAGTAGTTGTAGTACTAGTAGTAGTAGTAGTTTTGTAGTAGTAGTAGTAGTAGTAGTAGTAGTTGTTGTTGTTGTAGTAGTTGTTGTTGTAGTAGTTGTAGTAGTAGTTGTAGTACTAGTAGTAGTAGTAGTAGTAGTAGTAGTAGTAGTAGTAGTAGTAGTAGTAGTAGTAGTAGTAGTAGTAGTTGTTGTTGCTGTAGTTGTTGTAGTAGTTGTAGTAGTAGTTGTTGTAGTAGTAATTCAGCTCAACTTTACAATAATGACTTAACAGTGACCTCTGGAGGACACACTTGGAATAACGTGCAACTCAATATAAGTTCTTTTTAATTTTGCAAATTAAATTGGGGGGTCCGTCACCTGGAGTCATCATAGAGATGTCAGTGATTTGCCTGGAATGTTTCACAGTATGACATTAAAAACATCTGTTTTGCATCTTTTCAGTTACTGGTGTTTTTATTGCTGAAAATATATTGTAAAACACACATTCTTACGGCATGTGTGAAGGCTCATTTCTGCACAGATCTGACCCGTGACATGGTTTAGTCTCAGTATAGAGCAGGGAGGGGCAAACTTTTTGACACACAGACCACAGTGTGTTCTAAAATTTGACAGAGGGGCCGGGCCAGGATGTATATATGTAAATATTACATGAGAGATTTGTCCTGTAACATGTAGCAAAGCATGAATATATAAGGCTCATTGTACAAAATGTTTTCCAAATGCATTTATTAAATTAGGAGGGCCGCAGTTTACCCATGTCTAGTATAGAGATAACTACATGGAGAAACTACTACTACTACAGTTCAGGCTCTCCACCAGACAAGTTACATTATTCATTATAACACACGATATACACATTTTATGCAGTAATTTGTAAGTTTTGCCGAACACATACCAAAATACAAATAAATACAAATACATCAAATAAAGTGATATTTTTATAACACTAACAGACTGGTTCTTTATTGGAGTCTGCCTGTCTGACGATGGTTGTTCATGTATTTCTTATCACTCATAGATTCAGCCCAGTCGGGGGAGTCTATGGCACCAAATCTGGGATCAATCGTGCCAGACCGGACGGCCATAGTCTGTCTGTGTCTTTACAAATGTCCCGAGTCGTACGGAGGAGCCAGAGCGAGCGGGACAGCGGCGGGCGATAGGGTTGCACTGAATACTGTTGTACTACAGTCTGAGAAGAAGTACATGACAGGACCAGGTCAATATATCTGATTGTTCTTTAGTTATGAACAATAGGAGTTGCATAGTGGAGTCGGGCTGTCTAAGGCAATACACGGACACAGGATTATAGATGCTGCTGTGTATAAGTACTACATGTATAAAAATGTATATTAAGAACTTTGAATAACAGTATTTCTTTCACTTTGTAGTATCAGAATACATTTGAATGCAGGTATTCAGTACTGTAACTAGGTCTAAGTACATTTCCCCAAGTATTTTCCCTAACACAGCTTATGTAATACTACCACCTACGACTACTACTACGACTACTAATACATACGACATAATAGATAGTATGGTGTAGCGAGGTAAATAAAATAATAGTTACATGCATGCATAAATACAGTTACTCCAAATACTTTTGAGCAACTGAAATTTTGTTTTTTGATTTTGATTTGATTTAGTAATACTAAGAATAGAATTACCGTACTTTGCTTGAATTACTTACATTGCAGTACTTGGTCACGTAATATAGTGCAACTCAACTGTGAAAGTACGTGCTAAATATTCAGAATACAGTACTCTAATTCGAACATGTGAAGTAACTGTTCATTTGATAAAGTATTCTTCCCAACATTGATAATATACAACTTCTGCAAATACTCCGGCACAGTGGCTAAATGACTACTACTACTAGAATACAGAATACTACTACAGAATATACTGTGTTGTTTATAGAAGCCGTATAACTGTCCTGTGGTACGATGGATGTGAGTGAAAGAAGGTTTGTTGTGGCTTTCCTGTCTCACAAACTAGATTTTACGCCAGCTCCTCTCAGCAGCCCTTTGTATTCAACCACTCTGCCGCAGCAGCACAGGAAGAACATGCACACTCCACTCAGAGAGATTGGGAGTCTAACCCACAACCTCCTCACTGAGAGGAGGAGACAAGATAACCACCTACTTGTCTCCATGGAGATTTTATTGCTTTGGATATTCTACAGTGTTGCATTAAATTGATCTACCGTATCTTGTATTTATTCAGTTATAGGTGGAGATTATAGACAGTATATATAAATGCTAACATAGCTAACAACTAGCCGCCACATTCCAAACAGGAACAGGAAGCGCTTCTGATTCCAATTCACTTTCTATTGAAAAACTGTGGTCCTTCTCTCTGTAACTGCTGCTGTCAGACTCGTCGTTTTGCTCTTAAAATGTTCCTATCAACCCGCTCTACTTGATCCTGGTGTTTTTATTTCACTATTGTGTCAGTAAAATATATAAAATAACAGACAAATCAGGCGCCTTCTTTCCCAGAGGTCGCTCCCACTAGTGTTAGCATCAGGTTTGATTGACAGCGTCGCTAAGTGCCCGCTCCCTGCTAAATCAGAGGTGCAGGCAGGATGGGACAGGGAGTTTTACCTTCCACAGCCTCGCTCCTGATTGGCTCTTTGGTTGCTAGGATACTCGCGGTCTGAATTCCAAATATGGAAATCGTCTCCAAATTAGCCACTATAACTGCTAGCGTCGCCGAACTTCATTTGACTGGAGCCAAACGCTGTGGGCGATGTCATACTCACTTCGCTCACTTCTTTTACAGTTTATGATGGAGATAGATATGTTTAATGCTGCACTGCGGAACATTCCAACCAAAGACAACCATGGAGATGACAAAAATCTGAATAACATGTAGTAATCCAAGACCTTTTACACTGTGTATGGGAGGTGTTTCAGGTTTTTCTAGTTTATTTTTATTATTCTAATCATAACTATTGTGTAATTTAGATATGATTTGGTTAGCATTATGGTTGCTATAGGTAACCGTTATGAAATCATACTCACACCCGTTTATTTCTCCGTGACAAACTCATTGCAACATCTCAAACTATTGTCGGTTTAGCTTCAGAATAACTGTGTTCTCATTGTCCTCCCCGGAGACAACGCAAGCCTTTTAAAGCTCCTCTCCTCCTCCTCCTCTTCCTCCTCCTCCTCCTCTTCTTCCTCCTCTCCTCCTCTGCTCTCTGCGATACAGTCCACCAGTCGATAGGCCCATTAGTAAATAACAGATACATAATTTATTAAATATCCTTAGATACATATTTCAGGATCCAGTTTCATTCGGGGCAGATAAACCGGAGCAGACGAGTTAACGTGTACACAGGGAGGCTGCGGCTGGGAAAATGATTGAGAATTGAGAATCGGTGAAGATTTTGCAGAAGAAAAAGGATTATGTTTGTTTAAACATGGGGAAACTTAATGAGAGAAATGAGTGGCCACTTGTTATAAAATGCACATTATAACACACAATGACTAACACACATAAAGGTAAGATATAAAATCATTTTACAAACATACACTCACACATATCCGGATCTCATTTTTTAAAAGAGCCGAATCTTTTTCTTTTTAACTTATATGCATTTTTATATTGATTAGCACTGAACCGACACAAAAATCAGCTCAAAAGCAGAGCAGACGACACAAATGAGAGATTTGTGCACAAAAAAACACCTCTAACATCATAATAACAGTTAGTTTTAAAACCATTATTATAGTCGTTAAATGTTTTATTCAGATTCTTCATCATTCCAAAGGGTAAACTCACTCTCGCTCTCAGTTTGAACACATTTAAGCCTTGGTCGTTTCTCCCTATGATTATTTTTTAGATAAAATGAGTTCTCACGTTTGGCTTCTGTCATTTAAATAAACTTTTGAAATGAACCGATCCAGAACATTTGGATCACATAAAAGTGTCGAAATTCATGCCGCAAACAGCCACAAACATAATAAAACATATGATCATGTAAAACAGGGGTGTCCAAACTATGGCCCGGGGGCCCTCAGACCAGTTTTTATTGGCCCTCAGGCCTCCTGCTGAACCGACCCAAATGATCAAAAGCAGAACTTTTAACAGCAAATTAAACTATTTCTACCACTATATCCTCAAACATCACATCACAGTGTGACACAGACCTAAATGAATGTGTTTCAAGTCTTATTAATACAGCGGCTCAGTCAAAGCTGTGTATAAAACACCGCACTGCATTGATCACTGGTCTGTGGCCCTCCATAAAAAAAGGTTTGAACATCTCTGATGTAAAATAAAAACAATGGCATTAGAGATAATCTTTGACAAGAGATTTAAACTGTTTTAAATGAGTGAGAAAATAAGAAAATAATAATTCGGTATAACTCTGTAAATGTGAAGAGTGGTTCAGTTGGCCGAGTGCTCGTCCTCTGATCTGAAGGTGAGTATTTTAAGTCACTCTCTCAACATAAACATCATCAGTTGAGAGGGAAAATCCACTGACCCACAAATGAATGCTGTTGTTGTGTCCTCGGGCAAGACACTTAACCCCCTCGCCCCCAGTGTCTGTGTACTCTGGTGTGTGAAAGTGCTTTGAGTGCCTTGAAGGTGGAAAAGCGCTATATAAAAATGTGACCGTTTACTCATTTAAAATGTATGACAGCTTGTTTATAGTTTGCAAATGTTTTTATTTTTTATCTTTCAAGTCAAAATGAAAAATGATTTAGTTTGAAATGTTCACCTATAGGATTCTTACTTTTTTTTTTTGCAATAATGAACACTACACACAATAATACTTGTTCCTACGTGTCAGGAAGAATATGATAACATAAGTGTACAGCCATATCCTATTTGTGCCAGTCCCAGGCTTATATAAAGGATAATAAATGATGGAATTTCAATGCACATCAGTCTAATATTCTAGTTTCTTTGTTGATAAAAAGATGTAATGATCATTTTAAGTGCTGCATTTGCAAAGAACCAATTCACAGATTTTTTTTTAAGGTATAAATGTGCAAAATGCAGTTTTAGTGACATCTAGTGGTTAAACTGTAAACTACAAATGAACGCAGTTTGCAAACCTTTGGCCAGTGTACTGAAAAACTTAGAAAAACGCAAGTGAGTGGGCTTGCATCTCCACAAACCTGACTCGGTCTGACTTCGGTCTATACCTGCTCTAGCCTCGATGAGCTTCATCTGACTGGAGATGAAATACTATGGGTGACGTCACGCTCATTCAGTCTATGTCTTTATAGGGTCTATGACAGGGGTGGGCAAACTACGGCCCGGGGGCACCATACGGCCCGCTGGGCCTATTAATTTGGCCCGCCAAACATGACCAAAGTATGCCGCACTTCAGCTTCATCAACCTTGTATTACTCTCTTCTTCTCAAACATGAGCTTATCAAAGAAAACAAAAGTGTATCGTGAGCGCGAGTGTTTAATATGGAGTGGACAACAAAATATTTTTTCCCCGAAGTCTGATCAAAGTACCGAGGCAAGTGTTTTGCTGGCATTCAAATTAGCAAAAGCCAGCGAGCCTTTCTCTGAAGGTGAGTTTTTAAAATAATGCATTTGGAAAACAATTTGTACAATGAGCCTTTCATATTCATGTTAAGGTACATGTTACAGGCCAAATCTCTAATATACTACATATATATATATCTATCCTGGCCCGACCCCTCTGTCAAATTTTAGAGCCCACTGCGGCCTGTAAGTCAAAAAGTTTGCCCACCCCTAGTCTATGATATGTACACATTACTAAAAACATACAGATGGGTCTATTGAAATGCATTTGACTGATCTTAAATGCGTTGAAAAGCCCTCACATCCCAGTATTTCCCTGTGCCCTGGTCCGCCGCACAGCCCTCTTCCTCTCGTCCATACTAATCCTCATATTAATTCATATCTGCTCCCACTTTAGCTGCAGATCGATGAAGCAATCAGGTTTTGTCAGCGCGGATTGACCTGTCCAATCCCATTTTTGCATATTCTACCTCGGCGACATCATCAAAACTCCATCTGTTCTCCGCCCAACAGTTTAATTAGTTTGGGGCTAAACATATCGAGCTCTATCGCACCAAATATATAAATGCTGACTCAGCGTAATGCTCATAAAAACGTTCAAATCCAATCTGAGAAGTGCTGAGGAGGCGCCTGAGGAAACTACAGGGTCAAAACTAAATATGCGCTAATAATGTCATAAGATATAAGCTAATCAAAACAGCATCGGACTGTAGAGGAGCGCGTCTCAAACTGGGGCGCGCGGACCAGGCATGTGAGTTTAGGTACTTGAAGAAATACTAACAAAGTACAAATTTTAGGTATCTGTCCTTTTCTTGAGTACATTAAGTGGATACTTTTTACGTTTACTTAACTTTTTCTTCATCTGAGACCAGTATCTGTACTTTCTTGAACTGGACTGAAAAGTAAAGGTATTTTTATTTGATTATTATTTGATTTTTTTAAGGGATTTGTAAATCAAAAACCTACAAATAAAAACTGCTAAGAAAAAAAAAAACTTGATAAAATTGTGTCTCTTGAGTAAAATTAAAGCACAAATCTTGATCAAAATCACTACATTTAAAGCCTTATAAGGTCTCAAAATCTGCATAAAATACTATTACTTTGTACTCTTTATGTACATTTTACTTTAATACGTTTACTTAGATTAGATTTTCATGTGATACTTTTACTTAAGTATTTTTTTGCTCCAGTATTTGTAACTAAACTAGGCATATAGTGACTCACATGGCTCTTTATTACAATGCTTGCTAATGATAAAAGGCCTCTGGGAAAGAAGGCGCCTGATTGGTCGGTTATTAACGTTCATATCTTGATTTGAACATAAAATAACAAAATAAAAACACCAGGATCATGCAGAGCGGGTTAATACGAACATTTTAAGAACAAATTGACGAGTCTCACTGCAGCAGTTACAGAGAGAGAAGCAACGTTTTTTCAATAGAAAGTGAATCGGAGCCAGAGCAGAAGGCAGCTATGACTGTGTATAGTTACAGCATATATAGCCTATGTATATATATATATATATATATAAAATGTGTGTAAAACAATGTAAAGTAGAGTGTTTTTTGATGGGTGACAGTGGTAACGTTCATCGTCCGATCCAAACATCATGGGCAGTATAATTCCAGACAGCGTGCATACAATTTAAACTTTTAAATTTTTAGATTTATTTCAGTTTAAGTTATTTCATTTCACATTTCCAGAGACAAGATTATTGTTAAACATCTTAAACATCTATAATTTTTTGGAAATCATAAGAAGTTGCTGTTACTGGGCCTAATTCTCCACTGATGGTGTAATTGGGATATTTAAGCTGAGTACTTCTCTCAAACTGAAAACACTTTGTTCCACCTTGTGATGTCATCATGCAGTAATACAGGAAGTGCTCCATTGTGTTTTTAAACTCCATACACCTTCACTAGAATCATTTGGATCATTTCAGCTCTGGAATTTCCGGTCTCTACTGAACAAAAGGTAAAAGGAGCTGTTAACTTGAAAACTATCGCTCTATGTTAGCAAAAGACAAAGTTTAAATCTGTCAACTGGACAAATCGTTGTAGGAGTGAAGACGTTTCGCTGCTTAAAGCCGCTTCTTCAGTTCTGGTCTGATTTCTGGTGGACACTGCCTTATATCTATCTGAAGGGAAGGGCTAACTCCAGTTTCAGCCTTAACGACCCTATTCAACCTTTAACGGCCCTCCTGTTGTTCTCTTTGTTTCTTTTGTTTGCTTTGGGTCTGAGGATTATGTCTCAGGCCCAAAGATATGTCCAGTTGACAGATTTAAACTTCATGTTTTGCTATGGCTCAGACCTGGGCGACTGAGGAATTACACAGATACCACTCCATGACATCACAAGGTGGAACAGAGCATTATAGTGAATGATCAGTGTTGAAACTCCTGGTGTGAGTGCGTCTCTGCTTCACTGGATCATGTTCCACTGCAGATCTGTTCTTTGGCTTTAGACGCTGTTTCCTGCTTCATAAACTAAAGTGGTTTTCTATACATCCCAATATCAACCACAATTGTATCATTATGCTCTCTTTCTCCCCTCTACTCCTCTCTTTCTCTCTCCTCTCCATCCAGCCTCTTTTCTCTCGCTCGCTCCTTGCCCATTCTCCCAGTTCTTCTCCCCCTCAGCTCTCTCTCCTTATCTCTCCCCTCTCTCTATTTGCTTTGCCCTCCCTACTCTGCCACTCTCTCTCCTCTCTTTCTCTCTCTCTTCCTCCATCCCTCTCCCATTTACCTCCTCGTACTCTCTTTTCCCTATCCCCACTCTCTTTCTCTCTCTCTCTCTCTCTTTGTCTCCTTTCCTCTGTTTGTTCCCTCTAAGCTCCCTCCTCTCATCTGGTATCCTCTCCTCCCTCTCTCCCTCTCCTGCATCTCCTCTTCCCTCCATTTCTCCTCTCCTCTCTCTCTCTCTCTCTCTCTCTCCTTCCTCTTTCTTTACCTCTCCCCCTCTGCCCTTCTCTCCTCTCCTCTCCTCCTCTTGTGTCCTCCTCTATCTCTCTTTTTCTCTTCACTCCCTCGCTGCTTATCTCTCCTCCTCTATGTTTGGGCCCTCTGCGCTCTCTCCTCTCTCATCTCCTCTCCGTCCTCTCTTCCTCTCCTCCCTCTCTCCTTATCTCTCCTCCTCTTCTCTGTGTTTGTGTCCTCTGTGCTCTCTCTCTTTCTCCTCTCCTCCCTCTCTCCTTATCTCTCCTCCTCTCCTCTGTGTTTGTGTCCTCTGTGCTCTCTCTCTCTCTCTCTCCTCTCCTCCCTCACTCCTTATCTCTATCTCTCCTCCTCTGTTTGTGTTGTTCCTCTGCGCTCTCTCTCTCTCTCTCTCTCTCTCTCCTCCCTCTCCTTATCTCTCTTCCTCCCCTCTGTGTTTTGTGTCCTCTGTGCTCTCTCTCCTCCTCTCCTCCCTCTCCTCCTTATCTCTCCTCCTCCCCTCTGTGTTTTTGTCCTCTGCGCGCTCTCTCTCTCTCTCTCTCCTCTCTCCCTCTCTCCTATATCTCTCCCCCTCTCCTCTGGTGTTTTGTGTCCTCTGTGCTCCCTCTTTCTCCTCTCCTCCCTCTCCTTATCTCTACTCCTCTCCTCTGTGGTTTGTGTCCTCTGTTCTCGCTCTCTCTCCTCTCCTCCCTCTTCTCCTCCTCCCTCTATCCTCTCTCCTCCTCTCCTCTGTGGTTTGTGTCCTCTGTGCTCTCTCTCCTCCTCTCCTCTCCTCCCTCTCCTCCCTCTCTCTTTATCTGTCCTCCTCTCCTCTGTGTTTGTGTCCTCTGTTCTCTCTCTTTCCACTCCTCTCCTCCCTCTCTCCTTATCTCCTCTCCTCTGTGTTGTGTTTGTTGTTTGTCCTCTCTCTCTCCCTCTCCTCCCTCTCTCTCCTACTGTCCTCTTTATCCTCTGTGTTCTGTTCTGTGTTTGTGTCTCTTTCTCTCTCTTCTCCTCTCCTCCCTCCTCTCCCTATCTCTCCTCCTCCTCTCCTCCTGTGTTGTGTCCTCTGTGCTCTCTCTGATGCCTCTCTCCTCTCTCTCTCCTCTCCTCCCTCTCCTCCTTATCTCTCCTCCCTCCTCTCCTCTGTGTTGTGTCCTCTGTGCTCTCTCTCTCTCTCCTCTCCTCCTCCCTCTCTCCTTATCTCTCCCCCTCTCCTCTGTGTTTGTGTGTCTCTGTGCTCCCTCTTTCTCCTCTCCTCCCTCTCTCCTTATCTCTACTCCTCTCCTCTGTGTTTGTGTTCTCTGTTCTCTCTCTCTCCTCTCCTCCCTCTCTCTTTATCTCCCCTCCTCTCCTCTGTGTTTGTGTCCTCTGTGCTCTCTCTCTCCTCTCCTCTCCTCCCTCTCCTCCCTCTCTCCTTATCTCTCCTCCTCTCCTCTGTGTTTGTGTCCTCTGGCTGCTCTGCTCCTCTCTGGTTTCTTTAATGGCTCCCATGATGCATTGTGGCTTGTGGGATTGGTCAGATTGGGGGGGGGGGGGGGGTCATCGGGACACTCGAGATCCTCTCCATCAGAGCGCACACCTCGACCCGAGCAAATTCACACTTTAAACACCTCAGGAGCAGCCGCCATTTTGAGGACCAAATCCAAAAACATGCACAAAATCACATGTATGGAGATAGATGTGTTTAAAGGCATACTGCGGAACATTCCAGGCAAAACAATAAACTGTGTTGGGAAGCAACTGAATACATGTACTGAAAATACTAATTCTGAATATTAATTTGAAGTAACTGTATTGCAGTACGGGTATTTGGTGGTATTCAGAGTACAGGTACTTGCCTAAATTCGAAATAAATACATGATGGTACTTCAGTCTGCAAAGTACAACAAATATAAAGCAGTTTGTAGTTATATATCATGTTTTTTACACTATAATATAATGCAACTCCGTGTAAAAGTACTCAAAGTATTCAAAAACACAGTACTCTGATTAGCCCATGTTACAGAATACATAACAAAATACATCTTAAATTGAGTATTCAGTATTCTGTAACTAAATACATTCTCAAAATATCCTTCGCATCATTTGCAGTAACATCTCCATGGCGACAGGTGCAGACCCTCACGGTAAAGTTACACAGTGCTCCTTTAACAGCCATATGCATTATTCACTCTGTGTAGTGGTTGTGGGAAGAATACTTTGAAAATACTGTGTTCTGAATACTCTGAGTACTTTTACGCTGAGTTGCATTTAAATTATAAGTAAAAGTACAACAGTTTAATGTTTGTTTTACTGTTTGTGATCGGCCTCGTTGACCTCAGTATCACACAGGCCTCCCCTCCCTCTTCTTCTCTCTCTCTCTCTCTCCTCTCCTCTCCTATCTAATTCTTCTCTTTGTCTCTCTCCTCCTCTTCTCTTCATCCATCTCATGTCCTCTCTCTTCCCTCTCTTCATCCCTCTCACTCTGTCACATCCTTTCTCTTTCTGTCTCTCTATCCTCTCTTTCTCTTTCCCATCTCTCTCTCTGCTTTCTCATCTTTCTCCCTCACCTCTTTCTCTTCATCCCTCTTGCTCTCTCATATCCTCTCTCTCTTTTGTCTCTCTATCCTCTCTTTCCCTTTCCTCCTCACTCTTGTCTTTCTCCTCTACTCCCTCTTTTCATCTTCAGCCCTCTCGCTCTCTCACATCCTCTCTCTCTTCTGTCTCTCTTTCCCTCTCATCCTTTCTCTCGTCTTTCTCCCTCTCCTCCCTCTCTTCATCCCTCTCTGTCACCATCATCTCTCTCTTTCTCCCTATCCTCTCTTTCTCATTCCCTTTCCTCCTCTCTCTTCTCTTTCTCCTCTCCCCCCCCCTCCACTTTTCTCCCCCTCTTTCCCGCCTCTCTCTTCCTCTCCTCTGTCTCTACCCACTCCTCTCTGTCCCTCCCTCTCTCCCTCCTCTCTTTCTCTTCTCCTCCTCGTCCTCTCTCATCTTCCTTCTTTTTTTCTCCTCTTTCTCCCTCTTCTCCCCCTCTCTTCTCTCCTTCCTTTTCTCTCTTCTTTCTCTCCTCTGTTCTGAGATCTGATCCTGTGTCTCTTGTTTCGTTGTTGCAGAGATTAAACTGCAGTGTCATCACACTCACAAATATATACTCTACTTTTACTTTGAAATGATATACTCCGCTTTTACTTTGAAATGATATACTCCGCTTTTACTTTGAAATGATATATATACTCTACTTTTACTTTGAAATGATACATTTTGATATTTTGATTTTGTTTTATATTCATTTCATTTGAATTAATTTTTGAATGTACAGATACTGCTCTTAAGTTTAGAGAAGTATAAGTGAAAAGTACAGATACCTCAAATGTATAGTGCAGTACTTTAGTATTTGTACTTGGTTATGTCCCACCACTAATTATAAAATATGTATCTTTTACAAAGGTTTAAAAAAACCCTCAATCCTCTTTGTTATTATCATTTGATCAACATCATTCATTGTGTTTGTGTGTTGTGTGTATATATATATACACATACATATATATGTGTGTGTATGTGTGTGTGTATATATATACATACATACACACCACACACACACACACACACAACACACACACACACACACATGTATATATATATATATATATATATATATATATATATATATATATATATATACATGTGTGTGTATATGTGTGTGTGTATATATATATATGTATATATATATGTGTGTGTGTATATGTGTGTGTGTGTGTATATATATGTGTGTGTATATGTGTGTGTGTGTGTATATATATATGTGTGCTGCTGAATACAGATAAACAAAATATCAGATTTAAAATGTGCAAAACATGGATCAATAATCAACTGCAGAGAAGAAGTGTTTTTTTAAAACGTGTGTGAGGAGGAGCCACACGACTCTGCAGAGTAACAGACACTACAATAATTACACAATGATACAATGAAATAAGACAAATCTAAGATCAGAAAAATGTAAATCATAAAGATGAACATGGACGTTCTGAGTCTCACTGATGTTTGTTACTGGTCATGTGATCTGAAAAAGTCTATTTGACTATTTCTGTTCAAACATGTTGAACAGAAATAGTTCTCTCTCTCTGTCTCTGCTCCTCTCTCTCTCTCTCTCTCTCCCTCTCTCCCTCCCTCCCTCCCTCTCCCTCCCTCTCTCCCTTCCTCTCTCTCCCTCTCTCCTCTCTCCCTCTCTCTTCCTCTCTCTCTCTCCTCTCTCCTCTCTCTCTCTCTTCCTCTCCTCCTCCCCCTCCCTCCTCTCCTTCCCTCTCTCTCTCCCTCTGCCTCCTCCTTCTCTCTCTCTCTCCTCTCTCTCTCCCTCTCTCTGTTCTCTCTCTCTCTCTTCCTCTCCCTCTCTCTCTCCCCTCCCTCCTCTCTCTCTCTCTCTTTCCCCCATCCCCTCTCTCTCTTCTCTCTCCCTCCCCCTCCTTCCTCTCGTCTCTCTCTCTCTCTGTCCTCTCTGACTCCCTCTCCCTATCGCTCTCCCCTGCTCCCTCTCTCTCTCCCTCCCTCTCCTCTCTCCTCCCCCTCCATCTCTCCCCCTCTCTCCCGTCTCTCTCTCGTCTCTCTCTCTCTGTCTGTGGTGAGGAGCTGTGGCCACATCATCGCTCACAGAGCTCACTGTAAAACCACACCATAAAACACAAGAACCACAAACCAAAGCAAAAATGCAAACACCACCTTATATAAATATATAAATATAAAAATACAGAAATATATAAATATATCAATATAAATATATACATACACACAGATTGTCTTTTTGCCAATATGGGAAATATTTTGGACGATAATTTTGGACTATAATGTGCACAATTACATCTGACTTAGAAATAATAAAGGAAAAAAACCTGGATGACTGTGAAAAACACGGCAGAATCAATAAGAGAAGCACTAAACTGTGTTAATCTGAGGTGAGATCAATTCGATTTTATTTGTAAATCATAAGTGACCAATGAGCTTTTTTGTTTCACTCGTCACTGAAATAAACAGATCTGATTGAACACACAGAGATCAGTCTGAATTTACACAACAGATCACACAACCTGCACCATCCACACTGTGGTTGTGCTGTTGGGCAAGACATTTCACAGATTAGGAGCCAAACAGTCAGGACTGAACCAGGACTGAACCAGGACTGAACCAGGACTGAATCAGGACTGAACCAGGGCCGGAACCAGGACTGAACCAGGACAGAACCAGGACTGAACCAGGACTAATTAAAAGCCTGTATCATACGGAGCATTGCTGAGTGTAATGAAACTGGACCCTCTCTTTGCTGTATTTAAACTGGACTGATGTCTCTACACTGGAGCAGACCTGATACTTCCTGCATCTCATGTCCCAGCTCCAGATCTATAGAGCCCAGAGAGGAGGAGGGACGAGAGGAGGCCACGTCAGCAGGACTGAACCAGGACTAGACCGGGACTAAACCAGGACTAAACCAGGCTAAACCAGGCTAAACCAGGACGAGACCAGAACTGAACTTGCCTTGGATCCTAAACTCTGTTAATCTGAGGGAAGAGAAGAGTGATTTTGTTCAGAATGATGGTGACCAATGAGCTCCTTTGATTCACATGTGTCATGAAAATAAACTAATTTGATTGGTTGATCATATTTGGTTCTGGCTTGAGACATGACAGAGGGAGTAGAGACCAGACAGATATTAATCTGTATGAAAAAATACAGAGAGCTCATTCAGGAATAAACCAGGACTAAACCAGGACTGAACCAGGACTACTCCTCCCTGCAAATCCAACTGCCTCAAACTCTTTAATCTTTTATCCCAGCACCAAAGACATGACTCAACTTCAAATGACTTTAAATCACTACTGCTGTAGCCGTTTTGCCATATTTGTGCTAATTTAGCCGCACAAAAAAGCTCCAAACTCCCTCCATCTTTTGCCGCTGTGCAAAATGTAAAATGCTCGTAATGCCACTTAGTTTGCTCATCAGCTTCCCTCCCGATACTTTTGAATTTAAATATTTCCAGTTAGCGTCTCGTGGCTGTAACCTGATCCCATGCATTTGTGTGTACATAAATATAACTCGATTATCACGTGTTAGACTTATGTCCAACTCCTCAGTGCATTACAACTGCATTAAGTGTCCTCCAATCTACAGTTATTAGTACTGCTACTTCCTATGCCTTCTGCCTTGGGCTCCGTTTACAGGAAAATAGTGTATTTTTCCCATTTTCAATACACTTAGCAGAGGCGCTCGCTGCTGGACTGTCAAAGAAATCAAAACATGGTCCAACTGGAGGACAAAAAGGGCAAGGAGGAGTCTGCGAGATGTACTTATGTAATTATGAGTTACTGTAAAAAGCCACGGCGGAGAAAGCATTTGAATGGGATTGCTATACGTTTAAACAATTAAAGAGGCTTACAGAAAATACAACAGGTTCACAAGATATTTACAGGGTATTTTTATCTGTCAGTCGACATGTACTGTGCAGTTTAGTCCTGGTTTAGTCCTGGTTTAGTCCTGGTTTAGACCTTGTTTAGTTCTGATTTAGTCCTGATTTAGTCCTGGTTCAGTCCTGGTTCAGTCCTGGTTTAGTCCTGGTTCAGACCTGGTTCAGTCCTGGTTAAGTCCTAATTTAGTCCTGGTTTAGTCCTGGTTTAGTCCTGATTTGGTCCTGGTTTAGTCCTGATTTGGTCCTGGTTTAGCCCTGGTTTAGTCCTGGTTCAGTCCTGGTTTAGTCCTGGTTTAGTCTTGGTTCAGTCCTGATTTAGTCCTGGTTCAGTCCTGGTTCAGTCCTGGTTCAGTCCTGGTTCAGTCCTGGTTTAGTCCTGGTTCAGACCTGGTTCAGTCCTGGTTAAGTCCTAATTTAGTCCTGGTTTAGTCCTGGTTAAGTCCTAATTTAGTCCTGGTTTAGTCCTGGTTTAGTCCTGATTTGGTCCTGGTTTAGTCCTGATTTGGTCCTGGTTTAGCCCTGGTTTAGTCCTGGTTCAGTCCTGGTTTAGTCCTGGTTTAGTCCTGGTTCAGTCCTGGTTCAGTCCTGGTTTAGTCCTGGTTTAGTCCTGGTTCAGTCCTGGTTCAGTCCTGGTTCAGTCCTGGTTTAGTCCTGGTTTAGTCCTGGTTTAGTCCTGGTTCAGTCCTGGTTTAGTCCTGGTTTAGTCTGGTTTAGTCCTGGTTCAGTCCTGGGTTGAGACCTGGTTTAGCCCTGATTCAGTCCTGGTTTAGTCTTGGTATAATCCTGGTTTAATCCTGGATGCAATAAAAGGTTTCATAGAACCTGCACTTTGGAAGTTTGAATACGTCTCTGTTCATCTTATGCTGTTTTTGTGCCTTTGAGCAAAACTCTCTTTTATTTACAACGCCGTTGCCATCTTCAAATCTAATTACTTTGATCTCCAAACTCGTTGGCAGCCATTTTAACTTATGATATATTTGATAACAGACACAATCGCGCCTCTTAATTGCCTCCACTTTTAACTGTCCACTCGGAAAAATCAACGCCAAAAAACACCCAGAATGACCCCCCCGGGCACCCTTAGTCTCACTCCAGTGCATCTGACACAAGCCGTAGTGTTTATTTACCTGTCTACTTCTCTGCCCGGCCCAGTGGAATTGTGGGTAAAAAAGCGGCGCGTTAGCTTCTTAAAAAGGGCAGTTAGAATGGGCACGGCTAGTTAGCGTTAGCCCCGCGAGGCCCGGCGTTAGCGATGGTTGGACGTGTGAGTGTGACAGAGGAGAACGGAGCGTAAACAAAACAAACATGGCTGACAGAGCAGAGGGAGTGGTAAATAAGGCAGAGACACAGCCAGGAGCGGGAAAGGACTGCAGTACAGCTCAAACGGATTTTAAACGAAGATACGACTACAGAAATTCTCCAGATACGACCCCAACACAGTCTCACGGCCGATGTTCATTTGTACTATCGGCTCAACTTTTGAAAACCTTAAAGCAGACATACTGTGCTTGTGTCTGCTCGATAGTTATAAATATATTATCTATGACACCCGTAGATCATTACATTATAATTTGCACTTTTTAAATCACAATATTCATCTAAAACAGGGGTGTCCAAACTAAGGCCCGGGGGCCAAATGCGGCCCTCAGACCAGTTTTTATTGGCCCTCCGCTTCGAATATGTTTTAAATGTGACCCTCGATTAAAAAAATTTGGGTACCTCTGATCTAAAACGTCATTACAGCACAGCGTCGTGTAGCTGTCGGTTCCTCTTATGGACGGCTGCGCCTCAAACTAGCGAATAGCGGATTTTTTTCTCAGTTGGTTCAAAATGTGTACAAGTAAGTACAGAGCTCCAAAAATGTTACTTCAAAATAATATTACTCAAGTAGAAGTACAGAAAGTAGTGGGAAGAGTAACTGTCAGAACGTAACATCTGATTTATAATTTTAAGTTAATATAATTTGAAGGACAAATGTTAAATAACGCACAAAATCTGGTGTTTTTTTGAAGATTGCAGGCATCTTTGAAAACACCAGGAGAGACACAAAAATGAGACAAACTAAAGAGACACAAATGTTCAAATCATTTCATATTGTCGACATAAATCTTTTGTCACCACGACTTTTACTCAAGTAAGATTACTGTTACTTCAATAAAAATATTACTCTCGCAGGACTAAAAGTATGCTGCTAGAACGTACTACTTCTTTAAACTGAATACTACCCTCTGAATACTTTGCTGTACCATAAGACGATAATTAGAGAACTCACTGAAGAAAACCCAAAACTTTGATCATTTTGTAAAACTTCTCTTTAATAAATCACACACATTCACATGACACATACATCATGAAGCAGCCGGTGTCACTTTGCAGTTTTATTTTGGCGGTCTCGAGCAGTAACAGTGACTTCCTGTTTCCTGAAGCTCAAACAGGATGAATCCTTGTTACTGACCGAGACGCGTCACATCTTTCTGTTTTCCACAGCTGCCCTGGGACGGAGCCGTGGCTACAGCTGGTAATCTGCGCCACGGGCCTCCTCTGCAACAGCAAAAGTGTCTTGCTCAAGTGTTCAAAGGTAGAAGGTACTGGTCTGGAGACTGAAGTGAGGCTACAGTGCCCCAGTTTGAAGGTGACCACTGTACTTCATGAGCACGCCTGCAACGAAATGGAGGAAATTGTCAAAAACAAATAATAAATAAATTAAATTAAAATTACAATAAATAAATAAAATAAAAATCTAATAAAAATAAATCAAATAAAATGAAATAATAAATAAATAAAAATAAAATAGTAAATAAATAAAAATAAAATACTTGAAATATTGCTTAAGATTGGAAATTAAAGGTGCACTATGTTGCTTTTTCTAGAGGACAGTCTTCCATTGAGGCTATTGCTTTGCCTAGAATGTTCTCCCTCCCCAAGTTACAGGTCAGATCTGTGCAGAGGCGCCTTTGCTAACTTGCCTTTTTAAATGAGCAATAATAACTGTACTAATACTAAGACGCAGACTGGACAATAGCCAAAATGCTACAAAATTGGTATTAAAAAGTATAGTCATATTTTTTGCTTTGGGAAATTGTTTTAATATAGTTTAATTTGGAAAAAAAAAAAAAATCACTAGATAAATCCATACAGACGTTGACTGGCCAATAGTAAAATCGCTAAAACACCCAGAAGGATTTAGGAGACAGAGAAGGATCTAGGATGGATCAGGTGTGTCTAATTGGAGGTGAAGTTTGTGGTTTGAAGTGAAAGAAACTGGACGCAGCCCTGGCCTCAATTATTAACGAGCTTCTCCATGTTTTAGTAATGAGAGACGCGCTAATTGGATGCGGCCCACCTGGACAGAGACGGACAGATTTGGGATGAAGTGAAGAGAGGCAGATAGAAGAAGAAGGAGGAGAGGAGACTGGAGATCTATAAAAGAGGAGGGCGGAGGCTAAAGTTAGCGTTTTTCGGGATTGTTGCTAATGTTACGTGTTACGCAAAGGTCAACAAGTATGTCAAGAATTTAGCATTTGAAGTTTCAAGTTTTTTCTCATCTATTTGAAGGAATTTATCTTTATCTCTTTTTCTAGCCCCCTATATCCCCCTCTTCTTTTCTTCTTTCCTCCCCTTCTCTCTCTTGCGCTGTCCTCTCTTTCTCTGTCTCCCAATGCCTTTCTCGTTAGATCCTTTTGTCTTCTTCTCTTCCCTCATCCTTACTTCTTTTCCATTTATCCTCTTCCCTCTCTCTTCTTTCTACTCTCTATCTTTGTCTCCCCTCCCTCCTCCTGCTCTCTAACTATTTCTCTCACCCCTTCTTTCTTTCTTTTTTCCTTTCTTTCCCCCCACTCTCTCCTTGCTCATACCCCCGGCTCCTTCTGCAACCTTCCTCTTCTCCCTCTCTCCCTCTTTTCTAGGCCCCTCTATCTCCCTCTTCCTCCTCCCCACCTCTCCTCTCTTCTCTCTCCCTCTTCTCTATCCCCCTCTTCCTTGCTTCTTTCCTCCCCTCCTCTCCTACTCCTGTCCACTCTCTCTCTTGCTCTCTTGCTCGCGCTCTCTCTCTTGCTCATACCCTCTTCTCCTTCTGTAACCTTCCTCCTCTCTTTCTCTCCCTCTTTTCTAGTCCCTCTCTATCTCCCTCTCCCCCCCCCCCCCCTCTTCTCCTCTCTCTCCTCGCTCATACCCCCTTCTCCTTCTGTAACTGACCTCTTCTCCCTCTCTCCCTCTTCTCTAGCCCCCTCTATCCCCCTCTTCCTCCTCTCCTCTCTTCTTTCTCTCCCACTCTCCCTCTTCTCTATCCTTCTCTACCTACTTTCTTTCCCTTCCTCCTCTCCTCCTGTCTCCCCCTCTCTCTCTGTTTTAGCCCCCTCTTGCCTCCTCTTCATTTCTTCTTTCCTCCTCTCCTGTCCTCTCTCTCTCTCCCCTCCTCCCCTCCTCCTCTCCTCCTCTTTCTTTCTCTCTCTCTCTGTGATCATGTTGCTGTAGACTCTTACAGTTAATTGCAGTGTGAGCGTAGCATTAGCCGTCGTCTGGCTGCTAGCGCCTCTGTATTGGATTGCTCTCATGTTTTAGCATTAGCTTCTCTGTAGTAACATACGACACAGGGCCTGGTGTTAACGGGACGTCCCAATTAGTCCTATTAGGCAAATGAACCATCTCAAATCAATATGGACTCGGGATAAGAGAGTCTGCGAGGAAAGAGAGCACTTTAGAGACCAGATCTGAATACAACATTTCAGGGTAAGTTTTCCCTGAAAATTAGCTCTGAAAATATTTGCAAAAAAATTCCAAAATGTTATGTTATTAAAGAAATTAAATAATAGAAAACAAAAAATAAATAAATTAAAAACTGTCTTAAATACGGCAATTTCATGAACAAATAATTGATCATTTTTTGGATTTTAAGCTGCAATGTGCAACTTTTAAAACAAAAAACTACACTAAAATAAAACCATTGGTAAGAAAATGTGTCCTTGCTGTGAGTGAGCTTGCATCTCCACAAACCCGACTCTCACCAGGCCTATACACATTTTGGCAAATATAGATTAAAAAAAATTTTCACATTTTATTGACAATATTTTAATTAAAAAAAACAAAATGAAGACTTATTAAATAGATTTTTTTTGTTTAAATTTGTAATATATTTTAAATTCGATATCACTTTGAGATATTAAAAGCACATTTCTATGAACAAAAGCACTTTCTATGAAGTGAAAAATGTAATTAAAAAAAGTGAAGTTCTCCCATAAACCCTGTGTGTCTTACCTTTGTAGCTGGAGCTGCAGTGTTGCGTTCAGGTGCGCTGTGTAAAAGTGAGCGTCGCTGGTTCAGTCTGGTCTTGTTAACAGGTGGATTCTGCTCTGGACTTTAGCCGTGCCGTGGACTTCTAATCTTTATGAGACTCAGATATGCCCCTTTTACGATCAAGGTCCAACAGCGTCACGATGTCGAGAATTTTGAATCAAGATTTGAAATTTGAAAAAAAAAAATGTCAAAGAATATATTTTTTTGAACACATAGAGCTGCTAAAGTTGTGTTCAAAACTTTTTAGGCTCAACTAAAAACTGAGTACGCCTACTGTCAAAGACTATTTAAAGCTGCACTATGTAACTTTTCTAGTGGGAGATGGAGAGTTATTGCTTGGCCTGGAATGTTCCACACTACAGCATTAAAATAAATAATTTAAACCATCTGTCTTTTCTTAAACCACAGGGGAAATACTACGACAAACATATTGTACGGCGCCTCTCCACAGATCTGACCAGTAACTTGCCCTGGTGGAATGATCATGCTCGTCTCCATGGAGATATTTACATTTAATGCCATACTGTGAAACATGTCCAACAAAGTGATAATGTCTCTATAAAAACAAGCAGGTGATAGTGCCTATACCAGAAAAGTTACATGGTACAGCTTTAATGAAAAATATATTTTTTTAAAAAAGACTGAAATAAAAATTTAAAAATGTGTAGGTTTAGAGGTTCAAATCCTGATTTCAATAGTTCATGTGACTTTGTGTCAGTGAGCAAAGCATATTTAACTTTTTTTTTTTTACATTAAATTAAATTAATTAATTTATTTTAATTTTATTTATTTATAATTTTTTTTATTTTTTGTAAATCTTTTGGTGGAGGTTGTAAATAAATGCACAATATTTCAAATTATAATGCAAAAATTTTAAGTGAAGTGATCTATTTTTTTATAATTTCAAGTTTCAACAAATTTTCATCTTGCACTTCAACTCAAATTCTCAAAGTCCACTGGAACAGTTTGCTCAACTTACGACTCCTCATAAAACTTATCTTCAAACAACAAACTTTGCCTTGTAATCGATAAGAGCCGAGCGTGACGGAGGAGTGGCTTCAGTGTTTACTTTTCTCATCTCTTAATCACAGCCATTATTTTGTTATAAATTTTAAACTAAACTCTTTCAAACTCTCAGCTTATCATCTCTGTGATTTGTTCCCAGTGGACACTTTAAAGCAGACATGTCAAACTCAGGCCCGCGTGCCAGATTTGGCCCTCGATATTAATATATTTGGCCCGGAGATCATATGAAACATGCATTAGATCTGGCCCCCGGCCGCCGCGCCAGTATAGAGCTTGCACCTCTAATACTATGAATCCCAGAATGCTTTGCACTTTTGTTGACACTCATTAGCATCACCTCACTCAAATTTAATCTTCTGAAAAACATGCAGATGTTGTTGAAATTTTTCAATAAATATTTAGTTTGACCCCCGACTTAGTCACAGTTTTTAATTTTGGCCCTTGATGAATTTGAGTTTGACAACCCTGCTTTAAAGACACTACGTAACTTGTCTGGTAGTGGTCAGCCACCTTCTTGTCTCCATGGTGATGCAATGCTCCACAATACAGAATAAAACATATAAATCTTACATTTAATTCATATTGTTGAAAAAAAGACGAATTGTTACTGTGAGGGTGTCGCCTCTCCACAGATCTGACCTGATGCTGTCACCTGCTTGTCTTCATGGAGATAGCTCAGTTTTAATGCAATACTGCTGAACATTCCAGACAAAGTAATAGCCTAAGATCTCCATGGAGACGAGCAGGTGCTGGACCCTCAAACAGAAAAGTTACAAATGGGGTCACTGGGTCACAGCGCCCTCTGCCTGTCAGCTCAGACAATGATATTTTTTATTTTATTTAATTTTTTTTTCTATGTCAGGAGCGGGATTTGAACCGGCAACCTTCAGATCTCCCATCAAACTCAGAATACACTCACATATAAGTCACTTTTTTGCACGTTTAGAAAGTAAAACTATATTGTAACTAAACATAAAAGTTGATCGTGTATGTGCGGCGTGTTCAGATGAAGTGCAGTGTGTGACAGTTGTTTTTGAAGAGCTGGATCCTCGTGTCGGGCTGTTGTTGTTGTTGTTGATAATGAGGCCGATATGACACACGGCAAACACAAAAGAGACAGTGAAATGTTTAGCATCTTATATTTATCTACGTGACCACAGCAGCCTGAATGTACAGAGCCACAGAGGACGAGGAGAGGGAGGAGAGCGTTCAACCAGCACCCAAAGTTACATCCCAACTTTTTAAGGCGCCGATGGTTGATCTTGGATTTATTTAACACTTTCAAGACACAAAGAACTTTCCAGAGCAGGATGCAACATCAGCCCCTCCGACCGCCGCCGACACACACACTCACACACCACGTTCTCTGCAACATCAGCCCCTCCGACCGCCGCCGACACGCACACTCACACACCACGTTAACACTGCGCAATGTGGGTCAAGTGTTTTGCTAAAGACACAACATCAGCACATTAGCTCTGTCATAAGTGTCATAAGAACCATGTCACACTCTGAAGACTTCAGAGAAAGGACTCCTGCTGGAGCCCAGAGTCGGGACTAAACCATTAAACCAGGACTAAACCAGAACTGAACCAGGATTAAAGCAGGGCTAAACCAGGACTAAAACAGGACTAAGCCAGGACTAAACCAGGACTAAACCTGGACTAAACCAGGACTAAACCTGGACTAAACCAGGACTGAACCAGGACTAAACCAGGACTAAACCAGGACTGAACCAGGATTGAACCAGGACTAAACCAGGACTAAACCAGGACTGAACCAGGACTGAACCTGGACTAAACCATGACTGAACCAGGACTAAACCAGGACTAAACCAGAACTGAACCAGGACTGAACCAGGACTAAACCAGGACTGAACCAGGGCTGAAGCAGGACTAAACCAGGACTAAACCAGGACTAAACCAGGACTAAACCAGGACTAAACTAGGACTAAACCAGGATTAAAACAGGATTAAACCAGGACTACACCAGGACTAAACCTGGACTAAACCGGAACTAAACTAGGATTAAACCAGGATTAAACCAGGACTAAACCAGGACTAAACCAGGATTAAACCAGGACTAAACCAGGACTAAACGAGGACTAGTTTGAAAAGGTAATCCACACATTTGTAAAGCAGGCATCTGGATTATTGTGATTCTTTGTCTGTGGGGCTGGACCAGAGCTTCCTGCAGCGCTCACAGAACATCCACAACACTGCAGCTCGTCACAAAAAAAGAGACAAGACACATCTGCCTCCTGTTTCATATCAGGTGCAGCACAAACTATTATTGATTGTGTTTAAATGTGTTCACTCTATGGGTCCTCTTTATTTAAAGGAGTTACTGCTGCTCCATACTCCACCCAGAAAGCCCTGAGGTCAGAGGTCAACGGACCAGCTCCTGCTGCTGTGCCCAAAGCCAGACTCCAGACCAGAGGAGACAGAGCCTTTCCAGCAGCCACACTATGAAACAGCGCCCTCTGCCTGTCAGATATCTCAGTCTTGAAACCCACCTCTTCTCCCTGGCATTTATCCATCCATCCATTTTCAGTCTAAGCAGGGACTCCCAAACTTCTCTCACCCCAGACAGGTCCTCCAGCTCCTCCAGTGGGACCCCAAGGCGTTCCCAGGCCAGCCGAGAGACAGTGTCCCGTCCCACTACTACCCAGGCCCAAACCCGCTCACCCCCGTGACACCACACGAGCTCGAGCAGTGACCCGCAGGTACAGACACTTACCTTTCTGTATTGTCTTGTGCCCCTGTCCTAACATACTCCAAACACACAGATACACGTGCGTGATATCCACTGGTTTGACCGCAGTCTTGTTAGCATGCGCACGGCTCCTCCTCAAAGTGAGTTACGGCGGGGCAGATTTGGGTGATATTGTTCAGCTTGTGGTCTGGAGGTTGTTTAGCTTCATAAGTGTCTGTGTCCTCTGTCATCTCTCATCTCACTGCAGTCTCAGCTCCATAACACAAAAACATTCTTCACACACTATTTGTACAAACTGAGAGTAAGAGATTTTAGGACAAACAGAGAGACGTGGAATGAAAGTAGAATTTACATGAAAGTAATTATATCTATAGCAAATGTAATGTGATTTTTTTTGTTTTTTTGTCTCGATACCTGTTTCAATACTTTTGTCAACCCTAATAACTTCACATAAAGCTATATTTAACTTTTGTGAACATTCAAATACATATTCCCAAAGTTTTGCTGCAGAAGTGAGCTGAGAGAAGCATGACATACAGCCCCTTACAGAGGCATGTTGGGTCGAGGGCCTTTAATGCCACTTGCGGCTTTAACTGATGATTGATTATTTTCTTTTTTGTTTCACCATATTACTATTACTTCTTTCCTGCTTTCTATTGCTATTGAAACTACTACTACTACAACAATACTGCTTTTGTTAGTATTATAGTAGTAGTAGTGGTAGTAGTAGTAGTAGTATATTACTGCATTTCATCAGCCCTAAATCCAAGTATTCAGCTTCCAGTTGTTTCTGCCCCACTTATTTTTATTGTAGTTTTATACACACAGCCCCTTGAGACGTAATCGCTCTTTGTTAAGAGGGACCAACACTGTAATAGTTTCATATGAGAATATAAAACTGCCTCTGCTACTCCTACTCCTCCTACTGCTGCTACTACTACTAAGACTACTACTGCTACTACTACTACTACTACTACTACTACTACTACTACTACTACTACTACAGCCTTTGCTACTACAGCAACAACAACAACTACTACTACAAGTACTACTACAAATGCTACAATTGCCTGTGTTACTATTACAACCACAGCTACTACTGCTACAACTAGTACTACAACCACTACTACTACTACTTCCACAACTATTACTACTACTACTACTATTACTGCTACTACACTAACTACTGCTACTGCTACTACTGCTACTACTACAACTATTACTACTACTACTACAACTATTAATACTACTACTACCTCTGCTACTACAGCAACAACAACTACTACTACAAGTACTACTACAAATGCTACTATTGCCTCTGTTACTATTACAACCTCAGCTACTACTGCTTCTACAACTACTACTACTATTGCCTCTGCTACTATTACTACTACTACTACTACCACTGTTTCCACTACTATTACTACCACTACTACTGCTACTACAACAGCTACTACTACTACTACTCCTCCTTCTCCTGCTGTGAGTCTTAAATGGGTTTGTCCAGCTCTACTCGTGTGTAACTCTCTTGATTTCATTATGTTCACGTCTTGTATAAAAGCTGCCAGTCCTGCTCTCTCTCTCTGACATATTTCCCATCAGTCATCTGTGCTCTGTCTGCACCAATCACAGCTCACCACTGCTTGCCACTACGAGACCCGGCTACAACTACCCAGCGGTCAGCAGCCCCGGCAAATCCAATCAGTGTTCAATACCGGGCTGACGGATCGGCTATACGTCCAATCGAATCTCAGAGTACGGGACGAGCCACACGGGACAGGGGACGGAGAGAGAGAAAGAGAGAGAGAGAGAGAGAGAGAGGGGGAGAGAGAGGAGAGAGAGATGGGAGAGAGATGAGGAGAGATGGGGAGGGTAAAGGGAGAGAGGGAGAGAGAGAGAGAGAGAGAGAGAGAGAGAGAGAGAGAGAGGGGAGAGAGATGGGAGAGAGATGGAGGAGATGGAGAGAGAAGGGAGAGAGAAAGCGGAGAGAGAGAGAGAGAGAGGAGAGGGGAGAGAGAGATGGGGAGGGAGAAGGGGAGAGAGAGAGAGAGAGAGAGTGAGAGGAGAGGGGAGAGAGATGGGGAGAGTAAGGGAGAGAGAGAGAGAGAGAGAGAGAGAGAGAGAGGAGAGAGAGAGAGAGGGGAGGGAGAGGGAGCGAGGAGAGAGAGAGAGTGAGAGGAGAGGGGAGAGAGATGGGGAGGGTAGAGGAGAGAGAGAGAGAGAGAGAGAGAGGGGAGAGAGAGATGGAAGAGAGAGGGAGAGAGGGAGAGAGAGAGAGAGAGAGAGAGAGGGGAGAGAGATGGGAGAGAGAGGGGAGGGTAAGAGGGAGGGAGGGAGAGGGAGAGAGAGAGAGAGATGAGAGAGAGGGGAGAGAGATGGGGAGGGTAAAGGGAGAGAGAGAGAGAGAGAGAGAGGAGGGGAGAGAGAGATGGGGAAGGGTAAAGGGAGAGAGGGAGAGAGAGAGAGAGGAGAGGAGAGAGAGAGGGAGAGAGATGGGGAGGGTAAAGGGAGAGAGAGAGAGAGAGGAGAGGGGGAGCGTAAAGAGAGAGAGAGGGGGAGAGAGAGAGAGTGGGGAGAGAGAGATGGGAGAGAGATAGGGAGGGTAAAGGTAGAGAGAGAGAGAGGGAGAGGGAGAGCGTAAAGAGAGAAGAGGAGAGGGGAGAGAGAGAGGAGAGAGATGGAAAGGGTAAAGGGAGAGAGAAGGGTGAGAGAGAGAGAGAGAGAGAAGAGGAGAGGGAGCGTAAAGAGAGAGGAGAGGAGAGGAGGGGAGAGAGAGAGAGAGAGATGGAAAGGGTAAAGGGAGAGAGAGAGGGGTGAGAGAGAGAGAGAGAGAGATGGGGAGAGTAAACGGAGAGAGAGAGAGAGAGAGAGAGAGGGAGAGACAGAGAGAGAGAGGTGAAAGATGGGGAGAATAAAGGGAGAGAGAGCAAGAAGGAGAATGAGGGAGAAGAGAGAGATGGGGAGGGTAAATGGAGAGATGGAGAGAGGGGTTGAAAGAGAGGGAAGAGAGAAGGAAAGAGACGAGAGACAGTGGAGAGAGAATGGGAGAGAGAGGGAAGAGAGAAAAAAGAAAGGGGGAGGAATAGATAGGTAGGTGGGTGGAGGGGGGTCAGTTGTTAGTGTTGGGCATTGGCAGGGGCTGACATAAAGGGGATGAAAGCAGGAGACAGGCCAGTAATGGGGAGGGAGGGATGGAGAGATGGAAAAGAGGGAGAGAAAAAGTGTTCAGATATTTTGCAAGTAAGACACTGATGTCATTTAAGAGGAAAGCTACTTGGGCAACATTATTATAAGTTAAGATATAAGAATAATAATATTGCATTTGTCTAATTGATACTTTGCAGTGACATCACGCTGGGGGTGTTCTACATGTATCTGTATGGTGGAATGTTCAGCAGTTACCGCAACACAAACACATTAGCAAACACAGCCTCTTATGTTTTCAGAAAGAATACAAAATGGATTTAAACGACGCATTTTCAGCAGCCTGTACGAGCGTCTAGCTAAAAACCGTTGGCTAATGCTAATGCTAACTAGCGGGTCACTGTAATTTTCTGTTCGAGAGACTTGTTTAACAGCACAACTCGGCTCACCTGTTGCAGATCCAACTAACTCAGCTCTTTCTGGTCAGATTGCATTAAAACAACAGTCTGATTAATGTCTAACTTGAGTGTCAGAACTTCAGACAGAGCAGTGCCTTTAGTTAGCATCACACTCCCAGGGAATTTTGATGACATCAGCTGCAAAGTATCAATATAGCACTTTTCCTGATGGTGACATTTGCTTTTGGCGGCTGATTGGCACTTTGATGGAAGCACGACTGTCCATCTGCGCCATCTGCCCCTTTGACCACTATCAGCAAATTGGCCAGTGTCTTGCCCAAGGACACAGGAAACAGACTGATTAACATTGTGCCTTTTAGCAACTGACGCTAATGGTTCAACCCTTCCTCCTCTGTCCCTAAACATTACACTATTTAAACAGGCAAGTCCATGTTTTTTAGCTAGTTTAATGTGATGTAATGCTAGTTTAGCCTTGTGAAATCACATATAGAAATAGTGACATAATTCAAGTACAGGTAAGCTAGTTTTAACCATTCGAAAAGCTAGCCCAACTTTAAATTCATTTGTTGTGTTTACATCTATAAAACCCCGTTAAAAACATCCGGTCTCCCAACAGCTTCGCTCCGATCGCGTTTCCGTATTTCATTCTCTGCACATTTTAGGCATTTGCGGCACTAGCGGTTAGCCTGCCTTAGCCACAGTTTAAGTGCAGTTAGCTCCGGGTCAATACTAATGCCATGACGCTAACCCGTTTAGCACTGACCTGTCTGTGTGTGTGTTGGGATACTTGTACTAGCGCGCGGGCTAACGAATTTAGCTCGGCACATACATATTTCTCAGTGTAACGTGAAGCCGGCGATCAATATGGGTTTGTTAATGAAGATGAGTGGTGTGTATGAAAGGGGGAGGGGCCCGCGGTGGTGGTGGTGGTGGTGGGTGGGGGTAAATGGGGGCGGGGTTGGGGGGGTAATAATTGCGTCTAACCGCAGCAGTGGTCAGTCTGAGGGGCAGTTAAACAAGCCACAAAAATGCAACCGACCTCAACCGCACTCAAGTGGTCAAGAGGCCACAGGGAGATCAATGTGAAGGGAAAGTATTAAGTAGTAGTAAAGCTGTAGTAGTAATAGTAGTAGTATAGTAGTAGTAGTAGTAGTAGTTTCAGAACTTTCATCATTATCGATAGGTTGGGTTCACTTTTAACACACAAATCCTGCATATTTAGACTCTTTAGTTGTTCTTCTCTCAAACTGCAAACACTCTGTTCCACCTTGTGATGTAATCATGTGGTAATACAGGAAGTGCTCCACTGTGTTTTTAAACTCCATACACCTTCACTTGAATCATTTGGATCATTTCAGCTCTGGAATTGCCAAATCTCTACTGAACTAGAGGTAAAATGAGCTGTTAACTTGAAAAAACTACCACTTCGTGACATCACAAGGTGGAACAGAGTGTTTTGAGCTTTGGAGATGTAGACAGAGGAATATTAAAGGATTACTTAAACATGTGTGAATGAAACCAAACGCAACTTCAGGTGTGTTTTTGAGGGTTATAACATGGTTTAAAGTTGACAAGAAGCTATTTTACAGGTTTGTTGAACTGGTTTATGGTTAGTATCACTGTAATCTCTGTAAATCTCTGTCTTCCCCGGCAAATCCAGAACAATATCGCTCGCATTTTTATACAGATATCAGTCCGGTCCCCACGTCCTCCATTGTGTCTCAAGCCAGAACCAAACGTGATCGAGTTTAATGCTTCGCTCATTGGTTTTGCAGCACTTTTCCAAGACAGACAGACCAAGCGAGCCCCTGATTGGCTAATCCATCTGTCAATCATGCCCATCTGAACTCGGGGAGATTCAAGTTCAACATCTTCTCAGTCAATGCAAATCAACAGAAGCTTCCAGAAAAGCTTCAAAACTGGTGCCATTATTCAACCCCAAATATGTGATTGTCGTCAGCTGAAAAGACTTCAAACTCTGGGGTTTTCTCCGTGAACTTAACCTCTTAAAATCAGCTGTGGGCCTTAAGTTTGACCCGTGCTGACCCCTGATCGCCTCATTCATCTAAATCACAAACTCGGCTCCGTTTTTGTCATCCGCCGAGGAAAATTAAAAATGTAGATCCAATGGAGACAGGCCATAATGTGATCAGCGGGACAGGCGATCAATGTGGTCTGTCAGACTTGAGCCGGGACGGGGCATGGTTAAAGCAATACTGATGGAGATGGAGGCTGGGAATACTGTCTATAACAGATGGGACGTGGAAGGTATGTGGTGCAGTGGGTTAAGCAAATGCCCAGTAACGGCGCGGCTGTAGGCTTCACAGGTTCTCGCTGACACTTCACCCATGTTGCTAACTAGTTATAGTAAGATGGCTGGCGTGATCAGAAGGGCATCTGACATAAAATGTGGCAAATAACTGGTTAACAGAGTGTATCTTCTATTGATCTATGATGTAAGTACAAATGTCAAACTCTCCCTGCAGATTACAGCAGATTTTTGAGATTTAGTTTGAAAAAAGGCAAATAAAGTTCATGGTTTCAGCCTCCTGATGCACTTTTTCCCATTCAAAAAGATATAATATTTTGTTGTAAATTGGTAATCGCTATGGCAACAGACCTAAGTTATCCTTCCATCTTGTTCCGCTTAACCGAGGGCCGGGTCACAGCAGTCTAAACAGGTACTCCCAGACTTCGCCCACCCCAGACGCTTCCTTCTGTCACAGTTCTGCCTGTTTTCATGTTTATCCCCGGTCCGGCTCCGTTTTCCAGCCTGTTCTGGCCTTTCTTTTTTTTTCCCTCATCGAATCCCAAGTGTGGAAGAGATTTTTCAGTCATTTATGTGCCTCATTTACCATATTCTGAATGACCTGTTTAAAGGACACTTTCTGTTGTAGTTTCTAAGACGTTTGACTGCTCTTTGTGTTATATTTGAGTCCAGTTCACCTGAGTGATACCTTCATCCGGAGCAGATGCCCGAGCCACATCAGCTGGCTCCTTTTGACATGGAGGAGCAGCGACTCCACTCCGAGCTCTTCCGATGTGACGCAGCTCCTCACTTTATTTGTAAGGGAGCACCGAGCCACTCTGCAGAGGAAAGGAACATATCCACGATGTTACTAACTCGCCAAAGTTCTCATCATTATGAAATCCATGTTAAATACACTATATAAAAGCAAAATTCAAGTCAGTTTGACCTTTTTTACTTGATTCTTTGTTTTTTTCTAAGGTCATTTAGCAGCAATCAAACAGGAAACGTGTTATTTCTTTTCAACATGACTCGGTTTTGCTAACATTAAGGCGTTATATCTCGTTCATGTGCAGATGCCTGTGTGTTTTATCATACGTGCTGATTACACCTCTGATAACATTTTACTTGTTGCACTTGTGTACGGCCTTTAGTCTCTGGACCCTGCGCTGCGTTAGCTCCGGTTTCATGATTAACTCGTAAACTCTTTTCTTAGATCACTGTTTGTGCCAATACGACCATAAATGAAATATCGAGCGATGGATTCATGCAAACTCATCATATCCTGTATAATTTAGATATGCTAATGCTAACTCTTGTCAATAACTCATATGGGCGTGATTTGTTTAGATTTAAATTTCCCATCAGCCCTTTCACCTCGCTGTCCGTCAGAGAGGGACACGGTTTGGTCTGTGTTTAGTCTGAATACAGAAGCAGGATCTGAGGCGTGTGTAGTGGCAGAGTGGTTAGCCTGAGTGAATCGATGAAACGAAGATCATACTTGTACAGACACAGTGAATATAATGGGACTTAAATGAGACTAAGACCAGAAATAAGACCAGAACTAAACCAGGACTAAACCAGGACTAAACCTGGACTAAACCAGGACTGAACCAGGACTAAACTAGGACTAAACCAGGTCTAAACCAGAACTAACTAAACTAGGACTAAACCAGGACTGAAACCAGGACTAAACCAGGACTGAACCAGAACTGAACCAGGACTAAACCAGGACTAAACTAGGACTAAACCAGGTCTAAAACCAGGACTACTGAACTAGGACTAAACCAGGACTGAACCAGGACTAAACCAGGACTGAACCAGGACTGAACCAGGACTGAACCAGAACTGAGGACTGAACCAGACTAAACCAGGACTGAACCAGGACTAAATCAGGACTAAACCAGAACTGAACCATGAGGGACCAGGACTAAACCAGAACTAAAGCAGGACTGAACCAGGACTAAACCAGGACTAACCTGGACTAAAAAGGACTAAACCTGGACTAAACCAAGACTAACCTGGACTAAACCAGCACTGAACCAGGACTAAACCTGGACTTAACCAGGACTGGAATACTAGACCAAACCAAGTTCACATCCAAACTAAAATAGGTTCAAACAACCACAAACTGTTTTTTTTAAAAATCCTATCCACTATAACAAAAGCTGGAACTAACTTCATTAAACACAGAAAGGTGCAGTCTGTAACTTTACTGCTTATCTCTCCATGGAGATGTCTTTGGAATGTTCCACAGTATAGCATTAAACATGTCTATCTATTAAAGGTGCTTCTACTGCTCAAAATAGTGAAAAACACACACAGATCTGACCTATAACTCGGCCTAGTGTCTAAACAGAGCCTGAACAGAATAATAATAATGTGATACTAATAAGTGTCTGTTACACCTCGTACTGTGTTATCTTCCACAGATAATAGTAAATGCTGAGTGAGTCTCTCCATGACCTTTGAACTCTGATAACTCCTGTAAATATTAATCTAAAGTAATTATTATGAATTATTTTGTCCTGAAGAGCTGCTTATGCAATACATCTGTTACGGGGGTGAGACAAATTGTTGGGTTTTTTTGTTGTTTTTTTACATATAATAAATAAATAATCTTCTCGGAAAGTAAAAAAAAAACATTGAAAATTGCATCTAAAGGTAATCTTCCAGAGCACGTTTAACCCAAGGTCGAGTGAGTGATTTGACAGCGGTATCATCTGTATCCCTTATGTCCCTGTGATATTAGGACCCCGAGTGGCCGTAATGATAATAAATATGATTATTAATTATGTTAAAGGGAAGCGTATGGGCCGGGATGATGTACTGAGCAGAGGGAGCCGCTCCTTCATATAGTACTCTCAAATCTACTTACACAGATCTATAGTACGAGTAGATAGACAGAGACAATATGGTGCAGACTGGGCACGAGGCATGACTGATTTCTGGAGTATATGTGCACGAAATATGTCACGATACGAACAATACAACATTTAAAACTCGATACTAAGGAATAGACTCGATACTGATGATTTTTGATACTTTTGACTACCCTAATATGTGTAGTATAGTATGGCAAGAGACTAATATTACTACTTGTCGTGGAATTAAGTTGCACTATGTAACTTTTCTGGTACAGGGTCTGCCGTGTCCTTGTTTCCATGGAGATGTTACTGCTTGAAATATATGGTGTTAAACTGAGCGATTTTTTATTCGCTAAAGGGTGTTTTTATTGCTGAAAAAATACCTTGGAAAAACATACAGGTTTACTGTAGCGGGCTTGCCTCTCCACAGATCTTAACTGAAACTTGGCAAGATGGCGCCACCAGCTTTGTTTCCATGGAGATAGATATATTTAATGCCGCACTGTGAGGTTTTCCAGACAAGAGCAATATCTCATAAAAGCTGCATATATTGCACATTAATATAGGACTGAAGAGAAGACTATAACATCCTTTGATACTCGTCTCTCCTCTGTCTGTTTATCTCTGTCTTTCTCTCTCCCTCCATCTCTCCCCTCTCTCCACCTCTTTGCTCTGTTCTGTCCCTTATTTCTCCAAATGTCTTCAGTTACCTCCTCTCTCTCTCTCTCCCTCCCTCTCTCCCTTCCTCCCACTCTTCCCCTATCTCTTTACCTTTCACTCTCTCTCTCTCTCTCGCTCTCCTTCTCTTTCTCTTCTCCTCTTCCTTTCTCTAACTCTGTCTCTCCCCTCTCCTCTGCTCTGACCCTTAGTTCTCCATCTGCATTTAGCTGACCCCTCTTTCTCCGTTTTTCCCCTTCTCTTTCTTCCTCCTCTTCTCCCCTCTTCTCTCCTCCCCTCTCCTCTGTCTTGTCCATTGTTTCTCCATGTCTTTAGTTACTACCATCTCTTTCTCTCTCTGTCCCTCTCTTTCTCCCTCCTTCTTCTTTCTCTCCTCCCCTCTGCTCTGTCCTGTCCCTTATTTTTCCATATGTCTTTAGTTACCTGCTCTCCTCCCTCTATTTCTTTATGCTCCCTCTTCCCTCTCTTCTTCCTCTCCTCCTCTCTTCTGTCATGTCCTTTATTTCTCCATGACTCTCTCTCCCTCTCTTCTTCTTCTCTTCCTCCTCTCCTCCGCTCTCTTCTGTCCTGTCCTTTATTTCTCCATGTCTCTCTCTCTCTCTTCCTCCTCTCTTCTTCTTCTCTTCCTCCTCTCCTCCCCTCTTCTGTCCTTTATTTCTCCATATGTCTCTCTCTCTCTTACTCCTCTCTTCTTCTTCTTCTCTTCCTCCTCTCCTCCCCTCTCTTCTGTCCTGTCCTTTATTTCTCCATATGTCTCCCTCTCTCTCCTCCTCCTCTTCTTCTTCTCTCCCTCCTCTTCTCCATGTCTCTATCTCTCCTCCTCTGTTCTTCTTCTCTTCCTCCTCTCCTCTCTTCTGTCCTGTCCTTTATTTCTCCATATGTCTCTCTCCTCCTCTCTTCTTCTTCTCTTCCTCCTGTCCTCCCCTCTCTTCTGTCCTGTCCTTTATTTCTCCATATGTTTCTCTCTTTCTCCTCTCTTCTTCTTCTCTTCCTCCTCTCCTCTCTTCTGTCCTGTCCTTTATTTCTCCATATGTCTCTCTCTCCTCCTCTCTTCTTCCTCTCCTCCCCCTCTCTTCTGTCCTGTCCTTTATTTCTCCATATTTATGTCTCTCTCTTCTCTTCCTCCTCTCTTCTTCTTCTTCTCTCCTCCTCTCCTCCCCTCTCTTCTGTCCTGTCCTTTATTTCTCCATATGTCTCTCTCTTCCTCCTCTCTTCTTCTTCTTCTCTTCCTCCTCTCCTCCCCTCTCTTCTGTCCTGTCCTTTATTTCTCCATATGTCTCTCTCTCTCCCTCCTCTCTTCTTCTTCTCTTCCTCCTCTCCTCCCCTCTCTTCTGTCCTGTCCTTTATTTCTCCATATGTCTTTCGCTGGCAGCCCCATTAACTCATAAATCCAATAGCGACCACCTCAACACTATCCGTCTTCTGTCTACGGCCGCGTCCAGATCAATGCACTGCTCCCTCGCTCCTTTTCACATCCATCTCTCCTCTTCCTCCACCTCTTCCTCTCCTCTCCTCTTCCTCCCTCGTTCTTTTTTTAGTTTGGTCCAAGGAGATAGTAGTTAGTTAAAGTAGAGGGCTGGATGCTGACGCAGCCCCAGTACGATCAGATATTATCAATGTGAAGCAGCTTTAAAGAGGGTACGGGAGGGCAGGAGGGTCAAACTTCAACTTTTCCCAAAATGTATTATCACTACACACAACACAAGACATTTTATTTAAGAAAAAAAAACAAAAAAGCTACTATTTTGGATGCGCTAAGCCAGATTGCTACAGGCTAACAGGCTAACAGGCTAACGTATTTTGAAGTACATGTGTTCAGTTACCTCCCAGCACTGTTTATTTTTAAATTAATTTTCATTTTCCAAAACAGAAATGTATTTTGCAAAAGAAAACTACTACAAGAAACATTTAACATTTTGAATTAGAAACACAGAGCAAAGTCTTAAATAAATGTGTAATCATGTCAAAGGTCAAAGGTCGTATATTACACAAAATTGTATTATTGAGATTTAAATTGTGTTATAATGCTGTTACGTTAATAAAAACACACCTGGAGTTGTGTTTTGTTTCATTCACACATGTTTGAATAACCCTGCATTATTAATCTGTAAGCTGAAAATGCTCTGTTCCACCTTGTGATGTCATAAAGTGGTAGTTTTCAAGTTTACAGCTCGTTTTACCTTTAGTTCAGTACAGATTAGCAATTCCAGGGTTGAAATCATCCAAAATGATTCTAGAAATGAAGTGTATGGAGTAAAAAAAAAAAAAACAGTGGAGCACTTCCTGTATTACCACATGATGACATCACAAGGTGGAACAGAGCGTTTTCCGTTTGAGAGAAGAGCTCAGCTTAAATCTGCAGTTTGTGCGTTAAACATGTGTGAATGAAACAAAACACAACTCTGGGTCTGTCTGTGATGAGGAAACATTATAAAATAGATCAGAAAATAGCGTTTAAACTGTCCACTTTAAAGTACAAACTAAACTGTTAAACCAAACATGAGGCTAATCAAACACAGCCTCAAACTGCAGTCTGCGTGTCCATGTCTTCTTCTTCTTCGTTGTGAGTCTTGTGGTTTTCTTTCTCTCCATACGTTTCTCTGCCTCTTATTCTGATTGATAGCTGGACCGCCGAGCTTTGAAAAGACGTTTTTGAATGATGCAGCGATCGCGGGACGTCTCGTTCTGTCATCCGTATCTGGAATTTGAGTGCAGTTGAAATATTGCGGGTTTGGCAAACACAAAAGATCCCCCCATCCCACCGCTACCCTCCTTCATCCTCCTCTTCCTCCTCCTCCTCATCTCCTCCACCCTCTCCCCCCTCTTGTCCTGTCGCGACGCCGATCTGGAAGGATGCTAGCGTTAGCGGTTAGCGTCCCGGGCCCGTCTGAACCACAGTGGCCTATGGTGAACCGCATTGGGCAGGGTGAGGAGAGGCGAGTCCAGGGGAGAGGCAGCGATCGTGGGTTTGGGGGGTAATAAAGTCTGGGTATTTGTGGAAGTGGAGAGTTGTTAGCTGCCCGCAAGTGTCCTTCAAAACGTTGCCACTACATTTTCAGATTCAGATTTTCATAGACACGGAGATAGAGCCTGCATTTCAATCAGGAGGCGTTTAAAGCTGCACTATGGGACTTTTCGAGGGTTGGGTCAGCTATGTTCGTCTCCATGGTGATCTTATCGCGTCGCTTAGAGTCTATGTGGTTCTTCAAAACGTTGCCGCTACATTTTTGGACTCAGATTTTCATAAACACGGAGATAGAGCCTGCATTTTTAATCAGGAAGTGTTTAAAGCTGCACTACGGGGCTTTTCAGGGGTCGGGTCAGCTGTGCTCGTCTCCATGGAGATTTCATTGCGTCGCGAGAGTCTACGTGGTATACAGTTCATTGCAGTTTCTATTTCACAAAAAAAAAAAAAAAAAAAAAAAAAAAAAGACATTCAAAACCATATTGTATTACGTAACAAAGCAATATTGTTTCCATGGAGACAAGTAAGGCCCTCCACCAGAAAAGTTGCATAATGTACCTTTAAACAACCAAATTGGAGGTGCAGTGAACAGCTGGCAAAAACTTCAGCGAGTGGATTAAGGACGACGGTGCAGGATTCGTTTGGGAAATATTTAGTCATATTGAAATGTTCCACACTATGGCATTAAATTACAGGTGTTTATTGTTCAAAATGTGCATTCTGAGTGTTGCCTCTCCACAGATCTGACCCGTAACTTGAACCTGCGACGTCACCTCCAAAGATATGTTCAAAGCCGTACCGTGGAACATTCCAGACAAAGCTACAGGATCTCCATGGAGACAAGCAGGTTCTTAGGTGTTGGACCCTCCACCAAAAAAGTTCCGCAGTGCAGCTTTAAGCAAATGGAAGGACCGAACGTTGATGAATGTTGAGGATGTAAAGAAAAAACGTGAAATAACTCTAAAGTACTGAGTATTTTTCTGTGCTACATAATTCCACAGACGTTACTTCATGTATTTGATGTTTTCTGTTTGTAAAATGTAGAAAGTAAAAAAAAAAAGAAAAAAAAACTATGAAACATCTATGAAAAAAGCAAAAGTTCAACATCTATTTGAGTGTTATGTCAAGTATGAAGTTACAAAATGAGCAAAAAAAAAAAAAAAAATACTCAAGTAAAAGTATTAAAGTAAATTTAAAATGCACTTAAAGAGTAAAAAGTAAAAGTATTTCACTATAGCGTCAATTGTAGTGATTTTGATAAAGATTTATGCAGATTTTTTCACGCTGTTTTTTATTTGTATGTCTGAATAATAATAATGATGATGATAATAATAAAAATAATAATAATAATAAGAATAATAATGATGATAATAATAATAAGAATAAGAATAATAATAAGAAGAATAATAAAATAATAATGATAATAATAACAATAAAATAACAATAATAATAAAAAATAATAATAGCAATAATAATGATGATAATAATAAAAAGAATAATAATAATGATAATAATAATAATAATAAACCCTCAGACTTTTCAGCAGGTGTCAAACTATAATGAAAAATACTTTTACTTTTCAGTCCAGTTTAAAAAAAAACAAAACAAAAAAAACTATAAAGAAAGTACAAATACTTATCTTAAATGTAATGAAGTAAGGATTAATAAAAGTAAATTAAAGGATTTTTAAATAACTGAAATAAAATAAAATAAAATAAAATAAAATAATTATTATATTTTATTTTTAATAATTATTAAAAAAGATAATATTTAGTTTTAAGTTGTTAATCTCTACGGCGACGGCCCCCCCGTGATTCTGAGATGTGGTGGAGGTGTGTTTTGGCTCCATAAAAAGCCCTGAGTGACGGCATGTTAGCAGAGAGCACCCAGGGGAGACGCGGTGAAGGTCAGAGGAGCCGGGTGCCGCGGCTGAGCCTGATTTGTTTTCGGTGAAAGGTGAGGCCACTTAGCCGCGGCGCAGATCTGAACCGGCATCGCTTTACCCAACTCACCCCTCCTCCCCCCGAGCACGAGAGGAGAGGAGGAGGAGGAGAGGAGGAGAGGAGGAGAGCAAGGGCATGACCTGGAGAGAGGGAGACAGGGAGGGAAGGAAGGATGGGAGAGAGAGGAGAGGGACAGAGATGGAGCTGTCAGAGAGGGAAAGAAAGGACAGAGAGACAAAGGAGAGAGGAGGGGGAAGAAGAGAGGGAGGGGTGAAGAGAGCAAAGGATGAGAGAGAGAGAGGAGAGAAAGGAAAGAGGAGGGGGAGAGACGGAGAGAAAGAGATGACGGGGGGGGGGGGGGGTGCAAGGGCATGACCTGGAGAGAGGGAAAGAGGGAGGGGTGAAGAGAGGAAAGGAAAGAGAGAGAGAGACAGGGGAGGGGGGAGAAAGATGGAGCTATCAAAGAGAGGGAAAAAATGAGAAAGAGAGAGAGGAGGGGGGATAAAGAGGATAGATGAAGAGAGGGAAGACAGGAGAAGAACATGGCCTGATAATGGCGAGGTAATCAGAGGGAGAGGAAGAGAGGGAAGGAAAAGAAGGAGAGACAAAGAGAGAGGGACGGAAGAGAGAGGAAGAAGAGTAGGGCATAACCCGGAGAGAGGGAAAGAGGTATGGAGGGAGGTTGTGGGTTAGAGAGAGAAAGGAGAAAGGAGGGAAGAGAGGGAGGGAGGGAGGGAGGGAGGGAGGGGAAAACGAGTAAAGAGAGGGATGAGAGGAGAAGGGCATGACCTGGAGATAGAGGGAGAGGAGAGAGATGGAAGAGATGGAGAGGAGAGCAGAAAAAGGGGAAAAGGACAGTTGCACAGAGGGAGAAGTGTTTTCCCATTGACCAGAGGGTTACCGGTTTGAACAATCCAGCAACACACAATTAATAAAGAAGTTTGCTGCTCATTTAAAGTTCGCAGAGCCTATAATTAACTTGATTAATTAAAATGACTCGATTTCACTTAATTATGACTTTTTCCCCCCCGTCACTCATCATCTTTGTCACCTCCGATCAATATTCACCCGAAATGACTTTGGATCAAAATAAATAAACTTACTTCATATTTGACAAACAAAAACAGAACAGAATATATGTTTTTAAGTCACTTTTTAACATATTTTTTATCATTTGTGGTGATTATTTCAAACACGACTGAGCTATGTAAACAATCTAAACATTTCTGTACATTTTAGTTGGTTATATTTTCCATTTTTACCTGTTTTTAAAGCATTTTAATTTGGTAAAAGTGGCTCTTGTGGTTTAATTGCAGATGTGAAGAGCAGTGGAATAGTGCCCTCTAGTGGACGCTGGCTGAATTTGAGTTGGATTGACTATTAAAAATGTCTTGTCAACTGTAAAACTGCCATTAAAAGGACAAAATACCATGTTTTACAATATATACATTATTTTCTCATAGTTTTTTAAGCGTATTAGGTCCAGACAAAGGTTGGTATTTGCAAAGTACGCGGACCGAAGCAGTATGTACTTCAAAACTAAACTAAAGTATCAGAACTTTTGATACTGCACAAATGAAATATACAAAATTATACTGTACAAATGTATGTGTTATTGTCCAAAAGACTCATTTCAGTGCATTTGGAGACCACAGACCTCTGCCAAGGCACTGGTCCTGTCTCTCAAAGGTAGTAATAAAGTGCCCTGCCTTGGACTATTGAAATATTTTAACACCTGCACAAATTTACAAACTAAAAACAGAAACGACGAAGGAGGAAAAGGCAATAACTGTAAAAATATCTCGTATTTAACTGCTACTTTATGTTCTGTCGCAATCAAGTGTGTATCATGTAGCTCCTATTGATTTAATGGCACACTATGTAACTTTTCTCTTGCAAGGTCTGTCACTTGTTTGTCTCCATGGCGATGTTCTTTCTGTGTCTAGAACAGGGGTCACCAACCTTTTTGAAACCGAGGGCTACTTCATGGGGACTGAGTCATATGAAGGGCTACTCTGAAATTGATTCGCTCTTCTGAAATGACAAATATGCTCAGTTTGCCCTTAGTTACACATTATTAATAATAATTAATGATAATCAACTCTGAAAACACTGATCACGTTCATGATTTCTCACAATCAACAATGAAGCAAGGTGGGAAACAGATATCAGTATTCAGCACTTTAACTTTATAAATCTCAGTACTTGTTAAATTTTCAGATGATCACTTCATCTCAGTCCCATTTTCACAGGCCACTGACAAACCTTTTTAACAAAACAAACTATTTTGCACCACGTTTCAAAAAGTTATCAATTATGTAATGTTAAAGAAAAATCAATTTGCATATTTTTAAATAAATCTCTGTTGCTTTTTATGATTTTTTTTTTCTTTCTTTTCTCTGGTCTCGTGAAAAAAAAACTGTTTACCTGAAGCTGCCTTTATCTCACGTGCCTTTCCTGCCCGTAGTTTACGTCCTGGTGGTAGTTTACCTCCTGGTGGTAGTTTACGCCCTGATGGTAATTAGCTCGGTAACTTTTGTGACACGTAGTGAAATGTCCCTCCACATTGTGCCGCTTTGCCGTCGCCACAGTCGCGCCGCAGATGAGACACACGCAGGTTTATTTTACAGTCGTGAAACTACATTCAGAGCTAATCTTCACAGCGCTCGCGAGCGGAGCACTGGTTTTGTCACGCGCACAATACTGACCTTTGACCTGAGGAGGTCAGAGGTCACTTTAACTTTTCTAAACTTCATGTATAATGATATATTTTAAGATGTTGTCATTTTTAAATCTATATAAATGTAAGGGTAATTTAAAAAAAAATAGCAACAGAATAAAATAAAATTTTAGATGCAGCTCATTAGTGAGTTGTGCTATTTTTAGAAGCAGCCTGCGGGCGCCTCATGTGGGCCTTGGGGGCGACCTGGTGCCCGCGGGCATAGGGTTGGTGACCCCCTGGTCTAGAATTTTTCACAGTATGGCATTAAACGAGCGTGGAGCAAATGTCTATGGCCGGGTAAGAAAAATACATAAAAGTATTAGGATAAAATATATATATATATATATATATATATATATATATATATATATATATATATATATATATATATATATATATATATATATATATATATATATATATATATATATATATATATACAATATATATCTGTAGTAATAAATATGCAATTTAATGCCATACTATATACATTCTGAGCAATGCATAACCATGGATATAGATATATATATAGAATATTTCATATATTATAGGTATATAGTAAATGTATATATATATATATATATATACACAGACAAATATATATCTGTAGGGGAATAAATATGCAAGTTTAATGCCATACTGGGGAACATTTGAGAGCAATGCAATAACCATGGAGAGCAGATCATCAGAAAAGAATACTTTCAAGGATTTAGGTGAGTTAATGTACAGTTCATAGAGGGAAGAGAGAGAAAGGAGAGGATGAAAGGGGGAAGAGAGCAAAGGATTGAAAAAGAGGGAGGGAAAAAGAGGAGACATGAACAGAGAGGGAAGACAGGAGAAGAGCATGACCTAGAGAGAGGGAGGGAGAGAGCAAAAAACAGGAGAGAGAGAGAGAGGAGAGAGAAGGGGGGAGAAGAGGGAGAGAGCTGGAGCAATCGAAGAGGGAAGGAAGGAGAGAGAGAAGAGAGAGAGTGAGAGAGAGAGGGAAGGAGGGGATGAAAGGGGGAAGAGAGCAAGGGAAGGGAAAGGGAAGAGGGAGGGAAAAAGAGGAAACATGTAGAAAGGAAAGACAGGAGAAGAGCATGACCTGGAGAGAGGGAGGGAGGGGTGGAGAGAGCAAAGGAGGAGAGAGAGAGAGGAGAGAGAAGGGGGGAGAAGAGAGTGAGAGAGAGAGAGAGAGAGAGGGGAGGGATGAAAGGGGGAAGAAAGCAAGGGAGGATAGAGGAAGAGAGAGGGAAAAAGAGGAGACATGAGGAGACACTAGCAGAATGCCTTGCTAGTGCAGTATGTTGGTGCGAGTAAATCAGAGTGTAGTAAACTGAGCTTGAATAAATGTTTTCTCTTCACTTTTTCCACTCCAAGGCACCGACTCTTTCAGTGAATGAAATTATTATTCATTATTTATTTATTTTTTGGCTTGTGAAAAAAAAAAAGACAAAGATTTACTTTAAAAAGGAACTTGAAAGGGTATAGAGAGAGACATAATTTATTTGATTTATTTAAATAAGAAGTGAATATTACTGATGTGTCTTTCTTGATTTCTCATGTTTATAATATCAAACTTGAGTTGCGTTTAAGTGATACTGAAGATTTTTTTAGGCAGGACCCTTCGTGCTATACCTCCCTAATACGATCATGAGGATGACCGTATGAATAAAAATAAGGTCTGCATCAGGTGTTCACATTTTTAATACTAGGTTACATGTTACTATAGTGATTAACAGTTTGAAACAAAATATTAAACTTTTGAATGAAGGTTTTCAGTAAAAATACAGACAGAAACAGCAAATGCCAATCAGAATTTAGCTTTATTCAATGGTTTAAATTTGGTTGTATTTCCAGGTCCACCCCTCTCATTCAGATTATAGTTTAGTTTATCTCTGTAACGAAATGACTCAAACTCAGTGCATTGTGGGATATGTTCTCACGCTGCACTGAACTAAAGGCATTTCTTAGGAGATAAACAATAAATCCAAATACGAGGGGTCCTAAATGGAAATTATTCAATTAGTCCGTTGCTATTAGCGACAGGGTAAACTTACCGGTTGCTAATAGCGCGGGACGGGGACGAGGGGGGGGGGGGGGCTTAATCGTCATGTGTGCAAAAGATACAGAGCCCCATGCACACAGTTCTGCAAAATCGACCTAACAGAGAGTGGTCCTTCTGTATGTTATCCACGATGTAAGTGTTCAGCAACTCCACAACTCTGTCATCGAACCAACCGTCTTTGTTTTCCACGGCGCTTTGTATCAGTGCGGTGGATGAGCCATACTCCTCTGTAATGTCCTTTGTTACCTTTTTGATGATTTTGTTCAATCTCTTTTCAGCCTTCTTAACTTTGCTGTCCGGTATGTCGATCTCCGCCATCGCTTTTTGGGTTAAACGAGTGAGGATGGTGTTATACGTCTCGTCTTTCAGGGGTAACGCAGCTTTTCCTCTGAACATTTTAACCATCAAAGCAGAGACCATTAACTGTGTAACGCACTGGCCGTCAGACAAATCTTTTTCCAGAGAGTTAGATTTTCTCTCATATTTTGGTGGAGTCTTCAGGACAATAGCTGGTACGTCTTTGGAGACTAACGAAGGTACAACTGCAGCAGGATGAACCATGGATCTCTCAAACAGGTCGTACTTGTGGTTATCGAAAGACGGCACTGATTCTTGAGATGTCACAGATTCTTGAGAAGATACAGACACGTGGAGAGATGGAGAGGTTTGGGTAGAGCTTGATGCTTGTGTCGACACTTGTACTGGTGTCGACTGGTGTCGACACTTGTACTAGTGTCAACACTTGTTCTGGTGTCAACACTTGAACCGGTCCAAGTACAAACATTGGTTCCTCCATACTCATCTCATACAAGTCCATATTGATAATGTCTTCTTCCGTATCCTGCTGCATGAAGGTTATCAACTTTTTAAGGTACATATTAACCTCTTCTTCAATTATCGTGTGCAAAAGTTCCAGACTGTGGAGTCTCACATCTCTTTGTCTTCTGGGATCGGAGACATGTACTGTTTTGCATTGTTCATCAAGTTAAAGTGACAGTACATAATATCTGTTAGCCTTTGTGAAAAACGCAGCCATATCGTCGCTCCTGAGAACCTTTAAGAGCCTACGTTGACTATCAGCCGATCTGTCAGGTTCAAGCAAGTTTAGTTTGTGAAATAATTTGTCAACTTGGCGTCTAATGGTTTGGTAATCGATCTCTGGCGAACGGGGGGGTAGAAATTTGGCTTGTGGGGAAGTTTGCGGGGCAGTAGACGCTCTACTTCCTGGGGTAGTTTCTGAGCAAGCTGATACTACGTGAGATACTGAGGAGCTTGTTCCCGGGGGTAGTAGACTCTGGTCTAACTGGAGTTGCAGATTTAGGCTCCAGTATTTTTCTGTCTAAAGCTTCCTGTAGTTTTCTGAAATTCTCCCTAGCAAACATCGAGAAACGGCAGTGACATGGGCCCTTTTTGGTGGAGTAAAATGAGCTCTCTGATGCCGCCCGTCTGGAAGCTTCTTCAGCGGCCTCTACTGGACCTGCAGTGTAACTGCGAATAGAAGCACAGGGGCAAAGTAGCACGTTTAAACATGCTTTTAAACAGGCTCTGGCTTTATCGACCATGCTGCGCGCCACATTTGGACTTGTTAATGAGGCGTTTACTCTGATACTTCCTTCCTGTTGTAACTCGGACGTTTCAGAGAGGGCGCTATTCACCTTCTGTGATACTTCGTTCTCAATCATTGCCGTTAGCTCTTGAGAGTCGCTGCTAATGTCAACCGTAGATGGAACACAGGGGAGGTCCAGAGCCCGTGCGAAAACCAAACCAATTGATTCTTGGAGAACGGTGGTTATGGTTTGAAACGCACGAGTCGACTCCTCTTGGCTCAAACACTTACGTTGACCTCGTTCATCGGGATAACCACTCTCAAAATGTTTGTCGATAGAGTTTGGACTAGCTGGATGAACATGCCCAAGAGAACTTGTTTCGTCTCGTTGTCACACGTCCCATTAGATAACATAGCCCACTGAACAGGGCCGATTTTGTTAAAGTGGCCCCTTATTACCCTAACAATTTCATCTGAAGAGATTGTTACCATGTCAAAACCGACTGGTCTTGTACCTTCCATTGTGGTTTTGTGAAATTTAGTTGTCGGAAAATCAAAAAAAGCTTTTGTAAAGTTTGTAGAAATATGTGCAAATGCTAAGTCTCTAGTCGCTGCTCTCGCTCAGCGACTTCAATATGACTTAAAGTCAGAGAAAAGATACTGAGAACTTGACGAAGGGAAACACCCACATGTTTTATTCATCAAAGTCAAAGCTGCGTCTCTATGACATCACAGAGTTCAAAACGATGATGTCACACGGTTACAGAAACCGTTGTCATGGAGACAAGACAGAGAGAGAGAAGATTCCAGAATGTGTTTTGTTTTAAATTTGAGTTACCGTGACAACACAACGTTCTAGAAGGCCTATAGTTTAACATGGACCTGGATTCTATGGGGTTAAACTGAAGGACTCGACTTTGACCTGGTTTAAGGTTAAAATCTCTGGAGTTACTGGCTCTATCCACATGAAACAAAAACAGGCACAAAATCAGATCGGGTAGTTTGTCCGGAAGAAAGTTTAGTACATTTTTTCAGTGTAGTTGGAGCTGCATTATTAATCATTTTGAATACATTTCTTAGATTTGAATACAAAATGAAATTGTTGTAACTGAACATTTTATATTTACAGGATATTACAGAGGTGATAACGCAGGGTTTTTATCGAGTGCCTGATTGTAGCTGGAGTGAGAGGTCTGAGAGCAGTAGGACACACAGTGGGTCATGTGTGGGATCATCATGGCACTGAAATATGTGAAAGCGTCCTCCACTGTCAGGCTGTTCCTCGTGTGTCTTAGGGAAGAGACGTTGTATCGGATTGAGCTACGTACTTTTTATATGCTTTTTGAAAGACAAAGTCTGGTCCAAATGATCTCCTAGGTACTTTGTCTCTGTTACAATATTTATTTTTACTCCGTTAGCAAGGATGCTGAGCATATCTTTAATTCTGTTAGCTTTGATAAAGTACATACTGTTTTATTCATGTTTAGTGTCAGACATGAAAGTTGGAGCCAATTGCCAGTTTTGGTCCATAGCTGAAAATAATGTGGTGGACACTTTTTTTTTTTTTTTTTAACAAATAATAAAACTTTAAAGGAGAATTATGTAGAAATAAGGAAACTCGATTTAATGTTACTTTTTTTTCTTTCTTTTTTTTAATTTCCTAACAGAAATATAAAGACTTTGAACAGCTGAATCTTTTAATTTTGATGAAAGATTTACAAAAATGCCTTTCTGAAAACTTGTTTGAATGAAGTTTTGTTGTGAAATATGTGTTACGAGACGTTTTAGTTGAATAAATGTAAGTATTAATCATTATACTTTGACTATTACTCATGGCTTTTCATACTGTATCAAGGCTTACATAAACACTGTGAAGGCAAATGTTCTTTAAAAAAATATAAAAAATATAAAATATGAATATATATATATGTGTGTGTGTGTGTGTGTGTATATATATATATATATATATATATATATATATATATATATATATATATATATATATATATATATATATATATATATATATATATATATATATATATATAGATATATATAGATAGATAGATAGATAGATATAGATAGATTTATATATATAACATTTTTCAGTGGAATGGAAAAAATCATTTAAATGGCTGTAAAAGAAGATGTAGATGATGACTTTTAATTTAGGGTGTTATCCATGGGTTTAATTAGAACTGTTTGTAGTACTTAAGGTGCTTTCTCCCTTTTTGTAGTATTTGGATATGGCAATGTAGTTACCTTTACCTTTACCAGAGTGAAAGGGAGGATAGGCCAGATCAGACAGACATATGAAGGAGCCCGAGAGAATAACAACAGAGGACACTGACAACACTTTGAGTTAAAGTGAAAAATTATTTGTATTAGAAGTAGAATTATGAGTGGATTCAAGTGTTGGTTTACAATGAAAAAAAAATACAGAGCGCTTATACCCAAAACAAGACACACACCCGACTCATATGATTCGTGATGAGACGCTTGTCGATCACTGGCTGCAGATGATCAGCTGCTTGTTCAGTCTGTGCTGCAGAGAATTTAGTGACTCAGTATCAACTCGTGACTGTCGTGATGGTTTGTTGTGTGATTTCTTTTCTAACTCTATAGCGTCAGATTCTGTCACCGCCAATAGACATCGATGTGCCTATCGAAGTACCCGCCCGACTTAAATGCGCCGTTCGAGGTACAACACAAAAGCAAGGGGGAGCCAGGACGCCAGGTCAGAGGGGCGAGGCAGCGACTGACCTGAAAGATAAGACCATGGCCGAACGAACACAAGGCAACCCCGACGCCAGTTACAGAGACTAAGTGAAGCACCAACTGTCATAAGAGAAAAGCATCCTGTCACCATCGCAGTCGTCATGATCCACACCTACTAGGGATTGGGAAGCTCATGTCAGGCATCGTTGCGGCTAAGAAGGACATCGGCAAAGATCTCCTGGAAGACTGAACAGTCACCACTCAAGGCCACACACATTGATCACTTTTCACAACTCCCAGAGGCCAAAGCAAAGTTTTGCGAACAACAGTCATCAGGACATGCTAACTGCACATGTCCTGATTCTCGAACAATAAAACACTTCATTGTTAGACGCAGACAAGATACAGATTTTGACTTCAAGAGCTGCTTATACAATATCTCTGTACTGGGGAAAGACACATTTTTGCTCAAATACAGAAAACCATTGTATACGGGCGCTTTAACTTCTCACAATCCTGCTCGTCATTAAAACCGGCCTTGCTTTCATGCACACTACTGTACTTAAGCCTATAGTATTTCTAACTCTATAAACCCCACTGAACAAACTACATGTAAATATATTGCTATTTTGTCCCTACATGTACCCTTAGCATATGTCAACCAGTCTAAGTAATGAAGGAGTGAATTTTCAGTCGCTAAATTCTCCTCTCCTGGCAACTCCTCCCAGCCTTGTCCTTTTTTTTTTGTATTCCTTTCTTTCTCATATCCTTTCATCCTATTCCATCCTCTCACATCTCTCCATTTTTTTGTTTTTCTTCTGCTCGGCCGTCTACTTCCTGTCTAGCTTTCGGATTAGCTTAGCGACAATAACGTCCAAAATGTTAGCAATACTTTTTAGCATTTTAGGAGCCTGCCTTCCTCGAGACCCCAAAAAGTTCAATAGTGGTCGTATACACTATTTGAAAGCCCTATTTGCTTAGCTTTGTCCAGCTCCTAGCTTACATGCGTCACTAAGGCTATTCTTTCTCCATTGACCCTCTATGCAAACATATTAACAGCTAGCTTATCACCGCTTGTACAGGCGAAAAAGGACTCCAAAAGACAGCAAACAGACAAAGACGCTAGCCAAACTCGCCAAATGTCATCCAAGCTTTCCAACCGCGCGATTGGTTGAAGCGTTTCGGCGATCGCGATTGGTCTAAACATAATTTTAGTGCAATATAAACCTACAATAAACCGGGTTGAACTTAGAAATCACTTGACAAGCCTTCTACAAGAGGCGCATCCATGAACGAAAACGCAAAACGACAAAATTTTAACTCGGAAATTTTGGGATTTCGAACGAATGCCAAGTTTGGTTAAAGACGACACGGGAGTTTTAAGAGATGTTTTTTTAGATTTTTCTTTTATTGCACTATAGTTTTGCGATTTATTTCTAGGCAAAATGCTAACCACAGTGTTTTTTGGTAAGATTGTGAAAGCTGTTGTCATGGTGATAATGGTTTTTGGCGATTTAGTGAAGACAGCGCCAACGGAGAGAGGTAAGAATGAATGGGGTTCAACTGATTTCAATGTAATTTCCATGGTAGATTTTATTTTCAGTCTAAAATGCCAATATTTTTTGAACACAATTTGTAGCTAATGCATTAACAAAAGTAAGTTAAAGAGTCGGATGGAAGTCTAAGGTGACGTTAAGACGATATTGCTGTGGGAATCAGACTTCTGCCATCCTGTTTATTCATATTTCATTCTAGGGTTGTGCAGTTAATCACATTTTAGTTATTATTTATAATTGTCAGTGATCAGCTTGGGTCTTTTTAATCTAAACTTGCAAACTTCGATGCTAAAGGATACACTCGATACTCAATAACGATTCTGATACCACGAAGATAATAAAAACAATCTTTATTTAGACAATAGATTGTGATTTTCAACATTGACCCGTAGTACTTTCTTGTATATTAGCTTGTGATCCTGTACCTGTGTAATCCCTCAGTCTTTCAGGTAGGTTTTCGATACTTTTGAAGGAAGGAGTTGGACTAGTTTTTGTCTTAAATATAACATTTATGTTGGGAAATTACATCAATTCAGCATCAGTTCTGGTTCATCCCCCTCAAATCCTTATGTTCTTTGCAGGTATTCTGAGACCAGCCGGTCCTCTGTCCTCAGATGGACCCCTAAAGTCCGATCAGTTCCTCCGACTCTGGTTCCAGACCGAAGACCAGACCAGGACTCGGACTTCCACGCCTGGACTTAGACCGGATCATAGACCGGGATCGGACCACCATAGAGACCATCACAGACTGGGATCAGATCATCTAAGAGACCACCAGAGACCAGGATTAGACTACCACAGACCCGGTCTACACCACAGACCCAGTTCAGGACCAGTTCTGGACCAAAGACCAGGTCTGAGCAGACGGGAGCAGATCTTGGAGATGATCTCAGCTCTGGAGGGGGTGCACAGAACTATCAACAGCACTCTGAGCTCAAGACTCACGTTTATGACAAAAGGTGAGGGTCAGATACTTTTTTTTTTTTTTTACAATTTCAATGTCATATGGTGCCATTTTGAGGACTTTTTCCAATCAAAAAATAGAGAATTTAGTTTTTAAGTGTTCGCTATGGTAACAGTCCTAAGTTTTCATTATTCTGAAACCCACAGACTTTTAAACATATGTGTACAGTACATTTGACAAAACGGCGAGTGGGTCTAGAGCCGTATTCTGCTTCCCCAGTTTCAGATGGGTGTGATTGACAAGTGGATTAACCAATCAGAGAGACGCATGCTTCATTCATGATAAAACAAACATGGCGGCTTACATATGCACACAAAAAGAGTAAAAACATCACAGAGAACTGAGAAACAGCGGCTTTTTGCAGAATCAACCATCGAAGCACCAAACTCTTATTTATATCACGTAAAAGAAGTTATTTAAGAAGATATTTTGTTCTGAATCAAACTAGAATTTGCGAGATGAGACGGATTTGAGAGACACGTGATGCACATTAGCGTCTGAGACTGGACTGTCCCATGTTAGGACGGAGGTTTCTCACACACTATGGTCCAATTCCAGACCCTTCTGCATTTGAATGGAATGTAGAAGGGTCTGGCTGGTCAGGCAAATTTAAAGACACAGTGTGTAACTTTCTGGAAGCAGCATGATTCCATGGAAACAGAACATTAAAACCATAATTTGGAGACCCCTTTCCAGGCCAAATAATAAGAGTCAGGTTTGTGGAAATGCAAGCCCGCTCACAGTAAGGATGCAGGTTTTTGTACCAATAGGAACTATTTTTGGCTAAAATGTTACATACTGTGACTTTAACAGAACATATTTTTGCAATATACAAACGAACAACAAATATACACATAAAATGCCTGAGTTTGACTTCTTTTCTCTGTTTTCTCAGCAAGCGGCAGACACCTGGGAAAGAAAAACAGACTGGTGAGCACTATTAAAATCATATTGCTAAGTTACACATTTGAAAGTCATGTTTGAATGTATTTATTTAAATATTTTTAGCATCCAGCGTCAGACAAAGCAGCCGCTGTACCGAAGGCAACCACAGCGCCCCCTGCAGTCTCCAACAGCACAGTGACCCGCCCCGACACTGCGGTCCCGGGACGAAACTTCAAGAAGTCTCTGCCTCCACAGCACAGGAAGCCCAACAAGAGAGGTGCGTGGGAGGGCATCTGGTGTACACTGTGCGCACTGTTGTATCTGTGTCATGTGTCTGATTTATTTTGTTTTCTGTTGCAGTGTGTTTCTGGAAATACTGCTCTCAAAATTAAAGACTAAAGGAGTGGCACCATTTTAAAATTCAACCCTTTTCTCTTTGGCCCTAAAAGTATATATATTTATTTCAATCTAAAAGTCCATATATTTAAATTTTTGAATATTTATTTGGAAATTTGGTAATTTTAAATGTTTATGTGTCACTATTTAAAAAAAAAAAAAAAAACAGCAAAAAACAAAACTGGATCGTCAAATGGTCAAATATTATCTGCAAAATCCTGGAAAAAAACTTGAATAGTTTGATCCTGATGAGTTGTTCCATATTTATTTATTCAAACCCAAGTTCACGCTCCTCCCTCCTCCTCCTCGTGACCCCGCGGTGACCCCTGGTTGCTACGGGACGCCGTTGAAGAAGGAACTCGCTAAATTCCAGGCATTTTGTCCGTGTGGGGAAATGGTTTGATTGTCTAAGTTGTAAAAGTTGTAAAAGTTTGGTCTGTGAGCTCGAACTAAGGTTTAATGCAGAAAGACGAGTAAAAATGATACTTAAGTACAATTATGAAACAGAACTAGGTCATTTTATACATTCAGAGCATCCTAATTATTCACCATGATGAGTTTATAAGCGCTTTTCACCACTTTCGCAGAGCAGCTGAGTTATGGGACAACAACTAGTATACTAACAGTGCACATCCTGATTATCAGACAAGAAAATGCTTTATAATTAGATTTATAAAGCACACAGCAGACTAACTTTGACCTCAAACTGTATATCTGTACTGGGACAAGACAATATCTGCTCAAATACATTGAAAAAAAATCAGTACGAGGCATTTAAAGTAAAAAAAAGCAACAATATAACAAATATTACATTAAAACTGGGACAAAACGTGGAACTAAACCAGGACTAGACCAGAATGAAACCAAGTAAGGGCTCAAACCAGACCAAACAAGTACAACAAACACCTAATCAGAACCGGGTAAAATATGTCTTGGGTCAGAGTAACTTTAAAGCTGCACTGTGCAACCTTGCTGATCGTCTCCATGGAGATGTTATTGCGTTTTCTGAATGCTCTACAGTATTTTTTATAAAGATACCTTGATAAACTTGTTCCCATGGTGATAGATGATAGATTAAGAGCGATACGGTAGAACATTCCTGGCAAAGAAATAACATCTCAAGCGGAAAAGTTACATAGTGGAGCTTTAAAGTTTAAATCAATAGTCTTCTACAGGTCTGAAATTATAAAAATATATATATTAAAACAAAACAAAACAAAAATCTTGTTCAGAATCAATCATCTTAGCAGTTTTAAACGTAAATGTATGAATTGCCTGGAATTTAGTGAGTTCACAGTTCACACCCTCTGAGCGAAATGCCAAGGATTAGAGAGTCTCCGTTGCCATGGGAGATGCCAGGATTCCTGCTTAAAACCCGCCCGGCGCCAGACAGGACTTGGGACCTTTTCATTTGCTCGTTAATTAACCCGAACTGACCAATCACAGGCGACGAAGTGTGGACCTACCGCACTGAAGGACTGCTGCTGCTAATACGACGGGCGCACGGACATTTGTGTGTGTGACGACTGCTTTATAAATAATGAAAATAAAGTTCTGCTCTCGCATGGTCATGTGACAATAAAGGATGATTTTATTTTTGTACTTTTATTTTTTTATTACTCAAAATTTACGAAGAAAATAATTCAGTTCGCAGCTTAGTTTAATTATGAACATTTTGAGTTTTAACTTCTTGTAATGTGTTAAAGTTATAAACAGGTGGCTGACCCTACATCAGAAAAGTTACATAGTGTAGCTTTACATTTTGTATTCTAGACCCAATCTAACCAATACAGAGCGAATTTACCATATATTTTTGAGATTGTTTGAGATTTATTATTTCTAATTGAGTCTCGTTATGGATATAGGGTTCAAACCAGGACTAAACCAGGTCTAAACCAGGACTGAACCAGGGCTAAACCAGGACTAAACCAGATCTGAACCAGGACTAAACCAAGACTAAACCGGGACTAAACCAGGACTAAACCAGGACTAAACCAGGTCTGAACCAGGTCCGAACCAGGTCCGAACCAGGGCTAAACCAGGACTAAACCAGGACTGAACCAGGTCTGAACCAGAACTGAACTAGGTCTGAACCAGAACTGAACCAGGTCTGAACCAGGTCTGAACCAGAACTGAACTAGGTCTGAACCAGGTCCGAACCAGGTCTGAACCAGAACTGAACCAGGTCTGAACCAGGTCTGAACCAGAACTGAACCAGGTCTGAACCAGGACTAAACCAGGACTAAACCAGGTCCGAACCAGGTCTGAACCAGGTCTGAACCAGGTCTAAACCAGGACTAAACCAGGTCTGAACCAGGAGCCTTAGTATCTGCACATTCCTTCTACTCTTGTGTTACTGTGTGCCAGATACCCTCCCATCCTCTGTGTCTTTAACTCTAATTACGTCTATGAACACCAACACTCCAGTACATGTGAAAAAAACTAAAGAAAGGACTTCTGGGAAAATCTGCTCAAGGATTTGGGATTTAGAGACAGGAATTTGAAGAATGAGGCTTATTGTTGGGCGACTAAATAGACCCGTTGTATTTCACAGGTATAAATGCTCAGAAGTATGTTAGACTCAACTCAAATAAACAGAAAATTAAATGTGTAAAATCATTTGTTATTAGTTTATTATAAGGCCAGAAAGTGACACAACTCATTTCATCAATATATAAAACATACACAGGATTTTTAAAGCTGCACTATGTCACTTTTCTGGTGGAGGATATGCCACAGGTTCGTCTCCATGGAGAGCAACAAGCAGCGACACTATTGAGCCAAGCTAGAGGTCAGATCTGTGGAGAGGCGAACCCGCTCACAGTAAGAATGCATAATTGAACTGAAGAAATTAAAGATAACTATAATGTGATACTGGGACACATTCCAGGCAAAGCAGTTATAGCGTCTCCATGGAAACAAACAGGCAGAAAAGCTACATAGTGCATCTTCAAACATAAGACAAAAAATATTTATATATAAAAAAGAAGAAGGAGCTGGTTTGATTTGTACAGGGTGACCCAAAAGTCACTGACACTTTTAAATCTTCAGTAGCTCCTTTAATTCTTAATTATACTCACCAAATTTTAGCAGTAGATAAACTGAACCTTCCCAGATTTTTGGCAATATATACGGTTATAATTGTTCACTTACACTTGAACTTATCACTACTTAAACTAGGGGAAGTAATAATGACCTAAAGGCTCTTATTTGATCCTCGATGTTACGTTTTAAGTCGTCAATTGTCTGAGGTTTATTCACAAACACCTTTTCTTTAAGATAGCCCCACAGGAAGAAATTGGGACTAGTCGGGTCTGTGGAGATCACATACTGCCCCCTGTCTTTGAAAAACACTTATTATTCCTTTAATGGCATTTACGCTCGGGGCATCTCTGGTATTAAAATGTCGACGGTGACACCGCTGGGTTTCTGAATTTGACCCATGTGACTCAAAGTACCACTGTACAATGAGGGTTCGTTCCTCGGTGCTGTATTTGCTCAGATTAATGTCAGAAGGGTCGTTCTAAATGCTCTGAAAAAATAAAAGAAAAATATTTAAAAACAAAAGAGTTATGAATTTTTTTCAACTGTCAGTGACTTTTGGGCCACACTGTACATTTGCCTGACTAATTTTGCTGCTTACACATTTCAAAATTCCTCAAACATTTGAATTAATTTTAATTAACCAAGCTGAAAGCAACAACGCTAATGCTAATCTAAATGGGTCCAGCCATTCAAATGATAGTTATTCAGTGATTAGTAAAATAGTACAAAACAACATAGTGCATCTTAACCAGCAAGTACACAGACTAGATACGATTTGTTCATGATGATAACATTTATTTTTTGTTTTTATTTGATCCTCTTGGCCACGTCGAGATACGCCCATTGGATTTCACGTTCGTTGGGGCAGGTTTTGGTGAATTCGTCTCTCTGATAAGCACTGGTGAGGTAACGCCACACTCCGCTCATCTCCACAGGGATCTCAAAGTTACGGTACTTCTTGGCGACTACCTGAACAAAAACAATTTAACAGTGTGAAATTTAAAATGCTGAAAGGTATTTGGACTGGCTAAATAATATAGGACTAAACAAAACCTACCAGGACTTTACCACTTCTAAAACTGGTTTATAGGAGACCTAAACCAGGGCTAAACCAGGGCTAAACCAGGGCTAAACCAGGGCTAAACCAGGGCTACACCAGGGCTAAACCAGGACTAAACCAGGGCTAAACCAGGGCTACACCAGGGCTAAACTTGACCTATAATCCAGGACGAACATGGGTCTATTCCTCATGACAAAATAAAGTCTAAACAAGAACTATATCAGGTCTAAACCAGGACTAAACCAGGTCTAAACCAGGACTAAACCAGGTCTAAACCAGTTCTAAACCAGGTCTAATCCAGTTCTAAACCAGTTCTAAACCAGGACTAAACTAAGTCAAAACCAGGACTAAACCAGGTCTAAACCAGGACTAAACCAGGTCTAAAGCAGGTCTAAACCAGGTCTAAACCAGGTCTAAACCAGGACTAAACAAGGTCTAAACCAGGACTAAACCAGGACATAAATGGCACAAAATCCGGTCTACCTGAGGTAGACCTGAGGTAGGCCGAGGTCTATATAAAACCAGGAAAAAATCAGGAATAAATCAAGACTAGACCAGGACTAAACTAGGTCTCAAACCGTTTGGCTCTAGTCATGTTCAGTGGGTCAATACAAGAACTTGACAGCAGCAGTTAAGGAAAGAGGAATGACTTTTTTATGTAAAATGAATTGGAGCGAGTTGATGCTCACTCCCTATTTGGAACGTGGCGGCTAGCAGTTAGCTATGGGTCCCACTGGACACTCACACCGTTCCTGGTTTAGTCCTGCTTAAGTTCGGTCTAAAGCAGGACTATGTGAGATCTAAAGCAGGACTAAACCAGGAAAACAGGCCGACACCACCTGCAAATCTGGAATAACCCAGGACTAGATCAAGGAATAAACCAGGATCATAAGTTTGGGTCAGAGTTAAAGAGTTATATCGGACTTTAGATGGACGTTATACTAATGCAGAACACAACAAGAACCTTAGAGCAGTGAAAGATAACACAGAAAATCCCACTGTACCTTGAGTATGTGCAGTTTGGGCAGCAGGTTGCAGTCGGCCAGAGTGAGGTCGTTTCCGTCTAAAAAGCTCCTGGTGGATTCTGGGACGTCACCGGATTCGTCGGCGTTAATCTCATCGGGTAAAGGGCTCCTCAGGTACTCATCCAAACGACGTAAGGATTTCAACAAGGCTTTCTCCAAGGCTGGGGCGCAAAACAACACGAAACACATGATAATTAAACTTTGTGCAAGTTAAAGTGCATCTCACAGGTTTTCATATTTTTCTCATTCTGACTTGGTTTGCTGGGATCGTACCTGTGCTAAATATCATAGTTTTACATCAGTTAAGTGGCGGTTTGCAGGAGAAAGTTGACATATACAGGGTCTAGAGCTACAGAGTTATAAAAACAAATAAAACCATGCCCTTCGTCTTGTGCTGTTATGGAAATGTCAATACAGAAACAGCAACAGGAAATCAGCCAGAACTAAACCAAGTCAAGAGCTGAACCAGGACTGAGCCGAGATGTAAACTGGGTCTGAAGGGTCAGTCAGATCTAAAGCAGGTCTAAGCCAGGTCTAAATCAGGTCTAAACTAGGTCTAAACCAGGTCTAAACTAGGTCTAAACCAGGTCTAAACCAGGTCTAAACCAAGTCTGAATCAGACTGGGTCATACCTCATTTTATTAGTTTACCTGCTTTAGTCCTGTTTTAGTCCAGGATTAGTCCTGATTTAGTCCAGGTTTAGTCCAGGTTTAGTCCTGGTTTAGTCCTGATTTAGTCCAGGTTTAGTCCTAGTTTAGTCCTGGTTTAGTCCTGGTTTAGTCCTGGTTTAGTCCAGGTTTAATCCTCCAACAATGCGAGGAACAGGATAAACTTCATTGTTGAAGAATGAGCGTTTCTGGCTGGTGTTTTGTGAATAAATACAGCTCCTTACCTTCATTGGTGTCTTTTCTTGGGTTTTTGATATAAGCAGAGAACCTGGCGAAGACGTCGATCCCTGCTGTGTTGGACTCTGGATGTTTAGCCGCCAGTTTGGGAAAACTGACAGAAACTGTATTAAATATTGGTTGCAAATGTAACTTTTATTTGTATTTTTATCTTACCTTGGCGGGCTGAGTTTTTCTTCCAAAAACTCCTCTATCTTGTTGACGTCGACCTTGACCTCTCCGTTGAAGGTCATGAAGGGAGGGTTGGTGCCTGGAGCCAAGTCCTGCAGATCAGCCGGCTTCCTGAAGACAGAAAAATGTAAAAAACATATTCTATTATCTATTTGGATGTTGATGAGTGAATTTTAGACACATGAATCACAAAAATGTTGTTTTCTAAGTATTTTGATACAGAGAAACCTATTTGAACATTGTGAGTTATAAAAGATGGGATGCCAGTGGAGATATATATAATGCCATACTGTGGAATATTCCAAGCAAAGCATTAACATCTCCATGGAGACAGGTTGGTGACACGAGGGACAAAGTTAGACCTAAACCAGGACTAAAGATGGACTAAGTTAGAACTAAACCAGGACTAAAGATGGACTAAGTTAGAACTAAACCAGGACTAAAGAGGGGCTAAGTTAGACCTAAACCAGGACTAAAGAGGGACTAAGTTAGAACTAAACCAGGACTAAAGATGGACTAAGTTAGACCTAAACCAGGACTAAAGATGGACTAAGTTAGAACTAAACCAGGACTAAAGAGGGGCTAAGTTAGACCTAAAACAGGACTAAAGAGGGACTAAGTTAGAACTAAACCAGGACTAAAGAGGGACTAAGTTAGAACTAAACCAGGACTAAAGAGGGGCTAAGTTAGACCTAAACCAGGACTAAAGAGGGACTAAGTTAGAACTAAACCAGGACTAAAGAGGGACTAAGTTAGAACTAAACCAGGACTAAAGAGAGACTAAGTGTCATGATCCATGTGTTCCTGTCCTCGTTGTGCCTCCTGTGTTCTCCCCTCCCTCACCTGCCTGACTCTGGAGCTGGGCGGAGTCCTGCTCCTCCCGCGCACCTGCAGACCATCAGCACTAATCAACACCACCTGCTGCGCATAAGATGGACCAGCTCCAGACACTCGGTCTCAGATCGTCCACGTGTCTATGTGACTACTCCAGTTCTGCTTTTTGAATGCTGTACTTACCTTTTTCCCGTGACCTACTGGATTTTTGCTACCTCTCCAGATTCCTGCTCACTGGACCGTCCCAGCTCCTGCGCCTCTGGTTGCACTCCCGTTCCAGTCTCGTCTTCCCGGTATAGTCCCGTCTTTGTCTCCTCGTCACCCTGGCTCTTACCTGCACTCTGGTCCGGCTCCCACTTCCTGGATCTTACCCGCTTCTCGTCCCTGGCTCTGCTCTCCGCTCCTGTGTCTCCGGATCCCGTCCTGCTCTCCGCCTCCTCGTCCCCGCCTGACTACCATTATTGTTGAACATTTTGCACATTGTTGTAAATAAACACTGTTAAACCGCTCCCGAGTTCTGTACATTTATCCCACCGATCTCACCCGTTACAGCACTAAGTTAGACCTAAACCAGGACATTTCTGTCAGTCTGTCCCAGGGCAGCTGTGGTGCACAGTAGTGTCTTGCTGCCACCAGAGTATTTCATTCATTCATCCTGTACACTTAATGCACATTTCACATAGTTTTTCTTCTTTAAGCTCAAAAAGAAGCGAGAAGAAGAAAACTTAATAAATTCTATCCTTATCTTCCATTAGAACATAAATTAAATGCTTTGTTTGAAAGCCGTTAATATGTATATGTATTATTATATTTTATATGGGGTCAATGAATAATGCAGGAAATTGTAAAGCAACTTTGAATTTGAACTTTCTTTCTTTTTTTTTCTCTTCTTTTTCTATAAATGAAAGTACCGTTTAAGATCGACTGTAGTGACGTTGAAGATGACTCCCTTTAGCCACAGGATCATGAAGAGTCTCTGAGAAAAAGGACAGTTCCCGATGCTCTCTCCATCACTGCCAGCCTAAAAAACACACAACACAAAAATATGATTAAATTACTCTTATTTGACACTGGGTGGAGGAAAAAACAGATAACTATAATAATTAGACACATGGGACTGTTTATGTGACATGAGAGTAATCTGATAACCCCAGAAATCAGATTATGATCAGATTTACCACCTACAATGAAGCAACAAAATCAAAAGCTGCTCCAAATTTAAGAACTTAAACAACATTTAGAGACCAGTGTGGGTTTTCTTACCTTAATAAACAACTCTATTTTTGGTAAATCCAGTTTTTGAACAGCTGATTCGTACCAAGACATGTTCACCACTTATGCCGTTATCCTTTACAATAAATAACTTTGTCTTAAATGTCTTAAATTTGCAGAAAAATGGTCCTAAAATGTGTATCTGTGCAGCAGATTCGTCGCTGTGTGCTAAGCCTGTCGTCTTGGGTTGGAGTTGGTATGTTCGCTGTCAGCTCCAGACAATGGGGTTTTTGTCATAACTTTGAATTTGAAATGCTGTGGAAAAATGGTTTTATAATCAACAAGGATAGACTGAGAGAAAAATGGAAATCTGAACGAGATAAGACAACTTTAACATAAATACAGTGTAAACCCACGAATCTGATCTGAAGTGTGTTACAATAAAGGATTTTTACCCTAAAACGAACCAGGACTAAAGGAAGTCTAAACCAGAACTGATTCAGGAGGAAATCAGGAGAGATAAACCAGGACTAAACCAGGACTAAACCAGGACTAGACCAGGACTAAACCAGGACTGAACTAGGACTAGACCAGGTCTAAACTGGGAGAGAACTAGGACTAACCCAGGAATAAACTAGGACTGGAGCAGTACTAAACCAGTACTAAATCAGGATTCAACCAGCAATGAATCAGAACTAAACCTGGACCAAACCAGGACCAAACAAGGTTTAAACCAAGACTCAACCAGAGCTGAATCGGGACTAACCCAGGACTGAACCAGCCAGGACTAAAGTCTAAATCCGGACTAAACCAGGATTAAACCAGAACTAAACCAGGACCTAACCATGCCTGACCAGGACTAAACCAGGACTAAACCAGGACTGAAACATCACTAAACTAGGACTAAACCAGGACAAAACCAAGATTAAACCAGGACTAAACCAGGATTAAACCAAGATTAAACCGAGGACTGAACCAGGACTAAACCAGGATTTAACCAAGATTAAACCAGGACTAAACCAGGACTAAACCAAGATTAAACCAAGATTAAACCAGGACTAAACCAGGACTGAAGCCGGACTAAAAGCACAGTGAGTTCCCTTTGTCTCCTGTGAGTGGGCGTTTGTGGCATTTCTTCTCTTCATATCAGTGTGAATGTGGATGCAGATATTTGATCACATCAGGCCCAATAGTCCCACATGACAGTTCTACAGATCACATCTCAACCACAGTCTAATCTATGTCTGCAAACTGTGGGAATTTAAAGGTCTACTGTGTCACATTTTGAGTACAGGGTTCGCCACATGCTTGTCTCCATGGAGATGTTTTTGCTTTGGCTGGAATGTCCCACAGTAAGGCATTAAACATATTTATATCTACATATACAAGTAGGTGACACCATCGGGTCAAGGTACGAGGCAGCAGACCAGTAACCCTCCTCACAGTGGAGAATTTGTGAGCTTTAATAAAAACCTGCAATTGAATAAAGGCATTGTGGAACATTCTGGGGGAAGTCACAATATCACTATGGAAACAGGAAGGTGCCATACTTTCGTCGTCAACCAGGACTAAAGAGGGACTAAGTTAGAACTAAACCAGGACTAAAGAGGGACTAAGTTAGAACTAAACCAGGACTAAAGATGGACTAAGTTAGAACTAAACCAGGACTAAAGAGGGACTAAGTTAGAACTAAACCAGGACTAAAGAGGGACTAAGTTAGAACTAAACCAGGACTAAAGAGGGACTAAGTTAGAACTAAACCAGGACTAAAGAGGGACTAAGTTAGAACTAAACCAGGACTAAAGATGGACTAAGTTAGAAGTAAACCAGGACTAAAGAGGGACTAAGTTAGAACTAAACCAGGACTAAAGAGGGACTAAGTTAGAACTAAACCAGGACTAAAGATGGACTAAGTTAGAACTAAACCAGGACTAAAGAGGGACTAAGTTAGAACTAAACCAGGACTAAAGAGGGACTAAGTTAGAACTAAACCAGGACTAAAGAGGGACTAAGTTAGAACTTACCCAGGACTAAAGATGGACTAAGTTAGAACTAAACCAGGACTAAAGATGGACTAAGTTAGAACTAAACCAGGACTAAAGATGGACTAAGTTAGAAGTAAACCAGGACTAAAGATGGACTAAGTTAGAACTAAACCAGGACTAAAGAGGGACTAAGTTAGAACTAAACCAGGACTAAAGATGGACTAAGTTAGAACTAAACCAGGACTAAAGAGGGACTAAGTTAGAACTAAACCCAGGACTAAAGAGGGACTAAGTTAGAACTAAACCAGGACTAAAGAGGGACTAAGTTAGAACTAAACCAGGACTAAAGATGGACTAAGTTAGAACTAAACCAGGACTAAAGATGGACTAAGTTAGAACTAAACCAGGACTAAAGAGGGACTAAGTTAGATCTAAACCAGGACTGAAGAGGGACTAAGTTAGAACTAAACCAGGACTAAAGAGGGACTAAGTTAGAACTAAACCAGGACTTAAGAGGGACTAAGTTAGAACTAAACCAGGACTAAAGAGGGACTAAGTTAGAACTAAACCAGGACTAAAGATGGACTAAGTTAGAACTAAACCAGGACTAAAGAGGGACTAAGTTAGAACTAAACCCAGGACTAAAGAGGGACTAAGTTAGAACTAAACCAGGACTAAAGAGGGACTAAGTTAGAACTAAACCAGGACTAAAGATGGACTAAGTTAGAACTAAACCAGACTAAAGATGGACTAAGTTAGAACTAAACCAGGACTAAAGAGGGACTAAGTTAGATCTAAACCAGGACTGAAGAGGGACTAAGTTAGAACTAAACCAGGACTAAAGAGGGACTAAGTTAGAACTAAACCAGGACTTAAGAGGGACTAAGTTAGAACTAAACCAGGACTAAAGATGGACTAAGTTAGACCTAAACCAGGACTAAAGAGGGACTAAGTTAGTTATAGTTAGATAAAATGCATTTGAATGTGGTTTCTCCATAGAGATTATGAACAGTGTTAATCAGATTAGGGGTTAATTCAGTCAGATTAACCACACTATGCTGTCACTCTTTTTACTGGACTATGAGATCGCTTTGTCAGAGGAAGTTGAATTCAAATATCAGGGTTTACTATCTGTATCAAGCCACAGTTGCCCTGGGACAGACTGACTGAAATGTGGCAGTCAGTCTTTGCCAATGGCGTCTCTAACTACCACTTTTATCCCTGTATTTGGCAAATGCATAAGTTAAGTAAACCATTTAAAATAAAGTCATTTTTTTGGGGGGTTTTTTGGCATTTTTAAGACAGGTACAGCGCTTTAACCCTTAAACTCAGCTAGAAAGGTTTTGTTTTTGTAACTTTTCCGTGCCCTCCTCAGTCTAATCTCTTAATAACGATTTCATTGTGCACTGCTGCTACACATTATTAGCACATTTTTGTTCCAGTTAAACTCCTTTGTCGGCTTGATCCCTTTTGCGCAAGGATTATCGCGACGTTAACCACATATTCCGGTATTAAAGTTAACCTGCTGAGAAATTATAATAATAATAGTACATAGTACATAGGTGAGGTGGGTGAAGTGTCTTGCTCAAGAACACAACAGCAGTATGTCCTAATTGGAGCTGGAATTCAACTTTTAACCTTCCTGTTTTAGCACAACCCAACACAACCAAAGCCACTGCTGTGTCTGAAATGTTCCATAGTATAGCGTTAAATGTATCCATCTCCATAGAGACGACCAGGTAACGCCGCCAAGTTACAAGTCATGAGCTGAAGAATGCATCTGTTCAAGTATTAATGGAATAAATACAAAATAGACTTAAAGTTTTATGTCTGCAATGCGATAATATCTCCATGGAGACAGCCCATCAGAAAAGTGGCATAGTTCACCTTTAAGTGCAGTTTTCAATGTAAAATAACACAGGGTTATATGAAGAGCACAGTTTTTTTGTCTCCAGACTAACAGCTCAGATCAGAATCACTCAGTGGAAAAGGGAGAATGTGCAGGTATTTAACAGGACTAAACCAGGACTAAACCAGGACTGAACCAGGACTAAACCAGGACTGAACCAGGACTAAACCAGGACTAAACCAGGACTGAACCAGGACTAAACCAGGACTAAACCAGGACTGAACCAGAACTGAACTAGGACTAAACCAGGACTACACCAGGACTGAACCAGGACTGAACCAGGACTAAACCAGGACTAAACCAGGACTACACCAGGATTGAAACTGAACTGAACCACTACTACCAGCTACATTATAATCCCTCAGTGTAAATAGGAGGAAATGCAGGTCTTAAACAGGACTAAAAAAAGGACTAAACCAGGACCAAACCAGGACTAAACCAGGACTAAACCAGGACTAAACCAGGATTCAACTAGGACTGAAACAGAACTGAACCAGGACTACCAGCTCCAGATTAGAATTTCTCAGTGTAATTGGATTAAGGTTCACTCTCTACACACAGGTCATCAGCGCAAACACACAACAACATTCACTGTCACTAATATGGAAAGTTTTGTTACCGTGGCAATTATCTATAAAATTCCGAAGTGGCAAGTGGGATTGACTGTGTTATTAATAGTTCTTAGAGTTTGGCCTGGTTAGTACTTGGGTGAGCGATCAAATCTGTGGAGAGGCGAGCCCACTCACAGTAAGAATGTAGTTTTTTCAAGCAAACAGCTATACTATGGAACATTCCAGGCAAAACAATGACATCTCCATGGAAACAATGGAGTGGACCCTGCACCAGAAATGTTACATAGTGCAGCTTTGTCATATTGGCTTACCTTGACATATAGAGAGATGGTATAACCTTGGTCATTAGATACTGAACCATCGCTTTTCATCGGTAACAACGGAGTGTCCACTTTTCTGGTGTGAGAGATGAGTTTGATTTCCTCTTTCCTGTCATCCCCAAACCGTTCTTTCTGCGGCAGGTACGATCGTCCATCTTCAAACAAAACCACTCTCTTCTTTTTAACATTTGGATCGCGTTTTCTCTGCAAAGATTCGTCCTTTATCACCGATTTCAGCTCTTGGATCCAGGCGTCTTCTCTCGCCGGACATTTTTCCTCTGTTTTGTCCCATAGGTCTTTCTTAACAGGTTTTAACTCTTTTTTCCAGTCTTTCATTTCAATACTTTCTTCTTCACTTGATGGAACGACTTTAATCCATTCGTTATCTTTTCTCCTCGCTGACAGCTTCTTCGTCTCCCCTCTTATCAGTTGAGGTTCGGTCGTCAAACCACCATTTTCCATCACTTGTTTCAATTCTTTCACTTTTCCTTCCAAAATTTCAACTTCTTTCAAGATTTTAACCTGCTCCTCAACTTTATTTTGTCCTCTATTTAGATTTTCTTCAATCTCTTCAAAAACATCATCCAGAACAGTTACGGGTTCGCTCTCTATGTCTTGCAAAGCATTTTGGACGAAGGTTGCGTCCATTGGGTCATCTAGTCGCTCTTTTTGGGGTATTTCAACAACCGATTTATCATTTTCGGTAACAATTTGTTCAGTTTCTTCGCAGGTTTCTTGCTTGCAAACTTCGTCAATCTTTTTGCATGCATTTAGGCCTTCATTTTCTTGTGTCATATCTTCTTCCGTTGTTTTTTCTTCCTCTAAACTTGCTTGTTCATTTGAATTACATGTTCGTTCTTGACCTCCTTCCCCCATTAACTTAATATCACCACCTGTTTCATCTGTCACTGTTGCTTCTGTCAACTCTAGAGCTTTTCGTTCATCCTTGCTTAGATTTAACCCTACCAAGATGGTGTCCTCAACTACCCCTTGAACACTTTCCAGGTTTGAATCTAACAAGTCAATTTCTTCATCTTTTCTGGCAACTTCCTGTATTGTCAAATGATCGTCCTCTCCAGTGTTCTTCTTCTAAATCTTGGTTATCTTGAATGCCTTCCTTGACGTTTTCAACAATTTCATCTGGCAAGTCTTGGCAAGGTTGACCCACATTTTTCAAACCTGCCAAGATGGTGTCGTCCTCAACTACCCCTTGAATACTTTCCTTATTTGAATCTAACAAGTCAACTTCTTCGTCTTTTTTGGCCACTTCCTGTTTTGTCACATCACCATCCTCTCCACATTTTGCATCTAAGTCTTTGTTATCTTGAATGTCCTCCTCAGCGTTTTCAACTCTTTCTATTGGTAACACGTCTAGGCAAGGTCGACCCAAATCCTCTTGCTCAGTTTCACAAATTTCACCAGTCTTTGCTTCGTTCTCGTCTTCAGTCTGGTCAAAATTTTCCGATTCTTCGATTTTGTTGTCAGCTGCTTCGCTGTTTGCAATAGTTTCATCTGTGATACTTTCCAGATGGCAAATGATCTTGGCAAATTTCACAATCATTATTTTGCTCCTCAACGATTTCTTCAACAAAATCTAACTTCGAATCATCAGTTTCTTCAATTTGACCACTCTCCGATTGTAAACTTTCTTGACAAATTTCAGTTTGGTTTTGCGTTGCTACTTCTTCTTCTACAGTCTCTATATCTTCACTCTCATTGGACGCCATATTGTCATCTTTCTCGACAATATCACTTTCAGACAATGGCATGGGTACATTTTGTTCCAATGCAGGATTTTCTGAAATTTGTAACTCATCATTGCTTGTCGAAATGATTGTTTCTTCCTCTGGCACCTTCTGCTCATCAAAAATGTCTTGTTCAACCTCCAAATCTTGACTAACTTTCTCACTCTCTGCTTTGTTTTGGCTTGTATCTTCTATCTCCTTAGATGTCGAGTTTTCATTGCAACTAAAACCCTGAGTTTCTTGGTCTTGCTTTACAACTTCTTCAACCGATCGCTCCGTAACAGTTTCCATTGCAACACCACCATCATTTTGTACAATATCTTGCCCAATTTTTTCCATCGTCTCCTCGCAAAACACTTCTTCCATTTCATTTTGAATTTCACACTTTTCTTCAAATTCTTGTTCGTAACTTTCCACAGTAGCCATTTTGTTTTCAACCACTGCTTCTACTGTTAGCATAGCATCGTTAGCTTCTCCATTGCTCTCTTGAAAATCCTTAGTTTCGTTTGTCAAATGATTATAATCTTTTAATTCCTCTGTCTGCTCTTCGGGCTTAAAATCTATTTCTGATTTGGCATTTTCTGGTTCAGTTTCTTCGACTACTACATTTGCGACCATCGCTTCCTCATCTTCATCGTTAGCTTCCCCATTGCCTTGTTGACAATCCATACTTTCTTTTGGCAAATTATCATTATCTTGAAGTTCCACAGTCTCCTCTTCGGACTTAAAATCTATTTCTGATTCGATATATTCCTGTTTCATTTCTTCCACTGCTACATTCGGAACGATTGCCTCGCTTTCTCCATTTGCGAACTTGTCAAAAACCTTAAATTCTTGCATTTCAACGCCATTTTGTCCATCGGCGAGTCCCGTTCCTGGTTCGTTTGACATGAAAACATCTTCTTCGACTTCCTCGCCCAGTTCAACGTCCAAATCGTCTTCGCCGTCTTGTTGAATGTCTTGCTTTGTCTCCAACTCGGTACAAAAACTCACGGTAGGATCTTTGGAAATAGTTGGGACGAGTTCAGCCATTTTGAAAAGACGCTATTTTGAAAAGTGTTGACAAAGAGTTTTCCAATTTATGTAGAAAACTTTAAGTAGTTTAGAAGGTCACTGTGGTAAAATTTGAAGATTCCTTGTAGTTAAGTTGGGAATTAAATCCAAAATTAAAATCCAAGAGTTGAAAGTCCAGAAGTTGTCCAGTCCACTTTTTGGATTATCAAAAAACTAAAATGTATCCAGAAAAAATGTACTTTCTGGGTTTACAAAATGCTTTAAAAAATCCCAAAGACGCCACTGGTTTCAATTTAGTTTAGTTTACAGTTGGAGAAGTTGTAGGCAAAAGTTTCGCCTTCGCCACCACTTGCCCTGAGCTGCTTGTTGAATAACCTCTAAGCCCAGTCAGACATCAGTAACCTGAAGTTCACTCTCCCTCTCTCTATCCCTCCACCTATTCCTCTCTTTCTCAATCTAACCCTCCCTCCATCTCTCTCCTCCCTTATCACCCACTTCCCTCCCCTTCCTGTTTCTTTACCTCTCTCTCTCAGTCCTCTCTTCCTCACTCCCTTCCCTCCTCCTCTTCTGTCTCGCCCTATACCTCCCTCTCTCTTCTTTCTATTCCATCCCTTTCCTTCGCTCTCCCTCTTTCCCCTTTCCTTTCTCTTTCTATTTTCATTCTCTGTCCCCCCTCTCCCCCCTCTTTCTCCTCCCTTCTGCATGTGCATGTTCCTGTTTCTCTCACCTCCCTCTGTCTCCTCCCCCTCTTCCTCCCTCCTTCTCCGTCTCTCTCTCTCCCTCCATCTCCCTCTGTCTCCTCCCCCTCCTCCTCCCCCTCTCCCTCCCTCTTTCTCCGTCTCTCTCTCTCTTTCTCAGGATTAAAAACAGGCTGATTAGCACATGACCAGGTTAAGCCTCTGCCACCCGGGGACTGGCACCAAAGGACTCCAATAATCTAAGACTAAAACTGTGCACGCTTTAGTCAGAAAATCTAAAATAAATCAACAATCAAAACTTGTTTATAATGTAACAAAATAAGACGGAAGAATATATTTATTATAACAACAGAACTAAAATATGGAAGTTGAAAGAAACATATTTAAACAACTCAGCAGCGTACATTTTTTCCCCCTTTTGTACTAAATTGACTGAGCAGCGCTGCCAAATCCTGTGAGATATAGAGATAAATAGATAGATAAATAGATAAATAGATAGATAGATAGATAGATAGATAGATAGATAGATATTTTCTACAGTGTTGATGGTAGTAGGATTGACAGTAGTGAAAACATGGGTCAAAAAGTCCATTAAAGGACATGAACCGAAGCCTCTTAAGTCAATTATAGCCAGACTTGCAAACAGCAGGGACTGAGTGTGGCTGAGTGTGGCTGAGTGTGGCTGAGTGTGGCTGAGTGTGGTTAGGGCAGTGTGAGGACGTAACATGCTCTACTGTGAATGTTCTAGCCATCACTTGGGACAGAATTAAAAAAAAATGCGCCTTTAGTTTTCTATTTTTTATGCTCTAATAATTGGAATTACTTTTTTTGTATATTTACACATTATTCAGGCTATTCTGTGTTTTGTCTGTTAAATCAGGTTATCTTAATCCTAAAATATAGCCATTATCGTCACCTAAAACTCTGAATAAGATTATTTTAGCCTTTTTTAAAACTCTTTATTCTGGAACCAGTCACATTTCCACCACAGGATGGCGCCAAATCCACGTTACTTCACCTGTGAGTCTTTGGTGTTAATGAGCCCTGAGTGTTTATAATGTTTGAAATGACTCACAGCTCAAAGAGTGTGCAGACTGCGACCTTAAACACCTTCACTCAGCTGAAAAACACTTTCATTAAGCACAAATGTGTCTGATTATAAGTGTTAAACTATTCAGGATAACATACCTGGGGTCTGATGTTGATCATCAGATTACTCAAGTGTGAATCTATGTTTGCTGTATCTGTCCCTATTGAAATGAAAAATACAATTAAGTAGAAATTCGCATAACTGGATACTGGCCTCTCTTTGCTTCGTTTATTAATTAATTATTTATTTATTTTTTTTTAAATTGAAATAGAAAAATAACAATAATTAAAAAAAAAATTTATTATTGTTATTTTTCTATTTCAATTTAGTCGTAAATAATTCTCAATTTAAATTATAATGACCATATTTTCACCACATGATGGCAAAAACCCATGTTACATTAGGCTACGTGACTTCTATAATATTTATATGAACTAATAATCATTTATTTATTATTTATTTACTATATTTTAACATTATTTTGGGCAAGATATCCTGATTACTACACATAAATCAGATATAATTCTCTACCTTTTCCTTAGTATCAACAACACTGATAGAATTCACATTTTTATGCTTTGAGTTATTATTATTATTATTATTATTATTATTATTATTATTATTATTAATATTATTATTATTATTATTATTATTATTATTATTATTATTATTATTATTATTATTATCATTATTATATCATTATCATTATTATTATTAATAAATCTGAAATAAGTCTCATTTTAAATTGTAATACCCACCTTTGACCTCACGATGGCGGCAGAGCAGGGGAGCCTCACGTTCCGCCAATGAAGAAGCAGCGTGCCATTGACGTCACCTCCTCCTTTATCCTTTACGACAAATCTTCCTTAGATTTAAGACAAAAAATAACAAAATATAACACCTTTTCTCGTTGTAATCAGGCATCGTTTGTTAGTACAGACTTTAATCTATACACTAGTGTTAAAACTTCAACCGAGCTTTGTTTTGTCGGCTTTATTCAGCGGCTTTTGTGTTAGCATTCAGTTTAAAGCAGCGGGTAAGCTAATACATAAAGGACAGCTGGCTTCTACAGATTGGCAGAAGAGACGAGAATTTTACATTTTATTTGGCCAAAACAGCATGAAATAACGCCTCGGATCGCCAAGGTAAGGACCTAAAATGATAATAAAGATGTTATTATTTGTTTATTACGGTTTGTTCGAAATGTCAAGGTGTTTTTTTATGTGTTATAAGATGTTTTTTTGTCATATATTGTCCAAATGTCTGGTCTGGATTATGCTCATTTTAAACAAGCTATTTAATCCTTTCTTTCCTTTTATCCTGATTTCCTCTTTATATGAATATTTGTTTTATCAATTATATGTATTTTTTTTTTATTTTTACACTCACATGTAATTAGATTTATTCCTAGGTTTAATATTTTGCAAGATAACAATCTGTCTAATCCATCTGTTTCAGTTCATTCATTTAATTAGTGACTTTTTACTATTACCCAGTGGTGGAAGAAGTACTCAGTTTGTTACTTAAGTAAAAGTACAGATACTGGAGCAAAAAAATAAATGAATTAATAAAAAAAATAATAATGATGATAATAATAATAATAATAATAATAATAATAATAGTAATACACATTTATTTTTATGTATATTTTTGCTAAAATTTAAAATAAACCAGCCTTTTCTGCAGATCTAAAAAAAAAATACTTTTTTTCAATTTTATCAGAAAACTGCTGGAGTCAAAAGTACAGTGAAGTAAAAGTATAAAGTAACCACTTAAAAATGTACTCAAGTGACGTACAGATACATAACATTTGTACTTAAATACAATATTTTACTACTTCTATTTTGTTAGATTTTACCACTGCTTTTACCAATTAGTCCAAATCTGTTTTAGGGAGGAAGTGACTAAAGGAGAGGAGAGGAAAGTGAGCATCAAAAACAAAAGTGAAACTTGTTAGTATGTTGTTTTTGGCGAGTGTAGCATTTTCAAAACAGTAAAAGGTAACATGGCGATCTAAATATGTTATGTGTTAGCAGTTAATACCCCATAGAAGTAAAATACTGCCTCTTTAATAACCATATCTTCCCTTCAAAGTCTGTGTGAAGTCATAGAAAAAACATTTGATAGAACCAATATGGCACCAGACCAGGACTAAACCACTAAATCTGTCTCTTTTGTTTCAGACCAGTTTTATTTCTACATTTATTCACCATGATGCAGCAGGAGAACGGCACAGACGAGGAGGCTACAGTCGATGTTCAGTTCACAGAGTTACCCAACGCTCTCATCGCCTGTAAAGTCCCAGAAGATCTTTATGAAGAAGGAACTCTGAGGGTAAGAGTCATTTTTATAACAATCAATTTTAGTGTCATTTATTAACTTTTAACCAGTATGTTAATCTGCATACATGTATGTGGTTCAAGTGGCTGGAACTCAAAAACGTAACACTTAAACTCTGCCCACAACCACATTTCAAATAGAGCTGCTAAACTGGGCAGTACCAGGACGACTAAAGGGGAGAGTGAGGGGGGAGGGGCAGGGTCTGGAGGTATAAGGAACAGTGAGGTTTGGTCCACATGGTATCTACAAGTCAAACTCCCCCCTGCAGCCTGGTGTTTGGATTCAGAACCAACAGGCTGTAATCAGGGCAGTCCTGCATGATGTCACCAACTACTGGAAATTGCAGAGGTCACTGAAGGCATTTATCTAGTTTGTACTGAAGTTGCCAAAATATGAATAGGAGCAGTTGATAATGCTAAAAACATCGTGGGCAGAAAGTGAATTTAGTGTTTTAATCCACGTTAATATTGTGTTAATTATAGTATTTATTGTGCATAACCTTATTCTGCTAAAAATTTACTACATTTTCCATTTTCAGTACTTGCACTTATTGTGATGCCTTCATTACCAAGAACTTTTAATGGAGCAGTATTCATGTACAAATATCATAACATTATAATAACAAGGAGTAATAAGAAGTTTCATCAATATGACTGTGTTGGTAAATGTCTAATAAGCAGCAAATAACCACTTACATGTTTGCAAATTAGCAGCTAGTTTATACGTGTATCCTAAATTTTAAAGTATTATCTTAATTATTATTTGGTGTAACAAAAATTCTATAATTAGGGTCACGTTTCACTTCAATAAAAAGTGAAAAAATAGGTTTTGTTTTTTTAAAGTAAAGTAATTACATATTTTCGAAATAGACCACTCCAAAGGGACATTAAGAATTATTTGGGAAGCTTAAACTTAACTTTAAATAACTATTTTGTCAACTGGGTAACAGGCAATTGACAGTTGATTTTGATATATTCTCATAGTACCACACTTCTGACTCATTTGTTTGAAAGATTTTTGTCTTTTTGGCTCTGGCTGTGGTGCTTTTTGGTGAAAGATTTAAAACTGGGAATTCTGAACAGTTTATTGATCCATTAGGCAGAGTACTTACCCTGACTGAAACTTATATTCATGCATAACTTTAAAAATAAGACATTGTTGGTTGTATTAGGGTCTTATTTGAGTGATGCCCTTTGTCATTTTTTATGCAACACAACCAAATAATTAAGGAATTATCCCCCAAAAAAGAACCAGATTATTGGAGAACATATCAACATGCCTCTATTAAAAAGATCTCACAAATCTCACAAATAAATCTCACCAATGTCAACTGGGTAACGCTGATGTTATAATAGAGTCTATGGGAATCGTTACCCAGCTGACATTTTGTAACATTTTAGGATGTTTCTCTTATTTTAAATCTCAGAATATCCCCGCGTTACCTTGAACTGTAGTCGCCTTTAACCTCATTCCTTTCCTGTTAACAAATCTAAAATCTCATGCAATTCTACACAAAAATGTGCGTTGTCCGGCTGACGTCTGGAAAGTTTTGAGGGTGGGTACGCGATAAAGCAGAATGATTCCTCTGCTGTGTGTTTTTTTTTTTTTTTCAAATCGCTCCAAGGGCTGAGGCTTCATTATGGTGTTCAGTTTGTGGGTTTCGAGTGAACCGCTGCAGTTTTATGAAGGATTATCTGCGGATCTGAATCGTCACTACGTAAACCCAGCCCCTGCAGCCAATCGTTAATCAATGCAGGTGCAGCCTCTCCTACTGCAGTACTGTCCATAATGAGGAAAAACTTGTATTTGTCCTCTTATTTACAGGTTAGATAACACTGGCAACCTAGGATCAGTTTTGATTGTCCCTTTTTTATGTAGGAGCGCAGACTCGGTTACATTTAAAAACACTGTAAACTATCATTGTTGTTACATCTTACCCCCACTAGAGGTCCCTCCTGTGCTGCTGTTTGCTGCTTACTCACTCTGCGCTGATTCCTCCTTAGTCACTCTTATTGAAGGAGCTAAAAATAACACTGGATTTGTTTAAGTTTGGACGTCACACATCGCGGTGCATCACAAGAACGTCCAATAATATCCAATGAGCAGTTTATCTCCCACTGCCACTTCAGAAACGCTCCAACATCACCTCACTATTTAAAGAACGCTGCACTGATTCACCTTGATGTATTTAAATTAAAGTCTAGCTTAAGTGTTTCACCAGTATGTTATAAATAAGAGTTACAAAACGCGTTGGATCTGCTTGTGTTTAAAGGAAATGAGTCATATTTAAGTCTCTGCGCTGGTATCGGTTGGTATTTGGTATCGGCAGACACTTAAAAGTTGGATCGGTGCATCGCTTTATCAGTTCATATTTCAGTCTCTTCTCAAATGTTCATATCCACGATCTGCACTTTGAACAGACACTACTGTAGTTTTGAATGTTTTGGATTTTCTCCCAATTAGACCTGTCGCAGTAACGCATTTTGAAGCACGATATATCACTGCGCAGAAATATAACGATAAACGATAATATTGAACCTGCTTTATGCCACTGAGACAATCACAGTAGCACAGGATAATCACAGTAGCGATGTTTAAAATATGCAGTATAGTTTAAAGGCCTGAGCTGCAACAAATAAATCGCAGAATGAAACTATAATTAGCCACAGAACAGGGCTGTCCAAACTACGGCTCACGGGCCAAATGCGGCCCTCAGACCAGTTTTTTCCGGCCCTCATGCCTCCTCCTAAACTGGCCCAATTGATCAGGAAATACTTTTTACTACAAACTGAAGAGATTCTACCTCTATAACCTGAATAACATCATTACATTGTGACACAGACCTGAAAATAATCTTCCAAGTCTTATTAACGGTACAATGTCTGTGTCAAACCTGTGTAAATGCACCATTTGACTCCCTGTATCGACTCTGGTTTATGGCCGTCCGATTCAAATATGCTTCAGTATGTGGCCCTCCGTCAAAAAAGTTCGGACCCCTCTGCCATAGAAGATCTTTATTCAACTCTCTACTGCTCATCTTTTATCGTATTACAACTAAAATAACAAGAATCTCCCCATTATTGTGAAGAATGTGTACACTGTAGACTGTATAAAGAAGCGAGCGTGACGTCGCCCACAGCGTTCGGCTCCAGTCAAGTGAAACTCATCGAGGCGAGAGCAGGTCAGCTGTTGTACACTTATATATATACAGTCTGGGCTGTACAGTACATAGTTAACATATACTGAACGATAAGCTGATATATGACTTATCTTGTGACAGGTCATCCAGCCCTAACTCGTGCACCTCATTCATATAATTTTATGAAACACAAGTACATAATATCAGATGTATTTTTCACTTGTCACTTCTCTTGATGGTCCCTGTGCAGCGTTTAGTTTGGGAAATGGAAAAACAGCGGTGACTCATTCAAAGTGATAGAGTGATACTGAGAAATGAGAGTGTATTTATTCTCTAAACTGTGTCCGCTCTTAGTCACTGCAACCCCAAAAATGACAGGAAATATCTACTTCCTACAAACTCATTTGACCTGGAGCATAATAAAGAGATCTGAAGATGATAAACGATGCATCATCACAGGGCTGAGCGATTTGGGAAGAATATAAGGTTTTTCAGACAGGCGTCACGATTAGATTTGTGATTTTTTAAATAATAAGATTCTGTTCAAAGTTCACCTTTTAAACACGTCCAGAAGAAAAAGACTGAAATATAAACTGACAAACGAACACAAGAGTCACATTTCAGAACATGACTGGACAGATCTGAACTACAGGGTCAGCAGGTTTATGCAGAATAAGACGAGATACTTTTCAGAGGCAGTGATGGTACTTCAAAAACTGTGTTCGTCATTAGCGTTTCGACTGCGATGAATCACATGCTCATAATGTAACTTTCTTCCTTTGTCATTTGGTTTCATAATCTGATTTCTGAACAGGATTCTGTCTGTGCCCAATAACTAAACCTGCGGAAATTAATGGTGCACTATGTAACTTTTCTGGTGGAGGGTTTGCCACCTGCTTGTCTCTATGGAGATGCTATTGCTTTGCTTTGAATGTTCCACAGTACGGCATTAAACCGATCTCTCTTGCATTTATTCAGTTACAATTTCTATTAGTGCTCAAGAATACATTGAAAAACATGCATTCTTACTATGAGCGCGGTCGCCTCTCCGCAGATCAGACCTGTAACTTCGCCCGGTGACGTCATCTGCTCGAGATAGAAGTTTAATGCCATACTGCGGAACATTCTAGCAACGTCACCACTTCACAGATCTCTTCTCTTACTTGACCTAGTGGCATTACCTGCTTGTCCCTCGAGGAGTTTAATGTCACACTGTGGAACATTCCAGGCGAGCTATCACATCTCCACGGCAACACGCAGCTGCCAGTGTGACATTTATTCTGATGTATGTTGTGTTCGACGATATCAGTGATTGTTAAAGTTGGATTATGTAACATTTCTAGGAGAGAAGTTCGCACGTCTCCATGGAGATGTTGTTGCTTGCCTGGAATGTTCCACAGTGTGACATTAAGCTCCTCGGGGACAAGCAGCTGATGCCACTAGGGCACGTTAGAGACGAGATCTGCGGAGAGGTGTGACTCGCAGTAAGAATACATGTTTCAGTGTATTTTTGAGCAATAACGCAAATGTGATTGAATGAATGCAAGATATATAATGTAATGCCATACTGTGGAACATTCCAAAGCATAACATCTTCATGGAGACGAGCAGGTGTTACACAGTGCACCTTTAATAGATACTTATCTGCATGATTAAACCTTATTATATTTTCCATGTGTTCCTCAGTGTAATTGTTGTTTACCGGTTTTGTAGTAGTCTTAGTTGAGTCACTACTTTTTACCTGGTAGTTAAATGTATTCAAATTGCTGACTCGTAGTACTTGTGGTATTGCAGTAGAGGTTGCAGTAGTGGTAGTTATACTTGGGTGTGGCTCTGGTTTCTGGGCTGGTGATGGAAAAAACTCCCTCAGTGGAAAAAGGCCATGTAATGTTTGACTACAGTATGGAAAGTATTTGTTTGTGCAGGACTGCAGGTCAAGTGTACTTTGAGACGGGAGTATGTAGACAGGGAATCTGATACAGTAGAGCTGTCGTAGTAGTTGTAGTAGTATAGTAGTAGTAGTAGTAGTGGTGGTGGTATGCATAATGCTGGACAGGAGGACTGCAGATGGAAAGTAGCAGTAGATAGTCTGGTACAAATCATCTTTTCTTTTGTAAGATTAATGAATTTGTACATGGTTCCTGACGAGAATAAAGAAAGTGTCAGGGAATTAAAAGTAGTAGCAGTAGTACCAGTAGTAGTAGTATCCACAAGTATGCAGAAATGGAATCTGATGTAGTAGTAGTAGTAGCAGTAGCAGCAGTAAAGCTTGACAGGAGTGGATAGAAATGGAATCTGATACAGTAGTATTCATCTAGTAGTAATAGTATCAGTAGTAGTCATGCATTGGTAGTTAATATGTAGTAGTAGTAGTAGTAGTAGTAGTAGTAGTAGTAGTAGTAGTAGTAGTAGTAGTAGTAGTGATACAATTACTGCTGTTGCTACTACTACACCTGCCACTATTACTGGAGCTGATACTACTGCTACTACGACTACTGTTGTTGCTGCTACTACTACTACTGTAACTACTGCTAATGTTACTACTACTACCATTGCTACTAATATTACTACTACTGCTACTACTAATGCTGCTTCTAATACTTCTACTACTACTGCTTCTAATGCTACTGCTGCTGCTACTACCACTACTGCTACAATTACTGTTGTTGCTACTACTACACCTGCTACTATTACTGCAACTAATACTACTGCTACTACTACTACTGTTGCTAGAACTACTGCTGCTACTACTACTGTAACTACTGCTAATATTGCTCCTACTACCATTGCTACTAATATTACTGCCACAAGTACTACAGCTACTACTACCACTTGACATTTAGACCCTACACTTTACACAAAACAAAATTAATGTCTTTTCTCTATTTGGTAAATGAAGTACTATTGAGTAACATGTATTTTCAAGTGGTCAATAATATTTGGTGACGTCTTGTGTGTTTACAGTGTCCACAAAATGTCTGGACTCTATTTTGCAACAAATTAAATATCACATTTTTAATTCAAATGTCGGACAAGGTTTTATTATGAGATTAACAGCATTACCTGATGTAGTTTCCACTGTTCTTGTGAGTACTAGTGTTGGCATAATACTAAAATTGCAAACTTGATTTCGATACTAAGGAATAGACTTGATTTAGATACAATCATGACAGTAAAAACACTCTTTATGTAGACAGTAGTGTGTTCATGGGTGTGTACTACTCTACGTGGTCTTATACTTCTGTTACAGCTCAAAATTATTCAAAAACTCTTCAGGAAAACTTCATTTCTGTCCCGTAAATGTGACTCTTGTAGTATCGATACATTTGAACATGTTTTAGGCAAAAATTATACGCGTTTCATTTCATATTATTTTAAATTTGAAAAAAATAAATGTAGATAGTGTAGTTTTCAAATAGCTGGGTTTCAAGTGCCATCACAAGTTACTTACTATATTCCTATTGTGTTTAAAGCAGCACTGTGTAACTTTCTGGAGGTGATGCATCGCTCGCCTTGATTCCATGGAAATATAAAGTTAAAACCATACTTCATAGAGAGTTATTATCAAGGCCAAAATAACTGCGATTAACGATTATATCACGATAATGATTAAAGTTTTTTTCCTTTTTTTTTAATGGATATATGAATAATTATAACTTTAACAGAGAATATTGTGGATGAGCAGGGCCGTCAACTGAAATTCGGAGGCCCGGGGCAATAAGCCTCACACGGCCCCCCTGTAATACAAATTAATAGGATCAAGGGTTAAATTCTGGGCCCCCTAAAACCCTGGGCCCCCCGAGAACAGGCCCCTTTGTCCCCCCTCCTGTCGACTCCCCTGTGGATAAGTCTTTTTTTTCTGCATATCCAGGTGATTTAAAGGCGATTATCTTTGGTCCCGGGGCAATAAGGCTCACATTGCCCCCCCTGTAAAACAAATTAATAGTAAGAGGGTCCAACTCTGGGCCCCTTAAAACCCTGGGCCCCCCGACAACAGGCCCCTTTGTCCCCCCTCCTGTCAACTCCCCTGTGGATCAGTCTTTTTTTTTTTTTTTTTTTTTTTTTTTGCACATTCAGGTGACATAAAGACGATTATCTTTGTTGCCAAGTATCACGATTATATAAATTGTCGATGATATCACGATAAACGATATTATTTTTTATCGTCCCATCCCTAGAGACAGGCGGGTGGCCGAGTAAGAGTCAGGTTTGTGGAGATGCAAGCCCGCTCAGCGTAACAAAGCGTGATTTTGTGTGTTTTTTCCAATGCAATAAAACATGCTGTTACTTTATTATGTTTTTGGTTAAAAGGTTACACTGTGGAGCTTTAACAGAGAGGTAAAGTGCATATAGTTAATCGGCACAAGTTGCAGCGCGGTTGGAAAATTATAGCGAGTTCAAGTGTAACATTTCAGTTTACGTAGTTCGCTGCACCATTGTTCACCCGTCTTCCAGTTCCCTTGTTTCTGTTCTCATAAACTTCCCCAAAACAGTGTCACATGAGAGGCTGCTGTTTGAACAAAGAGGGGAGCGCTGCTGCTGACGTCGACGGAAAACTCAAAACAACAGAAGAAGAGAAGGTCAAAGGGCGCGTGGTACAGATAGTGCAGTGTTGTTCTTTCCACCACTCCAGGGAAAATAATAAGAGGTTATTAAGTTTGTGTGAATGGAGGTAACTTCAGGGAATATATGGGATGAGTTACACGTTTTTGGGTTAATGTAGGGCAGTTTTCAGCCGTGTATTTAATCAAATCTTAATCAAATCGAGCTTCGGTAGTTTAAAATACACAGTGAGCACGGAGACGTCTACACCCAGTCCTTTTGTTAGTAAAAGTATGTGGTTTGGAGCAGACGGAAGAGTTTGGAGGAATACTTTTGAATATTTGTTTGTGTTAAATGACAATGATTAAATGGAAAGTCTGACTTGTTTATATGTTAATTAATTAATTAATTAATTAATTTACTGCTACTACTACAACTACCACTACCACTATTACTTCCACTATTGCTTCTACTACTACTGCTACTACTCCTGCCACTACCACTGCTACTGCTACTGCTGCTGCTGCTGCTACTACTACTGCTACTACTGCTACTACTGCTGCTACTGCTGCTGCTGCTACTGCTACTACTACTACTACTACTACTACTACTACTACTACCACTACCACCACTACCACTATTACTTCCACTATTGCTTCTACTACTATTGCTACTACTCCTGCCACTACTACTGCTACTACTACTACTGCTACTTCTACTGCTACTGCTGCTGCTGCTGCTGCTACTACTACTACTACTTCCACTATTACTTCTACTACTACTGCTACTATTACTACTACTGCTAGATTTCTACTACTGCTGCTGCTACTACTGCTACTGCTTGGCTCCTACTATTACATATATTAGGCTACTACTACTACTTGTCTCTACTATTGGATTATTGAATCAGCAGAACTTATATTGCCATTGTCAGAGAACAATATACTGCTACTACTACCACCACCACTATAGTAATGGCCTAGTATAGCCATCTAATAGTGTATTATTGCTGTTGCTGCTAATTCTACTACTAGGCTACTGTACTAGGTGACTACTATTACTACTACTACCACTACAAGGCTGCTACTACTACTAGACTATTGCTGCTACTGCTACTATTACATTTGTGTTGTATAATTCATACAGAAACACGGAGCTTTATTATAATGCATCTCATAAGTTAATACACTTACTTTTAAAACTATTGAACTATACGGCTAATGCTACACGCTGCTAAAGGTACATGCATCACTTAAAAATACTTCCTTCTGTCTGATTTATCTTGTAGACACAATAAACTAAATATTTTACAGAAAGGAGCGGCCATTTTCCATAAAAACAGTTGTTGGAATTGTGTTTTTTTAGGATAAAGATGGAAAAATGGATGATCCCACACGGTGCTGTCAGCTTTTCCAGATGAGTCGCTCAAACAGGTTCAAACCCAGTGGAAAAAATGAATCTGCTTTGATCATCGCTGAGTCAGGACGGACAACAATACTCTGCCAAATATGTCGACCGTTTTAGACATGAGAACCAGGGCCAGTGTTTTGGAAAGTAGTAGATAGTAGGCAGTAGGTAGTAAGTAGTAGTACTGGAATGTTGTTGTAGTAGTATTATTTTTTTTTATTTCAACCTTTATTTAACCAGAAAAAGTCTCATTGAGATTAAAAATCTCTTTTACAAGAGCGTCCTGGCCAAGACAGGCAGCAGTTCAGATAGTAGTAGTAGTAGTTGCAGTAATAATAGTAGTTGTAGTTGTAGTATCATAATCTAGTTGTTGTAGTTGTTGTTTTGTTGTTGTAGTAGTAGTAGTATCAGTAGTAGTGGTTACAGTAGTAGTAGTTGCAGTAATAATAGTAGTTGTAGTTGTAGTATCAGTTGTAGTATCATAATCTAGTTGTTGTTTTGTTGTAGTAGTAGTAGTAGTCGTAGTAGTAGTAGTAACAGTAGTAGTAGTTGCAGTAATGATAGTAGTTGTAATTGTACCATAATTTAGTTGTAGTTGTTGTTGTAGTAGTGCTGTAATGTAGCATAGTAACAGTAGTAGTAGCAGTAGTAGTTGTAATAGTACCGAAATGTAGTAGTAGTAGTTGCAGTAGTAATAGTAGTTGTAGTACCATAATCTAGTTGTTGTAGTAGTTGTTGTTGTTGTTGTAGTAATGCTGGAATGTAGTAGTAGTAGTAGTAGTAGTAGTAGTAGCAGCAGTAGCAGTAGTTGTAATAGTACCGGAATACAGTAGTAGTAGTAGTTGTGGTATTTGTTTTACCTTAAATATTCCACAGTATTTCTTTAAACTTGCCTAACAGGATTGTATTAGATTGCAGGTGTTTGCGTTGCTCAAAAATACCTTGGAAAAACATGTACTCTGACTGTGAGCGGAGTCTCCTGTCCGCCTCTCCGCAGATCTGACCTGCAACTTGGCTTAGTCACCATGGAGACATCTACAGTCTCCAGTTATCTAGCATGTATTTAATCACGAGTGTTAATATTGCATAAAAATTATCTTGAAAAATAGGTGTTCTTGCTGTGAGCGGGGTCGCCTCTTCGCTGATCCGACCGGTAACTCGGTAACTTGGCCTAGTGATGCCACGTGCTCGTCTCCATAGAGATATACAAGTTTAAAGTCATACTGCAGAACATTGTAACCAAAGCGATAACGTATTTATGGAGACGAGCGAGACAAGCAACTTTATGTAAGAGGTTTTTAAGTTTTTGTACAAAGAGTAAATAGTAGTAAATAGTAGTAAAAGCTAAACCTGCAGAATGAAACCCACAGTGTCATAGTATCTGGGCTTAAAGAGAAAGTGATACGACTTTAAACAGAGAAGACAACACTATACCTCACCTGAGCCTCACCTGTGTCTCACCTGTGCCTCACCTGTGGGCACATGAGCTAATGGAAAAACAAGCTAACAGCATCACGCTAGCCCGTCTGAGCTATAGGCTGTGTGGTGCATGCGGTCTGCTTATAATTAGCACATTTAGCGCGCTACGTTAGCTAAAACAAACAGCTTAGCACTAATATTTTCCACTCTGAGCTCTTCATTTTTTCCATTGCACTTGACTACCTAGATATAAGAGGACTATAATTATCACAACTAATGATACATGAGATTAAAACAACTAAAATGGGTATTGCCAAGTTACAGGTTAGGTTTGTGGAGAGGCGAGCCCGCACACAATAGTTATACAATAGGTATTTTTGAGCAGTAACACCAGAAATAATCAAATAAATGAAAGATAGATGAGTTCAACGTCGTACTGTGGAACATTCCAGGCAAAGAAATAACATCTCCATGGAGACAAGCAGGTAATTTAGACCCTCCACAGGAAAAGTTACATTGCACACCTTTAATTTCAGTTATGACTAAAACTAAAACCCAGTAAAGATGTTAATTAAATATTAGGCCAGAAATATTTTAAAATCTGAACTGAAATGAATTGTGTTCTATGTGGACTCTTAAAATACTTTAAAAAAAAAAATTAATTCATTATTTTATTTTTATGGATTTAATTATTTACAATTTGTAACATGTAAATTCAAATTGTAAGAGCTACTACATTGTTTTATCATTACTGCTACTACTGCTACTACTAGGCCACTGATATTCACAAAACTACTACTTCTACTCCTGTTGTTACTACTGCTATGACTATTGCAAATACTACTACTGTAACTATTCTGCTACTACTACTACTTCTATAGGTCAAACTATTCATAAAATCCTACATGACATAGACATTACAAACCACTTCTTCTTATAGATCTGAGAATGTGTTTTTTCCACAGTTAAATTAGTTCAACGTTATTTTTACAACATGAAACTGTGACAAACGCTTGTAGTAAAGGTCAATGTAACCACGGCGATGTAACTTCCCTGTTTAAGAGCAGGACAATAAAACTCCTTTGTCCAGTGGAAAGAATGTGACCATAAACATACCAAAGACACAACATGCAGTCTTATCATTTTACATGGAAGACATAGGCTAAAAACAGGTCGAGACCAGGACTGAACCAGGACTGAACCAGGGACTGAACCAGGACTGAACCAGGGACTGAACCAGGACTGAACCAGGACTGAACCAGGACTGAACCAGGGACTGAACCAGGGACTGAACCAGGACTGAACCAGGGACTGAACCAGGACTGAACCAGGGACTGAACCAGGACTGAACCGGGACTGAACCAGGACTAAACCAGGGACTGAACCAGGACTGAACCAGGACTAGACCAGGACTAAACCAGGGATTGAACCGGGACTGAACCGGGACTGAACCAGGACTGAACCAGGGACTGAACCGGGACTGAACCGGGACTGAACCGGGACTGAACCAGGGACTGAACCGAGACTGAACCAGGGACTGAACCAGGGACTGAACCGGACTGAACCGGGACTGAACCAGGGACTGAACCAGGACTGAACCAGGGACTGAACCGGGGACTGAACCGGGACTGAACCGAGGACTGAACCAGGGACTGAACCGGGACTGAACCGGGACTGAACCGGGACTGAACCAGGACTAAACCAGGGACTGAACCAGGACTGAACTGGGGACTGAACCAGGGACTGAACCAGTGACTGAACCAGGACTGAACCAGGGACTGAACCAGGGACTGAACCAGGACTGAACCAGGGACTGAACCAGGACTGAACCCGGACTGAACCAGGACTGAACCAGGACTGAACTAGGACTAACCCAGGGACTGAACCAGGACTGAAACTGGAAACCAACCGGGACTGAACCACTGACTAAACCAGGACTGAACCGGGACTGAACCAGGACAACCAGGGCTAAACCAGGGCTAAACCAGGACTCTGGGACTACAGCAGGTCTAAACTCTGTCAGGATTATACCAGGGACTGAACCTAGACTGAACCTGAAATGAACCTGGACTGAACCAGGACTCTGGGACTACAGAGGGTCTACACTATATCACAGGATTATGCAAGTGACTAAATCAGGGACTAAACAGGGTCTGAACCAGGATTAATTCAAACCAGCTTCAAGTTATAGATTGGGTCTAAACATGGACTAACTAAAGCACGTCCAGACCATGTAACTGAGCCAGGACTAAACACGGTCTAATTAGGGCCTGGTTTCAGGACAAATCCAAGGTCTAAACCAGGACTTGACCTTCTTGAACTCTTGACCATTTGTCCAACGGAAACTATTTGACTGTCTCGACCCCACATACCAACGCCAGAACATATTTATCATTTTTACATTTTAAAACGTGGAAAAAATGTCTCAGAATGTGCTTTATGGATAGTATGTAGCGATGGTGCGTTTGTGTGCACTAGGAAAACTGAACTCTGTGGAAAGTATGCGGTTTGATAACAGCCTTTTATGAGGTATTAATAGCAGAGAGCTCAGAGCGGTGGAAAAACAAGCACCTGTGCAATATGCTCCCGGCTGAAGACAAGAGATGAAGCTAAACCAGGACTAGACCAGGACTGAACCGGGACCAGACCTGGACTGAACCGGGACTAGACCTGGACCGAACCGGGACCAGACCTGGACCGAACCGGGACCAGACCTGGACTGAACCAGGACCAGACCTGGACTGAACCGGGACTAGACCTGACTGAACCGGGACTAGACCTAGGCTGAACTGGGACTAGACCTGGACTGAACCGGGACTAGACCTAGACTGAACTGGGACTAGACCTGGACTGAACCGGGACTAGACCTGACTGAACCGGGACTAGACCTAGACCGAACTGGGACTAGACCTAGACCGAACTGGGACTAGACCTGGACCGAACCGGGACCAGACCTGGACCGAACCGGGACTAGACCTGACTGAACCGGGACTAGACCTAGACTGAACTGGGACTAGACCTGGACTGAACCGGGACTAGACCTGACTGAACCGGGACTAGACCTAGACTGAACCGGGACTAGACCTGGACTGAACCGGGACTAGACCTGGACTGAACCGGGACCAGACCTGGGCTGAACCGGGACCAGACCTGGGCTGAACCGGGACCAGACCTGGACTGAACTGGGACCGGGACTGAACCGGACCTGACCTGACTGAACCGGGACCAGACCTGGACTGAACCGGGACTAGACCTGGACTGAACCGGGACTAGACCTGGACTGAACCGGGACCAGACCTGGACCGAACCGGGACCAGACCTGGACTGAATCAAGACTAGACCTGGACTGAACCGTGACTGAAGGACTGAACCAGGACTGAAAGGACTAGACCAGGACTAGACCAGGACTGAACCAGGACTGAACCAGGACTAAACTGGCACTAGACCGGAACAGAACTAGGACTAGACCAGGACTAGACCGGACTTCTAGTTAACAGTTTGAGATCTAAAACTAGACCATATCTGGACTAAACTGGACCTTTGTGCTTTGGGGGAGCAGAAGTGACACAGCAGAAACGATGCAGTTAAGGCCCAGACAGAAGTGCGACTAAACCAGGACGAATCAGGACCAATCAGGACCAATCTGGAACGAAACCAGGACTTCATAACTAATTAAATGCACAAATAGTTTGAGTCATTTTAATTGTAGTCCTGATTGTCTTGTGCTTGTCAAATGTTCTTGTGAATTGAGATGTTTTATACATTTTGGGGTTTAGCAGTCCATCACCAACTGAACTCCCAGATATGGCCTGGTTTAGTTCAGGGTTTAGATGTAACAATTCTTCCAAGTTTGATTTTTTTTTGTTTTTTTTTGTTTTGTAAAATGTTAAAAAGTATCAGTGCGTATTCAGTTCACATCAGTTTGAATGTACTCTCTTATTTTGTGATTAAGGACATGTCCCTGAATCGTCAGTTTAGACCTCTGCAAACATTCTCGGATTAGTTCAGCGGTTCAGATTTCAGTCTTTTCTCTGCACCTCGGCTGGTTTAAAATGTTTCCTGTGAACTGTCAAATCTCCGTCACAAAACGTGTCAGGAAATCAGCAGGTTTGACATCGTTCCGTATTTGTTCAGTGTTTCCAGAGCCACTTTTTGTCTGTGATGAACCTATTTTCTGTCCATTGGAGAGTATCACTTCTTCACTGATTTTAGATGACGTTTTCCACCTCTCCTCAAGTCTTCACACTACAGCAATGCACCATTCCTCTCTCTCTATCGCATTCTTTATGTCTCTCACCCTTTATCTCTCTCTCCTTCCCCTTCTCTCACTCTCTCCATCGCTCTCTTCTTCCCCCCTATCTCTTATTTCTCTTACCCCTTTCTCCCTCTTTCTCTCAATCGCTCTCCCCCCCTCATCCCCTCCTTTGCTTCCGTCTCTTTTTCTACCTCCCCTCTCGCCTTTGTTCTCATCTTTTCTATTATCCCCGTCTTCCCCCCCCTCTATTTCACTCTCTCTCCCTCCTTCTTTCTCCATTGTTCTCCTGCCAGCTCTCTCTTCATCCCTCTTTCTCTCTCCCCTTCTCTCACCCTCTTTATCTTTCCTCCTTTTGTCTTTCGCTCGCTCTCTCGCTCTCTTTCTCAAACCTCCATCCCTCATTCCTTCCCCTCTCTCCTCTCTCTCCCTCCTCTATCCCTTTCCCCTGCTCTCCTCTTCCCCCCTCTCTCTTTCTCACTCTCTCTCTCCCTCCTTCCTCCCTCTCCCTCCATTTCTTCCTTCCTTCCCCCTCCCCCTCCTCTCTCTCTCTCTCTCTCTCTCTCTCTCCTCTTCTCCCTCCTCTCTCTCTCTTTCTCTTGCTCTCCTCTTCTGCCTCCTCTCTCTCTCTTCCTCTTGCTCTCCTCTCTCTTCTCCCTCTCTCTCTCTCTCTCTTGCTCGCCTCTTCCTCCCTCTCTCTCCTCCCTCTCTCCTCTTCTCCCCTCCTCTCTCTCTCTCTCTCTCTCTCCTCCCTCCCTCCTCTCTCTCTCTTGCTCTCCTCCTCTCTCTCTCTCTCTCTCTCTCTCGCTCCCCTCCTCTCTCTCTCCCTCCTCTCCTCTCTCCTCCCTCCTCTCCTCCTCTCTCTCCCTCCTCTCTCTCTCTCTCCCCGCTCCTCTCCTCCCTCCCCCCCCTCTCTCTCTCCCCCTCTCTCCTCTTCTCCCTGCCCTCTCTCTCTCTCTCTTGCTCTCCTCTTCTTCCTCCCTCCTCTCTCTTCTCCTCTCCCTCTCTCTCTCTCTCTCTCCCTCTCTCTCTCCTCTCCTCCCCTCCTCTCGCTCTCTCTCTCTCTCTCTCTCTCTCTCCTCTCCTCCCTCCTCTCGCTCTCCCTCTGTCCTCTTCTCCCCCTCCTCTCTCTCTCTCTCCCTCCTCCTCTCTCTCTCTGCTCTCCTCTTCTCCCCTCCTCTCTCTCTCTCTCCCTCTCTCCTCTCCTCTCTCCCTCCTCTCCTCCTCTCTCTCTCTCCTCCTCTCCTCCTCTCTCCCTCCTCTCTCTCTCTCCTCTCCCTCTCCTCCCCCCCCCCCCCTCTCTCTCTCTCTCTCTCCCTCCCTCCTCCCTCCCTCCTCCCTCCTCCCCTCTCCCTCCTCCCCCCTCTCTCTCTCCTCCTCCTCTCTCCCTCTCCTCTCTCTCTCTCTCTCTCCTCTCTCTCCTCTCTCCTCTCCTCTCCTCTCTCTCTCTCTCTCTCTCTCTCTCTCTCCCTCTCCCTCTCCCTCTCTCTCTCTCTCTCTCCTCTCTCTCTCTCTCTCTCTCTCCTCTCTCCTCTCCTCTCTCTCTCTCCCTTGCTCTCTGTCCCTCTCCCTCTCTCTCGCTCTCCTCTCCTCCCTCTCTCTCTCTCTCTCTCTCTCTCTCCTCTCTCCTCTCCCTCCTCTCTCCCTCCCTCCCTCCTCTCTCTCTCTCTCTCTCCCTCTCCCTCCTCCCTCCTCTCCTCTCCTCCTCTCTCTCCCTCTCCTCCCTCCCTCCTCTCTCCCTCTCTCCTCCCTCCTCCTCCTCTCTCTCCTCTCTCTCTCTCTCCCTCCCTCCCCTCCTCTCTCTCTCTCTCTCTCTCTCCTCCCTCCCTCCCTCTCCTCCTCTCCCTCCTCTCTCTCCTCTCTCTCTCTCTCTCTCTCCTCTCTCTCTCTCTCTCTCTCTCTCTCTCTCTCTCTCTCTCTCTCCTCTCTCCTCCTCTCTCTCCTCCTCCCTCTCCCTCCTCTCTCCTCTCTCTCTCCTCTCTCCTCTCCTCCTCCTCCTCTCCTCTCCTCTCCTCCTCTCTCTCTCTCTCCTCCCTCCTCTCCCTCCCCTCTCCCTCTCCTCTCCTCTCCTCCTCTCTCTCTCTCTCCCCTCCCCTCCCCTCCTCTCTCTCTCTCTCTCCTCCCTCCCTCCCCTCCCCCTCCTCTCTCCCTCCTCTCTCTCTCTCTCTCTCCCTCCCTCCTCTCTCCCTCCTCTCTCTCTCCCTCCCTCTCTCTCTCTCTCTCCTCCCCTCCCCTCCTCCTCTCCTCTCCCTCCTTCCCTCTGATTGGTCGCTCCTGTATGAATGGGGAGAACAGCAGACAGGACACAGACAGGGGCAGGTCTTGTGCGTCATTGCTGCCTCTCGCACATTTAAAACCACACTGCACCGCAAAGAAGGAGAGAAAGAAGGAGGGAAAGAAGGAGCCAGGGAGACATCTGAAGACGCATTTTCTTGTCATTTTCCAGAAAATTCCTCTGGATTTCGCCAATATTTTACCTTACAGGAACAAGAAGGCATTTTGGATTCGGTTAACCTGAAAAAAACGGACCAAGTCTCTTCTTCAAATCTGGGTCAGGAAGAATCAAGTTTATTTTTTCAAGAAATTCTGGAAAATTCATTCATATTTTTGGCTGCTGCAGACTGCACTTTGTACTAGATCTGAAGAAGCTACTGCAAAAACTTGGACTACGTTGCCATAGTTGAAATTCATTTTTAACCTTGGATTTTGGGTGGGTAATATTCCTGACTGTGGCTTTATTTCTTCACAATATCATTTTTTACTGTATGTCCTGTGATTAACGTTCTCTATGCAAATCAGGGGTCTAAGCTAATTAGCCAAATTTTCATCACAGTTTTGAATTTTTGTGCAATAATTTTAACAAACTGTCTTTTGTTAACTTCATTATCGTCCTGGAAACCTTGAATTTTTGAATTCCTATAGAAACTGCATTTATTTTCAATCACTCAAGGCAAAAAAATCTGGTGAATCTTGAAGAAAACTACTTGAAAAAAGACTCAATATTTCACGAAATGCACAGTTTTTGAACCAGTTTTGAATTTTGAAGAGCATTTTTTTGACCCACTTTCTCTTCATCCTGGGGAAGACTACGCTGCTCCACTCTCCCCGCCTCCCCCCTTCCTCAAATCCACCATCGTCTTCATCGCTTTCGTCCTCATTCAAACCTAATTCTTCATCCCTCTCTCTGAAGTGGAGGAGGTTTAGGCTGCCCGCAACGCTAGCCATGCACATCAAGAGCTCCAAGTGTAACCGCTTCTGCCTGGTCGCCTCGGTAACCAACCAGGAAGTGTTCAACCTCCCGGACGCACAGGTGAGGGCTGGACAGGTGCACAGGTGAACTATTATTATTATTACAAGATCATATTGAAACAGCTGTATATAACTGAAAAAACATTGATCTTAAAGCTTCATTATGTAACTTTTTTGATTGCGGGTCTGCCACTTGCGTGTTTTTATCCTTTTGTCCTAAATGTTCCAAAGTATAGCATTAATCATATACTTACATTTACGCAGTTACATGTGTTTTAATTGGTCAACCATACCTTAAAACACATAACACACACTTTCTCACTCCGATCGGGCCCGCCTCTCCACAGATCTGACCCGCAACTTGGCCCTGGTCTCGTCTCCACGGAGATTGCTATGTTTAATTCCATACTAAGAAACATTTCAGTCAAAGCAATGCAAATACGAATCACAGCACTACTTTTGCTAAGATTCTAAACATTATTATGAAAGTATAGAAAACCTTTTGGTGACATCTAGTGGCCAAAATGGATATTGCAACATCGCCTCATGAGCAGCTGGTTTATGTTTGAATCTATAGTGTTCTGCCTATTTACTCAATGAAAATACACGTGGTCCAGTATTTTTGGGCCGATATTTGAGACTCTCTGATGACGGTTATTTGGCAGTGAAGTACTTATATATTCAGCTTTTAAAATCCATAGTAAACCCCACAAATGTATGGTAAGTTATATTAAAATGATAAGAAAATGTCCTGAGGTGGTAAATTTTCAATATTTGACTGTCTATAAACTGCAGTGTTGTCATTTGACGCTATTGTCTTGTAGTTTCACGGTAAAACTTTTGCGTATATTTGAGGAAAATGTGTCTTTTCCCATCACAGATCTGTTGTATGAGCAGCTCTTGAGGTCAAAATATGTCCTTGTAATTCAAAAACATTTCATTTTACAATTATCAGGAAGTTGCTGTTAGCTTTCCCCTCACAGCAAAACTCCGCTGTGGCGTCCTAGAGTTGTATAAAGCGCTTATAAACTCATCATGGTGAATAATTAGGATGCTCTGAATGCATAAGGTGAGGGAGGAGTGACATAACTGCTGTTTTCACGTCCCTGATTGGCCCCATTCTTTTGTATGAGGAAATTGCAGTTTAGTGTCTCTATAATAACTGCAGTACACAGTCATCGGCCCCGTTGTGAGTCCAGGGCTGATTTTGTTGCTCTAAACTCAAAAAAACGGCCCTCACAAAGAACAGAGGAGGTACTGGCACCGAGGCCGAACGCTCGTTGTTTAGAGCTGGGAATTCAATGGGCAACAACAGCTTATACAAGTGCTGTCACCCTGCGAAAATGTCAAAACTCGATACTCGATCTGCGTACTCCCTCAGTGTCCAGTAGGTTCATAGTGGTCCATGGGTGTGTACTTATCTATGTGTCTTATACTCGTTCTGATACAGCTCAACATCATCTTAAAAATATCCACGACAGGTTCATTTCTGTCCTGTGAATGTGGCTTTTTTAGTATTGATACCTGCACAAATGAGTATCTAGTTTCGGTACTAGTACAGTATCTGATTTTCGATACTTTTGACAACCCCAGCCTATAGTTGTTGTATTATTTTTACTCATAAATACAGTTTGATCTACTAAGATGAAAAGGCATCGAATAAAATCATTACTACTATAAATGTCATGTTTCAGGTACAAGGTAAAAAATGAAAGTACTTGGGGATAGAAGTACTGGTGTTAACATTGTAGCAGTATGCAGTAGTGATAGTACTGCTACCATTACCAATAGAATATATACTATTTCTGCTACTACTACTACTACTACTACTACAGCTGCTACAAGTATTCAACTGTATTTTGCAAGACAAATACTATAAATACTACACACTGTAGGTTTGGTGGCGACATCTAATGGCCAGAGGGGATACTGGTACTACTATTACTACTACAACTACTACTACTACTACTGCTGCTGCTGCTACTGCTGCTACTACTGCATTCTTTCTACTACTGCCACTTACACTGCATACTACTACTACTACTTCTACAACTTGTGCTACTACTATTACTGCTACCATAGGCTCTAATACTACTACTACTACTACTTCTAGTCTGTTCGTCGTTTAGTTTTGGTTAAATCAGTTGCCATCCTACCATGTTATTTCTACTACTACTTACTATACACCGTAGGAAGTACTACTATAACTGCTACTTCTACGACTACTTCTAGATTGTGGTTTAGCCTTGGTCCAATCATTTGCTACACAGGACTACAATAGTGGGATACTAATACGACCACTACCACTACCACTACCACTACTACTACTACTACTACTACTATTACTTATATTGCTTCATCTTTTTCAATCATAAAAACGACCTTCCACTCACCCACAGCATATTCATTTTCATTGTCTTATCTCCTCACAGTTTAAATTCACTCGTATACAGTCCATGTACTTCCTGCTCCTGCTGTAATTAGCTTCATAAAGAAATTGTGCGTTAAAATGGAGGTCGTGCTGTGTGATGTCAGCGGTGAGACAGATATAGCATCTTTTAATTCAAGCTATTTATACCAGTTTTCCTCCTCTGCCGCCTCTGCCTCTCCGCCATCAGTATTTTTAGACAAAAGCCAGATTAAATGAACAAGAGAAGAGGAAATTGAGATTTTGTATGCAGGGTACGAGACCATCTGTGTAAGAGTATTACGTGAACGGGTTGGAAAATGTTTATTCAAGTGATGTTTTTGGAGAGCCGCTCGGTCTGAAGCGTCTGATTTTGACAGATCTAAATTGTGGGTTTGTAGGTCATAGGTTTAGGGGGAAATACTTCAGCTTTATTTGAGCCTTGTGTCAGTGGTGCTGGTTCTGTTACAGGATAAATAAACTTAAAATGACACGTGTCGAGCTGTAACATCTGATTTATGTGTAATTACTCGGTCATAAAGTTGTTTGAGTTGAAACATTGACTTTGGAAAAACTAGCATTACGGAATGATTGATAATTTACATAGTTACAGAGCGATAAAATGTAATGTACTGCTACTAGACAACAAAATCCATCCTGCATAAAGCTGACGGCTGAGTTTGTGAACGCCGTCGCACTTTTACCTCACGCTCACACATCCCGGGCGTCTCGTTCACACCTCAGGCTCCTTCAAAGAACCTCTCTCCTGTTGCTGCTAATTATCGTCTCTAAAGCTTAAAATGTGAACTCTGAACAGAATCCTATCATTAAACCGTCTTAATAAAAATGGTTCAACCCTAATGAGTATCTGATGACTTTTATGGCTCTTTTTCTAAGTATTTCTGTCTCCTCGTGTGTGCCGCAGGTCAGTTTCGAGTCGTTGTTCCGATCGTTCGACCCGGAGGTGCAGTTCCAGTATTTCAAATCCTTCCGCAGAGTTCGGATCAGTTTCAGCGACGCTCTGGCTGCGGCGGAGGCTCGGCTCCGGCTTCACAAGAGCGACTTCAACGGCAAAGAGATGAGGCTCTACTTCGCACAGGTACAGACACAAAGGATGATACACAGATATATATAGTTATAGTTAGCATAATATTTTTAATGCTATTCATTTATCAACTTGTTATTACTGAAACAGACAAATAAGAGACCTACTTTAAAGGTGCACTCTGTAACTTTTCTGATGGAAGCTCTGCCACCTGCTTAGAATGTTCCACAGTATGGCGTCAAACTTTTTTTTTTTATTTCCTTGGAAACAAGCTAGTACGTGCATTTTTATCTAGCACTTTTCCACCTTCACGGCACTTTACATCAAGGAACCACACACACTATGGGCGAGGTGGGTTAAGTGTCTTGCCCAAGGACACAACGACAGCATTAATCTACCAATGATGTTCATGTCGAGAGCGGGATTCGAACCGCCAACCTTCAAGTGATGACACCAGTCCAGATCTGAAAAAAGGCGAACTCGCTCACTGTAAGACTGCGTATTTTTGAGCAATAAAAACGCATACATACATAGTTTAATGCCACACAGGGAAACATTTCAGAGCATTAACATAAATCTCCATGAGGTCAAGTAGGCGAACAACCCCCTTCCCCACCAGAAATGTTGCATAGTGCACCTTTAAAGTCAGCTGTAACGAGTGAAGCGTTTGTTCTTTGCGGTTTAAACACTGCCCCGTGTCTCTCGTCTCTTCAGTCCGTCCACATCGGGAGTCCGCGCCTGGAGCCTCCTAAACCAGAGAAGCAGTTCCTGATCTCTCCCCCGGCCTCGCCTCCTGTCGGCTGGGAACAGTCTCACGACGCTACACCCGTCATCAACTACGACCTGCTCTGTGCCATCTCCAAACTAGGACCAGGTAAAACCAAGACGGTGCTACTTTTTCAGGGCTGGAAGATGAATTTGAATAGCACATTATAAGTTTTTGTGTCTTATTCTGTGTAAAAGCTGCTAACTAGCTCATATGCTAGTTCTTATTTCAGCCTTAAATCTCCTGGATGTGTTTAAAATGTGCAGAATAATTGCCTTGCTCAATGGCGCAACAGTATTTTTCTTTGCTTATAGTGGCGCTTGATCCATCAACGTTTTAATAAATGATTTAATGTTGAAAATGACAGTCTGTCGCGTAACTAAAGAGTGTTTTTTATCGGAATCAGTATCGAGTATCGACAAAGTTTGAGAGCCGCTTTAACCCCTTTCGCCCCCGTTTTGTTTTTCAGGCGAGAAGTACGAGCTGCACACGGCCACGCCCACCACCCCGAGCGTCGTCGTGCACGTGTGTGCGACGACGGCCACGACGACAGCTCCGCCCCCGACGACTCCGACCATGACGACAAGCCACGCCCACCTCCACGCCCCAAAATCGTCCAAACGCGACGCCCCGATTTCACCAACCAGTGACCGAAAAGTCTGTCATCATCAAAACTCAAAATGATGAGATTTAGTCAGCTTCATCCTGATTGGTGGAGAATTGTAATGCTTGGATTTGATTGGTCGAGAGCGGCACATGCTCCGAAAGCAAACAGGAAGTGGTGAAGGGAGGACTTTAAAATGGCCGCCCAAAAACAGGTGAAGCTTAAGTGCATCCTGAAAGTTTGATAGTTTGACAAAAGAAAAATACGTAGTGTCCAATTCTGCTTTTTATGGACAAAAACATGATTTGTCATAAAATGTTAATTTGCAGTTTTGGAAAAAGAGAGATTTGCGTTTCTTTGTGTAAAAGTTGGGATATTTAAAGTTATTGAGAGGTATAGGTAAAAACAATAGTGGAGTATCAGGAAATAGGTCACGCTTTTCCAGTTAGTGCTCCTCTTTTGTTAAAAATACTTTGATTATAGCTTGATTTTGCGTTTATTTATGCTTTTCTTTGTAATAATACTTAATGTACATTGCCATTGCATTGTCAATTTACAATGTATTTCTTTGAGTGCTGTTTCTTGTACTGTTTTAACATATTCATTTAATAACTCACTCCCTTTTTACTTATAAATCTGAGTTTTGTAACTTGTATTTTTTATTTCAGTAAACTTGCTATTCAACTTTGGAAAAATAAAAAAATATATGATTAAATAATTACAAATAACACATTTTCTTTATTTAAAAAAAACTCATCTCTGTGATAATTGTGGCTGAAATTAAATCTTTAAAAAGTTAATTACTTAATACAGAGCAAATATGATACAGTTCATCAGATTTTAATTTCATCATTTTGATTTTTGGTATTTAACAGTTTCTATATTTTTGTTCACAATTATAACTGTGTATTTAGAGAAATCAGCTGTTTTATTTTCAGACTAGAAAAATGCACAAATATTGCACATTACATTGTTATAACCATCTTGTCCAGGTCTAACTGTAATTCATAACTTTTAAAATCACAAAAATGAAAAAGCTGTGGTAAAAAAAAAATATTGTACAGAAAAAAATGCCATTTAGGAATTGAATTTCTGCTTGTACTGGACAAAAACTGTTATCCCATGTGTCTAGAGTGCAATGGAAAGTTACGGTATGTTTTAGAGAGATTTTAAGATGGCAGATTTGTCAATAATTGTCCTTTTTTTCATACAATCACATGTAAAATTGTGAATTATCTTGTTGTGACCGCCAATGCTGTATTTCCAAGGACTGTTTGATATCTGGTTACATTAAAAATGCATTTAATAGGTTTATTTCATGCTTTTTATAATGGCAGTAGTTGTTTTTGAATGTAGACAAATGATACTGTGGATTATGCTAAAAATAATACAAAAGTTGGTTGTTGGTTGAACTAAAATACTTGAAGTGTCGTTTCACAAAATGGCTGTTACAAAATGTACTGGGAATGGTTTAAAATGCTCACTCGAAATATTAAAATGTATTCATAGATTTTTGGTTCTCTTGTCTTATTTATTTGTCTTTATTTGTCAGAGCACATAGACCACAAAAAATAAAAACTACATCATATTTGTTATTATGTTTTGTCTTCCATTTACATTAACATCAAATTATACGTCAGATTACGTCCTTACGGTTTCTCCTACCGGTACAACTGCCAGTACTTTTTAACCACTTACCGTTCCGAGGGCCCGCCCGCGGGCCGTCGCCTTTTCTTTACAACTTAACAGCAATGTACATTCACTCTGCGTCACCCACACAAACAATCTACACATCAAATGAAAGCTACGGATCGCATCTTTCCGAATATGTAAACCATTTTCACCTAAAGTCACCACAGTGCTGTCAGGAAAGCCGTTTTTACAGAAAAGCCAAAAATGCCTATTTGGACTTCACTCACCTTTGAGGGCTCTGGTTCTGTCAAACATAAACATATTTCCACAATATCGGTCTCATTCTTTCCGTGGAGGTCCAGAGAATATAATCCAGTCAAGAAATTATGTCCGCAAAATAAGTTAGATCCTCCATGTCCAATCTGCTGCATGGAAGTGAAATCTGCTCCGTGATTTTTTTGCATTTCTTTTGTCAATTTCAGGCATAACAAACTTCAGACAGCGCCAACTTTGTTTCTCAGTGATAAACAAACTTGCTAGCTTCTGATTGACACCAAGTTTGTCCAATAAGGTGGAGGGTTGTGGGTCACTGGAGCCCCAGACAGCGAATCAGTGCTACAGGTGACTGAAAGTGTACGCCCCACTCTCCCCCGTGTAGAATCAACCAGTCACATCACACACGTTTAGTGACGTTTTCTCCTCACAGCCAATGAGCAGCTGAACACGAGGATGTATGACATGCCATGGTTTTCCGTAAACACACGGAGCAGGCCCAGTGCGTAACGAAAGTAAATGCATCACGGCTTTTCGTGCGTAAAGTGTGCGTAAAATGACGCACTGTGATTTTGCAACAGTTTTGCTTCTAAACACGACGAAACGGATAAAACAAAGACAGTACGCGACCGCGGACACTGTGGATGTTTGTACAAGTTATACCAGAGGCATCTCGGACCCGGAGCGGTCCGTGGCAGATTCCACGGTGGACTCAGAAGTGGAGGAGCTTATTTTTTGATGGACTGGATGCTGTTCTGGATCGGTGAGCCTGGTTTATTCTGCTATTTACTTAATTGTAGATAAAATATATCGTGTGTAATCATTAGCATCACTTCTGTGCATAGTGCACATTGGAACCATGCGTCTGGCACATTTGTTTTTATCTGTATGAATTAGACTTCATTTGTCTATTGATTGAAAGGTGTTTTATTCTGCAGTTTACAGTATTGTAAGTAAAATTATAATATGTATATGATATAATATTACTTCACCCTCTCTCAATTTTGTACTTTCTTGTTACTAATGTGTTTGTGTTTTTCTTTAGGCACGTGGATGACGTTATCAGATGCTCTCATCGGCTGTTACCAGGTTTTGCACAAAACAAAGAAATGGCATTTTGGCAAAGACATTTTTTCACCATTTTGTGGACAAGCCATAATCATGTACAGCGAGCTTTTCACTGCTGTTTACAGTGTGTGTTTGTTCACTGTTTGCAGTGTGTGGAGTTTGTAAATATATATTTATTTTGACCCCTACCACTTGTTTTGACTATATTTCATAAACAAATATGTATTTTATATTGTGTTTTGATATGCTATATAAATTTGCATAAGTAATAGAGCAGCTAAGTGTGCAGATACAGATTCCTCTAAGTGTAAGCTTTCAGTAGAGCCCTCATTGATGTCTGTGGGTTGAAGCATTCAAAAGTTATTGCAGTTTTTCCAAACGTTCTCCAAATGTCTCCATTTGGAGAGGTTTGGATAAACTTGGATACATCAAAAGTCCCTCCATAAAACGCCTGGATTTAGTCATAATAAAATAAGTGTAAAAATCTCATTTTTTTATAGATTGACCTCAAATCTGAAATGTGAGAGGTCAACAATATTTTCAATTGAAATATGGTGTATTTTTGTCCCCAGCTACCTACTGCAGCTTTCTTCACCTTAATTTTTACAAAAAAATGTAGGCGAGGATGAGAAAAATCATTTTTTATGTGTGTTCCAAAGTGTATAAATACTTACCAGACAAACTTACAGTGATTCTGACACCTGAGGGTAAAACTAGAGGATGTTACCTTTACAAAGACCCCAAACTTGTGTAAATATGGTTCAATAACAGTAATCATTTTAATTTGGAGAGGTCAGAACGTAGGCAATTTCACCAAAAATACCCGGAATGGTAAGGGAAATGTTTCATCTTTATATATATTTATAATTGTACTTTTACTCCTAGTTTTCCGTACATAATGAATAGTCCCCACAGTACAAAAAATAAATATATATGTAAAAAAAAAAAAAAAAAGAAGAAGAAGTGAAGAAAACGTCTTTACGTCATAAAAAGTCTACATTTTGATTGGCCAGTGTCTTTTAAGTCCCGCCCACACACAGCGCGTTAGCCATATAAAAGTCTGCTCCTGTAGCTGCTATCACAAATCTACCACAAAACCTGCAAAATGATCAACTGGAAGGTAAGATTAACATAATTATGCATTTGTTTCGTTATAATCTACGTATTTAAATTGTATTATGGTCTTGACAACTTTATTGAAGCGCAGTGAAGCTTGTTTTTAAAGCTTGTTAGCATTGCCGTGGCTAAGTGGCTAACTAGCTCATGTTGTGATGCAGTTACTTCAGAAATGAAATAACCTCTCTATAAAAGACAAATGTATCTGTAATCTGATTATATGATTTCGCAGGCAAAATTTATAGGCAATCCCAGTTTTTATAGATTTGTAACAGCCAATCTAAGTACTATTTTATTCTAAACAACTAGACTAGTATGTATTCAGTATTCAGCTGTTTACAGTTTTTATGTAAAATGATTAAAACATACATTTTAAAATGGGCTGAAGGAAGACAACACTAACAAAAGGACTAAACAAGGTCTGAGCCAGGCCTAAAGCATCATGATGATGAACCTGGACTGAAGCAGGATTAAATCAGTGCAATCTATGGGTCTGAACTAGGGTCTAATTCTGCAGTTAAGCCAAATATCGAAACTGCACTAAACCAGGCCTTTAACCAGGAATAAAACGTATGAAAAGAAGTCTTAAAAACCACATCTAAACCAGGTCTAAATTGGTGAAATCCATGTCTTGCATGAATCAAACTAGGGTCCAATTCTGCGCCCTTTAACGAGAAATAAAACATGTAATAACAGGTCTAAAAACGGGTCTAAACTATATTTCTAACACGTAATCCTTTGGGCTCTGGTAGTTTCTAGAAAGTACTGGAATGGACGCTGCAGCTGTCTGTCCTGTCGCCTCCAGATGAGACTAAATTAGAACTGAAAGAAACAGCTGAAGTAACTGTGCCAATGGAGAGAGAGAGAGAGAGAGAGGGAAGGAGGGAGGGAAAGGGAGATGGACAGAGAGAAAACTGTTTAAGAGAGTCAAGCAGCAGTAGCAGTAGTAGAAGCAGTATGATACTTTTATTTATTTTGGATGCATTTATTGCACTAACAAACTTGGAAAAGCATGCGTCTTTACTGTGAGCAGACTTGCAGCTCCACAAAACTATTTTCCCTCCTCCTACTTCTACTTGCTGCTATGAAAAAGTTGGTTCTTTGTTCCTTTATTCCAGTTTGTCATTCTGTGTAAAACTTGTCTATCACCATGGAGAATTTTCCAAAGTACTTAAACTTAATTTCCATGTAATCATGCAGGTGATACCAGAAAGTTACATACTGTACCTTTTTTTTAAGCAACCAATAAATCAAAGGAATCTGTGTCTCTCGTTCTGTTAATGCCCATTACATATTTATTTTTTAACAAATGGGAAGCAAAATATTTTCTTTGATGCCACTTAATCTTCTGTGTATTATCGTACCTTTTCTTCACCTCCCTCTGTCCATGTCTCTCTGCTCAGGCCTTGGATAACTTGCCGGTGCTCTTGTACATTTTGGCGTTGAAGACTTTACTTTTATGTTTGGCGTTCGCCGGCGTCAAAATCTACCAGAGTAAAAAGGCCGACGCGATTCTGAAGAAACAACAAGAGGAGAGGCGCAGACTGGCCCAGAGGGCACAGGAACTCATAGACGAACAAGAAGGACGACTAGTGTGAGTACTGTTACTTTTATTACTACTACTACTACAACAAAGAACTTAGTACTGCTTACTACTTATTAATAGCAAGAATGTGAGTATCACTGTTACTACTTCTGCTTCTACAGCTCATACACAACGAGAAGGCCAACTTCTGTAAGTGTGTTGCTACTACTACTTCTGCTAACTACTACCTCTTGAGCTCATCAAGTGCACTACTAGTATACTACTACTACTACACTACAAATACTGCTAACGTTGCTACTATTACTAAAGCCCATGGACAAAAAGAATAACTACCAAGTATACTAGTATCAATACTGCTACTTGTGCTTATGTAACGACAAGTACAACTCAGACAGTAAGATGGATGACTGACTGTGTGTACAAATACAATAGTAACACAACCAATAGCCATGCACTCACAGGCCCAGTGTCCTTGGGCAAGACACTTCACCCTCCAAGACGATGTAAAAGTAGGTGAGCAGACTGTCAGTCATACTTTTGTCAGTATTTGTTACAAACTTTATCACAACGAGGTTTTTACTGTGAAAAACATTTAGTAACATCAGCCGTGTCATTACAGGAACCACAGATACGACTGAAATGACTGAGGAGTTATTGTCCTGATGCTTCTTTTGGACCTGGGATTTTAAAATGAGGGACATTTTGCTGCTTTGAAGAACTATGGACTTGAACCACAAACATGTATTTATAGAACCACTGAACACAAATGTGTATTTATAAAGAAGTTTTCTGTAAATGTTGAACCACGTTTTGCCTTTTGTAAACTATTTAATGTAATAAAATCATGACACTTCTGTTTGGCTTTAAGTCTAACCTGTACAGTAGTGATACTGAGCTACAGGGTTGGCAGCTTTTCACAGAATAAGACCTCATGGAGACACGGGGACATTTATCACCCATAATTCACAATATTAGTGATTTAAAATGGTTTATTGTTTAGGTAAAGTTGGACAGAAGGCACAAGTACAGCGTCAGAGGGTCAAAGCTGTAGCAAAAATAGAACTCCGTACAGAATTATACATCTATGCAGCAAAATAATTATATCAAAAGCATTTTAACTAAGAAATTAGACATTTTTAGAGCAAAACATTGGCCAAAAATATTAACTTCTGTCAAAAAACAAGTATAGGAAACAGGCATGTTTGAAAATTTACAAGTTTAAAAGTCCCTTAAGATAGAAATACTTGAACAATATGGTTTTAAAATTTTTGGTCAAGAGTTTGAACACAGAAAAACTTCTAACACATCACATGAAAATTTAGGCAAAACAAATTTAAATGGAAATTCATGAGAAAGTAAAAATTTTAAATACAAAGTACTTGAAAAATTTGACAATTTACCATTTTTGACTTGAACAATTAATGAAAGTAAGAGCTATGAAAACAGACAATTCACTTAAATATTACAATATAAACATTTGAGGTCATCTGGAAACTATTTTGGGAAATTTAAAAATGCGTTTGACCTTCATAAATTTGGCATTATTTCATAGTACTTTCAGCTAACGATAATTAAATGTATTGTCAAGCAGCTAATTGCACTCAAATTTGTACAAAGGTGTTACAAACCAAAAAGTTCAATTTTGTATTTAGACCTCAGTAATTTCCTTGTATAAAATGCTACTTTTAAACATCTGAGATTGTATTTTGCATCAAAACTATTAAAATCCATTTAAAAATACTGTTTTGTAATGGCAAGAAAATGCATTTAACCCAAAACGTTCACGATCGACTGAATCCAGCAAAATTGTACATAAAAATTAGGGAAAATAGTTTTGCAATTGTGTAAATTTAGAACTTGTTAACATGTGAATAATAATAAAAAAGGGGTTTAGTTAAAAGAGTCTGTTATGCTCTGGTATGGAAAGGACTCGGGGTAAGGAAGTTCCATGATGCATTGCTCCGTGACGTCGGGGAGGTAGGGTCCCTCTTCGTCAAAAGGGGGCAGCACCAAGCCCTCCTCGTCGGGAACGGGAAGCTGTGCGTCCGGATCCGGTTTGATCTGGTTCTGACGCGGGTTTTCCGGGAACGCCATCGAGAACAGGGCGTCCGGGTTACACACAAACTTATACACGTACCGCTCTCCAGCCACCTGCGAGAACAAACACGTTAGAGCATCGAAAGAACGTTTAATACCAGCTACTAAACCCAGAGGCCTGGTCTGACTGAAGAAGCCTCTTAAATGAGACAAAAACTTTTTTTAGGGGCATTTACCTTTTGCATGATTCCTTTCTCGTAGTAGTATCGCAGAGATCGGCTCAGTTTGTCGTAGTTCATGGCTGGACGATTCTTCTGAACTCCCCACAAACGAGCCACCTAAAACCAGGAAAAGATTGGATGACGCAACACAATATATTCAGATAAAATATTACAAGTGGAATTTTGATGATGGTGATTGTAATTGGTTTGTCAGTTACATTTACATACAAAATCTACACTGAAGCCAAAAGTCTAAGAGGGAAAAGCGCAGACACTTTTGATGGAGCGATAATAGATCTCACTGGTGGACGCCTTTGTGCTGCAGACTTTGAAAATGTCTTCTAAAGCCTCATTTATTTTCTGGTCCATTACCTCTTCTGGGTCGATGAGTTTAAACTCCATGTTGCGCCCGGTCCACACGATGAGGTGGGAGTTGTTTGGGTTTTCCAGCAGAGTCAGGAGGAACTGCCAGAGCTGCAGAGAGCCGCGGCGCTGGTACGGCAAACCCTCAGACTTCAGTTTTCCTGGAAAGAGGGACACGGTTTGTTTTAATGACAGAAACCTGCAGCAGAACAGTTACATTTAAAAGATGCATTATGCAACTGCTCCATGGTTTTTGCTTTGCTTAGAATGTTTTACAGTGTGACATTTAACTTATTCATCTTGCATTTCAAGTTTTTGCGTTTCAAAATGATGAAAAATTTGGGCTGTTGCCATAGCGATTAACAGTTTAAAATATAGCTTTTAAATCGCCTGTCCACAGATCTGACGTGTAACTTGGCCTTCGTCCTGTCACTTGCTTCTCTCAGTTGATTTAGACCAGTTTAATGCCACACTGAGTAATATTCCAGCTAAAGTAATAACATCTCCATGGACACAAGCAGGTGGCGGACACTATACAGGAAAAGTTACATAGTGCATCTTTATTCATATCAAAGCTTCATATCTTTATAGAAACACTTGATTTAATCGTTTACTCACCGTCAAGTCTGTCTGGAACGACGCAGGTGTCGTCGTAGTACATCTGCGGCTCTCTGTGCGGGAATCCTGTTCAGATGCATGAAAATGAAAATAAAAGTGTGTTAATATATCAAATCTAAATTCATTTCACTAAATACACATTAAAAAAAAAAATTACCGTGATGGTTATTCCGGTACAGATGAGTAGGTTTCTCAAATGAGGATTGGCAGCTTTGGACATCTGGAAGACAGAGATAAACCAGGTGAAACGAGTCTAGTTTGTATTTGAGTTATAAAAGGGCTGGTGTATTTAATTATCAGGCCTGTCCATATGAAACGAGTTCACCGTCGTCTCTGGTAGAAAATCGATTCATCTGTTCAATTGATTTTGGTCAAAAAGTCTAAACCAAACCCTGAAAGAACAGCCCGACTCTCTAGACTTTATTGTTCCACTAGAAAAATGTGTCTCTGCAATTGACCCGTCTCCAGATCTCGAGTTCATCTTGGTCAGGACTAACTTAGCTGGAAGATTGGACCTATTCTCCACCACAGTAATAATTAAGTTAAAGAGGATTTCGTCTGGATACTTCTTCCAAAAATAACACATGGTTGGTTGAAAACACTAAAATCTCCTCGACCCGTCGTCTTACCCGTGTCGAAGGCGTGGTCTCTGGGCTCCTGCTTGATGGAGACGAGGGGGTACGAGCCCTGCGGAGGTGGGGCGGGGCCGGGTACGGGAGGGGGGTACATGGGGTCCACCAGCTCCTGTTTAAACAGAGGGGCCCCGGGCTGAACCAGGGGCTCCGAGTGGTGCCTCTGGTACAGGGGCCGAGAGGAGCCGGAGGAGCCAGAAGAGCCGGAGGGGAGGAACTGTAGGCTGGGGTCTGACATCTGCCTCTGGAACCTACACGAACAAACATACAAGTACAAACATCACAGCACTAAACAGGACAGGTGATGCTAACTGGAGGCACTGGTGTGTCTGAAGCTGTTACTCAAGTTGGACTTTAATCTGAGCTTTGTTTTAACTCCATCAGACCAGAAAGAAATGACTTAGTTGGAACTACAACAGAAGATTTGTGCTGTTAAACAAATCCCTCTCCAGTAACATTACAGCCACAAGCTAGTTAGCATTAGCCTACTGTTTTTCAGTTATGTCATTCTCACGTTTTTTGTTGAAAATCAAAAACCTAAACAGGACCATGAACGCTCTGATTGATCACAGGCTCCTGAAAATGTGTTGTTTTTGCTTTTGGATTTAAACTAACTAGTAAAAACCTACCAACTAAAAAAAAGATTAAAAGATTAAAAAAGATAAAACAGTCTCTCATTCTCAACATGACTGACCTCTGCTGTGCGCTGTAGGCTCCACTGGGGGGCGCTGGTCCGTGGGGCAGTACAAAAGGCTGGCTCTGGCTCTGTGGGAGGCTGTGGTGAGGAGGAGGAGGAGGGGGGAGGGTCTGAGGGCAGTGACGGACAGGCTGAGCGGCCAATGGGTGAGCCTGTCTCTGCAGAGGGGGCGGGGCTTTGAGTCCGGCTGGTTTGGCATCACACGAGGCACTGCAATGATATTAAAGTTTAGTACATTATGACAAAATATAAGTACTGCAGGCAAAACTGTACTCGAGTAGGAGTAAAAACTACTAACTCAGAGTACTGGTTACTTTTAAGAAGCATTTCAGGTCACACTTTTAAACAAAACTTGATCAAAAAGTTAAAAAGAGTAAAACTACATTAGTCGTTTTAAGCCACAATTTGACCAATCAGAGCAGGCGATGTAGTGCTGCACTTTAACCAACTTTTTTGTTGAAGGGTCCGCAGCCTGCTCATCTCCATGGAGACGCTATTGCTTTGCCTGAAATATTCCACAGTATGGTATTAAACCTCTCTCTGTTTGGCCATTGTATTTAATTTAAGGTGTTTTTATTGCTATAGAAAAATAAAACATTGTCGGTAAAGCTGTAATAATCTCCATGGAGACAAGCAGGTGGCAGGGTGGACCCCTCACCAGAAAAGTTACATGGTGCAGCTTTAATATAAATAACATTAACACACAATTTAAATGGCAGATTAAAAAGCAGCTTTAATGCGTTTGTGTCAAAAAGTCATCAACATTTGAATAAAAGTTAGATAGGATCTGTTCTATTTATACAAAAAATATGAAATTACACATTTAAATTAACAAATAAGCGTTAACACAAATTCTTTAGGGCAAAATACAGACATGTCAGCTCAGCGTTTGAATAAAAATGTGCCTGTGCGTTACTCAGAACTGACTGGATCTGAATTTAAGAGACTTTAAAGCCGAAAAGTAGAAAGCGTCCGAATGTTTCCATAATTATCTTGCATAGTCGTTTCCTTCTGCTTTAAGATGTGCAGATTGGTGGTTGTGCAGAGTAAACAGGCCGTTGCACAAGTGGAGACACGTCGAATGAGTCATCGCTTCATAAAAACAAAAACTGCAGCGAAGGAGAAGGAGGAGCAACAGGCCAAACCACAAACGCCATTTAAGATCAAATCACCGGCGCTAAAGACACGCTACTGTCAAATTAAACTCATAAATCTATCACTGAGGAGGATATGGTCTTTGTAAAGTGAACTCTTGGCTGTTTATACTTCCCATTACACAGTCTACAACAGAAAATGGTGAAATATACAAGTCTGGTGTAACTTATAAACACAGATACACAGATAAAATGGTTCTATATTGTGCAAACAGGCAAAATCATTCTTAGATTTCCAAGTTTGGACACTTAAAATGGATCTCTTTCTAAAGATGGCAGCCTTTTTTTACATTAATCTTCTGTTATTCATGTCGTTAAAGCTACACTGTGTAACTTTATAAATGGGAAATAGTCACATTTTTATAAATATATCCACTTTCAAGCCTCTCAAAGCGCTTTACATCAAGGAACCGCTCACACACCGGTGCACACAGACACACTGGGGAGGTGGGTTAAGTGTCTTGCCCAAGGACACAACAACAGTATTCATCTGTGCGAGCTGGAATCAAACCACTAACTTTCAGATCAGAGCAGATCAAACACTCAACCGACTGAGCTAGCGTCTTCCCATTATTTCCATGGAAACAAGCAGGTACATGCCCTCCTCCAGGCCAAATCAGAATCGGGTTTGCGGAGATGCGAGTTCACACAGTAACAACCTGGAGACTTGTTTTGCAAAGTCTATCAGTGCAATAAAATGTCTCTATTTTTGGCTATAAAGTTACACTGCGGAGCTTTAAGTGAGTGAGTCTCTACAGGTTTGGATATTTTTTTTAAACAGTGAATCTCCAGTAGAGTTATGTAACCCCCCGCCCTTCATCTGAGCACGACATGTACCAACATATACTACGACCAAGTGCCCAAAAAAGCAGATTTTAACCTTAAAAGTAACACGTTTCACCACCTCTCCTCAGTGAACAGTTGTACAGCGTCAGTGTGGTACCTGTAGGGGTAAAGGCACATGTCGCGATGGGGCGTCCTGCAGGGCGACTGGGAGCTGGGGCTGGGCTCTTTCTTCACCCTCTGCACCACAGGACCGCTCACGGACACTGAGGGAAAACAAAAACGGGATCGAATTCAAATACAACAACAGATATTAAAGTGGACATGACATAACGTTTCACTTCCTGGTTGGACACGGACAGCAGATGTGACATGTGTAGATTTTGTAACCATTACCTAGCAACCGTAACAAAGGCCAATTATAATAAGTGACAATATCTTTATCTTGTTAGATGGAGGTTTAAAATGTCAGCTTTTGTGTAAATGGTCCATGAATTTTCAGTGTTAGAGGGATTTGATTTTACAACATGTGTCACTATCAATTTTTCACGTTTTTAGACCAATTTTCTTGTTTTTCATTTTTAGGCAAGACACTTCACACACTTCCTATGTATAAATGTTGGCAGAAGACACAGATTGGCTAGTCTCTACTTTTTTCTAGCCCAATTAACTTCTGAAAATGGAAAAAAAAATACAAAAATAACAGTAGGAGTTCTCAGAAATCTAACACAGCTAAGAAAACATATATTCAAACTTCAAACGTGGAACTTTTTGTGGTTTCCTCACATCTACCCGACCACAGACAGATAAAAAGCTCTTATCTTTCTGGTTCACACTATAATGCTCTGGTTTTGCAATGACACATCTTTGTATGTTATGAAACCGATTAAAATGCCACAGAGCAAAATTAAACAAACTCATAATGTCCCGGTCCCTCTCTGCGGAGCACTCACCGCTTTTACGTCACTAAAATTTCCATCTAACGGACATTGTTCAAACATTAAGCCAACGCCGGTGTCCATAAGAGCCATAAACTCCCCGTTTCACTGAGTGTCCCTGAACACAACACGAGGACAGTGTTTTAAATCCACACAAGTCTGAGTTTATGGCCCTTGCTTCCTGTAATAACATCTGGCATGTTTCCAGTGACGGCTCCATTTCGATCATAGTTTTATACTGATAATAAGTCCGTGTTGTGCGCTGTCGTCAGTCTTCATCCTCTCCAGACTCAGTGATGTCAGACAAAGGAACCCCGTGGATTTTTAAATTATCCTGCACAGCTATTTAAAGCCCTAGTATGTCACTTTTTAACCAAAATGACTAAAACAGAACGACGTTTTTGTTAGTTTAACGTTTTCAATGCATCGGACTCTTATTTGGCCTGAAGGAGGACCTACGCCTGCTCGTTTCCATAGAAATGTTGTTCCTTTGGCTAGAATATTCCACAGTATGGCTTAAAACATCTACCTCCAAGGAGTATGTTCCGTAGTACACACAATACTTCTACTACAATACGGCAGTAGTATTGTTTTAACTTTCCGTTTCTGTGAAATACTGTAGCTTTAAATGAGAAAATGTCCAAATTTTTTTCATGTTCATCCCTCCCTTTACTACGCACATCACGTTCATACAAAAGCGAAGCAGGTGAAGTGTCTTGCCCAAGGACACAACCACAGTATGAACTTTAGTCGTGCAATGTGCTCACCGTTATTTGGCTGAAAATCTGGGACAAACTGCTCGTCGTCGGGGGACTGAGCTGCAGAGACAAAGGACGAGAAAACAACGTGACTGGATAGAACCTAATGTAAAAAAAAAAAACCTCTTAATTTCTCAAAACCTCACCTTCAGCAATCCAGATCTCCTGAAGCTGGAAGAGATCTTGGAAAAGGTCTGAAAAACAAGATTTACACAGTTAGATAAATACTAACTGCATTTTACCTTCATTTTGTGCTATTATTAACCCAGAATATTGCACAACATTGACGGCGTTTAATTAATCACCTTCTGTGTCTTGAGCCAGTTCTGTCTCCATATATTTCCTTTTTCGGCTGTTCAAACGTCCATCTTCTTCAGCGGGACATCTCTGCAGCAAGTCTCACATTAATGATCTATCATTTTAACAGTGCTCTTGTGGTGCGCGCCTGTACTATTTTTACTTCTCTAAATAAATATACGGTTAATATGCTGGATACAATACTGAAAATTTTGGGATTGGCTATCGACTTCCAAGATTGTTCAGTCAATATCCCATTTCGCTTTATAAATTGGTGTAATAAGACGATTTACTAGCCAATGTTGGTCCAAAAGCTGTTCTGTAGTTACACATTTGGACCATTTTTACCTTATGTTCGGTATTTTCTGTAACTAAATGTATTTTCAAAGTATTCTTCCCATCACTGGAAATGCTGCAAAGATTAGTTTTGACAAAGTTAAACTCACCCTCTCAGGAACTCCGAAGGGAACCTGCTGGTCATAAAAGCCATCCATGTTTGAGAAATCTCCACTCTGAAAAACAGGAAGTATTTTAATTAAAAACAACGGCATAATTCAGTTCTTTAAGTCAAAAAGTTATATTAATTTTGAAGGTATATGTTGCCGTTTGTTTGAAATGAACAGCTATCTAAACCACTTGTAACGAGCAAATTGTATAAAGTTAAAATATAGCTGTGTTTCCATGCTGTAATGGGCAAATATAGCAAAGAAAAAAAAAAAAAAAAAAACTAAAACAGTTATACAAGATATGCTACTCATCAACCACAAAAACAATTACGCAACTTTGTTTCAACTTAAAAGTGTATTTTGATATCCAAGTTAAACAGTTAGATTTACTATACCCAATTCATCTCGCATATTTCTATTTTTATTCAGATGGTGTTTTTGGATTTTATGTTGCAACACTGGAATTTCGGTAGTAGCCAAATTTAGTAGTTTAGTCTTTGGTAGTTCCAGTAGTTTGCCAAATTTCTTATGTGAAATATTATCCTTCCATTAAGAGCTTTACATTTACTCCATGGCTCAATTAAATGTACTTTTCTGGTCTCTACAGGCCCCTAAATCATAAGCTACGTCGCTGAGTTCTGTAGTTACGTCCCTGCGTGTTCTGTCGTTACGTCCCTGCGTGTTCTGTCGTTACGTCCCTGCGTGTTCTGTAGTTACGTCCCTGCGTGTTCTGTAGTTACGTCCCTGCGTGTTCTGTAGTTACGTCCCTGCGTGCTGTGTGTTCTGTAGTTACGTCCCTGCGCGCGCCTCTCTGGCAGATTTGTGAATGGAGCTCGCGGTGACGCACGCACCCGCGAGCCCTCCTTGTTTTTCTCAATGGACTGAAACCCGATCCTCTCCAAAGGGGTTCAAAAGCGCAGGGAGGAGGGGGGGCCGCCATGCCACGGCTCAAAACCTTCTGTGTTAATAGTTTAGCTTTTACAAAACGCAACTAGTCACGTTTAAGCGGTCTAAAAATGCTAATAGTTGTGGGAAAATGGTCCCGTTGCTTCCAAAAATCACGCAGAAAATGGCGTGAGCGCTGCATGCCCCCTCCAGAGCTTTCCATACCTGGTGCTATCCAAAATCGTCGCGCGTGACCGTCTAAACTTGCATTTTCCTAGCCCTTAACAGACGTTTAAGACAATTCCTACCTCGAGTGAAGTTTGTAAAGCGCAAATGTTGTAATCCGATCGTGTTTGTCCAGACTACATCGCCTGCATCTCCGCGTACAAAACTCCACTCTGTGTTTTTCTCAATGAAGCGTCTCCCGAGGTGCTAAATCCAAACCGACCTCTGTTCTCGACTCTGATTGGCTGAACGGCCTGTCTTTTTAAACGCTCAGCCAATCGCGTGGCAGGACGCAGAGCCGCCCCTCCTCCGTGTTCTTTATGAATGGCTGCGTTTCATTCATGAATTCACAGCTCTCTTAAAGCGCCATGCGACCTTTTCCACGTTCGTACTTTTTTTGTACCGATATTTAAGGCGACATTAGGGTTGTCAAAACTATAAAAAAACAGATATTAATCGATATTAAAACTAGATACTCATTTGAGCAAGTATTGATGCTAAAAATGCACATTCACAGGACAAAAATGAACCTTTCCTGAAGTTTTAGAGTGATTTTGAGCTGTATCTTTCACAAGTATAAGACACACAGACTATTATACCCCCATGGACTACTATGAACCTACTGGACACTAAGGGATTACACAGATATAAGGCCACAAAGGAGGATAAAAGAAAGTACTGCCATTTATGCTGACGATTACATTCTATTGCTTTTGTTAGGTTCATCAAGTCTGTTCCTTGAATCTGACATTTTAACATCGTGATAACACCACCCTACCCTACACACACACACACACACACACACACACACACACACGTTCATGTCTCGAGATCACTTCCGCAAAGATCGTAAAAATCTCATAAAATCATTAGACAAATTACTGCAGGGTTACAAAACAGAACGCACGTCTGCAGCGTACCAAAGGAACCATAAAGTCGTTTATTAGTACTGAGATTATATTGTTGTAATTTCTTTTCTCTGTTTTCACTGTCAAAGCTGGACCTAAGCACAAACCAGTTCGCATTTTAATTTAGCTCATATTATGCTTTTTTCTGACATATGTTCTGGTATAATGTTGTTTCCTCTTCACAAACAAACCTGGAGTTGTGTTTTCTTTCATTCACATGTTTAACACACAAATCCTGCATATTTAGACTGAGCTCTTCTCTCAAACTGAAAACGCTCTGTTCCACCTTGTGATGTCATCATGTGGTAATACAGGAAGTGCTCCACTGTGTTTTTAAACTCTATACACCTTGACTAGAACCATTTGGATAATTTCAGCCCTGGAATTACCGATCTCTACTGAACTAAAGATAAAAGGAGCTGTTAGCATGAAAAATACCACTTCATGACATCACAAGGTGGAACAGAGCGTTTTGAGCTTTGGAGAAGTAGTGAGACTAATAATGCAGGATTACTCATACAAAAGGCATAATACATAAACTAGTTTTTTATGCAGAATAAGACTTGATTTGTTGTTTGTGGAAGAAATGATGGTACTTGAAAAAACGCAGTCATTCAAACAGTGATTTTGATCCTGCTGCCATAAATCTTACAGCTCTACTATTTGGCCTTGATTTTCCCAGAATGCCTCATGATCAGGTCTTGTCTCGACAGGAGGCCCCTCTGAACTTTGGATCTATCTTTGATCATTTCATGCTTTGAAAATCTGTACTGACAGCAGCTGTGTCACATGAACGTACACTATGGGATTTGGAGATTAAACAGGGGCAAGAAGCTAAATCGCTCACTAGATTAAACAGAAAGGTGTGAATTGAAAATACATCAAATATTTTACAACTTTTGAAAGGCAAAACTGAACAAAAGACGTCCAATTTTGCCTTTTTTAGTCCATGCAAGATGTTATACAAGTCAGAGGGATACTATCAGTGAGCGCAAGTGTATTTTCTGGGATGTTCTACAGTATGACATTCAACTTACCTATCGCCATGGAGACAAGGAGGTGACGTAACCAGGTCAAGCTACAGGTCAGGACTGTGGAGAGATAATCCCACTCACAGTAAGAATTCATGTTTTTCAAGGTATTTCGGGCAAACACAAAGGAATTCGATTACACGTGTTGTTGTTCTACCTCAAAATGCTTCTCTGCAGATCTGACCTGTAACTTGGCCTGCTTGGACATACAACAAGACAGGTTTAATGCTACACCGTGGAACATTCTGGGCAAAGCAAGAACATCTCTATGGAGAAGAGCAGATGGCAGAAAAGTTACCAAAATGTGGACGCTTATACTTTTCACAGCAGGAGTCTGGATAGATTAGACAGAGAGTATTAATTTGTCCCGTGTGACTGTAGATGCTGCTGAGCGTGTTGTGAAACGCCTGGTCAGCTCGGCCTGTACAATAAAAGCTGATCTCAGCACTGTGTAACTGATTGGCAGCGTCTCCTGTTTGCTGCACTCAAAACACTATGACACCTACTCTACCTGCGCACTCTGAGAAGCACTGTGTTTGAGTGCAAAGTTCACATTTTAAACACAGGGGAATGACAAAAGTAATACAATCACATTTCATAAAATTGTCAAAAAAAAATGATGCATCTAAATAAATGTATATATATAAAATGTTGGTTATTCTGCTCGACACGTTCAAAATTCAGTAAAAAAACAAAAAAAAAAAACAACTGTTAATTCTACCAGTGCGGTGACAGGGTGGTGTTTTTTTTTTACATTTTGTTCTTTTTCTTTATTTTTTTTATTATTTTTCTATTATCAGTTCTTAGTTCTATTAGTTCTCAGTTGCCTTTTCTCATGTGGACCTGTTCTGGTGGGGAATTCACTTTTTTTTTTTCAATTTTTTTTTCTTTTTTTTTCTCTGGAGAAATGCGACATTTGTGAGTTTGTGACCTGATAGTTGTATACGTATGTGTATAGATGTTTGGTAATTTGAAAAAATAAACATATCTGAATAAAAAACACATAAAAATGTTATTCTAAGAGTTAGTTGGTCTGAGAGCAGAGTGCAAGCAGTGTTTGTTACCACAAGATGGCGCCCCATTGCTTTGTCCCTAGAACAACAACTATTTCTAGATAACCTTGAACCTTGCACAATGGATGAGCATCAGTCACCATGAAAAAATGTAAAGGGGCATTTTAAAAATAGGCCTACACGTTTAAACTTCTTTTAGGCATGATTCACACAGTTATCTACAGTATCGACCAATCATAAAACAGTTTATATTCTTTAATTTTTTTTACTGATCAGATTTATGATTGACGGCAAATCTTATTTTACCCCTTTAGCCACACCACTTTGCAGTAATATATTTGATCAAAGGTGCACTACACTTTTCTGGTGGTAAGTCTCCATGGCGTTACCATGGAGACGTTACTGTTTTGCCTGGAATGTTCCACAGTATAGCAGTAATGTATCAGTCTTCTTCATCGTGTTTCTAGGAGGCTACATTTCTATGACTCAAAAATACCTTGAGAAATATGCATTCTTGACTAGGCTCGCCTTTCCAAAGATCTGACTTGTAACTGAGTCTTGTGGCGGCTCCTGCTTGTCTCCTTGAGGGGTGAGGAGTTCAATGTGACACTGTGGAATATTCCAGGCAAAGCAATAAGTGGCTCTTTAAGGATTTATTTGCTTCTATTTAAATTGAGCGACGCCTTTGACCAATCCCACAGATCTACAGTTCTGTTCTACATCTAAAGAACACCTGACATTGATAAAAAAAAAATAATAGTGTGAAATTGATCCTTTGAAGCCGATGTCATCAACATTCCCTGGCGGTGTGATGCTAACTGTAGGCATTTTCTGTCTGAGGCTTTGTTAGACTGTAATCTGAGCCTTATTTTAACACAATCTGACCATAAAGAGCTGATTTAGTTGAAACTACAACAGGTGAAATGATTTTTATGCTAAAAAAAGTCCCTCACACATAAAATTAGTCATAAGCTAGCTAGCATTAGCCAACAGTTTTTCAGTTAGTCAAGCTCACCTTTTTGTTGAAAATGAAACTCCTAAACAGGCCCATGAACGCTCCTCCTGGAAATGTGCTGTTTAAGTCTATTTTGTATTTTTTCATGAGTTTTCAGACAATCTAAACACTTTGTGTGCATTGTGTCACCATGGTAACTGATGCACATTCCGCTATAGACGTACATGTAGAAAACCCCCCGCTGCAAAGTATCAATTGCTGGGTTTCAGATGACGTCACAGAGTTTTGTTGTAATACAGTGAGTTTTTAGGTCTAATCACAAATAAAAATGATCAGGTTCAACATTTGTGCATTAATTTTTTGGATATTTCAAGGCAAAGTGCAATTTAATCAAAGGGAAAACTGTCTCTTGACCCCAAACTTCCAGTAGTTACGATTTGTTAGAACTTTTCTGTATAACTGAGCGGCTCTAGCTTCTCCCGTCTATTTCTAATGATAAAACAGACCACGGATGTGTTTTCCAGATCGTTTTAGCCTTGTATTACTAAGCAGAATATATGAAAAAACACTGCAGAGTTTTTGCCGTGTGACGACCTCGCGTGACCCCTGTACAAAGAGGCCTACAGTTGAAATGAATGGATCCACGTGCGTCTGTGATGAGTCAGGTACTTTTGCACAAACGTTAGCAAAGCGATGAGCTATATAAAGTCTATATAGAAGACACACAGGGTTAGCGTAGCATCATCGGCGAGGGCTAAAACTACTGGCAACATGGGCAGGGTAATAACAATGAGTTGGGGTTTAATACTATTTATTTGCACTGTCTCAAAATGGATACTGGAAAAATATGCGCAAGTGGAGCTGGTTTTGCTGTAGTGGTGGTAGTAGTAGCAGAAGTAGTAGAAGTAATTGTAGTAGTAATGATAATAGTTGCTGTATTAGGAGAAATTTTTGTTATAGCTTCAAATCTCAAATGGTTTTTTTTTAAGCAAAACTATTGACTAAATTAAATATGTTATTATTTTTATTCTGTTTTTTGTACTAAAAATTGTAAAAAAAAAAAAAAAAAAAAAAAAACCACAGGCACAGGCGTCCTTACTGTAAGCAGGCTCGCATCGCCACAGACCTGACTCTTATTTGGCCTGGAGGAAGGCCTACACCTGCTTGTTTCCATGGCAATCTTGTTCTTTTGGCTATAATCTTCCACAGTATGGCCTAAAACTTTACTATTTCCTTTGAGAATGTTCTGAAGTATGGTTTTAACAGCCTTTCTCCATGGAATTATGCAGATGACATGCCACCTCCAGAAAGTTACATACTGTACCTTTAAACTTCAGGTTTTATTCACTCAAATTGAACCTTAGTATTTTCAGATTTTTATTTTAACTTTTTCTTTACAAAATTAAACCATAGCATTTTTTATATAATTTCTTCTCATTTTGTTTAAACTTCCAATTTTCTGTAACTTACCTCAAATCAAACCTGAGTATTTGTTCATTCCAGATCATCTTCTACGAGGAGAGGAACTTCCAGGGCCGTTCGTTTGAGAGCAGCGGGGACAGTTCAGACATCCACTCTCACCTGAGCCGCTGCAGCTCCGTTCGGGTCGACAGCGGCTGCTTCATGGTCTACGACAGGCCAAACTTCAACGGGAACCAAATCTTTCTGAGGAGGGGAGAGTACTCGGACGTGCAGAGGATCGGGAGTCAGACCGGGATGGGAGGGGCCTTTCAGATGGAGACTATCCGCTCCTGTCGCATGATCCCGATGGTAACAACCTGCAGGGACGATTAGACAGTATTAAGAACAGGTTTATCAGCAACTTACTAGGTGTTTGAACTTGTTATATTACAACTAAAACCTGCAGATTAATGGTTATTTTACGAACATTATATTTTATGAGTATCAGCTATTTATTCTTTGGTGCAATTTTCCCAAAGATATAATATTTAGGTTAATGTTAGTAGCTGAGATATAGTAGTTTTCCGACATATTTTCAAACTAATGATACAAATCAAAACTGCAAAATATCCTTCAAAACAAGAGTACAGATCTGAACTGATGTTTTTAAAGAAAGATTAAAAATGTAATGAAATTTTACAAGGCAAGAACAAGTTAGAAAAAAAAAAAAGTAAGTATTTTTTATAAGTACAGTAGTATAATACGTAGATTTTTACATGCTCAGATGTCTGAATATCCATAAGTGAAGTAGAGCTGGTCAAAATGGTCATTCTGAATAGGATATAATTGAAAAAAAACCCTCCAAATAAGGAAAATAAATAAATAACATTGCAAAAATACCCACAAAAGTGCAGAAATATTAGTCAGTTCACACTTGTCAGATACTTAAACCTTAACCAAGGTTTAAAAGTTTCTGGTGGACTGACATACTCCAAAAAGTACATTATTTTTGTGAATATTCCTCCTAAACATTTTTCTCCTTACCTCTGCAGCACAGAGGCCAGTTCCGGGTTCGCGTTTACGAGCGTGAAAACCTCTTGGGTCAAATGCACGAGCTGATGGAGGACTGCGAGTCTCTGCAGGAGCGCTTCTACATGTCCGACTGTCAGTCCTGCCACGTGATGGACGGACACTGGCTGCTGTTTGAACAGAACAACTACAGGGGGCGCCAGATGTACGTGCGCCCGGGGGAGTACCGCAGCTTCCGGGACATAGGGGGCAGCAATGTGACCAGGATCAGCTCATTGAGGAGGATCATGGACAACTGCTGAGACAGAGAATGAGACATATATGAGCAAATGTTGTAAAAATGTGAATTAAAAATGAGAAATTAAAAGTTGAAATACATACCTGTTGCATCTTTTATTGAATTTCACTTCAAGACAATTTAAAATTAAACGGAGAGGATTTTTTTTTTCAAAATAAAGATTGAAGTACTTAAATTACTCACTATACCACAGATTTTCAACCAATGTGTCTTGGAAAAATGACCAATTTGAGTTTACTTTTGCAGAAAGTTCTGAACCAAAAAAGACACAAAAATAAATACTATGAATACTAAAAGTTCCCTAGAGCCAAACCCAGTGGCACAAACGTTATAAACACTTTTTGGCTCAAGCTGGTGTTTGATAATTGATAATTTTAGTAGATGAGATGCTACTGCAACTTTTTAACAGCAACAGTGTGCATTAACTCAAAAAAAGATTGAAATATAGTCTCTTATAGCCCCATATCTAACTTTTTTTGCCATAAAACGAACTAAAATAAAAGCATGCTCTTTTTATTTTTCATTTATGTTGTGTTTATTATTATTTGACCTGGAGGAGGGCCTGTACCTGCTGCTTGTTTCCATGGAAATGTTGTTTATTTGCCATTAATATTCCATAGTATGCCATAAACATATCTATCTCCGTAGAATTTTGGTTGATGATGTGATTAATAGTTGGGTCTGGGTTAAGCAGCATTTGAGTGGAGTATGTATTAGCTAAATAGTCTCGCCCCAGTACAGATATATAGTATAAGCCGCTCTCGAGGTCAAAATAAGTCTGCAAAGGCAACTTCGCTCCGAACCAGTATTTTTACAAAGCATCATAAGTCAGCGAGTTCATGTGTGACAGTGGATGGGGGAAAACGGGGCGGGGGGCGTTTGAAAAGAGCTGATTCTAGGGCAGATGTACAGTACAGTTTGGAAAGGGGCAGAAAGAGCTGACCAGAGCAGTGATTGTTGAGCACCACAAAGGCCCAGGTCAAAGGAGGGTTATAAATGCAGGAGATACACTGGGGCTGTGCAGAGGAGCCACAACCACAAACATGGGGAAGGTAAGACTAATAAGGCCTTTTTGACTCAGCTATAGGGCTATTTTATCATAGAAATGTGCTCATCTGGACACTGTTTATGCAATCAAAACGCTTCAGCTCACATCCAGAAGCCATTTTTAATTAATACATTTGAATCCTTCTCTATGTTGAACCACATCTGGACAAATGAAGGATTACACCGGAATTATTTATCATTATATAAATATTTTTGCACAGTTATATGTTTTTGATTTTGTGAAATACTCATTTTGATAGCTTGGATTAGTCCTGGTTTTGTTAAGTTAGGACCGTTGCCATAGTAACTAGCAATTGAAAACATATTAGTGGGGAAAAAGTCCTCAAAATGTCACCTATAACAAGCTGAAACCCATGAATTGCTGGGTTTCAGATGAAATCACAACCTTCTATAGGCTAATAATAGTTAAAAGTAGCTAAAATGAATAGTTAAAATGCAGCTTTTTGTTGTAATACAAGAAATTAATTGGTCTAGCCACTCATAGGAATGATCAGGTTCAACATTTGTTTCACTTTTGGATATTTCCCCATCTCACAGTCCGCCATCATCACATTTTAGAATCAATAGTGCTGGTTTAGTCGTAGCCCTCAAATCATTTTCTCTTTCAGATCACATTTTACGAGGACCGGAACTTCCAGGGGCGTAACTATGAGTGCAGCAGTGAGTGTTCGGACCTGCACTCTCACTTCAGCCGCTGTAACTCCATCAGGGTCGACTCCGGAGCCTGGATGGTGTATGAACGGCCCAACTACAGCGGGTACCAGTACTACCTGCGCCGCGGGGAGTACCCAGATTACCAGAGGTGGATGGGCTTCAACGATTGCGTGCGCTCCTGTCGAATGATCCCAAGTGTAAGTCGGGAATGATCACTCACTAAGGAATACTGTTACTTTTATGGAGAATTCATCCAAGGACAATTCAAAGTGCATGTGACAGGTTTTTACGTTTTTTTCTCATTATTATTGGTTTGGTGGGATAGTGTCTGTGGTAAATATTTATCGTAGTTTTACGTCTGTTAAGTAGCAGTTTGTGGAAGAAAAAGTTGAGAAGAAAAGTACAAAAATACAGTAAGTATCTCTCTAAATCCGCCATCAACACGGAAAAGTCCATCCAAAATGAATGAGCAACTTACGCACAAGGAAGGCATTTTTTAAGGTTAAAGAAGAAGAAAATAAAGGTGTTTAGCTTGTTTATCTGTATTAGTCTAATCATAACTACCAGTATTGTATAATTCAGACAAGTTTTGGCCCTTGCTTACACTATGGTTGCTAGGTAACAGTTATGAAGTACCTCTGCGTATGTCACATCTGCTGCCCATGTCCGATCAGAAAGTAAAATTATAAACATTAATGAAAAAACTAGAAAAAAACAGTAAAAATTTTTAGCAACAAATCTTAAATCTGATAACGAAATATATTTTAATACAATTATTAGTTTAACCCAGACATGTCAAACTCAGCCCCGCGAGTTCATATCAAATACTTATTAGAGCTGGACAGAAATGAACCTTTCCAGAGAAGTTTTAGAATGATCTTGAGCTGTATCAGAACAAGTATAAGACTCAGACAGATGCAGATATAAGGCCACATGGGAATATAAAAGTACTACTATGATTTAATGATTCGGTATTGAGTATCAAGTCTGTCTGTCAGAGTTTGAAATGTTTGTATCGTGACACTAACTCCTAACACTAACTGTTTTTGTTCATCCCACAGCACCAGAGCTCTCATCGGATGCAGATTTACGAGCGTCCTGAGTTTGGGGGTCAGATGATGGAGTTGACCGATGACTGCCCCTCCCTTTACGACCGCTTTCACTTTAACGACATTCACTCCTGCACCGTGACTGAGGGGCACTGGATCTTCTACGAGCAGCCGCACTACAGGGGGCGCCAGTACCTCATGGGCCCGGGGCAGTACCGCCGATTCAACGAGTGGGGAGGGGTCAGTCCCAGAGTCGGGTCCATCCGCAGAATCATGTGAATGAACTTTGTCAATAAAGTTAGTTCAAAATATTAAAGGGACTGTACCCGATTTTTGTTCCATGTATTTGAGCAAAATGTGTCTTGCCCCAGAGCAGATATATAGTCGAGTATAAGCAGCTGTTAAGGTCAAAACATGCTCGCTGTGTTCTGCCTGCGTCTAATTATACTTTTACCTGTCCGAGAATGCAAAAAAGTGCTTAGCGTTCTGTTGTTAGCTCTGAAAAAAACGTTCTGTGAAAAGTGAAAAGTATATAAACTCATCGCAGTGAATAATTAGGATGTTTAGAATACATAAAGTAAAGGAGGAAGAACTGTGGACCACTGCAAAACACTTAAAATGAATTACTTCTGTTTTTCACGTTTTTAAGACAGTAAAAATTTGGTACAGCGTCTTTAGTGCATGATTTTTTACACATAACCTGCATTATAAATTATTCATGGTTTCAACTTCCTGTTATATGCAACATTTTGAGGGTTTTTCACATTCAAAAGCTTAACTAAATTGTTCATCTTTACAACAACAATCGTAATTTTGAATAAATCTGAAACCAATAGTTAGGCCCAGTGGTTTAGTTTAACAATAGAAGTGGAATATTTGTAAGACTTGCGTTTCATGTGTTAAAATTAAAATCAAAACTCAGCTCATAGTAAAATCATGTCCAAAGAGAAGAAATCTGAACTGAAAATCAACATTAGCTTTAAAACAATGACCTAAACGCAAACTGTATTCATAACTTTTAAAACCAATAATCCAATAAAACACTTAACCCACTTCGCCTGTACAATTTCACCCTGGAACTTTAAAAATTTGAGCTTTTAGGACCTGGACACGAGAACAGGAGGTAAGAGAACAAACAGCACCATTCTCTACAGCACAATATAAATACAGTAATGCACATCGAGACTTAAAGACATTCTCAAATAGACACTGCAACAAATATATTGCACAACTCAGTTTACTGTAATTGGTTAATTATGTCTCTTTTCCCTCCAGGGACCAGCAGCTGCCAATTAAAGTGCTACTATACCTCAGGATCTAAAAGCGGGAAAAGCAAAGATAATAATTTAATAAATACATTTTTAAAACCAATTATGTGCAGTTTCCTTTTTATACGTGCAAATGTGCGCTACCAACAGTACTGTGTGTAATTTAAAGTGTCTCATGTGCAGCGTGGATGAAGGAGCAGAGTGGTTCACTTATGGTAACAAACGGCCTGTTTGTTACACACTTTGAAAACAAACTTTTATTTTAAACAAACCTGGGAACATTTCTGAAACATATTGATCACTCAGATTGAACAAGTATGAATGCCAGTCGTATGAGAGCATTTTTTACATTTAGTGCAATATTGTACATTCAGTAATAAACAGTGTTGTAACTATATCAGGCATAAGTCCAGAAAAGTCCCACTGAACATCTCCACAAACTAAAGGTGCACTGTGTAACTTTTCTAGTGGGGGTCTGCCATCTGCTTGTCACCGTGGAGATACTATTGCTTTGCTTGGAATGTTCCTAAGTATGGATTTAAACGTATCTATCTTTTATTCATTTATTCAATTACAAGTGCTGAAGAATACATCAAAAACATGCACTCTTACTGTGAGAGGGCTTGACTCTCCACAGATCTGACTTGTAACTTGGCCTGGAGGCATCACCTGCTTATCTCCATGGATGTAGGTATGTTTAATGCCATGCTGTGGAACATTCCAGGCAAAGCAATCACTCTCTACGGTCACCAATCTCCATGGAGACCAGAAACGTTACAAGAAAATACCTAAAAATGTTTTTCACCGAGACGTGGCAGCTCGTATGATTAGCTTAAGATATTACATATTGTAGACACATTTTTGCATATTTTAGAGAATATTTTAGCCTGGAGAGACAACACGGCGTTTCACAAACCATGAGTCAAATCCAAATAAATCCATGTATAAAATGTGAACATATTAGAGGAACAAATGCATAGTGTTTAGACATTTAAAAACATATAAAGTGCATATGACAAGTTTTCATGTTGTTCTCATTCTGACATGGTTTGGTGGGACAGTACCTGTGCTAAATAAATATTTATTATAGTTTTACATCAGTTAAGTGAGGTTTTTGCCCTTGTTTACATTATGGTTGCTAGGTAACAATTATGGAAATACCTTTATGTATGTCACAGGCTGCCCTGTCCAATCAGAAGTAAAATGATAAATTTCACCAGAATAAAAAAAAAAAAAACACAGACGGATTTAACTATGTTGCAAAGAAAAAGTACTCTAACCTGTCATATGCACTTTAAGATATTATAAGGAAATGGTCAGTTCAGAGCGTATGGGGTTTGCTAAAAGACGATGATGTAAAAAACTGCAGTATTCACGAGTGAAACGTTATTATTCTGTGTCTGCCATTTTCTGTAAAATTGAATTGTTATTCAGATTCAGAAAGAAAACGCTGTAGAGATGCAATTTATCTGCTTATATTTGCTGAAATCATTGTATTTATTATTAATTATATCAACAGTAGGTGGGCTGTGGAGGTCAGGGGGTGGTGTGTGCTTGTGTCTTCCCTTTAGGAGCCTCCGTTCTAGGGCCTTACTGAAGAAGCCCAGTCTGGGGGCCCTCGTTCCCCTGGTCAGACTGGCTCCTGATGTAAGAGTAGGCCACTGGTGAAGGAGGGACTGTGAAGGATGAGTACATGTGATTCTGAAACAGAGCAAAACAATGAAAAATAATAACGCATTTCCATAGTTCAGTAGAGCATAGTGTAGTGCTTTCTTCATTCATACAGACTGATAAATGCGAAGAGTCCAATTTGTGGCATCTGCCCCTTCAACCACCACAACACTCACACACACACCACGTTCATACTAGGCAACAGTGCAATGACAGTTTTGCCACTGGCACTTTACTGTGTCACCTGCCATCCCACCAGTCTCCCATCCAAGTACTAACTAGGCCCGTCCCGGCTTAGCTGCTGAGATCAGTCACGATTAGGCTTTTGACAAGGAGGTTTGGCCTTTGGATCTAACAAAACTTTTGTGATGGTTTTGTTTGAACATTCAGCTGTCCCCAATTGACAATGTGCAGAACTCAATTCATCGTGCCCCAGGTTAGATGATGGACCCTCTACCAGAAAAGTTACATAGTGAACCTTAATTTAAAAATATGTGAAATGCTACATAGTCTAAATATAATTTGAAAACTCTGAACAATGTATAATAGATGAGCTCTAAGTACCTTTCCGTGAGGCACAAAATGATGAACTCTTTCTGCACTGAGTGGATACATCGGGCAACTCTGGTGCATTACAGGGTCAAAGTGCTAAAGAGGAAAATAGTCATTTTACCAGCAAGAAATCAATCAATAAAAAAACAACATTTAGCATAATCAGAAGGAGAAGGGTGGAGAATGTGGTTTGCGAACATTCGTTGTCATGTATTGAACACTGCCTGACCTCTGCGTTTGAGTCGTCCATGAGGGGCTGAGGGCCTGAGACTCCATTTGGGACGTGGTGGAGGTATTCAGGCTGAGCGTACATCACCGGACCAGAGCCAAAAGCAGACTGAAGAAACATGCATAACACATACATTAATAATATAATCACAAGTTTGTTCAAAAACTATCCTGCTCTACAGTTGATTTACTTACTTCAGCATTGTTCCAGTGGTAATGGTTTGGGACGTACCGCGGCTGAGAAGAACAATAAAGAGTCACTGTTTTGTACAATGGCATTTATGGTAGTGGTAGTAGAAGTAATAGTGGTAGCAACTGTCTTGATATTGGTATTGGAAGTATTAGCAGCAGTAGTAGCCTAGCAGTAGTAGTAGTGCTAGTAGTAGTGAACTCGCCTGGTAGTGGTGGTAGGCTGGTTGGTGATAGACAGGCTGCCAGGACTGAGGGACCGTCACAGGAGCTGACTGCTGCACAAATACGTACAACACATATTCAATGATATGCCTGCTGCAACCTGCTACATGTAAGTGCAATTTTGATTTTAACCACAAGATGGAGCACAAATCCAGAGTTTACAAAGTATAATATACTGGGTATGACATGATTTGTGCTATTCGGTATTGCATGCAGTGAGTGTCAGTGCTAATTCTCTCTCTCAAATGGTATTGAAATTTGCATCTATTTTGTAGCTGTTTCATAAAACAAATAGCAAAAGTAAAATCTACAAATCTACAAAGGTCCATGAACCTGCTATATTTATCCAACCACCCCACAAAATGCAGTTTAACAAAAGTAATTTTACCTTCCCTCTTCTCAGTTTAACAGAGACAGAACACTGTGATATGAGCTAAAGCAGAAAAAACTGTAATATAATGTAAGTAAAAGTGATATATTTGTTCATATTTCTTCATATAAACTCACAGGGGTCCAGAGGTGTGGGTTGGGGCTGGCTCGTGGGCTGTGGAAATAAGCCACTCCGTTGTGAAAAGTGTAGGGGAAACCAGAGGTGGTCAGGTACACCGTCCCAGAATGCATCGGCATAGGTTCCATACTAAACATGGGCCTTTGGTAATCTATGGACAGACAAATAAATGAATATCAAAACAGGGCTGCAAGATTAATCACAATCTGACTGACTACAACTAGTAAATCAGAATATACTGTCCTCTGCATTGAACTAAATGTCCCTGTGTGTCTATGGGGGCTTATTCTGTGCAAAAGCTGCTAACCCTGTAGTTTAGACGTCTACAAACAAGCTCTGAAATGCATGAGATTCTTGTATTAGTCTTAACAGTTTAGATTTCAGCCTTCTCTTGAATGTTTGAAATATGAACTGCAAACTGAATCTTGCTTTTAAACTGCAATACAACTGTAATATGAAAAAAATGTGATGAGATAAACAAAATTGATCATGTGTCTCTTTTAAAACAACTAAAGTTCAAAATTACGAAACTATATTAAAATATTTCTTTAGAATATATGCATGAACTGTCTCCTTATTTTTCATTTATAGTGATTGCTAACAGCATATTTTACACAAGAGCAATTTGCAATGCTAATAGGGCAGAATCAATGAATATGGAATGACATTATTGCTCTAACTTACTTCCTGAGTCGTGCTGTTTACGAAAGGCAGGGCGGATGCAGAGTCTCTTCTCTCTATAATAGACTCCATTCACCTGGAAGACATGACAACAGATTATAAAAAGATTACCACTACTATATATACTGCTTATGACAACAAAGTGCTTTACATCAAAGATAAGTTTACTGGCATCTTCTGGGTCTTCAAATGTCACAAATCCATAACTGTTGAAAACAAGAATACTTTTTACTTCATACAGCGCATACAACAGGTTGGACTATTCTCAAAACTAACCCTAAATTACACAAGCTATGATTAGACAATTAAAAATAAATGTTGAATCAATGTTTAAGCTGTCAGTAGAATGTGATCCTTCCATGTAAATGGTCTCTGCATTTTGGATGCAATTTTCGGTGTTGAAGTAGAGTTTTCCAAATTAGGCCTCACCGCTACTTCCTGTATTTTTTTTAACTTTTCAACTTATGTCCACAAACTGCCACTTAACTGATGTAAAACTATGATACATATTTACCACAGGCACTATCCCACCAAACCAACGAATAATTAGGAAAACATGAAAACCTGACATATGCACACTTTAAACCCAAAGTTTGTAAATTACATGCTATTACCGTTTAGTGAGTCTGGAGCGGTTATTCACAATGTTGACATTGGTGACTGTCCCGTACTCAGAGAAGATGTCCCGCAGGTCACTCTCAGATACCTTCAAAAAAGAAGCAAAATGTAATAGTCAAAAGCTGTAGGGCTGTCACAGAAGTTTATCTATGAGTATTCAGATAAAAAGTAAGGGCAACTCTTAAATAGAAAAAAGGTAGAAAATAATGCTAAGATTGTTGGTATGCACATAAACATAGCCAGCATGTTAGCATAAGTAAAAAAAGTCTATTAGTTAAGTAGTAAATAATACTGATTAGTCTTTGCAGTTCCTTCCTTGGACCAGAACACCCCACAAGAGCAAGTCTAAACCAGAACTAAACCAGGTCTAACCCAGGACTACACAAGCCAGAACTAAACCAGGTCTAACCCAGGACTACACAAGCCAGAACTAAACCAGGTCTAGCCCAGGACTACACCAGTAACAAACCAGAACTAACCTAGGACTAAGCTCCCTGCGTCAGTTTCCAATCTTTCCTTAGTAAATAAACCACATGTAGGTGACCCTGGTTTATAGAACCCAAAATGATAGTAAAATGATAAATATGAGCCTGATCACGTTCAGAGTGAGCATGTAAGCATAGTCTTAGGTTGTACTGGGTTCAGTGTAAATCCTGCACCCTGTGGTCAAAGGCTCCAACAAAGATGCGGTTGGGGATGATGGTGTCGGGGTCTGAGGTGGTCCTGTCGTGTCGGGATCTGAGGTGGTCCTGGCTGTCTGGGCTGCTGCTGTGGTGCTCTGAGGGGGACACTTCAGGAGTGGGATGGTTACTGTGGACTGGAGACGCGCCGCTGGAAGTGACCTAAAACAGTGGGAAAAAAGCTCTAGTCTAGTCAGTAACAGAAATTATCAGGTTAAACATCTGTGAATTTGTCTTTTGGAAAATTCCATGTAATCAATAGGGAAATTTGGCTCTTGCATTATCTGGGAGTTTAATATTACCACATTATAGAATCTGAAAACCACCAATTTTTAGATGGAGGACTTGCAAGTAGCAGCTACATGGAATTTAGTTTAAAGCTGCACCATGTAACTTTGCCAGGAGAGGGTCTGCCACCTGCTTGTCTCTGTGGAGGCGTTATTGCTTTATCTGGAGAGCTGAATGCCAAACTAAGGCCTGGAGTATCCATCTCTATGGAGACAAGCAGGTGATGCCAACAAGCCAAGATACAAGTAAGATTTGTGGAAAACATTCATTCTTACTGGGAGTCTAGCCCAGTGAGAATGAAGATTTTCCAGGTTTAGCAACTGAATAAATGCAACATATACAAATCAAAGCAAAGCAATCTTCATAGAGACAATCAGATGGTGGAAAAGTTACAAAGTGCAACTTTAAAATTAAGAAAATTGTCTAACAAAAACCCTTTGATGTTTTCCTTTGAAAATTGTATTAAACATAAACAGCTAACACCTGCACGCTAGCACTGATGATATTTAGCTTACTTTGTTCTCTTTTTTTTTTTTTTACCAATTCTTATTAAATACATTGGCAAGTTCAATTTAGGCATAGGCATTTTAATTCTCAATAGTAAAAATTGTGTTAAAATTATTTACAGTAAATTACACGGTAACAATGTCTCAACCAACGCAAAAAGAAAGTAGTAAAAGTTTCAGTTGGGCTAACAGTTTGAAGCTAATTAGCAATGGAAATGACAAGCAAATGCTAACTACACTTGACTTACTAATGTTTCTCCGTTCACATCCATCGTTGTAGCCGCAATTTTTGGATCTTAAAAATATATTTGGTGTTACAAAAAGTTAATAACCATGGCCTGATGAGATTTGGATGACAGATCGTCCCTTGTGGCCACTGAGACGCGGGTCTGTCCACGTTAGCCCCAAACGTAAACAACAGCATCGCCCTCCAAACAGATTAACAGTAACGTTAACACTAATATGATTGATTTATTAGCAATATTTTTTTTATTAGACGCATTTTTCATCTTTTAAAAATTTAATCAAAAACTAAAATATACATAAAGCAATAGGTGACGCTTGCGCGAAAAAAAAAAAAAAATAAAATAATAATAATAATAATAAACTTTTTAAAAATAAGTTTAATGAGCGTGTGTTGGAGGCCTCCGCCGCGTAAAGTAGTACCCTCTATCTTCATTTGGTTAAGGACAGGATTATAGCATTGAATTATAAATTCATGTATTAACTTTATACGTTTAATTACCAGAATAATATAAGCATTGATTTTTATAATGATTTAAAATGATATATTAAAAAAGATCAGAAAGAAGTGGAAGGATACGCTAACTCGCTTTTGATTTTGAAGTTCAAATTTTAAATAAAATGTTGTTTTTCATTATTATATATTCATTTTGTATTTTACATAAACTTATTATTGATATCATTATTAATAAAAAAATATATTTAGGAAAAAGTACTGAAATTGAGTTTTCACCAAGTCAGCTAAAATCGAGTACTAAAAATCTCCACAAGAGGGCGACATTTCTTCACATATGACTACAATAGGCTTCTGATACCTTAACCTTTTTATTCACTAAAATTAGATAATAGTGTTTATTTAACCATTAATTTGGTAATAAATGTGACATACTAACCTACAAAGATTAAAAAATATAGTGCCTCCTCTATATGTTCCTTTATTTTTCCATAATCACAGTCTAAATCTAGCTGTTAATTAGGCTAAAAAAAAAAACCCAACCTGCATTTGTCATTTATTTCCTTAATTGCGAGGTCTCACTGTGCTAAATGAGAAGGGCCTGTCTGATAATTACTGCAATTAACCAAAGCTAAAAGTCATGTTTAAACTCATAAACTCTGCATAGATCATTTAAGCTGTCAGGGAGAGAGAATTCCACTGTTAGTTTGACACTTTTATTAAGTTATTGTTTGGGACTTGTTTACTTTGTTGTCATTTTGTTTACAAGTTCTTACTGAAATATCAAGTACAAGGACATATGAGTAACTATGCCTTCAACGTGCAACAAAATGTGTAAAGTTGTTGGAAAGTTATCTGTATCTGCCTACTACTGTTACTAATACTACTTCTATTACTACTATTACTAATACTACTACTAGCCCATAGTAACTAAAATGTCCCAAGGTTTTGTAGTGTAGTAGGCTACTACTAACAGGAGTAATCTTGGTATTGGAAGTAGTAGTAACAGTAACAGTAGGCTAGTAGTAATAGTAGTAATAGTAGTAGTAGTAGTAGTAGTAGTAATGTAGTAGTTGTAGTGGTGGTAGTAGTAGTAGTAGTAGTAATGGTGGTCGAGGTATTGGAAGTAGATTGTAGTAGCAGCAGTAATAGTAGTATTAGGCTAGCAGAAGTAGTAATAGTCTTGATATTGGCCGTGTAGTAGCAGTAGTAGTAGTAGTAAAGGTGGTCTTGGTATACGAAGTAGTAGACCATAGTAGCAGTGGCGGTAATACTAGTATTAGGCTAGTAGTAGTAATAGTATTAGGCTAGTAGAAGCAGTCGAAGTAGTAGTAGCAGTCTTGGTATTGATCCTTTAGTAGCAGCAGCAGTAGTGGTGGTAGTACCAGTAGTAGTAGTAGTAGTAGTACTAATGGTAGTCTTGGTTTTGGCCCTAACCTTGTTTTTGTATCAAACTTTCTAAATAATCTCACTTTTTGTACAGTTAAAAATACTGTTAGTTCTCCCTCACTTCTCTCCTTTGTCCTTTCCTTCATCCGTGAATGGTCATCCCAGCTACAAACGACTGTATTTTTCCTATTTTTTTCCCTGCGCGTGGGAACAAATACCTCCTCCAGATGGATTACATACCATTGGTCGCAGTATAGTAGCGTGTAACCACATGGATCCTTCACTGGTCAGCCAAGCCCACCATGCCGCGCCCATGTTTCACTATAACCCGTTATTTCTGGCATTGTGCTGTCTCAAAGCGATCATTTTATCCACTGAAGGAATGCAAAAGTTAAAAATAGTGCATAGAATCAGGCATTTGTTGAGTAATTACAGAGTTGTGAAGTACAGCCCTCCTGTTATGGGTAGTTTTTCATCAGACGCTGTAGCCACCACTGTCTGTCCCAAACCGGAGCACATTTTAGACACTAACTCTGCACTTCTGACCTTATATTTGACCTGTGTCATTTCAAGATAAACACTAACAATATATGTGTATATGTTGGGATAAGTAGTGGTCAGTGGTGGAAGAAGTTTACTCAGTTTTGCTACTTAAGTAAAAGTACAGATACTGAAGGAAAAAAAGAAAAAACACTTGAGTAAAAGTACAGATACAGGAGCTTAAATAAAAGTAGATACACGAGCAAAAAAAACCCCAAAATACTTAAGTAAAAGTACAGATACTGGTGCAAAAAAACACCAAAAAAACTTAAAGTATGAAGTATAGATACTGAGGAAAAAAAAGAAAAAATACTTGAGTAAAAGTACAGATACTGGAGCAAAAAAACAAAAAACTTCAGTAAAAGTACAGATACTGGAGCAAAAAAACAAAAAACTCAAGTAAAAGTACAGATACTGGAGCAAAAAAAAACCTTAAATAAAAGTATAGATACTGGAGCAAAAAAAAAACTTAAGTACAGATTGCATGGAAAAGATCTACTTAAGCAAAGAGGTAAAAAATCTAAAAACGTACTTAAAAAGGCAAAGTAAAAGATATAAACTGATTTTGAATTGATTTGAAAACAGAAACAACTGAAGTCATGAACTGTATATTTTGTATTTTTGTTTGTTCAAATTATGAATTTAAATATAAAAATGCACCGTCAGGTTTTTTCAGCAGGTCTCATACGATAATAAAAAAAATATGTGTACTTTACTTTTAAGTCCTGTGTAAGTAAAGTACAGATACCTAATAGTTATAAATCAGTACAGTACTTTACTACTTTTACTTGGTTATGTTCCACCACTGGTAGTAGTATCAATAGTAGTAGTATAGCAGTATTTTGCCCTAGTAGTAGTAGTACTTAAACACTGTCAACCTCATATTTGAATTAAGACAACCGACGATATTTTAATACTGTAAATACTAGTAGTAGAAGTTGCAGTAACAGATTTTGTGAACTATAACATTTAACTGTGTTTAGTACTTATTGTACTAAGCAGCAGCAGTAGCAGTACTTTGCCCTGTATTTGCTGTAGTGGTAGTAGTAGCAGTTCTAGTTTGTGTTGAACTGTGTTTTGGTTATTTGGTGATGTAGTAACAGTAGTAAGCTGGAGGAAGAAGCGTCTGGGGTGAGGGAAGTCTGGGAGTCCCTGTTTAGACCGCTGATAAGTGGAAGAAGATGGATAGAGGAGGGATGGAGGGATGGAGGGACGGAGTAGTACTTGCTCGGTTTGACTCTCAGAAGCTATTTGTTAATTTCGTGCATCTCGTTGTAAAGTTGAATCTGCTGCGATCTGCTGAGTCTCAGAGTGAGCGTCGTCTTTATTATTAGAGAATGCAATAGTCCTGCTTTGAAATATTAAGGCCGCAGTGTAAACACAGTGGATTATTTATGTGCAGGTCCATGTGAAGTGCAGAAGCATGTCTCCTGTTTATACTCCAGTGAATCCTCATCACTCATTTATCAGACAAACACCAAACAATATCACCTATTACACCACAAATACTTTTAACTCTTACTGCGCCAGAAAACTAGTATGAGCACGTCCCCATTTACCCGGGACCGTCCCAGTGTGGAGCCCCGTGTGGAGCCCCGTGTGGAGCCCCGTGTGGAGCCCCGTGTGGAGCCCCGTGTGGAGCCCCGTGTGGAGCCCCGTGTGGAGCCCAGTGTGGAGCCCAGTGTGCCCAGTGTGGAGCCCCGTGTGGAGCCCTGTGTGGAGCCCTGTGTGGAGCCCCGTGTGGAGCCCCGTGTGGAGCCCCGTGTGGAGCCCCGTGTGGAGCCCCGTTTGGAGCCCCGTGTGGAGCCCCGTGTGGAGCCCCGTGTGGAGCCCCGTGTGGAGCCCCGTGTGGAGCCCCGTGTGGAGCCCCGTGTGGAGCCCAGTGTGGAGCCCCGTGTGGAGCCCAGTGTGGAGCCCTGTGTGGAGCCCAGTGTGGAGCCCCGTGTGGAGCCCCGTGTGGAGCCCTGTGTGGAGCCCAGTGTGGAGCCCCGTGTGGAGCCCCGTGTGGAGCCCCGTGTGGAGCCCCGTGTGGAGCCCCGTGTGGAGCCCCGTGTGGAGCCCTGTGTGGAGCCCTGTGTGGAGCCCAGTGTGGAGCCCAGTGTGGCCCAGTGTGGAGCCCCGTGTGGAGCCCCGTGTGGAGCCCCGTGTGGAGCCCAGTGTGTGGAGCCCCGTGTGGAGCCCCGTGTGGAGCCCCCCGTGTGGAGCCCCGTGTGGAGCCCAGTGTGGAGCCCAGTGTGTGGAGCCCCGTGTGGAGCCCCGTGTGGAGCCCTGTGTGGAGCCCCTGTGGAGCCCAGTGTGGAGCCCAGTGGAGCCCAGTGTGGAGCCCCGTGTGGAGCCCTGTGTGGAGCCCCGTGTCCCCTTTTCCAGCAGATTTACACAAAACCATTGATTTGTAACAGTTTTATACAAGACTAGTCCCAGGTGTCCCTGTATTTGAATACAGATTATATACAGATTATATATAGATACAGTTTATATACAGATTATATACAGATTATATACTGATTATATACAGATTATATACTGAAATATACAGATTATATACTGAAAATATACAGATTATATCCAGATATATACAGATTATATACTGATTATACACAGATTATATCCTAGATTATACACAGATTATATATAGATTATATACTGATTATATGTTGATAATATACAAATGATATACTGATAACATACAGATTATATTCTGATAATATGCAGATTATATCCTGATTATACACAGATTATATATAGATTATATACTGATTATATACAGATTATATATAGATTATATACAGATTATGGATTTCTTTATAATTCTTCTTTCCTTCTTATAATAAATAATCTATATTTATACATGACAGGCCCGGTGAGAGCACATGTTCGATTTGTGTTCTCAATATTATTATTAAGATCGATGTACATTTGATTATACACCACGTACATGTTTTATTTTGAAGGTCGTGCACTTCCTGTCCTGACACTGACGTAAAGAGGCACCTGGAAAGGTAGTTTGAACTATTTATTTTCTGTAATTCAACGACCCTACGATGTTTTTTAAAGGATAAGTTTTCTTCAAACCAAAGTCTAAGATATTTATTTAAGTAGATGGTGACTCTTTCAATCGATGTTCCATTTAGAGCGGAGAGATTTGCAGTCTGCACATCACAAAAATCATATACTCACTATGGTACTACTAACGGTACTACTACTGCAACTACTGACCTTATTCGGCCCCGCCCACTTTTACACTTTTGCCTTAAATGAGACTAAACTGCACTTTCAATTTCACTTTCAATGGAGAATTTCGGACATTTTTTGCTGCTAAAATCTGACATAAAGTCGGTCCATTTGTATAAAACGTCACAACCTGCAGGACCCCACGTCGATATGTTATGGGTCAGTGTGTTTTTATAGGTCTAATCATGACTATTGTGTAATTTAGGGAAGTTTTAACATTATGGTTGCTAGGTAGATTAGGGAATCACCTCTTTGTGAAGGTTTGTGGAGATGTGAGCACGTTTCCATTATGAAAAAACATGCTACTGTATTATTTTAGTCTATTTTTTGGCTAAAACCCATATGATACTTATATACCTCAACCAAATCCTGCTCATATGAACCTGTTTAATTTATCTTCCAGCAGCTGACGGTAAGGTTTGCTCTTCCTGTATTTACAAGCACCAAACCATAATGTAATTTTCAGCCCTAATTCCACTAAAACCACTTACTGCGCGGCTAATATCGTTTCGACCAGGGCTGCAGACGCCAAATGAAATATTCAAACAGCCTCGCGTGTAGAAATGAGCTCGCCTAGAGACTTCCTGGTCGCGTATTGGGTACAGTAAACATTCTTTTTGACCTAGTTTTATCAGAACAAACAGCGACACAGGGAGAGGCGCGGCAGGTGTACTCACGCGGAAATGTAAAGTCAAATTAGTGTTATCCCAACGCCAAATAATTCATGATCTGCAAACATTCCCATAAGAGTCCTGTTTTATTTAAGAAGTCTGGAAACAAACTAGTAAATAATGATAGGCTAAATAAAAAATAGCGAGGTGTAAGGGTGCCTAGAGGATTTTTAGGTTTACTTTTGAGTTATTGATGCGAGAAGTAATGTGCCATTTTCACAATATTATAAATTATACAGAATGTTAAAGGAACGGTGTGTAGCCTGTGCTCTTTGCTTCAAAAAATGTCCTAATAAGTGGCTCGTGTTAGGTGTTAGATTGTATAATCCTCCTAAATTAAAACATAATCAACTTGTCCATCTTGTCCAGACAGGTTTCACATCTGCCGTCTACTACAAAATAAAATCAAAGAACGTAAAGTTTGTCGAGGATCCAGGATACACACTTTTTCCAATACTTCAGATAACATTCAGATACGTTTGATTGACAGGTGGACTAGCCAATCAGGGACACACACGGTCTGTCTGTATCAAACAAACATGGCTGCCTACGAGGAACAAAAAGGAACAAAAGAAAATCACAGGGGACTGAAAAAACAGTTTTTCTGTTAATCTGAAGTGAGAGGAATGAAAGCATGATTTTTATTTTAGTCTCAAACTGTGTGTTGAATACTTTGTGTCTTAAACATTGAGCTAAACTTGTTTCTCTGTAAGAATGCGACACATGCTTATTTTAAGATGTCTTCACCAGAACCAGTTGCTTTTGTCACCTGTTACTAGTATCTATTTTCAAGTTAACAAAAGGTCTTCTTTTTTAGTGACTGCAGGCATCTGTCAGCGTCGTATTTTACCTCTATGTGAACAGTTACATCCATTTATGACCTTATATGAACAGTATGTAAAAAGAGTTAAGTCCTGTCTTCTATAGATAGTACTTTTTCTGTGGCTTTAAATACTGGAAAACTCTGTCTCTGTCTGTAGCTTCATACATCTGATCAGATAAACTTCTTTCAACTCTCTACCTGGTCTGCGATCTCTTCCTTCACGATTACATGGAATTCGATTTTGTTCAAAATGATGAGTGACCAATGAGCTTCTTCATTTCACACGATCACGTTCTGACTCGAGACGTGACCTGAGCGAGATCCCTCTGCATAAAAACACTGAGGGATGTCTGGATGTGCCGACAGATTGTAGCTTTAACACATCCAAATGAAAATAAGGCATTTCTGACTTTTGAAAGCTTTAAACGTGTGTACATTTTCCAGTGTATTCAGTTATGCAACAACAAAACAGCAAACGGACTTCTTTCCCACACTGTCCACTCCTCTTGGTTCAGTCCGGATCTGCAGAAGAGGCTCTGGATAAAACCAAAATAATATGTTACTTTTACACAAATCATGGGGCGTCAGGAATGTGGACTTTGACAAAAGACCAAATGACCACAACACAAACCAGCACACAGCACATTTATAATGATATTTTCATTTTGGTACAAGACTATATCCCATAAGAGCTGTATTAAAACAGAACCAAACCAAGGACTAAAACCAGGTCTAAATCAGGTCTAACCGAGGACTAAACCAGGTCTAAAGCACCTGTGAAGACCCAGAACACCCTTTAAAACTGAACTGCAGGTTAAAACTATAACAATTGTAATGTTGATTAAAGGTCTTAAAGGTGCCATATGACTATGATTCTTGTGAGTTTTAAGCCACGGTATAATGTTGGTCCCTCCTCAAAAACATAGTTGAGAGGTTTTTTTTTTTGTTTCATTCACTCTGCCTTATTCGACTGTCTACATCTCCAAAGCTCAAAATGCTCTGTTCCACCTTGTGATGTCATGAAGTGGTAGCTTTCAAGTTAACAGCTCCTTTTACCTTTTGTTTAGTAGAAATTGACAAATCCAGAGCTGATTTTATCCACATGATTCCAGTGAAGGTGTGTGGAGCACTTCCTGTACTACCACGTGACATCACAAGGTGGAATGGAGTGTTTTCAGTTTTAGAGAAAGCAGGGTTTGGATCTTAAACATGTGTGAATGAAACAAAACACAACTCCAGGTCTGTTTGATGAGGAAACATTATAACATAGATCAGAGAATAGTGTAATACGGCCCCTTTATAAAGAGTCTGTCGGTGGTTATAATGTTATGGCTGATTGGTGCATTAGCTAATACCTCTTTAAACGTGCCCTTGTCGTCTCCTCCTCCCCCTCTTCAAGAGCTCTGCATGGGTAGACCAGATGCCGGTGGTGGGTTAAACTCTCTCTGGAGGGGCCGACTGCAGCATATTGCTTTATAATTAATGAAATTAGGGGGCGCTGTCTGCTGAAAAGGGCTGCGTCTCCAAGAGGAAAACTGTGTCGTGTGCCAGGAAGAAGAACAAGCAGAGAGGACAAAAAATATGACTTAAAATAGTGGACATGACATTGAATAGAAGGCTCTGTACCTGATTTTTTGTAAGCATTCATTGGTCCAAAGTTGTTCTGCACTTACTTTATCCATTCTGACCATCCTAATCATTCACAGTGATGAGTTTATAAGCACTTTTCACAACTTTCAGAGCGAAAAACTTGTCCGGAGAGCAAAGAAAACATCTAAGTACACGCTTTTAACTTTATGAAATCATTATTAACACAACTGTAGGCGAGACATAAGAACATAACACCCACAAAAATGTCTAAGAAGTTTGTTATTAATTGCGTAAGTCTCAGATATTTGAGCTAAAACACTGGTAATCTGCAGCTAACAAGGTGAAACGTCTGCTCAAACTTCTGTCTTTAGACATTCATGAAGCTCCATGGGACTAAACGCTTGGCCCGTGGAGTTTGGAGGAAAACACAAAGCAGTTTAATCATAGTTTGAACTGGACATTTAACAGATCTGTGAGACTAGAGACATGTGTCTGTCTGCTGCGCCCATCAAAAATCGTATAATACTGAGGAAACTGTTTAAAATGTTTGATATTCTTTTTCTTTCCTCATCTGCAGCCTCCTGTATGACAGAAACACGGCTGCGCTCATAGAACCGGGGCTGATAAGATGCAGGTGATGTATGAAATGGGTCAAATGCAGATGACAATAATATGAATTTAACACTATGTGGAGAGGTGCTGACCTGCTGCAAACACACACGACTAACACTCAGGAGGTACGGGACATGATGCATCTGTGATAATATTAATGAGGGCTAATCTATAATAGTTATGTCACTTTCTTAATGTGTTTGTCATTACAGTTTTTGACTCTGCAGGACTTTCAACCGACCAAACATAAGGTCCATTATCCCAGTCCTGCAGAAGACCTGTGGGGCGTCTCTGGTTCCATCCAGGAACCGAAGCCGAAGAACACCTAAATGGTTTTATCATTGAGGAAGTGGACCATGGTAATGTTCAAGGTACAGAAAATAGATTTGTTCTTCACATTTGAAGTGTGTGACAAGAAGCAGAATGTTTAAAGACAAAAATACAATTTTTCTATAATAACCGAGATAATTTGTGTTTTAATGATGTTTCTGTCTAGGCCAGACATGGGCAAAGTATGGCCCGGGGGCCACACATGGCCCTTTGGGTTTATTAATCTGGCCCGCTGAACGTGACCAAATTATATTAAAATAGGTAAGTGTAAACCTTGTTCACAGTTTTTCTGCTGTGTTTAAATAAGTGAAATTTAATACATTCATTTAATTAATACATTTGGAAAACAATATGTACAATGACCCTTGTATATTCATGCTTTGTTACATGTTACAGGCTAAGTCTCTCATGTGATATATACATATAAATACACCCTGGCCCGGTCCCTCTGCTACATTTTAGACCCATGTGTCAAAAAGTTTGCCCTCCACTGAACTAGACTGACTTTTGATTCACTGTGAGATGTGACACTTATTTGTCTCTTTTGATAATAACTAATTAATTTGCATGTACTGAAAAATATTTATCCACCTGTTTACATTTTACAAAGATAATTTATTTTGGACTGTCACATGATTCAGTAAGAAGGGAACACAGTCTGAGCGTTACTGACATACAACAGTTTTTTTGTACTCACTTAATAATGTGTGTAGAGGGTTTAATTATTGACAAAGTATTTCTAGAAGTTCCTTCTGATTGTGTAATAAACCATCTATCTACCAAATTATTTAGTCCTTTAAATTGTCAATTTGGTCATATTTATAGAAGTTACACTAGTTTTAATGTTTGTGTTTTTAGTGATAAGATTTGGATGAGATTTATTACAAAAGAAAAAACGTGAGCCGTGTGTCTCAGCTGCTGGGTGACGGGAGCCGCTCCGTGGACCAGACCACAGAGGCTACAAGGAGGAGCAGCCTTTGTCGGCCGGGTCCTTCAGGGTCTTTCGAAGGCTGCGGCCGCTGAATTGGGACACGGCTACAGCGCCAGAAACCGTTGCCATGGAGATGAGACAGTGAGAGAGAAGATTCCATAATTTGTAAAAACACTAATAAAAGTCATTTTAATAGCTGTAAATGAAGAGGAGCTTGTAGACGATGTCCAGACATTTCATTTTTGTTGTTATCTTTGGGTTTAATTAGAACTGTTACCATAGTGATTAACAGTTTAAAACAAAATATTAAACTTTTGAATGGGGAAAAAGGTTTTCAGTAAAAAGACAGACAGAAACAACAAATGCCAATCAGAATTTAGCTTTATTCAATTGTTTAAATTTGGTTGTATTTCCAGGTCCACCCCTCTCATTCAGATTATAGTTTAGTTTATCTCTGTAACGAAATGACTCTAGTTCAAACTCAGTGCATTGTGGGATATGTTCTCACGCTGCACTGAACTAAAGGCATTTCTTAGAAGATAAACGAGTAATCCAAATACGAGGGGTCCTAAATGGAAATTATTCAATTAGTCCGTTGCTATTAGCGACAGGTAAACGTACCGGTTGCTAATAGCGCGGGACGGGGGGCTTAGTAATAGCAAGGGACATGGAGACAAATGCCCAGAAGTCTGCAAAATCGTTGTCTCAGATTGAGGTTTTCCTTCCAAATGTGTCTTCTCAGCAACTCCACAAACGTGTCGTCGAACCAGTTGTTTTGGTAATCCCTCGCGCATTGGAACATAGCGTTGGGCGAGCCATATTGCTTTGTCAGGCTCTTCATTACGTTTTCGATGATTTTGTTCATTCTCTTTTCAGTCTTTTTAAGTTGACTGTCCGGTATGTCAATCTCATTCCACACTAGCTGGGTTAATCGAGTGAGGATGGAGTTGTAAGCCTCGTGTCGCGGGTCAATTACACCTTTGAACATTTTAACCATCAAAGCAGAGACCATTAACTGTGTAAGGTACTGGCCTTCAGACAAATCTTTTTCCAGAGATTTTTCCTCGTACTTTGGTGGAGTTTCCAAGACAATAGCTGGTACGTCTTTGGAGACAAACAAAGGTACAACTGGAGCAGGATGAGCCATGGATCTCTCAAACAGGTCGAAAGATGGCACTGATTTTTGAGATGTCACAGATTCTTGAGAAGATACAGACACGTGGAGAGATGGAGAGGTTTGGGTAGAGCTTGATACTGGTGTCGACACTTGTACTGGTGTCGACACTTGTACTGGTGTCGACACTTGTACCGGTGTCAATACTTTTAACGGTGTCAACACTTGTACCGGTCCAAGTACAAACATTGGTTCCTCCATACTCATCTCATACAAGTCCATATTGATAATGTCTTCTTCCGTATCCTGCTGCATGAAGGTTATCAACTTTTTAAGGTACATATTAACCTCTTCTTCAATTATCGTGTGCAAAAGTTCCAGACTGTGGAGTCTCACATCTCTTTGTCTTTCTGGGATCGGAGACATGTACTGTTTTGCATTGTTCATCAAGTTAAAGTGACAGTACATAATATCTGTTAGCCTTTGTGAAAACGCAGCCATATCGTCGCTCCTGAGAACCTTTAAGAGCCTACGTTGACTATCAGCCGATCTGTCAGGTTCAAGCAAGTTTAGTTTGTGAAATAATTTGTCAACTTGGCGTCTAATGGTTTGGTAATCGATCTCTGGCGAACGGGGGGTAGAAATTTGGCTTGTTGGGGAAGTTTGCGGGGCAGTAGACGCTCTACTTCCTGGGGTAGTTTCTGAGCAAGCTGATACTACGTGAGATACTGAGGAGCTTGTTCCCGGGGTAGTAGACTCTGGTCTAACTGGAGTTGCAGATTTAGGCTCCAGTATTTTTCTGTCTAAAGCTTCCTGTAGTTTTCTGAAATTCTCCCTAGCAAACATCGAGAAACGGCAGTGACATGGGCCCTTTTTGGTGGAGTAAAATGAGCTCTCTGATGCCGCCCGTCTGGAAGCTTCTTCAGCGGCCTCTACTGGACCTGCAGTGTAACTGCGAATAGAAGCACAGGGGCAAAGTAGCATGTTTAAACATGCTTTTAAACAGGCTCTGGCTTTATCGACCATGCTGCGCGCCACATTTGGACTTGTTAATGAGGCGTTTACTCTGATGCTTCCTTCCTGTTGTAACTCGGACGTGTCAGAGAGGGCGCTATTCACCTTCTGTGATACTTCGTTCTCAATCATTGCCGTTAGCTCTTGAGAGTCGCTGCTAATGTCAACCGTAGATGGAACACAGGGGAGGTCCAGAGCCCGTGCGAAAACCAAACCAATTGATTCTTGGAGAACGGTGGTTATGGTTTGAAACGCACGAGTCGACTCCTCTTGGCTCAAACACCTTACGTTGACCTCGTTCATCGGGATAACCACTCTCAAAATGTTTGTCGATAGAGTTTGGACTAGCTGGATGAACATGCCCAAGAGAACTTGTTTCGTCTCATTGTCACACATCCCATTAGATAACATAGCCCACTGAACAGGGCCGATTTTGTTAAAGTGGCCCCTTATTACCCTGACAATTTCATCTGAAGAGATTGTTACCATGTCAAAACCGACTGGTCTTGTACCTTCCATTGTGGTTTTGTGAAATTTAGTTGTCGGAAAATCAAAAAAAGCTTTTGTAAAGTTTGTAGAAATACGTGCAAATGCTAAGTCTCTAGTCGCTGCTCTCGCTCACTGACTTCAATATGACTTAAAGTCAGAGAAAAGATACTGAGAACTTGACGAAGGGAAACACCCACATGTTTTATTCATCAAAGTCAAAGCTGCGTCTCTATGACATCACAGAGTTCAAAAAGATGATGTCACACGGTTACAGAAACCGTTGTCATGGAGACAAGACAGTGAGAGAGAGAAGATTCCAGAATGTGTTTTGTTTTAAATTTGAGTTACCGTGACAACACAACACTCTAGAAGACCTATAGTTTAACATGGACCTGGATTCTATGGGGTTAAACTGAAGGACTCGACCTTCACCTGGTTTAAGGTTAAAATCTCTGGAGTTACTGGCTCTATCCACATGAAACAAAAACAGGCACAAAGTTCAACATCTACTCTGTCAGAATGAATAAACAAAAGTAATTTATTATTTATTTTAATTAATTATTAATTAATTAATTTTGAATATTTGACAAGTTTGTGGAGCCAATCCAAAACAACACATATTGAAAAGATTCAACGTTTATAGATCATAAGTTTGTATATTTCGTTCAAATGCATTGAATATGCCATAGAGTTTTATATTTATCTGAAACTATAATATCATGATAAGGAAATAAAGAAACTCAGTGTTACATTTTCCTTTTTTTCTTTTTTTTTTTTTGAGCTTCTAACAGAAATACAAAGATTTTAAGCAGCTGAAGCAGTTAATTTTGGTGAAAGAGTTACAAAAACACCTTTCTAATAACTTATTTGTATGAGAATGAGGTTAGCTGTGTTTAAGGCTGATGTGTTGGACATGATCAAGGGTAAAGTGTGTCATAACCTCATTGAAATTAAGAGTATAGGTTTAAAGATCCCACTGTTTTGGTTCACCACTGATTGTGTTTGCACCATAAGGTTAATGCATTTACGGCTGAGCTTAATTTTGTCCTGCTGTTTTTGATGAACACTACATTGCAGAAAGACATATGGAGGTTACTTAGTACATATTGTCAATTAGACTGGGGACATGTCTTGCCAAAGGACACAATGGCAGTCTGGGGAGATGGAGGTCAGTGTTTCTATCTAGTTAAAGGGACTGGATGTGAGATTTTGACTTTAAATTCCATAAAGAGGATTTGTTTGTGTCCTCTATCTGCAGGTTCCAGGGTCAGGGGTCATTGTGATTGCACAGTATGGCATTAAACCTGTATATCTTTCATGCATTCAATTAGTCTTTTTTATTGCTCAAAAATACTTTAAAAAGAAAAGATGACGTAAAGAAAGGAGGAAGGAAAGAGAGAGGAGGAGTGAGAGAGACCCAGACTTGGTGTTTCTTCTCCCCGGACTGCAGCTGGTGTCCGGGACAGAGACCCAAGTCCTCAGGGAGAAGAGGAGACGTGAAGCATGAACTCAACCAGGAAGACTGTGATACCGCCTCCTGTCACCTGTCAGCCAATCACAGCCGGCTCATTTTTACACATCTTTTACCACTAGTTCATTCTAAACGGTTTATGGTTATTTCTCACTTACCTTATCCATTTTGAGCTAATTATTCACCATGATGAGTTTATAAGTGCTTCTCACAACTTCAGAATGGAGTTTTGCTGTCACTGTAATGCAACAACAGTGTGCTTTCTAATTCTCAGGTGATAAAAACGTTTTATAATTTGGTATATACAGTACACAGCAGATTTATTTTGATCTCGAGAGCTGCTTATACAATATATCTGTACTGGGGCAAGGCACATTATGTTGAAATTCAAGTAAGAAATTGGATACGTCCACTTTAATGTGCTACAGTTTGGTGGTGTTAAATGATGTTAATAGTCTGGTTTGGTGCTGTGTTATTTGTAGACTGGGATCAAATGTGTTTGTATTTTGGAGTCGCCTTAATAACAAGTTTGTTTTTTGGGCAGCTTGTAATGTGGGGTAGTCGTCTTTGAGTTCTCTGCGTCTCTCACAAGTTTCTCATGATAGTGGTTTAGGTCTAAAACTACAAGGAAAGTCCCGAGTTCAATTCCCAGGCGATTTGTGTACAGTTTGCATGTTCTGCCTGTGTCTGGGTGCTCTGGTTGGAATCTCCCAGCAAATTAAAATAGATTGATCGTCCAGCTAAATATCAAGATCCATGGCTCAGATTCCAGCTGCAGGTGGGATTTACTGCACCCAGTGTGACACGCACATGAGAACTGGAGCTTCTGCTGTAGACTATGTCTCTTGCGTGTGGTGGGCTCCTACACCAGCACCACCACTGCACGCCGTGTGATCTGAGCTTTTCTTTCACGTGTGGCTAGATACATCATGAGGACTGTACGTGCTGGTGGTGGAGGAGAAAAAGTTGAACGACAGACAGACACAGGCTCATCTGCGCAGACAGACACAGGCTCATGTGTGCAGACAGACACAGACTCACCTGCGCAGACAGACACAGGCTCATGTGTGCAGACAGACACAGACTCACCTGCGCAGACAGACACAGGCTCATCTGCGCAGACAGGCACAGGCTCATCTGCGCAGACAGGCACAGGCTCATCTGCGCAGACAGGCACAGGCTCACCTACGCAGACAGACACAGGCTCATCTGCGCAGACAGACTCCCACTTTAAAAAAATGCACCAGTAAAAAAAAGGCCGGTCCAGCTGATAAGCAGACTAAGCAGCTGCTCGAGGCCACCAGAGAGCTCCCAAAAGCCCATACATTTATATTGAAAATAATGTTTGGAAAGTTTTTTTTTCTGAAACCTAAATGTCACTTGGGTGTTTATACTAGTCTACATATCCCTCCTAAATGATTAGATGCGTTTTATTTCCAATAACTAGAGATGTGCTGCCTACATTTTTTTAATCGAGCAGTGGTGTGGACAGCTCTGTGTTTACACCTGTGTGAAGGACCCCTCCCTCCAGGTGCATTCTGGGAGCACTGAAGCAGCAGAGGGACATTTGAATGGATGTTTTAGTTAGTGAAGTTTATCTAAAGTCCGGAACAATGCATGAAGAGCCCAGAAGAAGATCGTTTTGGGTCGTTTTCAGAGAAGACTCGAAATATGTCACCACTGTACATGAGTGGACCTGCAGATATATAATTCTGTAGACAGGACACATCAGAGCGGCAGAGACACAGGTGAGTCCGTTTATTACACTGTTTTTGGTTGAGAGTGTAGCCCCTGTGTCACACTAACAATGTTATGACATAAACCTCTGTTACATCTGCTGAACGAAAGAACCTGTGAACGAATCCTGAATGTTGTGAATGCTTACATAGGGATGAACCAATACCACTGCAAAAACGAGTACGAGTACTTCATTTTGAGTACTCGCCATTACTGAGTAAAGATACTGATACCAGGCATTATTTTTACTGGTGTTTTATTACAATGGTAAATCTAATTAATTCCGTAGGATTTTTTTAGTATAGCCTACTTTTTCATTTTAGAATACTTGTATACTGAAATCACTGTAGTTAGGTATAATTCCAATATATTTTATTTAGATAAGCACCTGGCTTTAATATTTACCACTTCCTCTTTACAGACTGCGCTCCGCGCTGACGAGCTAACTGCTAACGAGCTAACTGCTAACGAGCTAACTGCTAACGAGCTAACTGCTATCGAGTTAACTGCTAACGAGCTAACTGCTAACATTCTAATTGCTAACGTGCCACTGTTAACATAACGGTGACTGTTGTGTTACTTTTACCACAGCGCAAATGTGTTTGTCAATTATAATAAAGTTCAATGCAGCACAAGCAAATAAACGCCAGCGCCACTTAGCAACGTTAGCATGCTACTATTGTAAACACAAGCACTGCGCTCATATCGTCTGTGAACTGTAAAAACCTTTTAGAGTCCTAAATATTAGTATGACATGTGACATGTGACAGTCACCTCGGCAGAACAGATAATGTGCAGCTTTATGGTGAGCACTGTGCAAACTGTCAGCTCAGAGCTGCTCTGTGGAGAGATGAGCTGAGAGCCTCAAACTAGAGGCAGCACAGTCACTGAGGTATCGGCTCTTGGTATCGGCAGCCCATTGACGAGTATGAGTACTGATATGAGTACTGGTATCAGTATCGGTGCATCCCTACTCATTAATATGTGCATTTATGTGAAATCACAGCATCTAAAGCCTGACAATAAACATAAAAATAATGTGATCCTAAAATCCTCTTATTTAATGTTCAGTCCAAATGATCTGATGATTATAAATCTGATGATTGTAAATCTGATGATTATAAATCTGATGATTATAAATCTGATGATTATAAGTCTGATGATTATAAATCTGATGATTATAAATCTGATGATTGTAAATCTGATGATTATAAATCTGATGTCATGTCCAGGCTGTTTCTCTTATGCAGCTCTTAACTTGGATCACTACTTTGTATTTCTTGAGTGATATGATTTTGAAGTAAGTGTACTCTTGCACTTTGTTTGGCTCCTCTATCCAACCCTGCATTTTATGACATAAAGAACTGATAAATGTAAGCCCACTTTAGTCAACTGGAACACATTAAAATGCACCAAAAAATGTCCAGAATTCTAACATTTCTTTGGCAGACCCTCCTTTCTTACATGTTTTATACTGTTATACTTGTGGTTATTGCTGATGTGAGCCTCTTGAGTTTGCAGTCTTTTCAGAAGTGGTTGTGATCATGTCTTGATGTTGTCAAATATGAATATGTGGCTCTGAAGTGGCAAGAGCCCTCTGAGGGCAAATTCAGCTTAGGCCCTCCTAAAGGCTAGGGCTGACCCTGGAAAGGGCATGTGCTTTTGCATGAGAGTGCAAATGCAGAATATTTTTGAGAATAATAAGTGGAATAGACAACTCTTCTCTCCTTCATCTGCTTAAATCTGAATGTCATTATTTTATACTTTGGAGCCTATTTTCTGATGGTTTCCTGATGTTGCATTTCCTCAGACTCTCTTCACTTCTGCCTCTCTCCACGATTGGCGCCTTTTCCCCGTGTCTCCAGACAGAAGCAAAGAGATAAGCAAAGTGCTGCGTTTAGTAGGACTAAACTGTGGTAACCTGGTGGTGTCATCACCTTGTCTCCATGCAGGTAATTATTTATTCCCATACTGTGGAACATTTCAGTCAAAGCAATAACATCGTCAAGACAAGCAGGTGGCATATTTACTCGTCACTAGAAAAGTTACATAGTGCATCTTTAAGTCCAAAAAAGTGACATTTCTCGTGTCTTTTTTGCAACTATAAACACAGCAACATTAAACAAGAGGGTACGATAGTAATAATTGTAGTTATAGTTGAATTACAGCAGTTTATCGGTTTGTCTGTAGGTCTAGTAGTTCTACCTATATCAGTGGAAACAGCAGCAGCACTCAGTGTTTGGAAGTGACTGAATGTACCAAAAATATGTATGCAGAATAGTCATTTTGAATAACTGTAGCGTATTCTGGTACAGTTGCTCTTTCATTTGGTAGTATTCAGAGTACAGTTACTTTCCTGAATTAAAAGGAATACATGGTAGTACTTCATCATGTCATTTTTGCTTTGAACTGCGTAGAATTAGTGACATAAATGAATGCAGAACAAAAAGCGCAACAAAAAAGCAGTTTGTAATTATATGGCATGTTTTTACACTATAATATAATGCAACTTGGTGTAAAAGTATTCTGAGTATTCTGAAAACAGTACTCTGATTGGCCCAAGCGTATTCTTTCCATCACTGGCAACAGTAGAAAAAGTAGTAGTAGCAGATTTTGTAGTAGTAGAAATAGTAGTAGTTGAAGTAGGTTAGTCGTGGAAATAGCAGTAGAAGTTGTAGTAGCAGCCTAACAGGAGTAGTAAGCCTATAGTAGTAGTAGCAGTAGTAGTAGATATAATGATGTAACTCTTTTCAGCTGCCCCATGTTAAAAACAGCTTAGTTGAGTTCAAATGCATTAGTCTAATTGTCCAAAGCTCTCCTGTTCTCCTGATCACAGCGATATTAGCTCATCAGTGCGTGTGTGTACGGTCCACTGGCTAACACAGCTGTCTATTAGGGCCCAGCCTGTAATGGGACAGGGGCCGCAGGTGCAGATATTACCCACGATGCTTTTGGGCGAGGCCGGGTGTCTCTGCGGGGACCATAAACACACCTGTGATCTGGGGTTAACACGCAGCCAGGCTAACGTTAACGTGCTAATATCATGCACTCTGATTAGCAGGCTAATACCGGGGACAGTGCGCTCCAGTGGGCTCGGCGAGGGACCGGGAGGGCATCATGTGCAACGTGTTTAACTGCAGAAACTGAAAATGCAACTTTAGCAGAAGGCTGGAACAATATCTACAATTTATACACTGTCCCATGAAACTCAACACATTTTTTTTATGTTTAGGATTTATAAGCTTTATTAAAGGAAATATGCAATCTGCACTCATAGTTAAAGGTATTACAATCACATCTGAACCTGTGTTGCCAGCGCCTTAACCTGCAGATAGAGGACACATACAAGTTTTTCTCATTCTCAGGATATGGACAGGCTTCATGTGAAAGCTCAGAACCTCCAGAGGCTGCACTAGCACTGATTCATGATTGTTGCTGGTGCTGTGCTACTGACCATTCAGATCAGAGAGAGGCATTTTAGGTTTAAACTAGCTGAATTTCAGCATTAAAACTGGCAACCCTGGCTCGTGTGAGGCGCATTCCTAGGATATGGTCAAATCTAACACTTTTTTGGTGCACTATGTAACTTATTTGGGGTGACGGTCCACCATCTGTTCTTACTTTTCCTGGTATGTTACAAAGTATGGCATTAAACCTATCTTGCTATCGTTCAGTTACATTTCATTCATTCAGGTCTTTTATTACTGAAAAACACCTTGACTAACATGTATTCTTATAGTGAGCAGGGTCACCTCTCCACAGATCTGACCTGTAACTTGGCCAGGTGTGGTCAGTTGATTATTTCCATGGGGGTACAGTAGATCGGTCAGTCGAATGCCATTTCTTGGAACTTTTCAAGAAAAACAAAAACATCACATGGGAAATATGCAGTACCTGAGAAGTAATATTGCACATTTAACCCTATCGAGAGTCTTTAGTATCAACTCTAACAAAAACATAGTCAACACATCCGAAAATATTTAGTTTATTTATTACCAAGTCATTTTGTGTAATCCAGGAGAAGGTCGGCCAGTCATCAACTCGTTACAATTAGCACCATCAGATGTAGTCAGATCTGTCAAAAACAAAACTTAAGAATAGAGTCCACCGCCTGCTTTGTCTCCATGGAGATGTTATTGCATTGCCAAGAATCTCCCACAGTATGGCATTAACCTTCCTATCTCCATGGAGACAAGCAATTGATGACACCAGGCCAAGTTACAGGTCAGATCTGTGGAGAGGCAACCCCACTCACAGTAATAATGCATGCTTTTCATTGTGTTTTTGAGTATTAAATGAAACTGAATAAATGGAAGATAAATAAGTTTAATGCCACACTGAGGAACATTCTGGCGATATCGATAATGGAGACAAACCGTTTTCGGACCCCCATTAGAAAAGTTACACAATGCAGCTTTAATGTTTTTTTCTTAAAATTGTATAAACTCGTCAAAAATAGTCCCTTCTCAGACACCATTACAACGCTGTGGGCGCATGCTAGTATTTCACCAGCTCATTTGGGACCAAACCTACCAATTTTACTCAAATTAAATTAAAACTGGTCTTTAGTTTTGTGAGGACGACGCCTTCACAAAGCAGACGTTTAGTAGTAGACATAAACACTAAAACGTAAATACACTGCTAATTAAAAGGCTCAAGATTCAAAAATGGACAATACTTAAGTCAAAAGATTTATCTCGACAAAATGAGGGTTTTGTCGACTCCGAGGTCCAGTGAGAAAACAAAATATGTCAGTCTTATACGTACCACCATTTTACCAACTTATTCATGGGTTTCAAGCTATGGCAACTGTCACTGTTGTCATAGCAATTAAGCAATTTAAATCATAATATTATATCTTTTAAACGGGGAAAGGCCCTCACAAAGTCCTTCAAATCAGGAAAGAACAGTCTGAAACCAATGAATATAGGTATAAATAAGTAAATAAAGCTGAATTTATTGTACGGACCAATTTTGTAGTTTCAATACAAAATTTCATACAAATGACACAGTGTGTATCTTCTTAGCCAAAAAAACTAAAAGATGGTTTTTGTCTTTTTGGTCGTGTATTGCAGTGAAAAATGTAAATGCCCGTGCGTCCTCACTGTGACCGGGCTTGCATCTCCACAAACCTGACTGAGGATTGCTTGTTTCTATGGAAATGTTGTTCCTTTGGCTATAATATTCCACAATAAATGGCATAAAACTTATCACCATGGAAAATGTGTAGTTTTAGCCACTTCCAAAAAGTTACATACTCTACATTTAATTAAACGATGCCAGTTCACAAGGCCTGGAAATTATGTGGAACAAATTGCGGTAAGGTTTATATTTCCGACAGTTTTAAACAAAATTGTGCTGTTTTTCAGATTAAAGAATGTGATGATGTTATAGTCCCAGATGGGGGCGCAAGAGACACAAGCTTTTCCTATTGATTATATTGTACTTTGCCATGAAATATCCAAAAGGTAATTCAGAAAAGTTGAACCTGATACCAGCAGCTGTAGTTTGAAATGGGACAATAACTTTCAAAACTTCTGCTTTACTTGGAAAATGGACACACAGACATTTTGGAGAGCATTAAGGAAAACTTAAAACTCACTGAAACAAAAAAAATAACTTGTAAAATCTGAAATAAACATGTAAATCCATTAAATATTATAAACAAAATAAAACTAAGTGCAACAAAATACTGTCACTATTGTCAAACATGTTAAATGCCATTTTCCATTTCCAGTTTTTGTAACTTTTTTGCACTTATTTCAACGTGTATGTAAAAAGTTCACACGTCTACAGCTTCACAAGAATCCCACGTATTACTTTCATCGTTTTTATCACTTTTGGTTGTATTTGAAGGACTCTCCGCGCTGCTATAAGGCGATCCAACTGACATTTCATCATTGTCAACTTTCAAATCAACTTCCATATCTTGGTTTGGTCCTTTTGGCGATTCTTCTACCAAAATTGTCCCATTCTCGCTTGAATTTTCAAATGAGTTTTCCCTTGCATCTTCAATGGGACTTTGCGGTTTCGCTTGGTTGTAATGCTTGATATTATAACGTTGATTTTGGAAGAATTTGACGATAGTCGGCTTGGGGAGATCGAGCTGCGCGGACAACGTGTGGATAGCTTCTTGGTCGGGATACAAGCCGACGTCGCCGATGAAACTTTGCAGGATTCCCAATGCTTCCATGGAGATGCGATTCCGAGGGCGGGGGGATTTTTGAGAGGCGTCGTCACTAGGGGGCGCCGTGAGGAGAGAGGCAGGACGTGGGTGATCGAGAACTGGAGAGGCAGATGTCAGCGTAGGCAAGGTTTGTCTGTGAAGAATCTGTAGATAAAAAACAAAAAAGTATTTAAAAAGACGTATATCTTAATTTACTTATTGCTTTGCCTGGAATGTTCCACAGTATGGTATTAACCCTTTAAGGACTGAGCACATTATAGACCATTATAGCTCGCCTAGACTTTTATTCTTTTTTTGACCATAAAAATAATGTTAAAGGAAGTACCAGCATGTACTTTTGCCTTTTTTCACACAACTACCTCCATTTTACACCTCTGTCCATCCTTATTTTTCCTTTGACGCATCAAATAACTGACTGGGAGAATCCTGTCAGCTCTGATTAGTCGTCTTCGAGCACGTTATTGTAATGACAGTAACATATTTAAAGAGCCCCATGCCTCTGCTTTGAGACGGCGTTTGAATTTACATGAGAGTACACTTGGTTGCGGAGTTACGGTAATAGAAAGTCCGCAAGTCGGAGGCGATAGCGTCTGACGCAATAGGGTTAAAGAGTTATTATGATTCTTGAGGTTTATTGGGCAGACAAAATAAGTCAGCGTGTACCATCTACATCTAATTATAAAGCATTTTATTGTCCGATAATCAGAAAGTGTGCTGTTAGCATACTAGTTATTGTTAGCGTTATACCGTGAGGGCAAAACTCCGCTCTGGCCTCTGAAAGTTGTGAAAAGTGCTTATAAACTCATCATGGTGAATAATTGGGATGCTCTAAATGCATAAGGTAAATGAGGAAAAACGTTGGACCACTACAAACCGTTTAAGATAAAATAGTTCAGTTTTTCACATTTTAAGACAAAAATCTTTACATCTTTAAGTTATGACAAAGCAGTAAGATTTGAGAAGGATTTGAGACAGATGCAGAGGCGTATTAGGATTTCTCAGCCCACACTGGAATCCACTGTGTAACGCTGTGGTCCGTTCAAATCAAAGGTCTAAATAGAGATAATGACAAAACTCAGTCTCTTCGATGATTACAGGCCTGAGTCAATGATACTGAGGTTTTGGTCAGACGAGACATTTGGGGTTTGGGAGGAGGGGGCAGGAAATGTGTAGGAAGTCATTTACCACAAGAGTTTAGTTTGAGACAAAGAGCAGGTGGAGCACAGACGTTTTATTATTATTTATTTATTTTTAAAATGTATTTATTTTATCATTTTTGTTTCCCAATTTCCTGTTTTACTTATCTGTGATTGATGTCTGAGTTTGCATTATTTCAGCTAAGCAATAGTCAGGCCTAGTCCTGTCACAGGTGTTTGTTTGTTTTTCAGTACTTTTCCCTTGCAGTTTTTCCAGTATTCATCATGATCTCGGTATTGTAATAACATTCCACTGAATATAATTTATTTGAGGAACTAATTTGTACGGAGCCCGGCATAGGACATTTTCAAAATATAATATTAATTGCGTGGTCACAAAGTAATATAATGTTAAGATATCATCTTGAGGAAACGACTTAATTATCACAAGGGACAGAGATATTATTTTAATTTTTTAAGTTAAATATCTTGTGCGCTCCTGAAAATATATGTATAGGAATTATTATGTTACCTCAAGATAATTTTTTTTTTATTTTGTAAATACAGTGTGGCCAAAAGTCACTGACAGTTGACAATAAACTCATAACTCTTTTGTTTCTAAATATTTTTCTTTTATTTTTTCAGAGCATTTAGAACGACCCTTCTGACATTAATATGAGCAAATACAGCACCGAGGAACGAACCCTCATTGTACAGTGGTACTTTGAGTCACATGGGTCAAATTCAGAAACCCAACAGTGTTACCGTTCACATTTTAATACCAGAGATGCCCCAAGTGTAAATGCCATTAAAGGAATAATAAGTCGTTTTCACAGACAGGGGGCAGTATGTGATCTCCACAGACCTGACTAGTCCTGATTTCTTCCTGTGGGACTATCTTAAAGAAAAGGTGTTTGTAAATAAACCTCAGACTTAAAACGTAATATCAAGGATCAAATAAGAGCCATAAGCCCAGAAATGCTTCAAATGTTATGTAAAGTGTGTTGGATCAGGCTGTTCAGTGTGAAACCCAAAATGGTGGACACTTAAAAAACATTATTTCACATAACATAATTAGGTCATTTTCCTCTTGTTTAAGTAGTGATAAGTTCAAGTATAAGTGAACAATTATAACCGTATATATTGACAAAAATCTTTGAAGATTCAGTTTATCTACTGCTAAAATGTGGTGAGTATAACTTCAGAATTATATATTATATATTGAAGATTTAAAAGCGTCAGTGACTTTTGGGCCACCCTGTATTATTCTTCTCCTTTCCGTCATCTGCTGGGCTCTGTACATTTATGATCACACTGCCGACTTTTACACAGCACATCTTCAAAGCAACACTGTGTAACTTTCCGGAGGTTGCCCATCACATAAATGATAAATGATTCCACTGGAAATAATTGGAAAGTGAAAACCATACTTCAGAACAATCTCCATGGAGATAAATATGTTTTATACCGCACTGGAGAATATTATAGCCCAAACAACTAAATGGAAAGAAGCAGGAGGCCAAATAGAGGCTAAATAGAGAAAAGAAGTCAAATTAGTAGAGATGTAAGTCCGCTGACAGGGCGTTTAGCGTAGTCTATTTTTGGTCAAAGATTGCACAGTGAGGTTTAGTTTAAATCAGTAAAATTAAAAAAATTGTTCTTTCTTTCTTCTATTTGTCAGGGACCATGTGTAAATGCATCAATCTTACAAAAGTAAAGATGATTTGTACCAGATTTGGCTACTGCTACATTCCTCGGGCAGGGTGAACACACATTAAAATACACGTTTCATGACAGTTACATTATAAGACTAACAGCTCGTCATTGACATTAGCAGTAAAATGCAATAAAATGTGACCATGGCCCAATACATTATGTTTCCTACAGCCCTGTAAAAGAAAAACTCAAATCTGACAACTGGACAAAAGTTGAAGGGAGGACCTAACTACTCTGAAACTAACATACCTATTGTTTACAGGCAGATAGATATAAGGCAGTATCCACGAGTAATCTAACCAGAAGCGGCTTGGATGAGCAGCCAAACGTCTTCACTCCAACAATGATTTATCCAGTTGTCAGATTTGAGTTTTTCTTTTACTATGGATCATACCTGCACGACTGAGGGATTACACAGAGTTATCACTATGTACAAGTTTTTACAGTGAATACAGAACAGTACAGACGAACTAGACTGATGTGGACACACTTGATTGTCTAAAATGTGCTTTTTCAAATTACTAGTAAAATTATTAAGATCTACAGACTGTTTCAGACTGTCTGGAGCTGACTTCACCATCTGATGGCTTGAAAAGAATCGGCCAACCAAGTAAGGTGGTGAGGTGGAGCTGCATTATTAATTATTTTTAATAGGTTTCTTAGATGTGAATACACAATTAATGCAGGATATACAGTAGGTCACATGTGGGATAATCATGGCGTTGAAATGTGTGAAAGAGGCCGACTATGTCCTGGTCGACGTACCTGTGCCTCAGTGATGTACCCTCCTCTCTCTCCATGCTGCGTTCTGCTCTCCTCTTCGTAGATCCGATCTCTCTCCGTTTGGGACAAAGACAGGAACCTCGGATTAGACTGAGGTTTTCCCACAGAGTCCTGTTCTCCGGACTGGGACTCTCCTTCCACCGAAGCAGCTCACACAGCCAGCCCTGACACAAGACGGACCAGAGGGTTTCAGTGAGGTATTTTTGGATCATGTTCACTTCTACAGTTTGATTTCAGATGGAGGGCAGGGGCCTGTATAAATATATGGGAGGTTTTGAAATAAAATATCTACAAATGTTGTAGAATCACTATAGTTATGTATGTTGTAGAATCACTATAGTTGGTGGAGCCATCCCTAAACAAATAATAAGGTACATTTGTATATCTTAAGTTTGTATGTTTATTTCAAAAACAGTGACTCTCTCATAGAGTTATACGGGCCCCTCCATCTGAGATTATGACGCAAGAATGTGCTGCCAGCCCGTCAGCCCCTGTCAGTCGCAGTCAGCCCCTGTCAATCACCGTCAGCCCCTGTCAGTCGCCGTCAGCCCCTGTCAGTCTCCGTCAGCCCCTGTCAGTCCCCGTCAGTCCCCGTCAGTCCCCGTCAGTCCCCGTCAGTCCCCGTCAGTCCCCGTCAGTCCCCGTCAGCCCCTGTCAGTCGCTGTCAGTCGCTGACAGTCGCCGTCAGCCTCTGTCAGTCCTTGTCAGCAGAACATGAGCAGTCAGTGATTACATTGCGCTCTATGAGAAAAATCCTTTCTGGGCAGGAGGGATTTTTTTGTTTGTAGTACCAATGAGTGGCAACTAATCCAACTCGAAACAGCTTTAAGATGGCAATACCCTATCCAGTTATTTTCATAGATCCATGGCTTGTGATGAGATGAGACACCATGAGATTTTTGTCAATTCTTTTAACAACTTTTGACCCCAGATATATCCTGATGATTCTTCCTCAGTGTGTTGGATCAAAACCCTAGAACAACACTGTTAAAGTCTAGATTTGGACGTCTCAAGTTTGACCATAACATACTTTTTCGTTTATCTGGGGTTAGAATGATTAAGAGCTACCCTGTAAATTCCACACAAGTCCACAACAAATAGATTGGCTTTCGTGAATAAAAAAAAAAAAAAGAAGTTTAAAGGGGGAGCTGCAGATGTTTGTGAAAGATAGAATTTATTTTATTTTTTTTACAAAAATGTAATTTTGTTGAAAAATCACTGTGACCACGTGCAACATTTTATTTCAAATGCAATAGATAACCTTTTATTGCCCATGGATTTTGTGTCTTTTGGCCAAGTTTATTGAGATTTTGAAACTGTTGGAGATTATGGTGAGTGATATTGTCAATCCCGGGTTTGATCTAATATGGCCGACTTCCTGTAGGGTTTAGGGCGGGGCCATAATATCAATTTTTACATGTCCTGACATGACCTATAGTTTAATTTGTCTATGATGACATTTTTCTGGGCCGGGTTCTCGGGGAATGTAAAATGATTTTGAGGTGGAGCTACTGTTCCGTCTTTCATAATTTTTTTCTTGGGGTCTTCACACAAAATTTGAGTTCACTGAACACGATTTTATGATACTACTTAATTGTCTACACATTATTGTTTATTGCTTGATTTTTGTGAATTTCCCCAAAATTGTTGACAAAATAAGTCTTGTAAACTTGATACTAACCTGGCTCTTGTTGGCAGCGACTTTAGCAAACAGGGCCTGGGATACTTTGGCTCTTTCATCTCTGTTTGAATCTCATCGTAAATGTTTTTGGAGATGTTCATTTGGGAGTCCAACTTTAGCAGGTCTGAGGCAGGAGCGCTCCACTTAGTCTGTGCAAAAACACAAAAATATGCAAGGATCAGTCAAAACATTACGACCATAGACACCGTCTTCAGTACGGTCCGTGTTAGTGAGGGAAATATTATAATGGGATAGCCAGACATCTTCTTGCATTAAAGTCCCTGTAGCAGGTGAGACAGTGGTTCAGTTGGTAGAATGTTTGTCCATTAACCCACAGGTTGGCGGTGTGATTTTAGCTCCTGCAGATGAATACTGTCATTGTGTTCTTGGGCAAGACACTTAACCCACCTCGCCCCCAGTGTCTGTGTACAGATGAATGTGTGTGAATGTGTGTGTGAATGGGTTAGTGGTTCCTTGATGCACAGCACTTTCAGTGCCTTGAAGGTGGATAAGATGTGAACCATTAGGACTACTGGAGAATTCACTAAAATGTAGTTAACATGATTATATTTCAGATTCCCTAAGTTGACCAAAGTGAAAGACGAAGCTTAAATCTGTCAACTGGACAAATTGTAGGAGTGAAGACTGGTGGACACTGCCTTATATCTATCTGAAGGGAGCGGCTAATTACACTGAAAGTGTAAACAGCTGTTGTCTCCTGTTTCAGCTGAAACTACTCAATTCAAGTTTAGTTGTTTTTCATTTTTCTTCCCGGTTGCACATGGGCAGCAGAAGTGACGTCAGAAAATTGCACTGACTGACCAGTTCTGACCAATCAGAGCAATAGCTGCTAGAGCAGAGCTACCGCAATGTCAGAGCAGGGCTAGGCTAAATCCTACAAAGCTAACTTGTAGGTGCTTTGAAGATTTAACATTTTTAAATGTTCATGTTATGAAAATTGAGAAGAATCCCTACAAAATCCAACCTTTGTGAAAGCTGGATGCCCTGTCAGTCGAACATGGGCAGTTTTAATTCCTAAAAAATGCATTATGCTCTGTGGGAGAATTCTTTGCAGCTACAGTAGCTATGGAGCCGTCACCAGTCGATCTCGTCGCAGGACAGACGGGGAATGTTACTTCAGTTCTTATTATACCCATGCTCTCTATGGGTTATACCTGTCAGAAGCAGTGGACCAGATCTGAGCCAGGGATCTTGGTTGTACACAGATCACCTGGGAATTGAACCCGGAACTTTCCTTGTAGTTTTAGACCTAAACCACTATCATGAGAAACTTGTGAGAGACGCAGAGAACTCAAAGACGACTACCCCACATTACAAGCTGCCCAAAAAACAAACTTGTTATTAAGGTGACTCTAAAATACAAACACATTTGATCCCAGTCTACAAATAACACAGCACCAAACCAGACTATTAACATCATTTAACACCATCAAACTGTAGCACTTTAAAGTGGCTGTATCCAATTTCTTACTTGAATTTCAACATAATGTGCCTTGCCCCAGTACAGATATATTGTATAAGCAGCTCTCGAGATCAAAATAAATCTGCTGTGTACTGTCTAAACCAAAATGTAAAGCGTTTTTATCACCTGAGAATTGAGAAAGCACACTGTTGCTGCATTACAGTGACAGCAAAACTCCATTCTGAAGTTGTGAGAAGCACTTATAAACTCATCATGGTGAATAATTAGGATTCTCTAAATACATAAGGTCACTCAGGAATAACCAAAAACCGTTTAGAATGAACTAGTGGTAAAAGATGTGTAAAAATGAGCCGGCTGTGATTGGCTGACAGGTGACAGGAGGCGGTATCACAGTCTTCCTGGTTGAGTTCACGCTTCACGTCTCCCCTTCTCCCTCAGGACTTGGGTCTCTGTCCCGGCACCAGCTGCAGCCCGGGGAGAAGAAACACCAAGTCTGGGTCTCTCTCACTCTTCCTCTCTCTTTCCTTCCTCCTTTCTTCCTCCTTATCATATGTTACCTCTTCACATATCTATCCAGCCCCCTCTCTCGCTTCCACAAAACCAAATTACAGATCTGTGGAGAGGTGACCCTGCTCACAGTGAAAATGCATGTTTTTAAAGTATTTTTGAGCAATAAAAACACTGTAATTGAATACATATAGGATACACTGGTTTAATGCCATACTGTGGAACTTTCCAGGAAAAGGAATAAGACCTGCCCTTGGTTTGCCAGACCCTAAACCTGTAGGACACTAGGACAAGTTTTTCTCATTCTCAGTATATGGACATGACATGTCTCATGGGAAAGAGCAGAACCTCCAGAATTTGTTCACCGAGCTGCAGAGGCTGCACTAGCACTGATTCATGATTGGCTGCACGTGCTGGGGTTTAGGTAATAACCATTCAGATCAGAGAGAGGCATTTCAGGTTTAGATTTCAGCATTGAAACTAGCAACCCAAATGTGAGGCTCATGTGAGGCTCATTCTGCTTTCTGATTGGATAATCATCTTGAGAACCAAAACACCAAATTATAACTTGAACAACCTGGCATCATGTCCAACCGGTAAATTTAGCTGTTGCTAATAGCAACGGACTAATTGAATAATTTTCATTTTAGACCCCTCGCATTTGGATTACTCGTTTATCTTCTAAGAAATGCCTTTAGTTCAGTGCAGCGTGAGAACATATCCCACAATGCACTGAGTTTGAACTAGAGTCATTTCGTTACAGAGATAAACTAAACTATAATCTGAATGAGAGGGGTGGACCTGGAAATACAACCAAATTTAAACCATTGAATAAAGCTAAATTCTGATTGGCATTTGTTGTTTCTGTCTTTCTCTTCATGAAAAAAAAAAAATAATAATAATAAGATCTATACTTGTTTTTATTTCTGTTATTTGGTGCCATTTTGAGGACTTTTTCTCCATTCAAAAGTTATACTATTTTGTTTTAAACTGTCAGTCACTACAGAAACAGTTATAATTTACATTTACAGTTATTAGTAGTAGCAGTAGTAGCTATCACTAGTTTTTAGGAATGTCAACTCTCCTGACAAATGTATTTAAAAAAAAAAAAATTTTTTTTTTTATTAATTTTTATAAAGAAAACAGTGAAATTTGTGTCGGTTTCATGTGGATAGGTCCAGTAATTACAGAGATATTAACCATAAACCAGGTCAACAAATCTGCAAATGGAAGGTTAAACAGCAATAAACGGCATTAAAATTCATCTTCATAGGTCGAGGTAGTTTCATAACGGTTACCTAGCAACCTTAATATAAACGAGGGCCAACGCTTTTCTAAGTTATACAATAGTTACTCTTTGATGACTAAAATCGTGTCTGCTCTATCCTTTTGTGAAATAAATGTTTAAACTGCCTTCCTTGTGTGCAAATTGTCCTTGCATTTTGGATGATGAGAATCTGTGACCGTTGCCATAGTGATCAACAATTTAAAACAAAAAATTAAACTGAATGGGAAAAAGTCCTCACATATTGCCTAACAGGAAGTTGAAATCCATAAGTTTTATTTTAGACCTGGTATAGCCCCATTTTAGACCTAGAATAGACCTGGTTTAGATCTGGTGGTGCTGGGAAAGCTCAGAATTTTCTTAGACGGTACTTGAAACTGTGTTAGAACTGTTTTGTTTATCAGATTATAGAAGCGAATTACTTGTACCTGTGTGTGTCTGATGGCGTTGGATGCTGCGATGTGATTGGTGGAGTGGTTGGGGTGGGCAGGGTTAGATGTCCTCTCTTTCTCTTCCTGGTAGATCCGGTCTCTTTTGGATTCGGGGAGGTTCAGGAAGTTCTGCATGGCTTTGAGGTTCACCAGCAGAGACTGAGAGGCCGAGCGAGGGTCCTCCTCTTTACGAAGGATCTCAGACAGAAGACCCTGGAGATAAGACGGGAAAAATCAAAAGACAACGTCTGTTTTATGTTCTAATTACACATGGTCCCTTTTAAAATAGATAAATAATAAGAATAAATATACAAAATATTATCGTTATGTGTCTTGGATGGGTTTCGGAACAGTTCAATTCAATTCAAGTTTATTTCTATAATGTATTTAAAACAACTTCAGTGGACCAAAGTGTTTCATGTAAAAGTCAACAAAAAACAAATATACAGAGAACACGATGCGTAGGGAAAGAACAATAAAACACCAACATATCCTGTCTAGCTAGTATTAAATCCCAGCGAGAAGAGGTGGGTTTGAAACAAAATCTGAATAATGTAAGTATTTGACGAGGTTATAGCTGTCCTATTTTGCAGTAGTGAAAAAATGGCTCCCAGACCGGGATTTAACCTGAAAGATCTTCAAGTATGAGCGCTCTTTCTATCCTTTAGATCTCTCTTCAACAGTTCTGTCCAGTTTTTAATTAAATAAAGAGCAAGCCCAGTATCCCTTAATCCTTAGATGAAGATGATGATCAAAACCATTTAAAACAATTCAGGAAGTAACACTTGATCAAATGTATTGTAATGTACCAGAAAAATGAAATTAAATACATATAAAATGAAATAAAACATAAAACTTCTTACCTGAGTCCTATTAAAGGCCACTCTTGCGAACACGGCCTGGGACACACTGGCCCTCTTGAGTTCGTTCCTCACTTGTTGGTAAATATCCACAGACACTTCTCCTGATCCCCAGCTGTTATGATTATTTCTGATTTGTACCTCGCTGCTCACCGCTGCACTTTTACACGTCCTTGCGATGGGAGGATGGTTTAAAAACTGGTGATTCTGGCCTGGGGGATGTTGGTTTTGGTGAGCTAGCATGCGGCTGATGGCTAACTGCTGGTTCAGTAGGTGCGCCATGGCGATCTGCTGGCGTACGATTTGCGGAGGTAGTTGGGGGTTGAGCAGAGAGTGGCCCAGGAGAGGTGCAACGTTCCTGGGGTGGTGTTGGCTGGACGGGTGGGGTAAATATGGAGGTGTTTGGGGGTCTAAGCCTTTGAGGGAGATGGCAGCAGGTGCAGACAGGTGCGACAGGTGAGTTGGTGACGGGAGCAGAGAGGGAGCGCGTTGGGGTGGGCCAGTCGAATCCAACTCTCTCTCCACTGTGGTGAAACAAAAGGAATAGACTGAATACTCAATACCGATTCTGATACCACAGTAATAAAAACAGTCTTTATTTAGACAATAGAATGTGATTTTTAAGATTAAATGGTGGTACTTTCTTTTCTATTTCCATGTGGCCTTATATCTGTGTAATCCCTCAGTGTCTAAGTAGGTTCCATAGTGGTCCACGGGCGTATACTAGTCTATGTGGTCTTGTTCTGGACTTCTGCTGTTTATTTCTTGTAGCTTGTGGTCTTATTTTCAACATATGCAGGGTGGCTCAAAAGTCACTGAGTGTTGAGAAAAATTCATAACTCTTTTGTTTCTAAATATTTTTATTTTATTTTTTCAGAGCATTTAGAACTATCCTTCCGACATTAATATGAGCAAATACAGCACCGAGAAACGAACCCTCTTTGTACAGTGGTACTTTGAGTCACATGGGTCAAATTCAGAAACCCAGCAGTGTTACCGCCAACATTTTAATACCAGAGATGCCCTGAGTGTAAATGCCATTAAAGGAATAATAAGTGATTTTCAAAGACAGGGGGCAGTATGTGATCTCCACAGACCTGACTAGTCCCGATTTCTTCCTGTGGGTCTATCTTAAAGAAAAGGTGTTTGTGAATAAACCTCAGACAAAAAACAACTTAAAACTTAATATCGAGGATCAAATAAGAGCCATAAGTCCCGAAATGCTTTAAATGTTATGCAAAGTGTGTTGGATCAGGCTGTTCAGTGTGAAACCGAAAATGGTGGACACTAAAAATTAGGTCATTTTTACTTCCCCTAGTTTAAGTAGTGATAAATTCAAGTGTAAGTGAACAATTATAACCATTATATATTGCCAAAAATCTCGGAAGGTTCAGTTTAACTACTGCTAAAATGTGGTGAGTATAACTTAAGAATTATAGGAGCTATTAAAAGTATATAATTTGCTAAATATATGTTTGTGTGTATGTAGCAAAATGCGTGTAATTTACCGACCTTTAAAATCAGACGTCTCCTGCAGCGTCCACTTCTCCATAGTGTCACCTAGACGACGCAGGTGAGAGTAACCTATTTATATAGTACAAAAACATATCACTCCATATAATAACAATATGAAATCATTTTTGTCCAATAGCAGTCGATCAGTGCATACAGCGTCCCCCCGAAAAAACAATAAAACAAATCATTTTAGATGTCAAAAAGTATCTGCTGGTCCCAGTGTTTTCTTTTCCGTGGAAACCGGGTCCAAATGTCTCTTCTTCTTTGGGGGTTAAAGGTTTAGCTTTGCAGCACTCAACATATAAGAACAAACAGTAGCACAGTAATATAGGGAAGATTAGACAAAATATGGTGTGAGGGAAGGGGGGAGGGTCACTCTTGCACGTAATGTTCCTCAGTATGGCATTAAACAACCATTTGGAACCATCAGGCCAAGTTACAGGTCAGCTCTGTGGACTTCTGACCCCGCTCACAATAAGAATGTTTTTTACAAGATCATTTTTGGGCAATAGAATAAAATAAAAGACATATGTTTAATGCAATACCGTGTAACAGTCAAGGCAAAGCGTTAACATCTCCATGGAGACAAGCAGGTAGCTGAAAAGTTACATAGTGCACCTTTAAGCAATCTATAACTAACGTGTCTATTATTATAAGCCGTGAAACAAACCTTACAATTACACAGGAATGTGAGGGTGTTTACTAAAGTCCCTGTAGTGTAATAAAGCTCATTTTTGCCAATTTTTTTCAGTCATTATTTTAAAACCACAAAATGTGTTTCTGATTATCCAGTGTAGCCAAATTTGCTTGTGGTTTTGGCATCGTCAGTTTTTCTTCTACCTTCCTGGAGTGATTTCCATTAGGAGTTAAGACTACTCTAGTTTAGACAGGTCCAGCTGGGAAGTGTCGCGTCAAGTAGACTAAATACGACAAATATGAAAGGGGGCGGACAGTATTTGGGACAGGTAAATTGTTAAAACTTAAGCATTAAGAGTGCCACTTTGACACATCTTATTGCAAAATATGGAAAAAGTAAAGTTACCAAATAGAATGACAGTGAATATACAGTGAATAGGTCTAAAACTAAAGTGACAGGAGTGATAATAATAATAAGCTATTGAGCAAAGTATTGATGGCAAGAAGTTTAATCTACAACCTCCCTACTGAGAGGAGGAGACAGGATAACCACTCTGCCACTGTGGTATTACCTTTATGTTTCTTGAATCTCTGGTACCAGCGCCCAAACTCCTGGCATTTGGAGGTGGAGACGTTGGCGTAGTACGAACTGTTGACTATGGCTGAAATCATGCTCTGAAACATTAAAACAGGAATGCAGATTTATTTAGGAAAAACATGCTGAGGAAATACAAGGCTTTACTTTACGTTGTCCCTTAAAGGCAACTTGTGCACAGTTATATAATATAGTAAAGCATTATGCTAATTCTGTATAATGCAAACACATTCTTCTACAAAAACCTTTAAAGGTATAAGTATACATTTCATGAACTTGACTTATCTTGTGTCCCAAATACAAGGTAAATATGTTCAAATCAAATATATCTTTTTCTGATAACAATTCTGATACTGATTGATTCTTAATTACAAAAAAATAGGACATGACACCAAGTTTATGTTATAATTTGGTGTTTCGGTTCTCGAGACGGATATCCAGTCAGTTGGGTTGCCAGTTCCAATGCTAGAATCCAGTTGGTTTCTAAATCTAAAATGCCTCTCTCTGATCTGAATGGTCACTATCTAAACCCCAACACCTGCAGCCAATCATGAATCAGTGCTAGTGCAGCCTCTGCCTCTCAACGAGTGAATTCTGCAGATTCTGGTGTATTAACATGAGGCCTGTCCATAAACTGAGAATGAGAAAAACTTTTACGTGTCTCTATCTCAGGTTAAGGCTCTGGCAACACAGGTTTAGTTGCGTTTGTCGTAGCTTTTTGCAAACTGTACTGTATTTACTGTCCGTGTGTTACGAAATAAAACGACTTGACATCAAAATGATAAGATAAGATAAGCCTTTATTAGATATAGATATAGATGAAATGCACTTCATCGCTTTTATAAAATGTGTGAGTTTGCAGTTCACAGAAGTGAGTCCCACACTGACTCATGACTCGCCCACATGGGAATCAGCGAGCATTAAAGATCACATGGAGCGGTGCCCACACGCTTTTGGTCTGATCACTAATTACACTGTGACGACGAACAAGTGACGAAGACGATGATTTAAATCTGAGGTTGTTAATGAGACCTGGGTGTGTCTGTGTCAGGGAGGGGGAGGACTTTCCCATGGGACAAGGGGGAGAGGAAGAGAGAGAGAGAGAGGGGGGGGCATGGGGGCAAGTCTGCGTTCACATGTGTCCTGGTTTGGGCCTGGTTTAGTTCTGTTTGGCCCTGTTCTAGTCCCGTTCTAGTCCCGTTCTAGTCCCGTTCTAGTCCCGTTCTAGTCCCGGTCTAGTCCCGCCCTAGTCCCGCCCTAGTCCCGCTCTAGTCCCGCTCTAGTCCCGCTCTAGTCCCGTTCTAGTCCCGCTCTAGTCCCGCTCTAGTCCCGCTCCTAGTCCCGCTCTAGTCCCGTTCTAGTCCTGTTCTAGTCCTGGTTTAGAGTGGTAGAGTCTCAAAAAGTGAAAGAGAAATTATACGTGCAGCAAAAAGTGCAGGAAATTGTGTATAGAAATTATTAAATGCAATACAATTGGAAACCATAACAAACTAGAACAGAAGTAGATCCATTGAAGAATGCAGTCTATGGCATAGTAAATAGTAGTAGCAGTAGTAGTAGCATTATTAGTAGTAGTAGTGGTATGTACCTGTGACAGTGGACACTCTTTGGCCAGCGTGCTCTGGTTGGTTTCTCGCAGCAGTTCTTTGAGAGCGTTCCTGACCGTCGCATGAGTCCACTGCTCTGAGGGCAAGTCCTCTAGACGAGAATAACTGCAAAAGACAATGAAATAATTATGTTCAAAATGTGATCAGGTTTATTTAAAATGCATTTCTATTTTTGGTTTTCTTTTTACTCAAGTAAGAGTAGCACAAAATAATATTACTCAAGTGGAAGTATAAAGTCGTGGTCCAAGAAATTCAAAAAGAGTCAAAAAGTATTTGGAGAGACGACTAGTAGGAGACGAGCATATGTCTGAACATGACATCTGAATTTGAAGGGCAGACAGTCTGACATTTTCAAAGGATAGACACAAAAATGAGAAACTAAGGAGTGCTGCAAGAAACACAAATGTTCAAATCATTTCATATAACTTTAACTCGAGGAAAAGTACTCTTATGATATATTACTCGAGTAGGAGCAGCAGAAGTAGTAGTAGTAGTAATAGTAGTAATAGTAGTACCTGTAGAGCAGTATCCTGAGTGTGACCATGTGGTACACGTCTTGTAGCATGTCTCCCACTGTGGCCTCTGGAGCGTCTGTGAGGAGGTGAATGGGGATGGGCTTCCACTGACCCACTCGGATTATACCTGAACAGAGACAAGAACAAAACAACTGTATTAGAACAAAAACGTGTCTTGCCCCAAAACAGATATACTGCATAAGCAACCCCTGAGCTCAAATTATAAAGCGTTTTGTTGTCCGATGATCAGGAAGTGAGCTGTCTGCATGCTTGTTGTTGTTAGCATTACTATGATACGTTCTGTAAATTGTGGGAAAGCGCTTATAAACTCATCTCTGTGAATATATAGGATGCTCTGAATACATAAGTTAAGTGAAGAATAACATTGCTGCACTTCACACTGTTTAAAATTAACTAGTTCTGTTGTTTTTCACGTTTTTAAGATGGTAAAAATCAGGTAGAGCATAACGGATACCTTTTTATAATAACAAACAATATATCTGAACTGAAGAGTCTTGCCAAATGACACAAGTAAAGTACGGGCTGAGTAGTGAGGGATTTGAACTGCCAACCTCCCTGTAATCATGAATTATCTTAAAGAGGGGCATGAAAATCGATTTTTTTGGAGCTTTATACCATGTTACAATGCTGTTCCGTCATCAAAAACATGCCTGAAGAGGTTTTAAATGTCATCCATGCATGTTTGAGTAACCTAGCGATCGCTCTCCTTTTCAGCTGTTCTGTACAAGGCCCCGCCCACAAGCCCATGTCGCTCCCACACGACAATTCTCCATAAATATACAAAAGCATGATACAAAACTGTACACAACAACTTGACAAACCTGATGCGATGTGCAGCAGTTTCATTAGCGGGATGCACACTGATTGTGTTGTGATAGCGCTCTGAAGGGGGAGTGCTTTAGCGTGGAGAGCAAAGGGAGGGGAGACTCAGAGCTCATTTTAGAAGAAACAAGAGCACCTTTAAACACAGACCTAAACTGCCAGGTTGGTCACTTACAAGTATAATAAATTGAAAATAGCCATCTCATTTTCAAATAAGTGAGCAGCAAAAAGTTTAAAGATTTAAAAATACACGCTAGAGCCAGTAAACAGCCAAAGCTATGCGCGAACACAATTCCACGCAAAGCCAAAATAGAAGTAATAATTTTGGTTGTCACCGCATCAGGAGCAAAAATGCAAAACTTGAGCCAGGAATTATTTACTTAAGACAAAAAGGTTAATTTAAGGTTTATTTCGCAGAACAAAAGCGTGTATTGGTTTGGCGTCGGGGCAGCAGAGGGGGGGTCTAGGGCGTGGGATGGTGCGGTTTTAGAAGTCTGTATTTAGCAAAACTAGGAATGTTTTGCTAGGTCATGGGTCCACAAAAAGGACCCGAAAACCTACAAGCCACAAGTCGGGTTTGGTTTAAGAGAGACGGAATAACCTTATCTTCAACATCGCTCCACGCTCAAGTCTTTGGGGCAGTGGGATCAAATATATCAGGTTTAGTCCTGGTTTAGTCCTGGTTTAGTCCTGGTTTAGTCCTGGTTTAGTCCTGGTTAGGCTCTTGTTATGGTCCTGGCTAAGTCCTGGCTTAGTCCTGGTTAAGCGCCTGTTATAGTCCTGGTTTAGTCCTGGTGTGGTCCTGGTTTAGTCCTGGTTTAGTCCTGTGAATGATACCACAATGATATTTTTTTAAATGCCTTTTTTGAATTTAAAACCACGGCATAGTCTCTCTTACCGTGAGCCTGTGCGGTGGTGTTATGGGAGTACCCCAGAGCCAGCAGAGCGCTCTCCACCAGCTGAGAGAAAAGCACATCTCTGCGGACCAGGACAAACTCAGCGTGGTGCTCCCTCCTCCTCCTCCTCCTCCCCTCCTCCTCGTCCTCCTCTTCATCATCGTGGGACGGGGTCATACAGACTGGCTCCACCACACAGAACACTGGAATCATGAGGCCTGGACGACACAGTGTTACATTAGTGGAAAAATATTATACTGTAGAGTTTAACTCAATCTCAAATCTTGTCTTTTAAAGTTTTTTTTTCATTTGGTGAAGTTTATTATTTTACTTGCTGGTTTGGACATGTGCAGCAGATATGACAGTCTTAGTTTAGTCCTGGTTTAGTCCTGGTTTAGTCCCAGTTAAACTCTTGCTATAGTCTTGTTTAGTCCTGGTTTAGTTCTGGTTTAGTTCCAGGTAAGTCTCTGTTATAGTCCTGGTTTAGTTCTGGTTTAGTCCTGGTTTTAGTCCTGGTTTAGTCCTGGTTTAGTCCTGGTTAAGCTCTTGTTATAGTCCTGGTTTAGTCCTGGTTAAGCTCTTGTTATAGTCCTGGTTAAGCGCTTTTTATAGTCCTGGTTTAGTCCTGGTTAAGCGTTTGTTATAGTCCTGGTTTAGTCCTGGTTAAGCTCTTGTTATAGTCCTGGTTAAGCGCTTGTTATAGTCCTGGTGTAGTCCTGGTTTAATCCTGGTTTAGTCCTGGTTTTAGTCCTGGTTTAGTCCTGGTTTAGTCCTGGTTTAGTCCAGAGTTACATGACTTCAGTTCATGCGTACTAAAGCCCACACACATAACACAGAATTATTTGCCCGATTTAGGCCGCGATTTGCTTCTCCCAGACTTTGGGGAGGCACGACCCGACTTTGGATCCTCGCATGTGCTTTTGAATAGTGTGTGTGGTGTCAGTGCGACTCTGAGCTGCTCTGTCATATCGCAACCACAAAACATCACCACGGCAACAGACAATAAAACAGAGCGACAGGGGCAGATGCAGAGGCGCAAACTCAAGAAGGAGCAAAAAATAATGTGGCGACTTTATGACTCACCTCTCGTAAAGTTGTTAAGTTGCAGCATTCTCATCCATATTATCGTTTAGAATGAGTCCTCTCCAAATAATGACTCTCGGTTCACAAAACAGGGCTATGAATCCAGTTTGAAGCATTGTTTAAAAAGTGAAAAGGCGAGAGCAGATCCTCACGTGTGTCTTTACATCCACACAGCGAGGATCAGGGTGAGGCTGCTGCAGATTAGCGATAGTGACTCTACTTCCTGTGCATTAAAAGCATTTTTCCGAACTAGTGCACCACATTTCACAAATAATAACATAATTTGGACTTGCATCTAAATAGGAAGTGCAATGCTGTGATATTTGAAACATTTTAAAGTCTCAAAGTGAAGGAAACAGCCGCTCATTCTGCGCTAGCTTATTAGCTCACAACTTTTAGCTTGTGGTGTATGGTCCCTTCGCTGCCATATCTGCGTATGTAACAATTCTTTAAAACTAAAATATCCTGTAGTGTGTGCAGCTTTAACCATGTACAATTACAGTAGAGCATTTTATATATATTTTTTTGCATTTATGCCACTATTTTAACCGTAACAAAACAAAAAACCTCTATCAGTAATACACAAAGACTATAGCAGTACTAAACTAATGTTAAAACTGTACAGGACAAAACCAGAGCTGAACAAGAACTAAACCAGGACTAAACAAGGACTCAAATAGGACTAAACCAGGACCAAAACAAGACTAAACAAAGACTTAATCCAGAAGAAAAAACTGATGTCAGGACTACACAAACATTATAGGAATACTAAACCTGACGGGACAAACCCGGAGCTAAAGAATTTAACCAAACTAAGCCAGGACTAAAGCAGGACTAAAGCAGGACTAAAGCAGGACTAAACCAAACTAGACCAGGACTAGACCAGGACTAGACCAGGACTAGACCAGGACGAAACCAGTGTCTAAAGCAGGACTAAACCAGTGTCTAAAGCTGGACTAAAGCTGGACTAAAGCTGGACTAAAGCTGGACTAAAGCTGGACTAAAGCTGGACTAAAGCAGGACTAAAGCAGGACTAAAGCAGGACTAGACCAGTGTCTAAAGCAGTGTCTAAAGCAGGACTAAAGCAGGACTAAAGCAGGACTAGACCAGTGTCTAAAGCAGGACTAAAGCAGGACTAAAGCAGGACTAGGACTAGACCAGGAGAGACCAGTGTCTAAAGCAGGACTAAAGCAGGACTAAAACAGGACTAAAGCAGGACTAAAGAAGGACTAAAGCAGGACTAGACCAGAACTAGACCAGTGTCTAAAGCAGGACTAAAGCAGGACTAAAACAGGACTAAAGCAGGACTAAAGAAGGACTAAAGCAGGACTAGACCAGGACTAGACCAGGACTAAAGCAGGATTACAGTTCAATTGGATGCTTGCATAATGACATTGCTCTTTCTAAATATTGTTGGTGTACTTGTTCCCAAAAGCCACACTCCCATTTCAAAGTTTCACACTGTGTTTCCTGCTAAATAATACACACTGATAAATAAAACATATTAAAACAGTATGATGTATGTACTGTCTCACCCCCGAGTGTTTTGATGGGCCTGCTGTTGTTTGCCTTTTGGTTTGACCCCGCCGGGCTCCCGTTGACCTCCAGGACACTAGCCCGGCTGGAGGCAGGACTCTCCCCGCTCTCGCCTCTCTCCTCTGGGCTGCAGCTGTCCCGAAAGCTGGGGCTGCGCTCTGGTTCTCCCGATAACCTCTGCTCCGCGTGCTCCACCTGCTCCATCCTGAAAGCTCTGATACAGAAAACACACACGTCATTTTTGATTTGCACAAACTATGTCACATTTTTACAGTTTAAGTGAACCTTTAATAATAATACATATTTCTCTTTTAAACAACTCCAGGTATTCTAAACTGTCAAAAGGGATAGATACTTTTTCAACAAATTATAATATTGGTTAAAATGTTAATTAAATAATGCTTATGAAGATGTGTTACTGCCTCGCCTGAACTGTTCCTCAATATGGCATTACGCTACATCTATCTCCATGGAGACAGCCGACACTACCACAAGTTACAAGTAGTGAGATCTGTGAGCGCTAAAACACCATTAATGAAATAAACGCAAGGTCAATATAATATTTTTAAAGCCACACTGAGGAACATTAAGGCATCTCCCTGGATCTAAACCAGAAAAATCACAGCGTAGGTCGGCAGTTTTCATTAACCCAAAATTAAAGACTTAATAGAGAGCTTTTCTATGTGTTTTTATTACAAACGCAGTAAAAGTTAAAAATGGGGCTAATCACACATAAATAGCCGTTGAAGTGAGCTGCATTGAGCTCGTCTCTAGTCTCTTTAAAAACCACTTCAGAACACGCTCGTTTTTACGGCCCTTTAAACCACAACCAAAACTCCAGCTCAACATATGGCCCCCAAATGCAGCTATAATCTCAATGCAAACGCTAACGTGAAGCTAATCTGTTTTTATAATTTTAGACATAATCTGCACAAATTAAAATATGCTCACGGGCGGCACTAGACCAGTTGGTAGAGCGTTTCCGCAGTTCGAATCCTCCTTTTGGCGTAAACTGTCAGTGGTGGAGCGGGTCATTGGTCAGATCTCACTGCTGTTGTTGTGTCCTTGGGCAAGACACTTAACCCACCTGGTCTCATTTTTGGTCAAAGTGATGGTTTTTAATTAATATATTTTTCTAAATCATGGCTGGGTTTGGACAGATAGTACCTGCGCTAAATATTTATCATAGTTTTCAGTGAAGTGGCAGGAACAAAAGTTAAAAAGAAAAGTACAAAAATGCGAGAAGTCTGTCATCAGCACTGAACAATCCATCCAAAATACACAGACGATACACACTAATCATAATTATTGTGTAATTTAGGCGAGTTTTGGTCTTTGTTAATGTTATGGTTGCTATGGTAACAGACCTCTACCTTTGTCATATCTGTCACCTGTGCTGCCCGTGTCCAACCAGGAAGTACAATTATAAACTTCACCGAAATGACAAAACTAGAAAAAACTAAACATGATTTTTCGACACATCAGATGCGGAGTCTAACCTGTCATCCCTGTTTTAGATCAAATGCAACTTTGTTTGAAATAAACTACAATCTGTTCCAAATAATCTACTAAAACTGTAATAGTTTCCCATTTAAAATTGTTTCCCTTTTCCTCTAAACATGAAAAAGAATGATTTTTAGTGTTTCTGGCCAATGATTAAAAAGCTTTTAGTGTATTTGTTGTAATGATATAGTGCATTTGTCTGTCTTTAGAATAATTCTTTAAAAAAATGCAAACTATTATCACAAGTTTAACAATTTTACATGTCTAACAATAATGATCTTATAGTCATTTCATTTTAATCCAGTTTGCAGACAACAGCACATTTCCTCATCCATCCACATCTGTGAATAACCTGGAACAGTTTGAAATGTCTATTACTATTTAGTGCATTTATAATACTTATGTTTATTGTTACCAAAATATGTAAATATGGAGCGGCTTTTTGTCATTTGAGATTTTATTTTTAACTGCCCCTGTTATGTTTTAAAGTGTAATTTTTAATTTGCATTCATTAGAGCCCGGTTAAGTCCTGTTCTAGACCTAGTCTAGTCCTGTTTTAGTCCTGGTTTAGTCCTGGTTTAGTCCTGTTCTAGTCCTGTTCTAGTCCTGGTTTAGACCTGGTTTAGTCCTGTTGTAGACCTGGTTTAGTCCTGTTCTAGTCCTGGTTTAGTCCTGTTCTAGTCCTGGTGTAGTCCTGTTCTAGTCCTGGTTTAGACCTGGTTTAGTCCTGTTCTAGACCTGGTTTAATCCTGTTCTAGTCCTGGTCTAGTCCTGTTTTAGACCTGGTTTAGTCCTGTTCTAGTCCTGGTTTAATCCTGGTTTAGACCTGGTTTAGTCCTGTTCTAGTCCTGGTTTAGTCCTGTTCTAGACCTGCTTTAGTCCTGTTCTAGTCCTGGTTTAGACCTGGTTTAGTCCTGTTCTAGACCTGGTTTAATCCTGTTCTAGACCTGGTCTAGTCCTGTTCTAGTCCTGGTTTAATCCTGGTCTAGACCTGGTTTAGTCCTGTTCTAGACCTTGTTTAGTCCTGTTCTAGTCCTGGTTTAGTCCTGTTTTAGACCTGGTTTAGTCCTGTTCTAGACCTGGTTTAGTCCTGTTCTAGACCTGGTCCCAGTTTGGTCCCAGTTTGGTCCCTATTTTGGTACAGACCGCGACTGAACAATAGCAAATAATCAGGTCTTAATTTGAGCCAGAACAAGAGCCGGCAACTGTCAGAGTACGTTCCGCCAACTGTTTCCTTTCTTTCCGCTCACTAAACTAAACTTAAACTAAACTTAAACTTAAACTTAAACTAAACTAAACTTAACTTAACCTTTATGTTTAAAGTCTTGAATAATATAAACAGACATTTGTGTTTTAGACTAATTGAGGCCACATTTTGTTGAGCCGGAGCCCACATCTCCATCTCATCTCATCCAGTTCACTCTGACTCCACAGATGTGTCCTGACCCCGCGTCTCCATCCCGCAGTCTGACCCCGCGTCTCCGTCCCGCAGCCTGACCCCTCTCCTCCGTCCCGCAGCCTGACCCCACTCCTGTCCCGCACTGACCCCGCTCCTCTGTCCCTCAGCCTGACCCCGCTCCTCTGTCCCTCAGCCTGACCCCGCTCCTCTGTCCCGAAGCCTGACCCCTCTCCTCTGTCCCGCAGCCTGACCCCGCGCCTCTGTCCCGCAGCCTGACCCCGCTCCTCTGTCCCGCAGCCTGACCCCGCTCCTCCGTCCTGCAGCCTGACCCCTCTCCTCCGTCCTGCAGCCTGACCCCGCTCCTCTGTCCCGCAGCCTGACCCCACGTCTCCGTCCTGCAGCCTGACCCCGCGTCTCCATCCCGCAGTCTGACCCCGCTCCTCTGTCCCGCAGCCTGATCCTGCTCCTCTGTCCCGCAGCCTGACCCCGCGTCTCTGTCCCGCAGCCTGACCCCGCTCCTCTGTCCCGCGCAGTCTGACCCCGCGTCTCTGTCCCGCAGCCTGACCCCGTGTCTCTGTCCCGCAGCCTGACCCCGCACCTCTGTCCCGCAGTCTGACCCCTCTCCTCTGTCCCGCAGTCTGACCCCGCACCTGTGTCCCGCAGTCTGACCCCTCTCCTCTGTCCCGCAGTCTGACCCCGCTCCTCTGTCCCGCAGCCTGACCCCTCTCCTCTGTCCCGCAGCCTGACCCCGCGTCTCTGTCCCGCAGCCTGACCCCTCGCCTAAACACAGGTGAAGTAACAGTTTGTATATTTGTACTTAAACTTTAACATATAAGTATAGAAAGTCTCACCTGTTAAGACGTGTGGAGTTTAAGGTGAAAAGTAAAATCCATTGGTTAAAAAAAAGAAAAACAACTAGAAAATGTGTTGACAAGAGCAGCAGTGTGGTCCAAATACTGCTAATACTGCTACTACTACTACTACTACTACTACTGGAGAGGCTGAGTCTACACTGAAAGAGGGAGGGAAAAGAGGGAGCATATGGAGAGAGAGAAAGAGAGGGAGAGGAGAAAAGAGGAGGAGAGAGCTATATGGAGAGAGAGAAGGGGGGGACTGAGAAAGAGGAGAGAGGGAGAGGAGAAAGAGGAGGGACAAACAAAAACACATGGAGAGAGAGGGGGGAGAAAGAGAAAGGGGGAGGGAGAGGGGAAGAAGGAGAGGAGAAAAGAGGAGGAGAGAGATATATGGAGAGAGAGAAGGGGGGGACTGAGAAAGAGGAGAGAGAGGGAGAGGAGAAAGAGGAGGGACAAACAAAAAACACATGGAGAGAGAGGGGGGAGACAGAAAGAGAAAGGGGGAGAGGGGAAGAAGGAGAGGAGAAAGAGAAGAGAGAGGGAGAGGAGAATGAGGATAGAGGGAAAGAGAGGGAGCATGTGGAGAGAGAAAGAGAGGAGGGAGAGGAGAAAAGAGGAGGGGACAAACAAAAACACATGGAGAGAGAGAAGGGGGGGCTGAGAAAGAGAATATAGAGGGAGAGGAGACAGAGGAGAGAAAGGAGAGGAGAAGGAAAGAGGGAGCATATGGAGAGAAGGAGAGGAGAAAGAGAAAAGAGGGAGAGGAGAATGAGAAAGGGAAGAGAGGGAGAGAAGAAAGAAAAAGAGGAGAGAAAAGAGGAGGAACAAACAAAAACACATGCATTTAATTCAGCAGAAACTGGTGAGAAAAAGAGAAAGAAGAGAGAGGGAAAGAGAGAGAAAAGAGGAGAGACAAACTGTGCCATACTGGTGCAAAAGTGAAAGTGCTGACTATCGGATTCACCTCAGAGGTTAAACATGTAGTTACACTACTACTTTAATATTTGACATGTTTGTTTGTAAGAGCAGCTTTCTGTCCTTTTTGGTAAATTGTCATATTTTTATACAGCGCTTTTCTTCCTCCGAGAAACTCAAAAAACACTTTACATCAATGAACATTCACACATTCACACACCAGTGTACACAGACACTGAGTTAAGTGTCTTGCTCAAGGACACAACCACAGCATTCATCTGTGGGAGCTGGAATCACACCGCTCACCTGTGGGTCAGTGATAAGCGATATGTTTCACTACTCCTTTTACTCTGTATTTTATAATTATTAACTATTCTTAAATTATATTTGTTGAAACAGAGATTAGATGTTCACTGTTCAAATGCTGCCCTCTAGTGGCAATAAAGGGAATTACACATGTGCATTGTTCAATATGAAAGTGTCACATTCACATTTACATATCACCAGTGTTAGGAAGAATACTTTAAAACTGTATTCAGTTACAGAATACTGAATGCCTGCATTTAAATATACTTTGTAAAGTATTAGAGTAGTGTGTTCTGAATACTTTGAATACTTTTACATTTATAGTAAAAATAAAGTAAAAGTAAAAATGCAACATGGGATAAAAACAGTTTATTTGTATTTCCCATCACTAATTGGAGAAGGAAAAATCTTACAGGGCAGGGTTTTTTACTTTCCTCACTGATTCTGTGCAGTTTGAAGCAGGTGATCAAGTACCACCGTGTATTCCTTTGATTTTTAGGAAAGTAACTGTACTCTGAAGACCACCAAATGAAAAGTAACTGTACCAGAATACAATTACTTTAAGTTAGCATCCTGATTATGTTTTCTCGGTACATGTATTCAGTTACTTCCCAACACCACATATCACATATTTAATTTTTAGTCTAATGTAAGTTTTTTATTCGTTTTTGGACAAGTACAACCAAATATTTCATTATATTTGTTTTGCTAAGACAAGTTATTGAGAATCTATTGCTCTTTTTTTGCTAACCAACATCTAAAACAGGGGTGTCAAACTCATTTTCACTCAGGGCCACATCAGCAAAATGGCTGCCATCAAGGGCCAGATGTAACTGTGAGGCAGAATAAATGTCACTAAATGTAACCAAGTGTTGTGTAAAATAAGTCTAACTACCCTGAGAAACTGGCATTTTTAAAAGTGTGTATCTGGTCGGGGCACACCTCCTCTCAGACCTTCAGCACTGCTTCAGAAACAGCCTTTTACAGACTTTTAATTATTGGTCGATTTGCTGTTTTTCTCGAAGGCTAACTTTTGCATACTTAGCTTCACGTTTGGTGTCTAAATGCCGACGCAGATTGTACTCTTTCACAATCGACACAAAAAACATACAGGTTTTTCTCCTTGAAGCACAAACTTGTATTCACCTTCATCTTTCTTGAAACTCCCCACTACAATTTTCCTCTTCCTGAACATTTTGGATCATTATTTGCAAATATTTCTCAGTTCCACTTGTTGGGAAAGTCTCATTAGTTTATGGTCATTGCACATGTTAAAGCAGCATAGACTCATTTATAAATAATATAACATATAAAATGACAGTCATGCCTTTTAATTTACCTTCTCGTGGGCCACATAAACTGACATGGCGGGCCACATTTTCCTCAGTATGGCATTTAATCTTTCACTTTTTCAGTATAACAGGTGCTTTATTGTTGGAAAAAAAAAAAAAAAAACTTGAAAAAACATGAATTCTTACTGCCAGCCAACCTCTTCACAGATCTGACCTGTAACTTTGTCCCATGGAGCCGCCTGCTTGTCTCCATGGTGATAGATAAGCTTAATGCCAACTGTGGAACATTCCAGGATCATCTTGCCATAGTAAGTTACATAGTGCAGCTTTAAAAAAACAAATTAGCTCTAAAAACACCAAACATATTCACACATTAGCAGTGACTTTGAAATGTGCCTTACTCTTTTGGGCTGCCTCCTTGTTGTAGTCGCTCTTGTATCTTCGGCTGTGGATGACTTTCTTCACCTGTTCAGCTTCAGAAACGGGGTTCTCTCAGTTCACGTCACAAATCGTCAATAATTGTTGCAAAAATTGGAACATTGCAACCCGAAATCTAGCGTGCATCCACCCGCTGACAGCTGTTTTCCTGTTGTGGTTAGGTCAAAAGATATAGGGCACACATGTTCACACAGACAATATTACACCTCTGTTCTTAATATTATCATGTTCTATGGCTATGTCAATTCTAAAATTAAAAATATATATATACATTTGGTTCAGTTTGATAGAAAAAGCGGTTATATTTCTCAAATGCTACAGTTATTTAGATGGCATTATCTGCAAATGTACTTCTGGCATACAGATGGCATTATCTGCAAATGTACTTCTTAGTTTTCCAGTATTGTTCAGTCTTAAAGGCTTTTACTCGATTTTTTCCCCATGTATTTGAGATATAATGTATAAGTGGCTCTTGAGGTCAAAATAGGTCTAGGTCTCTGCATTTACCGTATTTTCCAGAATATAAGTCGCACTTTTTGTCATAGTTTGTCCGGGGGTGCGACTTATACTCAGATGCGACTTATATGTGAAATGATTAAAATATACAGTATAATTTCACATCTTCGCTATTATCTGTATTATTGTATCTCCTACTTCTGTACCACTGATTTTTTTAAATTTCAACATTACGGTAATTTAAAAGACATCTGAGAAAGACTGAATATAAAATGCCCCTAAAAGAAAATCGTCTTCTGCTGAGTCTGAGACATAACAGACACATGTTCAGTTCTGTCTGTGCTTCATGTAGCTGAATAAATATAAATGTGTTATGTTAGCGTGTTGTAATGCTATTCAGCCTGTTGCCTTAAAAGATAAAATATCTCTTCTTGATCTCGGATTTTGTAAAATAAATTTCCCCCAAAAAATGCTACTTATTTTCTTGTTTTTTTCTTCATTATTGCACATTTTTTGGCTGGTGCGACTTATACTCCAGAGCGACGTATAGCCCAGAAAATACGGTAATTATAATGTGTTTTACTGTCAGATAAACAGGAAGTGCGCTGTTAGCATGCTAGTTGTTGTTAGTTTCACTGTCACCGCACAACTCCGCTCTGGATGCTGTGAAAAGCGCTTCTAAACTCATCATGGTGAATAATTAGGATGGTCAGAATGCATACGGTAAGTAAGGAATAACTTTAAACCACTTAAAATGAACTCGTTTTGTAAAAATCAGGGTTAGGGTTAGCGCCTTAAAAGAAACAAAACGTCTGCAACTTGTTTTTTAATAATTTTATCACAATATGGATCATGAGACAATATTCCTTGGATGTTTTCAAAAATGACCAAGAAATGATATTCAGTGCATCGTCTAGTATCTGAAATAATACAAGTTATAATACAGGTTGTTATGCATGCAGTAAATGTATAATAATGTACATGCTTGGCTCGTTTTTCACAAATTGTTGAAACGTTTTGGTCACATGACTGGTCTCCCTTCGTCGATTAAGCTAAATTGTGTCGTTGGACTGTCCTGTAGGTTTAGAAACGGATCCGGATGAGTTGATCTCAAACTGGACCAGGAAATGGCCTGGGTATCGGCAGCGTCCAGATCGATCAGCAGCGTTGTCGATAAAGTTGGGTTTGAAGAGGAGTGTAACTTTTGTACGTTGCGTTCATTGGGTGAGCTAGTTAGCGATGATGGTGCCGAGGAATGCGTCAACTTCCTGGTTGGAGAAGCGAGGGAATCACGTGAGAAATTTTGGGATAAATTTGGGTTTTGTAGATTGGAATTTTGCATTAAACACGTCGAAGTTTGTCCCTCTGTTGAGTCCGTAGCCGCGTGAGGAGACAGGAAGTAAGGAGCGGGCGAGACGCTGTGAGATGATTGGTGGCTCGGGGGCGGGGTTATGTTGGTCAGCGCGATAGAAGGATTCAGGAGGAGGGGCTTAAGGAGGCGTGCCACTTCCTGTAGCTCCTGGCTCACGGTGGTCACCTGACGAGACAATGCGCTCATCTGGAAGAGAAAGTAGAAATATATTTAGGCGCAGTATGTAACATTTGTGGTGGACAGTTCGTAACCTGCTGTCTCCATGGAGACGCTACAGCTTTGCCCGGAAATTTCCATGGTATGGCATTAAACACCCAGCGACAGTCGGGGAAACAGTAGTTCGGTTGGTAGAGCGTTTGTCCACTGGCGATTCTCTACGATTCCAGCTCCCACAGATGAATGCTGTTGTTGTGTCCTTGGGCAAGACACTTCACCGGCCTCGCCCCAGTGTCTGTGTGAATGTGTGTGTGAATGTGTTTGTGTGAATGTGTTTGTGTGAATGTGTTTGTGTGAATGTGTTTGTGTGAATGTGTGTGTGTGAATGTGTTTGTGTGAATGAGTGACTGGTTCCTTCATCTAAAGTCTAAATCGCTGTATAAAAATGTGACCGTGACCATTTAAACTTATCTATACAAACTTATGACATCACCTGCTTGTTTCCATGGAGATGTACACTTTTAATGCTATACTGTGGAAGTTCAAGGCAAAGTAAATGACAGTTAGCGGGCCCTCTATTAGAAACGTTAAGTAGTGCGTCTTTATCCTAAACAAAACATGCCACTGATACATTTCTACAAACTTATCGACAAGGATCTAAATGAAACCTAGTTATACAAATCAACATATTTTATTGTTTTTCTAAAGGTGCAGTATGTAACTTTTCTGGTAGAGCGTTCGCCACCTGCTTGTCTCCATGGAGATGTCATTGCTTTCCCTGGAACGTTCCGCAGGTTGGCATTAAGTTTATCCCTCCCCACGAAGACAAGCAGATGACAACCTCTTTAAATGAATTGAGTTTAATGCAATACTGCGAAACATTTCAAACATATCCATGGAGACAAATATAGGTGACAGATTCTGCACCACAAAAGTTACATAGTGCAGCTTTAATGTTTGGAAACAGGAAATGTAACTAAGATTGATTGGATTTTTAAAGCTGACCTCATGTTTGAGTTTTGATATCGTTCGCATCGTGTCCGCTGCCTCAGGATCCACTGCAGACAAATACAGAGTGATCTTATTAGTGTTAGATTATTTTTAAGTCAATACTGGTTTAAATAATCTGTGCTGAAAAGAGCATTAACCTGGTGAGGTGTCGGGACTGGCAGGATAACTGTGGCTCGTACTCGGGGAAAACTCAAACCTCGATGAGCTTTGGTTTTCACCTCCATCCACAAACCTGAAATGAACAAAAGAACAGATGGTTTTATACAGTTTGTCTGGGTTTAAAGTGAACTTCAGGTTTTTGTGTTTGTCTAAGTCTGACTTGTTTTACCGGGATTGTACCTGTGCTCAATCTGCATCATAGTTTTACATCAGTTCAGTGTCAGTTTGTGGAAAAAAGGTTGAAAAGAAAAGAGCAAAAATACAGGAAGTAGCGTAGTTTTTAAAACAGAATCCCTCTGTCTATGTCACATCTGCTGCCCGTGTCCAACCAGGAAGTGAAATGTTAAACTTCACATCTTACATCTAATTATGTTTCTTATAAGTGAAACCAGTTCAAAGGTCACACAGGGTAATAGTTGCATCAGAGGAGAGTGGAGATCTATAGATTTTATATTTGATCAGCCTCTCTTGGATACATCTTTACGCACACACGCTCCACACTCGATTTTCTACACCGCATTTATTTGGGAATTGTGTTTTTCCCGGGACTGACAAGGAGGAGGAGGATTTTGGCATAGTTTGGTTCGTGTTAGACTACATGTTTGGCTTCATCTTTACACAGACACTGCAGACTGTGACTGTGGATTTATTATTACACACTTTGACTCTGGAGACATGATGAGTTTTCGAGTGGATACAAGCTGCAGCTCTGCTCGTTGTTTCTTCATCTCTTCTGTTTTACTCATAAGATGATACTCTGCTCTTTGTTTGGACACTTTGGACAGAGGCCTATGTTAAAACGTGAGTGCTGTTTGTGCCAGAGTGCGGTGGATTTATTGACTAATTGCCGCAGACATTTAAAGCCAAGGGACCAAAACTTGGCACAGAACGAATGGTGTTTTTTTTGTACTTACCAAACCTTTTTGGCCGGTTCCTACTTGGAACCGAGTTTTTGTGCCCAGCCCTAATTGGGAGGACAAAATATTAAATAATGCACAAAATCTGAATTCTAAAAATAACCTGCAATAAGTGAAATCCGCAAAGTATCAGCTTTATTTTTTACAATTATTATATATGTTTCTTTGCTGTAAAACCTCTCACCACACACTTTATACACTTTTCTCACACAGGCATTAATATTTTCTCACATTTCTCTCTTGTTTAAACTCTCTCAAAGTTCAGACCTTCGTAGGAGCCTTTGAACGTTTCATCGACATTGTGGGTTTTGTCGGGGAGAAAACTTGCAAACATACAGCACTTAAGAGTCACACTGCGATCCAACATTCACGGAAACAGTGAGGGACAACTGTATTCTAAACTAAACTAAACTAAATCATATCTGAAGCAGCGGTGCAAGAAACACAAATGTTCAAATGATTTTATAAACGACATGAAGCTGTTGCCACTTGTAGACGCACTCACCTCTGCATATTGTGTGTAAGTGTGTTTCTATTTGGCTCACTGGCCCGGTTAATTCTTGTAAAACAATTCAATCAATGCTGCAAATCTCTGGGGCCACATTATCCTCTCACACTTGCACACACTAGTACACAGAACACAATAGTCTTAACCTCCTGTATTCCCTGTGGCTCGTTGAGACGGGGGCAGGTAAAGGTCATCTTGTGCTTTATGTGCATTATTTGAACCTCCACTGAACCATGTACAGGTGAGTTTTAGCACATTTCTGAGAGGTGTTACAGCCCTTTCGTCTTTTAGTATCTGTCCCTTTTCGCCATTGCATCCTCGCTGTTGATTGGGCTGCTGGCCTTTGTGGCTGTTTTGTCTGTGTCTCATGTTGTTAGTCACTCGTTTGTCTCTGTGTGTAACTTTATGTGTGTGAGACTCTAGTTGTTTTGTGTCTCTCGGTTCTGTTTGTAGGTTTATGTGACTCGTGTTTGTTTTGGGACACGTGGTTTGGTATTGTATTAAGTGTCCCTTATTTTGTCCCTCGTTTTTAATAGACCTACGTGACTATTTTTTTGGAGACATGAAGCTTAAACGTTATCTGTTAAATCTGTTATTTTTGGTTTCTTACTTCACATTCTGTTGTTTATATATTTGCGTGAATATTTTTTATTTTGATGAAGTTTAGAATTTTACTTCCTGGTTGGACACATCGACTGTTTATTTAAATAAATATAAATAAATATATAAAAAATAAAATAAAATATACAAAAAGATTTTATAACAAATTGCCACGTTTTTTTCAATTTTTTTTTATTTTTATTTATTTTGATGAAGTTTAGAATTTTACTTCCTGGTTGGACACATCGACTGTTTATATAAATAAATATAAATACATAAATGAATAAATCTAAATAAAAATAAATAAATAAAACACACAAAAAAATTGCCATGTTTTTTTCAATTTTTTTTTACTTTTTATTTTGGTGAAGTTTAGAATTTTACTTCCTGGTTGGACACATAGATTGTACTTATAAATAGACATGGCTAACCTGTGTGAGCCGCCGCTTTTCAAATAGTAGCGAGCATGGGCGCGCTTCAGGCTCCATCGACACTGGCTCCAATTCTCTCTGAAACTGCTGCACTGAACCTCGTCATTTTGGTCTTAAAATGTTCTTATTGACCTGCTCTACATGATGCTGCTGTTTTTATTTCTCTGCTATGTTAAGTAACTGAAGATATGAACATTAATAACAAACACATCTTTGGTTGCTATGATGCTCACGGTCAGATTTCCTAACATGCAACTTGGCTCTAAATTCACAACTCTATAACTGCTCTAGCCTGGATGAGCTTCACTTGACTGGAGCCGAACGCTGTGGGTGACGTCACACTCACCTAGTCCACTTCTTTACACAGAGCAGCTGATGTGACACATGTGGAGGTAATTACATAACTGTTACCTAGCAACTGTAAAGTAAACGAGGGCCAAAACCGGTCTAAATTACACAATAGTTATGATCGGACAAATAAAAACAAATGACCTTTATTCCTATTTTACATCTCCCTAACGAGGTGTTCTGGGCATGTCCCACCAGGAGGAGGCCCCAGGGAAGACCCAGGACAGGCTCAAGGGACTATGTCTCTCAGCTGGCCTGGGAACGCCTTGGGGTCCCACTGGAAGAGCTAGAGGGCGTGTCTGGGGTGAGGGAAGTCTGGGAGTCCCCACGAACACCTTTATTTTGGTAAATGAAGGTTTAAACTGTCGCTACTTCCTGTACTTTTGTTCTTTTTTTTTTTTCAACTTTTTTCCACACAAACTGCCACTTAACTGATGTAAAGCTGTGATAAATATTTACCACAGGTACTATCCCACCAAACCAAGTCAGAATTAGAAAAAAACCTGGAAAAGTGCAGTGAAAATACCTTGGACTGAGCTGCGGTTGGGGGCAGGAGAGGCTAACCACAGGGATCTGCAGAGTGATGGGTCGTGGGCTCGGGTCGCTGGGGGGTCTGAAGGGTCTCGGGGAGAGGAGGGGCGAGCGCAGAGGGGAGCGGAGACTGTGTGACATCCTGCCCAAAGGCATTCTGGGAGATCCCTCGGAGCTGGAGCCCTCCTCGTCCTCTTTGATCGATGCAAGCTTTTTGGCGATGCCCCCGTTGCTTTCGAAATCGTCCTATGGGTAAAATAAGACAAAATGGTGACAAAAATGTTCTTTATACATACATTTCACTCTACTTTACATAAAAAACTTCAAATGGATAGAAAAAAGTTATGTTTTGGAGTTATTTTGCTTCAGCTCTGTTGTAAAAACCGAGTATCTGATTTGTTGTTTGAGCAAAATGTGTCTTGCCCCGGTGCAGATAAAATGTATAAACAGCTCTTGAGGTCACAGTAAGTCTGCAGTGAGACTGTCCAAGAATCAGGAAGTTCACAGTTACCATGCTAGTTATTGTTATTGCTTTACATTTATGATGGTAAAACCTGACTCAGATCACGGTGAAAATATTAAATGGTACAATATGCAAATAACTTCTTTTGACGGATAAAATACTGATACTATAAAATATATTTTAGTCTTGTCACGATATAAAAATTTCAAATTTCAATATTAAACAATAGACCCGATACCATGATGATAATAAAAAAACACTTTTATTAGATAATACAATGTGATTTTCAACATTAAATGGTAGTTATTTCTTCTATATTCTCATTATATCCCTTATATCTGTGTATTCCCTCATCCAGGTAGGTTCATAGTGGTCCATGGGTGTGTACTAGTCTATGTGTCTTATATTTGTTCTGATACAGCTCAAGATCATTCTAAAGATATTCAGGAAAGGTCCTGCAAATGGGACTTTTTTAGTATCGATACTTCAAATGAGTATCCAGTTTCGAAACTAGTTTTAGTATCAATTAGTCATTTGTTTGCCAACTCCAGACCTCTCCCTCCTTAACAACAAGGCTGTTACACGCATGGCTCACACAGTCAGCAGGGACTCGGACCACCCGCTCCACACTCACTTTTCTCTGTTGCCCTCAGGCCGCAGATACAGAACACTTAGGTGGAAGCCGGCACGCTTCAGTAAAAGTTTTGTCCCCTCTGCGATTGCTGCTCTCAACAACATGTAACATTCTTTATTGTGTGCTGTCTGTCTTTGTCCTTGTGTGTGGTCAATGTTGTAATGTTTTTCTATGTACTGACAGAGTTTGTGGAAACAAATTTCCCCTCAGGGACAATAAAGGTCTATCTATCTATCTATCTATCTATCTATCTATCTATCTTTTCGAGGGAGTCCCTAAAAGTCACTGACACTTTTAAATCTTTTAAAACTGAACCTTCTGAGATTTTTGTCAATATATACGGTTATAATTGTTCACTTACACCTGAACTTATCACTACTTAAACTAGGGGAAGTAAAAATGACCTAATTTTTAAAAAATAATGTTTTTAAGTGTCCAACATTTTAAAAATGTTTAGAAACAAAAGCGTTATGATTTTTTTTCAACTGTCATTAACTGTAAATACAACTTGACAGCCTAAAATAAGCTGTTGCAATGTAATGTAATTCTACTGTTCCACCAGGAGGAGCTAGTGTGCTGTGTAAAGCTTGACTCATTCACAATCGCTGCCAGTGGTTTAAGTCCATTCATTTTATCACAGAAGAATCTCATTCAGAGCAAATCCTCTGAGGCGTCATTTGGAGCAGGTTTGAAAGGTTATCGCAGATTTTGACACGAAGTAATAGTTTTTTGATTGAAAGAAAACGCCAAAACTGAAATCCAAGTCTACAGAGGATAGGAGAGGTTCAAATGTGTCTTATATAGTACACATTACGCAGGGCTGGGCCTGGTTGGTACTAGTACACACCTCAATTATTAGCATTTAAGACCCTGTATAAGATTTATCCCTGTGCATTTGAGCAAAAAGTCTGTTACCCCATTGTATAAGCAGCTCTTACAGTCAAAATAAGTCCGCTGTGTGCTGTCTGATAATGAGGAGGTGCGTGTTAGCATGCTAGTTCTGCGCTGAGAGTTGTGAAAATCACTTATAAAAAGCAAAATGTGTCTGCAGCAAATCAAGAAGTTCGCAGTTATTGTTAGCTTTACCTTTTACGATGGCAAAACTCCGAGTGTTATAAAAAGCACTTATAAACTCATCACTGTGAATAATTAGGATGCTCTGAATGCATACGGTAAGTGAGGAATAACGCTGGACCACTGCAAACGGTTTAAAATGGACTGATTCTGTTTGTATAAGACAGTACAAATCCGGTAGAGCGTCTTTAAATGTATTTGTAATCCAGAGCAGTTTATATTTTTCATGCATGCATTCTCCAAAGACCCTAAACGCCGCTACAGCTGACATTATAGAAGCTTTCAACAACATGAACATCAAATCATTTACATATGACATGGCACACGGGGCGGGAAACGTTATGCCCTCCTTTAGCGGGGCCTTCTACGCTGGCTGTGAAATCCCCAACACATACTCATCTCGCTCGTGGTCCCTCCAGGCAAAACCGCAGCTAAATTTAAACCTCGATGAGCTAAAAATACCAGCAGTACACGTGCGAATGAAGACTGGAGACAGGAAGACAACATAAAGATATAAGGGAGTATATAGAGGAGCTGTGTGGTGTTGGGTTGTCAGAAGTATTGAGAATCAGATACAAAAACTAGATACTCATTTGAGCAGGTATTGATACTAAAAAAGTCTGATTTGAACGTTTCCTGAATAGCTTTAGAGTGATTTTGAGCTGTATCAGAACAAGTACAGGGTGGTCCCAAAAGTCACTGACACTTTTAAATCTTCAGTAGCTCCTATAATTCTTAAGTTATACTCACCAAATTTTAGCAGTAGATAAACTGAACCTTCAGAGATTTTTGGTAGTATATACGGTTATAATTGTTCACTTACACTTGAACTTATCACTACTTAAACTAGAGGAAGTAAAAATGACCTAATTTTAAAAAATAATGTTTTTTAAGTGTCCACCATTTTGGGTTTCACACTGAACAGCCTGATCCAACACACTTTACATAACATTTAAAAGCATTTCTGGGCTTATGGCTCTTATTTGATCCTCGATATTATGTTTTAAGTTGTTTATTGTCTGAGATTTATTCACAAACACCTTTCTTTACGATAGCCCCACAGGAAGAAATCAGGACTAGTCAGGTCTGTGGAGATCATACTGCCCCCTGTCTTTGAAAACGACTTTGACTCAAAGTACCACTGCACAATGAGGGTTTGTTTCTCTGTGCTATATTTGCTCATATTAATGTCGGAAGAGTAGTTCTAAATGCTCTGAAAAATTAAAAGAAAAATATTTAGAAACAAAAGAGTTATGAATTTTTTTCAACTGTCAGTGACTTTTGGGCCACATAGACTAGATTACACCCATGGACCACTATGGAACCTGCCTGGACGACTGAGGGATTACACAGATATAAGGAAACATGGGAAGAGAAAAGAAAGTACCACCATTAAATGTTGAAAATCACATTCTATTGACTAAATAAAGAGTCTTTTTTATTATCATTGTGGTATCAGAATCGTTATCGAGTCTATTCCTTAGTATCGAAATCATGTAGTAGGAGTAGAAGTACCTGTGGTAAATATCTATCATAGTTTTACATGAGTGAAGTGGCAGTTTGTGGACAAAAAAGTAGAAATGAAAAGTACATAGTTGCTGGTAACAGTTATGTAATGACCTCTGTGTATGTCATATCTGCTGGTCATGTCCAAACAGTGCTTAAAATGACAAACTTCACTAAAATAAAAGTAAGAAAATAGAAAAAATAGGCAAGATTTTGTAGTAAAATCTTAAATATAAGGAGCTTAACTGTGTCGTAACTGTATTTTCTAGACTTCGCGTGCCTTTAAACCCAGTGTTGCAGCACGTGGTAGTAACATTTTTGGCCCGCGGTCGTCTTCGTCCCGTCTCCATCTGTCTGTGAGGCTCTATATTTATACAGCCAGGGATGACCCCCCCCTCTCCCCGCCTCACACACACCCAGATGACAGTGCTATTTTTAGGCCCACATCTCCGCGTTTATCCCGTCTCTGGAGGTTTGCTACAGTGGAGACAACAATAGCTTTTATGTGACAATTGGGTCACTTGAATTTAGTTATGTTTTTGAGGTGATGTCTTAAAGGGGGGGATTATACGCAAAATCGACTTTTTGGAGCTTTCTACAGTGTTCTCTCATCCAAAACATGCCTGAAGAGGTTTTATATGTCGTCCATGCGTGTTTCAGTAATTTAGCGATCTCTCCGGGGCTCTATTCAAAGCCTCCAAAAGACAAAACAATGCACTACAACTTCACAAACCTGAAAAGATGTGCAGTAGTTTCATTAACGAAAAACACATTGTGATGTATATTAATATTAAACTGGTTAATATGTTGTTTTTGGCATTTTCAAAGCAATAAAAGGTAACACATCTTTTATTCAGTAGAGACTGGCAAATCCAGGGCTGAAATGATCAAAATGATTGTAGTGAAGGTGCATGGAGTTTAAAGACACAGTGGAGCACTTCCTGTATTACCACATGATGACATCACAAGGTGGAACAGAGTGTTTTCTGTTTGAGAGAAGAACTCAGCCTAAAAATGAAGGGTTTGTGTGTTAAACATGTGTGAATGATGAGGAAACAATATAACACAGAGCAGAAAATAGCACAATAAGGGCAATTTAAAGGAGCACTGTGTAACTTTTCTAATGGATGGTCTGTGTCTGCTCCGTATCTTATTGCATTGCCAGAAATATTCCACCAAATGGCATTAGACTTATTCATCTCCATGGAGAAAAGCAGGTGATGCTACATGTAACTGCTAAATATGTTTAATTTCATGCTGTGGAATATTCCAGACAAAGCTCTAACATCTCCACCACTACAACTACTACTACTACTAATACTACTACTACTGCTGCTACTACTACTACTACTTCTACTACTGCTACTACTACTACCACTACCACTAACACTTCTGCTACTAATACCACAACTACTACAACTACCACTACAACTACCACTACAACTACCACTACTACTACCACGACTACAACCATCACTACCACTACCATGACTACAACCACCACTACCACAACTACTACCACTACTACTACTACCACTACCACTACTACTACCACTACTACTAACACCACTACTAACACCAGTACTGCCACCAGTACAAGCCACCACTTCCACCACTACAACTAGTACTACCAATACTTTTACTAATACTACTCCCGCCACCACCACTACTACCACATTTAATTTCCACATACTACTTAATTACTTAATTACACATACTTCTTTGAAATGCTGTAATAGTTTTGTATGATTCTGTACATGTATAACTGCGTAGTCAGTGTTGTGTTGTAGTAGTGTGTGTTGCAGTAGTGAGTGCGTGTTGCAGTAGTGTGTGTTGCAGTAGTGAGTGCGTGTTGCAGTAGTGCGTGTTGCAGTAGTGTGTGTAGCGGTAGTGAGTGCAAGTTGCGGTAGTGAGTGCGTGTTGTAGTAGTGAGTGTGTGTTGCAGTAGTGAGTGTGTGTAGCAGTAGTGTGTGTTGCAGTAGTGAGTGCGTGTAGCAGTAGTGAGTGCCTGTTGCAGTAGTGAGTGCCTGTTGCAGTAGTGAGTGTGTGTTGCAGTAGTGAGTGTGTGTTGCAGTAGTGAGTGTGTGTTGCAGTAGTGAGTGTGTGTAGCAGTAGTGTGTGTTGCAGTAGTGAGTGCGTGTAGCAGTAGTGAGTGCCTGTTGCAGTAGTGAGTGCGTGTTGCAGTAGTGAGTGCGTGTTGCAGTAGTGAGTGCGTGTAGCAGTAGTGAGTGCGTGTAGCAGTAGTGAGTGCGTGTTGCAGTAGTGAGTGTGTGTTGCAGTAGTGCGTGTTGCAGTAGTGAGTGTGTGTTGCAGTAGTGTGTGTTGCAGTAGTGAGTGTGTGTTGTAGTAGTGTGTGTAGCAGTAGTGAGTGCCTGTTGTAGTAGTGTGTGTAGCGGTAGTGAGTGCGTGTTGCAGTAGTGAGTGTGTGTTGCAGTAGTGTGTGTTGCAGTAGTGTGTGTTGCAGTAGTGTGTGTAGCAGTAGTGAGTGTGTGTTGTAGTAGTGCGTGTTGCAGTAGTGAGTGCGTGTAGCAGTAGTGTGTGTGTTGCAGTAGTGTGTGTAGCAGTAGTGTGTGTGTGTTGCAGTAGTGTGTGTAGCAGTAGTGAGTGCGTGTTGCAGTAGTGTGTGTTGTAGTAGTGAGTGTGTGTTGCAGTAGTGTGTGTTGCAGTAGTGAGTGCGTGTTGCAGTAGTGTGTGTAGCAGTAGTGAGTGTGTGTTGTAGTAGTGAGTGTGTGTTGCAGTAGTGAGTGCGTGTTGCAGTAGTGTGTGTAGCAGTAGTGAGTGTGTGTTGTAGTAGTGAGTGTGTGTTGCAGTAGTGTGTGTAGCAGTAGTGAGTGTGTGTTGTAGTAGTGAGTGTGTGTTGCAGTAGTGTGTGTTGCAGTAGTGTGTGTGTAGCAGTAGTGAGTGTGTGTTGTAGTAGTGAGTGTGTGTTGCAGTAGTGAGTGTATGTTGCAGTAGTGTGTGTTGCAGTCGTGTGTGTTGTAGTAGTGAGTGTGTGTTGCAGTAGTGAGTGTGTGTTGTAGTAGTGAGTGTGTGTTGCAGTAGTGAGTGTGTGTTGCAGTAGTGAGTGCGTGTTGCAGTAGTGTGTGTTGTAGTAGTGAGTGCGTGTAGCAGTAGTGCGTGTTGCAGTAGTGAGTGTGTGTTGCAGTAGTGCGTGTTGCAGTAGTGAGTGTGTGTTGCAGTAGTGAGTGTGTGTTGTAGTAGTGAGTGTGTGTTGCAGTAGTGAGTGTGTGTTGCAGTAGTGTGTGTTGTAGTAGTGTGTGTGTGTGGTGGGGTATTTGCACTAAAAGCCTGTGTTGGTGCATTAGTCCTGCTCTGCTCTGTGTCCCACCTGAGAAAAGCACTTCACATCAGGCAGAGCAAACCAGGTTCTGCTCGTCCCCCGGGGCATCTGATCTGTGCCAACCAAAAACTCACTGTAACATCCATGCAGCAAACCCCTCGCTACATTTCAACCTAAAATGACTCCAAAAGGGCTCTGTAAATCCTAAAATATACTAGTATTACTGAAAAAAAACATACAAAACAGAGTATGTCTTGCATGTAACTAGCAGTTTTCAGACTAATATTTTTTACTTTTTCAACTGATGAAGATTTGAATCAAAATATGTCATATACTTGTTGTATTTTTTATAATACCAAGATGTTATTTCATAAAAACAACCTGATTTTAATAGATTTTACTGTCTTAAATGCATTCCGAGCATTCTAATGATTCAACATGATGAGTTTATAAGCACTTTTCACAACATTTTCACAACAACTAGCATACTAACGCACACTTCCTGATTCCCGGACAATAAAATAATGTATAATGAGGTGCGGACAGTACACAGCGGACGTATTTTGACCTCAAGAGCTGCTTATGTAACATATCTGTACTGAGGCAAGGCACATTTTTGCTCAAATACATGATACAAAAAATACAGTATTCAATGATGTCTGAATGTAATTATTAAAAATACTGTAGACTATAGAGACTGAAGGTTGAAAATGTATTTAAAGTAGAGTATTTTTAGTATTATCCCTTCTGTTTGATTAGGTGTGGGCTTTAATAAAAAAAAAAACACAACTAAAAACTAGGACAGCAAGATAAATGTCAACCAAAAACGCAATTTTAGTGGAGTTTTTGAACGATTTTGACGATCATTTCCTCTAGAAACAACCAAATCTCCTGTCGTCTTCTGCCTAAAAACTGCTAACCCTGTAGTTTACATCTGTATAGACATATTCTGAAATGTGAAAAGTGTCAATTCTTTCTCCCAAATCCAGTCTCAATGCTTGTCAGAAAAAAACACAATTACAGATAGATATTTTTCCCAAATTGATCCCGCCAATAATCCCAATAAACACCATATTTCATAGTGAATATTCCAGTTCTCTCCAACGCCAAACGATTCCAGACTGACTCTAGTATAGGCCCTCGCCAGCGTATCACGTTTTAAACCCTGCCAATGCACTGGTCTGGTCCCTGGGTACTTCTTTGGCTTGCATGCTCTAATTAGCAGCTAGCGTTACAGTACTCTTGATGGTATACATATGCTAATTCATGCGTGCGCCAACCTGGAAAGCTAACTGTAAAGCGCTGCCGTATTTATAGTAGTTTTCGAGCAGTGGTATCCCATGTGTTTGAGCGTCCCAAAGCCAGATGGTTAATCCTTTTTCCAAATACTGGTACAGGAGGAGGGGTCACGGGGAGAGGACAGGAATTTAAATAAGGTTATTTTAGTGGATTATCAAATAACGTTATCTCGAAATCTATGGCTCGATATTGTAAAGCCACTAAATCCAAGAACATGTATTTAAAGAGGGGTGTTACACTTCTACGGGGCGTTAACAGCTAACACATAACATATTTAGATCAACATGTTATTTTTTATAGGTTTTTTAAGTTTCACTTTCGTTTTTGACGCTCTGAGCCCCCCTTCCTTTGCTCTCTATGCTAAGTCGCTCTTCCTTCAGAGCGCTGTCACAACTCAATCAGCGGGGCATCCCGCTAATGAAACTACTGCACATCACATCAGGTTTGTGAAGGTATAGTGTATAGTTTTGAAATGCTTTTGTATACAGTTGTCCCTCGCTATATCGCGGTTCACCTTTCGAGGTCTCTCTGTTTCGCAGATTTTTTTTGTGCGATTTGGCGTGGTTTTTTTTTACAGCGTATGAGCGTGCATTGTGTTCTGCGTCCTGATTGGCTGAGGGACTGTAGACCATTGTGTTCTGCGTCCTGATTGGCTGAGGGACTGTAGACCATTGTGTTCTGCGTCCTGATTGGCTGAGGGACTGTAGACCATTGTCCATCAGTCTCCTCTGTGTCTCCTGTACAGTACAGAATGTGTTCAGCCAGATTTACATAAATGTTGGATCGCAGTGTGACTCTTAAGTGCTGTATGTTTGCAAGTTTTCTCCCCGACAAAACCCACAATGTTGATGAAACGTTTTGCACCGACAAAGGCACCGACGAAGGTTTGAACTTTGAGAGAAATGTGAGAAAATGTTGATGCCTGTGTGAGAAAAGTGTATAAAGTGTGTGGTGAGGGGTTTTACAGCCAAGAAACATATAGTATAATTGTAAAAAAAAAAAAAAAGCTGATACTTTGTGGATTTCACCTATTGCAGGTTATTTTTAGAACGTAACCCTCACTATAAACGAGGGACCACTGTATTTATGGAGAATAGTCACTCAAAAGTCTGGGTAACGTAGGCCTGTAAGACACCTAAGAAATGTTCGAAAAGTGCTCGCGAGAGATCACTAGATTACTCAAACATCCATAAAACCATTCAGACATGTTTTTGATAATGTTATAAAATTATAGCATGGTAGAAAGTTCCAAAAAAGTCAGTTTTTGCATAACACCCCCTTAATTCTCACTTGCATTTACTTAAATCATTTTGGCATTTTGAGCGTCCAGAGAGTCTGAACCAGCTGAGAAGGTAAAATGATGATTATTGCGACAGAAAGAGCCAGAACACGTTTTACAGAATGGTTACGTTTGGTCATGTTTAGTCGCTGGTGTGCTGCCAAATCATTTTAACCAAAAAAAGTTCGCCCCCAGCTCAAAAAAAGAGAAACAAAAAGAGATTTAGAATAAAACCCTCTCTGTTTAAGTGTAAGTTCATGAGTAGAGGGTTGGCGGTTTGAATCCCGCTCTCGACATCATTGGCTGAGCGTTCAGACTCATTGACTTACAGGTTGGGGGTGTGTTTCAAGCTGCCACAGATAACTGCTGTCGTTGTGTCCTTGGGCAAGACACTTAACCCCCTCGCCCCCAGTGTCTGCGTGTGGATAGGTGAGTGGTTTCCTAATGTAAAGTGTTTTGAAGTGGGAAAAGCTTAAAAAAAAGCGATTGCAGCCCTTATCCCTCGTGGGTTACCTGGCAGTTGCGTCCTTGCCGTAGGTTGTAGGTGAGGTCGTGCCTGATTTCATTCACGAACCTCTGGGCGTAGTCGGGGTACAGGGTGAGTACCTCGGCGAGCCCCCTCAGACTGATGTACTGCAGGTCACAGTAGGTCAGAGCCTTCACACATGCGTTTGTCTTTATCACCTCCTCCTGGGTCAGACAGTCCGAGCCTATCAGATCACCACGACCTAAAGAGAGAGAGACAAAAGGGAGGGGAGCAAAGTCAACTTAGGTCAGAGCCAGAACGCACAATATACCTGCAGGCCCAGCCAAGACTACATGTTTTTATGATTACTGCGTTTCATGATATCATTCTATACAGACAATGCGATTTAATACAGATGAGGGCAGGTAAGGTTAATGTTGTTCAAATGCAGATTTTTGTTGTAAAAGAGGATGTTAATGGGTGTAATTACTCATAGAAATGGTCAGGTTCAACATTAGTGCTTTTACCTTTTGGATGTTTAATGGCAAAGTACAATCTAATCAACAGTCTCTTGACCTCCATCTGAGAGGTCTCATTTTGCGCCGCTTTACTTTTGCTAATTGTTTTATTTTGAAATCACTTCCCTTGTTTCTGTTGCAGATTTACTTCCTCTTCTCTTACGTCTCCACCTTTGATTATTACCCCGTCCTGATCTGCTGTACCTCTGTTTCATAAGCTCCTCTTTTGAGTCTGTGTTCCCTTCTTCATTTGTCAGATTGTCTCCGTGCGGATGTCCTGTATTTCTGTGTCTTGTGCCTTGGCCTCATTAAATCTACTTTAAACTTTTCTATTTTGAAGCTGTTCATTGTACAAACCTGACAGTATCATCCTGCTCTAGTTTCTGTAAAAAACACCATTACACTGTTTACTGTTTTTACTATTTCCAATGACTGAGAGGCGGATTAACCAATCAGAAAAACACATGGAGTGACAGCACAGAAACAACACAGATTTCTGCAGGATCAAGTTAAGTTAAGGTTAATTTAAGCCTGAGGTAAACTTTATCGATCGTTCATGAGAGAAATTCATCCTCTGCATTTGATCCTACATTAACCTGAGCCGCAGGGGCAACCTGTCAGGAGCAGTGAGCTAATAACCAACAGCTCAGCTCTGCAGATCGTGAGCTAGTCGTGGTCAGGACTACTTTACCTGGAGGTCTGTACCTATAGTGCAGGGACGTCAAACTCATTTTCACAGAGGGCCAAATCAACAAAATGGTTGCTCTCGAAGGGCCAGATGTAACTGTAAGATAAATGTAACTAAATCTAACCAAATGTAACACATGTGCTATAGTGCATGTTTTGGATTAATGGGGGAAACTGAAGTGCCCAGAGGACCCAGACACAGGGAGAACATGCAAACTCCATACAGAAATTCCCAGGCGACCCAGGAATCGAACCTCGAACCAGAACCTTCTGTGAAGCTCGAGTGTTAGTCTCTCACCCATCGTGCCGGGACAAGCACTAAAGTCTTATGTATCTGAGAGACACATGCTAAAAATAACTGGCTGTGATTAGTCCGTCCCAAAATGGTCGTTTGTCTGATGGGGTCTATGGTCAAGTTCTAGACCTTCCTGCATTCAGAAGTACCACTGCGTAGTATTTGAAACGGCATAGTTGTAGTACCACCAGAGTATCAGTAGTAGTAAGAGTATAAGTCATATGTCTTCTCTCTGACTGCTTATAGAGGCTAATAAAAAAGAAAAGAAATTGCACCTGAAAACATGAAGGAAACATCTCAACATTGAACTGAGAATGTGATGGAGGAGGAAGTGAGCCGTGCTGGGCAGATCATGATTCATTTGGCATTTAAATCTGGGTCAGAGGAAAACAGGGCTTTCCCAGACACTTGAGTCGTGTATCCTTTCCGCAAAAACGGTTCAAACCCAAATATACACATCCTACTTTCCCGCTGCTGCGATAATGACTCCAATCTCTCTGTAGTTTATTATTTAGACATCATTAAAATGCATAAAACTGTTGGCAATTTTACTTCCTCTGCTTTACACGCCTGAACTGTAGCCACTAGCATTAGCTTAGTCTGTTTCATGTATTTATGCAGATGCAAGCTGCTGTTGTGCCAAAAACACAGACACAATAAGGCTAATTAACAGGTAATATGGAGAGAGAGACATTTTAAAGGTGCACTGTGTAACTTCTTTTGTCTCCATGGAGATGTTAATGCTTTTCCTGCAATGTTCCACAGCGAGGGATTAAACATTTACGTCAAGAGATGCTGATGTCAATATGTGTTTGGGTTGGGCTCAAGTGACAGCACAACATTTGCAGCGGATCATCCACATATCCCCCGGAGGTGTGACGCTAACTGAGGAACTGATCTGTCTGAGGCTCCGTTAGACACGCAGAGAAAGAGCTGACTTAGTTGGAGCTACGTCGTGCATCGTGTCACCATGGTAACTGCTGAATATTCCACCATAGAGGCACATGTAGACACAATCGGGACCTTTTCCTGCACATTGCGTCGTCGCTATTGTGTTGTTTAAGCGAGGAGAGCGGTCAGGTGCTGTAATGGCGGACAAGGTTAAGCTCGTAATGTGCATGTGCAATGAGCGGCGGTTAATTGATTAGGTGAGCGCCACAATCAGCGTTTTAATCTCCAGAGAAATAAGGTGTGTCCGTCACCGCTGCGCTGATTCAAAGGCAGAACAAGGTTAAGTAACACGTCGGTTTTGTCAAAGTTTGTTTGACTTTTGAACTAAAATCACCTATTCAAAAATAAAATATGTGTGGCATTTGGTTTGTTTAATGTAAAGATGCACTGTAGCTTTTCTGATGGAGGGAAATGTTCCACAGTGTCACGTTAAACTCATCCATCTCCAAGGAGACAAGCGGGTGATGCCACGAGAACAAGTGACAGGTCAGATCTGTGCAGAGGCGTCCTTGTTCGTGTTTTTCAAGGTATTTCTGAGCAACAAAACAAAAATCCCTACATGAATAAATACAAGATGGATAAGTTTAATGCCAGACTGTGGAACATTCCAGGCAATATCTCTGCAGAGACAAGCATGAGGATGTTACTGCTTTGCCTGAAAACTTCCACGGTATGGCTTTAAAGTTATCTATCTCCATGGACACAAACTGATCTACTGAGAGGCGGCACATTTAGAGGTTATTTTCAGTCCAAAAACACGATTAAAACTTAAAACGTCGCTGTTCCTAAGTTTCAGAAACAGATTTAACTTTCAAACATTATTTATTTATTCATTTATAGAAAGTCTATGGGAAAAAAAAAAAAACTGAATGGGTCGAGCTTGGTAATATCTCCACGGAGACAAGCAGGTGGCAGATCCTCCACCAGAAAAGTTACGCAGTGCGGCTTTAAAACTAGCATAGCTCACCGAGGATGGCCAGTACGGTGTTGTCCTTGAGCACTTCCATGGATCCGGAGCAGACGAAGTAAATGGCCTGCAGCGCGTCTCCCTGTCGGATCAGGAATTCCCCGGGAGCACAGAACGACGTCTTTATGATGAGGGACAGCGAGCGCAGGCACCCCCTACTGGCCGACTCGAACAGCGGCAACTGCAGGAGCTCCTTGTTCAGATGCATGGCGATGTCGGCCCTCAGCTCGTCCGGGAAATCTTTCAGCAGCTGGAGACAAGACAAAAAAATATATATATATACAAGTGAAAAATGTGCACCGTTGTCATAGCGATAAACAATTCAGAAAACTCAATATTACAGCTTTTGAATTTTAAAACACCCTCAAGATGTCAGCTATAAACAGAAAATTGCATGTTTCAGTCTAACACCTGTGTGTCTCCATAGGGATGTTATTGCATTGCCTGAAATACTCCGCAATATGGCTTTAAAACATGCATATCTCCATGGAGACAGTGGTATGTTCCGAAACACAAGTATGACAGTTAGAAAGTGTGATTTCAAGGTATTTTTGAGCAATATCTACACCTTCATTGTTAAATGTTTAGGGAAAATCAATGGAGCTGGTAAAGTTGGTATTTAAAGCCATAGTATGTAACTTTTTAAGCCAAGAAATAGTAAAGTAAAGGCATGTTTTTTTTTGCATTAGGTTGGAAAACGTTGAAAAAAACATGCCTCTTTACTGTGAGCGGGCTTGCATCTCCACAAACCTGACTCATTTGACCTGGAGTAGAGCGTTCTCCCGCTTGTTTCTATGGAAATGTTGTTCCTTTGGCGATAATATTCCACAGTATGGCATAAGAACTACAGTTCTAACTTTCTATTTCCATAAAGTTACACTGGTATTGCACCGTCAACCTGTGTGTGTGACGTTTATGCTGACAGTGGGATTTGAACCATCAACCTTTGGATCAGAGGACAAACACAGTTACACACTGTACTTTTGAAAGTATCTGACTCTAATGTGCTCATGTTTGTGCAAAATAAAGCTTCCTGTGAATGAGTGGGTGAGTGTCGAGTTAAAACAATTCACCTTCCCACTTCCAGGGGATACACAAATGAACATGTAAGAATATGAGCAAGAAAGACGTAGAAATACACAGTTTTACCTTCATTTTTCTAAACTTAGTACTAACTCTGCCTAATCTGTGATCACTGTTTTTTCATGTTATTAAAATCACTGCATTGACCAGAGCTCCTTGTGTCTGCTGCCCATGGTAAAGCAGATAAACCAGATTAACACATGGATATACGCAGGTCTGCTTAATCTGTAGAACTAAAGCAGTAAATTAAACACCTTCCACTTTGCCGCAGCAGAATTCCTTCACACGACTTTGTTTTCATTCAAACCTAGCGGCAAAATCATCAGTTTTTTTATAGACCAATTTTAGAAAGCAGAGTTTATTTGATCCCATTGTAAGTGACAGGGGCGTCCAGACCACAGCACGAGTGGCCAACCCAGGACACGGCACAAAACACTGTCAGGACGCTTTAGACGGGATAAATATTTAAAATGGTACTTATTTTTATGTAACGTTTTTCATCTGACCTCTGCTCACCTCCTTCAGTTGCTAGAGTATTTTTTAATGCATTTATGTTTAATTTGTTGTAATTGTCAGGTTGTTCTAGCCGTGGCTGTACTTGTATTCACGTGTATGAGCACATTCAAATTAGAAAAAACATGCGTGGAGGGTCTGGGTAGCACATAGTCGTTGTGTCCTTAGGCAGGACACTTCAGGCACATTGCGTAGTATGAATGTGGTGTGTGAGTGTTGTTGAAGGGGTCAGTGGCGCAGATTGGCAGCCTCTCTTCCGTCATTCTGCCCCAGGGCTACAGTATCACAGAGTGATACTGTGTCAGTGACTGTCGTAGTACTTATGTTGTGTACTCTGCACACACCTCGCTGACGTCGATGCCGTTGTTGACGGCCCATGTGGTCTGGAAACACTCCATGACGCGCTGCTCCAGGGCTGTGGGCAGACGGTGCACTCGGATAAAGTCCTTCAGGTCCTTGGTCCTGGTGTGGTACAGGGAACGTCGGGAGTACATCCTCTGGATGATGGCTGTCACGTTCCCAAACACCACGGCATGCATCAGGGCTGCGGGACGACACAGAGTGAACTGTGTCACATTCTACTGTCTGAGGACGTCATAGTTTCAGAGGCTCAGGCCTGTGTGAAGAAACTCTGTGGAAGATTCACTGTCTTTGAAAGAAATATACAAACTTATGATCCATAAATGATGAAACTTAATTTGAACAGGTTGTTTATTTTATGTTTTCTGGTTTTAATAAAAGTGCCTGTTAGCTCTGAGACACAGTGAGCTTGTTAACATGCGGCTGTGCACAGAGCCTGTCGTTTAAATGCTGATGTGCTGAAGTGTTTGATGTGTTTGATGTGTGCTACAGACCAGGCCTCCCTTGAAACACAGATTAGTCATTTCCATGGGATTTTCTTGGTTGAATAACGATTAAATAAAAAATAAAATAAATTACTCTGTTTGTGTTGTGAACTAAGCCCTGGTTGTAGATTCAGCGTGCCGGCTGTTCCAGTGCGTTTTGTCCTTGGTCCTCTCACTAATCACATGCATTACTATGTAAATTGATGGGTTGAAATCCCTCAGGAACAAGATGCAGAGTGACTGGCTGTTTCCCTGTTATTAGGCAGTGATTGTGAACATTTGACCCGCCTCGTGATCCAAGTAGCAGGGCCAGTAACAGCCTTCTGCAGCCGTAAGCACACGAGAGAATGGATTCAGTGATTACAATATAGAGAACATTATGTGTCTGCTTATAAACTATACAAACAATATTATAGGGCCTGGTACAGTCCTAGTAAGTAAGAAGAGATAAGAGGTGATAATGATTGTTTAAAGGGGTATTCAAATTTAAAATAGCTTTGGAAAGTTTTGTTAAAATTAGATTAGTTTACTACAAAAATGTATTCAAAATCTTAGTTATATATTTAATATTTAACTTAAAATCTTTCTATTTCCTGATCTGTTACAACAAACAGACCTGGAGTTGTGTTTTGTTTCATTCTCACATGTTTAACACCTGCATATTTAGGCTGAGTTCTTCTCACAAACTGAAAACACTGTTCCACCTTGTGATGTCATCAAGTGGTAATACAGGAAGTACTCCACTGTGTTTTTAAACTCCATACAGTTTCAGTAGAATAATTTGGATTATTTCAGCCCTGGAATTGCCACTTATCTCTACTGAACTAAAGGTAAAAGGAGCTGTTAGCTTGACAACTACCACTTCATGACATCACAAGGTGGAACAGAGCATTTTGAGCTTTGGAGACCACACTCACCTCCTATTAACATGGTGCATATGGAAAATATCTTCTCCGAATCCGTATTGGCTGAGACATTTCCAAATCCGACGCTGGTGAGACTGCTCAGAGCGAAGTACAGGGACGTGACATAGGAGCTCCGCACAGAGGGACCCCCGCTCAGAGTCATCCCAGAGCCGAGAGGCCGAACACGGGCACGGACCGGAGGAGACAGGCCCGAAGAGTTCCACTGACTGCTGTTGGATACTGCGGCGGACAGGGTGGGCTGGGACGAAAAGAAGAGAAGAGAAGAGGGGGATGAGGAGAGAGAAAGATAGAGAGAGTCAGAGAGAGAAAGAGGTGTAGAGAGAGAGAGGGAGAGAAAGAGAGAAAGGCAGAGAGAGGTGTAGAGAGAGGGAAGTGTAGAGTGAGAGGGGCGGGGGTGTAGAGAGAGAGGGAGGTGCAGAGAGAGAGAGAGAGAGAGGGGAGTGTAGAGAGAGAGAGAGGGAAGTGTAAAGGGAGGGGGGGTGTAGAGAGAAAGGCAGAGAGAGGTGGAGAGAGAGAGAGGGAGGTGTAGAGAGAGAGAGGGGGAGGTGTAGAGAGAGAAAGAGAGAGCGGTGTAAAGAGAGAGAGAGAGCGAGAGAGGGGGAGGTGTAGAGAGAGAAAGAGAGGTGAAGAGAGAGAGAGAGAGGTGTAGAGAGAGAGAGAGAGGTGTAAAGCAAAAGAGAGCGAAGTGTAGAGAGGGAAAGAGAGGTGTAGAGAGAGGTGTAGAGAGAGAAAGAGGGAGGGAGAGAAATAGGAGATAAGAGAGGGGGAGAGACAGATGGAGAGAGCGTAAGAAAGAGAGAGAAAGGTATAGGAATAGAGAAATAGAAACAGAGAGGGAAGGTAGAGAATGGGGGGGAGAGAGGAGATATACAAGAAAGAGGAGGAGAGGAAGGGAGAGATTGATGGAGAGAGAGAGAGAGTGAGACAGAGAGAAGGGTGGAGGAATAGAGAGAGTAAATAAGTAGACGGGCTGTAAGTGTTGGGGGTTCTGCCTCCTGCTGGAGATAGATAAGTTTAATGCCACACTGTGAAAAATTCAATTACATGGCGGCAAGCAGAAAAATTACACAGTTCACCTTTAAAGCCACAGTATGTAACTTTATTGCCAAAATCATAGAGTAAAATTAAAGCATATTTTTTATAGCCCTGAAAAACACAGAAAAACATCCGTCCTTACTGTGAACGAGCTCGCATCTCCACAAACCTGACTCTGCTTCGACTTGTTTCCATGGAAATGTTGTTCCTTTGGCGATAATATTCCATAGTACGGCATAAAAAGTATCTATCGCCATGGTGAAGGGTTCGGAGTATAGTTTTCTTTTTCTGTTTCCATGGAAAGTTACATACTGTGGCTTTGAGCAAATGAAAAAGTGTGAAAACAGGAATAAATTGTCCCAACTCTTGACCTAAAAACTTGTTGTTTAAAGATGTAAAAATGCAGTGAAGAAGCTGAGTCGACCGATTCTCCATTTTTGCCAATTCAAAAACTGTCCAAAATGGGTGATGCAAAACGCGGCAACATTTTCACATTTATTTGTTTCGCAACGGCTCAACTTACACTTATGTGCCCAGACCAGCTGCATTTTCAACTATGGAAGAAACACTACAGCAAACTGTCACACAAAACTAACACATTTTTGCACATTTGATCAGAACAGCTCATGTATTTAACAGTTTTCTCACCTCCGGGTCTGATATTCCGAGCAGGGAGGTGAGCGGAGTCAGGAAGTATGGCGTTCCCAACCGTTTCGCTAACTCATGTAGCCACCCTGAGAGAAAGAAACACCACATACAGACTGTTAAAGTGCATAGGACTCGGTTTCAGGTTTATAATTCTGAGGTATCTACTAAATATTTATCATACTTTTACATCTGTTAAGTGGAAAAAAGTTGAAAAGAAAAGTACAAAAATACAGGAAGTAGCGCGGAGTCCTAACAGAATACCTCTACCTATTATTTTATATTAAAGGGGGACTTTAGTTTTGACATAAAAGACACATCAGTAGTATTCATTTCTTATTAAAATACATTACATAAATTGCGTCTCCCTTTGTAGCCCTTCAAGTTCCTTTTTAAAGTAAATCTTTTTTCCACAAGGCAAAAAAAAATAATAATTGACTTTTCAAAGTATTAATTATACCTTGGAGTAGAAAAAGTGCAGAGAAAACGTATTTTCAAGCTCAATTTGCTACACTCACTGATTTACTCTGCGCATTGATCTCGACTGCGCACCAGTGTACCTGCAAAGCATTCTGGGATTTGTAGTATTAGTAGTACATGCTCTGTATACCAACGGGCCAGCTCTAATGCACATTTTATATGATCTCACGGGCCAAATATAATGACACAGCGGGCCAGATTTAGCCCCCGGGCCTGGGTTTGACATATGTGGTTTAAACCTTTTTTTTTTACAAAATAAAGATGTGGATATTTATTTGTATTAATCAGATCATAACTACTGATGTTTACACTGGTTGCTAGGTAACAGTTATGAATGACCTCTGCGTATGTCACATGTGCTGCCCGTGTCCAACCAGGAAGTAAAATGATAAACTTTACCTAAATATTGATGAATAGTTTAACCTGTCACTTTAAACAAGGACAAGTTCAAGCGCGAGAGCTGACCTTTCGTGGTTAGCTTCATTAGCGCAGCGCTGCAAGGCCTGCTGGGTAATTATTTCAGTCGTTCAGCAGACAGGAGCGGGAGGAGGAGTTTAATACAACGTCAACTTGTATTTGTGTGACAGGCAAGCACGTGTCAGCCAATGTCAAGAGTGTCCACCAACGAGTGAGGGATCGATTCAGAGAGAGGGAGAGGGAGAAGTGAAAGAGAGAGAGAGAGAGAGGTAGAAGTGAAAGAGAGAGAGAGGGAGGGAGAGGTAGAAGTGAAAGAGAGAGAGAGGGAGAGGTAGAAGTGAAGAGAGAGAGAGGGAGAGATAGAAGTGAAAGAGAGAGGGAGAGATCGATTCAGAGAGAGAGAGGTAGAAGTGAAAGAGAGAGAGAGGGAGAGGTAGAAGTGAAAGAGGGAGAGGTAGAAGTGAAAGAGGGAGAGGTAGAAGTGAGAGAGAGAGATAGAAGGAGAGAGAGGGGAGAGAGAAAGAAGGAGGGAGAGTGAAAGAGAATGAGATAGATAGAGAGAGAGGGAGAGAAATAGAGGAGGGAGAGGGAGAGTGAAAGAGAGAGAAATAGAAACAGAGAGAGAGGGAGATACAGGGGGGAGGTGGAGGGAGAGAGAAAGAAAGAGAGAATGAGATACATAGAGAGAGAGAGAGAGGGAGATAAATAGAGGAGGGAGAGGAGAGAGAGATTGGAGATAGAGAGAATATGATAGGATAGGAGAGAAAGAGGGGTGAGAGAAAACAGAGTGAGAGAGAGGGTGGTAGAAAAGAGCGAGAAGAGAGAGGGATGAGGAGAGAGAGAGAGATGTCCCCTGGTGCATTATTAGCGCCTTGTGCCTGACTGTGGAAGTACTGCAGCAGGTTCTGATGCACAACCACATTATGAAACATTTACACTTCACTTAAGGTAGAGACAGGGTCAAGAATCGATTCCCAGATACGAATCGATACTAAAACTCGTATTGAAACTATATAATCATTTGAGAAGGAATTGTTACTGAAGAAATCAGATAAATACGACAACACTGGATATTTCCTGAGCCAATGATCTTGATCCTTACCACAACTATATTATCTTGAACATTTTCATTAAAGCCCCAGTACGGAACTTTTAAGCCCAAATATAGACTCAAATTAAAGTATGTTTTTTTAAGAAGTTGAAAAACATCTGAAGAATGATTTTAACTTTTTACTTCCATAGAATCATGAAGGTGATGTGCCACCTCCAGAAAGTTATGTGAAAACATGCCTGCGGCAGTTTTATATGTCATCCATGCATGTTTGAGTGATCTAGTGATCTCTCCCGGGCCTTATTCAAACCCTCCTTACGGTTAGCTGTATGATTCTGTACGAGGCTCCGCCCACAAGCCTACGTCACCGATAGAAGTAAATACCTCCCTCTTTAATACTCCATAGAAGTAAATACCTCCTCTTTAATACCCCATAGAAGTAAATACCCCTCTTTAAGGGAGCTCTCAGCAGATCTCATGCTCTCATTGCTCTCTCTCTAAATCCAATCTGCCACAGTCACAGCTGTACTTTTCAAACTGCCCCAGGTTCTGTCTGAGGCAACTGCAGCCACTACCATTTTTTGACTTTTATTTAAACAGACAAGCAAGTACTTCATCATTAACTAAAGATACCAGGTAAACCAGGTGTAAACACAAGAGCTGCACTGAACCAGGACAAACCAGGTCTAAACCAGGACTAAACCAGGTCTAAACTAGGACTAAAACAGGACTAAAACAGGACTAAAACGGGTCTAAACTAGGACTAAACCAGGTCTAAACTAGGACTAAAACAGGACTAAACCAGGACTAAAACAGGTCTAAACTAGGACTAAAACAGGTCTAAACTAGGACTAAACCAGGTCTAAACTAGGACTAAAACAGGACTAAAACAGGTCTAAACTAGGACTAAACCAGGTCTAAACTAGGACTAAAACAGGACTAAACCAGGACTAAAACAGGTCTAAACTAGGACTAAAACAGGTCTAAACTAGGACTAAAACAGGTCTAAACTAGGACTAAAACAGGACTAAACCAGGACTAAAACAGGACTAAACCAGGACTAAAACAGGTCTAAACCAGGACTAAAACAGGTCTAAACTAGGACTAAAACAGGTCTAAACTAGGACTAAACCAGGTCTAAACTAGGACTAAAACAGGTCTAAACTAGGACTAAAACAGGTCTAAACTAGGACTAAACCAGAACTAAACCAGGACTAAACCAGGTCTAAACTAGGACTAAAACAGGTCAAAACTAGGACTAAATCAGGTCTAAACTAGGACTAAAACAGGTGTAAACCAGGACTAAACCGGGACTAATCCAGGACTAAAACAGGTCTAAACTAGGACTAAAACAGGGCTAAACCAGGACTAAACCGGGACTAATCCAGGACTAAACCAGGTCTAAACTAGGACTAAAACAGGTCTAAACTAGGACAAAACCAGGTCTAAACCAAGACTAAACCAGGACTGAATCAAGACTAAACCAGGTCTAATCCAGGATTTACGAAACATTTTTTTTGATACACTGCAACAAGTTTATTTTTAGCTTAAAATATTGACACGTCTAAGTTCTAAGCTCTCAAACTGGACCCCCGTGTTCGCGCCTATTGCTATCTCCGTCAATAGAAAGTATACCATCGATTGTCCGTCCCTTCTAAAATCTTTACATCTTCCTACTGAGCATGTGCAGAACAGTGTATCACGCCGAGACCGGTCCGATAAACTCAATTCTCAAAGGTGAAATGTATTTTGTCCCTCCGTGCTTGCCGTCAGATCGCACCTCGCTTGTGCAGGAAAAACAGGATGCGACTGGAGTGGTGTGAATCTGGCATTATTATTCTTCAGAGCTAAACGCAGCGTGAGCCGAAGCTACAAACCCACAATTAGAAGTGTTTTCTCAGCAAAAGGACGCCGCATGCTGAGAATACACCACGCTGAATCAGGTTATCGGATGAGATGTTCGGCTGTTTTAAACGTCTTTCGGCTAAATTAAGGTGTTGTGCTGCAAAGAGGTTACAAATGTATGTGTTGGTTTGGATTTTATCAGCGTAAATGAAACGGTGAGGCTGCGAGATGAATCACAATCGAAATCACAATTTGAATGAACGCATTTAGTTCGTTTTTCCTTGACAAACAACAAAATCTCCTGTCTTATTCTGCACAAAAGCTGCTAACCGCTAACCGCTAAGTTTAGATCTGTACAAACATGTCCACCTTGTATTTAAACTAGTTCATTCCAACAGTTTGCAGTCGTCCAAAGTTATTCCTCACTTATCTCAGCTTCTAAGCACTTTTCACAGCTTTCAGAAACCAAAGCGAAACAGCTACTAGCATGCAAACGCACACATCCTGATTCTCTGACAGTAAAACGCTTCATATTTAGACGCAGACAGGACACAGTGGACTTATTTTGCCACTTCAGCGAAAGAAGGCGCCTGATTTGTCTGTTATTAATGATCATATCTTGAGTTACAGAAACAAGAGCGAAATAAAAACCCCAGGATCATGTAGAGTGGGTTAATACGGACATTTTCAGACCAAAATGACGAGTCTGACAGCGGCAGTTACAGAGAGAGGGGTGACGTTTTTTCAATGTGAAGTGAATTGGAGCCAGAGTCGATGGAGCTGAAGCGCACACGTGATCACTTCCTGTGTGGAACGCAGTGACGAGCAGGTTAACTATGTCCATGTATATGTACAGTTTATATTACAAACAGAAGAGATCAAAAATATGATGGAATTATGTAAAAGTTAAATACTTACTACTACAAAATATTTTTCGACAAAGAAAAGGGTGGCAACTTTGAGGATTTGAATACAAAATACCATATTTTCTGGAATATAAGTCACACACTATGTTTTTTTCTTCATTATTATGCATTTTTTGCTGGTGCGACTTATACTCCAGAGCGATTTATAATCTGGAAAATACAGTATGTAAAAATATTTAGGAGAGTTACTTACCTTTTTTTTTTCTTTACTACATATATAAAACATAGAAAGTAGTAAAAACTTGAACCTGAATGAGATGGTGTGTCCAAACATTTGACTGGTAGTGTTTATGTACCGGGGTAGGACACACTGACTTGCAGACTCTTTAATAATGCACGCACCTATGTCCCAGGAGGAGGCGCTGTTGCTCTCGATCTCGCTGCGTCCGATGAAGTACCAGACACAAGCCATCCAATGAGCGAGGAGGGCAAATGTGGACATGAGCAGAGTCAGGACCACGGCGCTGTACTGGGAGTAACGGTCCAACTTCTGCAGCAGCCGCAGCAAACGCAAGAGACGCACGGTTTTCAACAAATGCACCCCGAAATTCTGCAGAAAAATGAGAAAAACAGGACCAAGCTAGTCTACATCAGGTCTAAAATGGGTTTGATTTAGGACAAAATAACAAGTGTGAACGCAATGGAAATTCTGTCTTTTAATTGATTAAAAAGTCCTCAAAATGGCACTTACAATAGGAAAAGTGTGAATGTAAATCTAATGCATTACCTGACAATAATATTTAATACAGTTGGGGGCAGCTATAATGAATATGGGTAAAATGCAGATTTTTGCTGTGTTGTGTTACAGTGAGTTCTTGGGTCTAGTCAATGACAAAAATTATCAGGTTAAACATTTGTGAATTTACTTTTGGATATTTCATGGCAAAATACAATGTAATCCATAGGCAATAGGCCAGGGGTGTCAAACTCAAATTCACAGAGGGACAAAATTAAAAACTGACTAAGTCACGGGCCAAACTAAATATTTATTAAAACATTTCCACAACATCTGCATGTTTTTTAGAAGGGGTGGATTAAATTTGATTGAGGCGACAGGTAGCAAATGCTAATAAGTGTCAACAGAAGTGTTGGAGGTCAGCACCAACACATTTGCAAAGCATTCTGGGATTCATAGTATTAGAGGTGCATGTGCTATACTGGTGCGAGTTTGACATGTCTGCAATAGGCAGTGTTGGGAAGTAAAAGTAAACAGTATTCTGAAAACTATTTCTGAATAACTGTATTCCAGTACAGTTCATTTGATGGTATTCAGAGTACAGTTACTGTCCTGAATTAAAAGGAATACATGGTGGTACTTCATCATGTAATTTTGGCTTTGAACTGCGCAGTATTAGTAAGAAAATAGAAACACAGCTCTTATACTGTGTGTGTGTGTGTGCGCGCACGCGCGTGTGTGTGTGCGCGCGCACGTGTGTGTGTGCGCACGTGTGTGTATGTATGTGCGTGCGTGTGTGCGCACGCGTGTGTGTGCGTGTGCTTGTGTGTGTGTGCGGGTATGTATGTGTGTGTGTGTGTGATTTCTGGACATAAATTAAACTAGAACACAAACAGTGCAGTCCTGTTTTTCTTATTGTCCTGCAGTCCTGTTTTTTATACTATAATATAATGCAACTCGATGTATAAGTATTCATAGTATTCAGAACACAGTACTCTGACTGGCCCATGTAACAGAATACATTACAGAACACATTTTAATTGGGTATTTTCAGAGTATTCTTCCCATCTGGCTCTTGCCCCTGTCTGGGAGTATGACATCATCACAGTCTATAATCTGAAAACCACCAACAGAGAAGCAGCTAATTAGTATTTTCTTTTTTACTGTTATTCTAATTAATATATCCCCATTGAGACGAGAAAGTGGCTCTGTGAAGGTCGCAGTAACAATGTAACTGAATAAATGCAGGAGAGACCACTTTAATGCCATACTGTGGAACATTCCAGGCAAAGAACCAAAAAAGTTCATTTATAAGTACTGTTTTTTCCCCACATATTTACATTCATATAAACCTGGTGCTCTGTGTAACTTTTCTTGGGATCTGTTACCATGGAGATGTTGTTGCTTTGCTTGGGATTATCCACAGAAATGCAGTTTTTTTTACTTATTGGTGTTTTTATCACTCAAAATACCTTGAGAAACAAACCCTCACTATAAACCATTCAGACCTGACTTAAAACTTGTCTCTTGGGCCATAGATTTAAGTGTAATGCCATACAGTGGGACATTTTACGTAAAGCAATAACATTTCCATTTATCAGCAGCAATATGTGAAAAAAGTATATATTTCATTGCATTACTGCACTCAAAATAAAAAATCTGTCAGTGTGATATTTCGTTTAGGCCAGGGCTGTAGTTCAATTAGCCGAGCACAGCTAATGCAGGCGAAAGACAGAGAATCGATGCTCGCATGATGTTTGGTCAATTTTATACCAAGAAAGTTTTTGAACTGTAAGACAATGGCAAGGTTTAAGTAAAAAATGTAACATCCCATTAGTTTGAATGTAATTAAAAATGCCATGTAGCGCTGCTTCACAGGGACATAATTAGTTTAGAGAGAAATGGTTTTATCCCGGGTCATACAGGCTATTTTTTAAACCTGTGAAAAAAACCATGCTTCATCAAACTGACTTTAGATCATGACCCTTGTAGACCAGGAACTAAACCAGAACTGAACCAGGACTAAACCAGATCTAAACCAGGACTAAATCAGGACTAAATCAGGATCAAACCAGGATTAAACAAGGTCTAAACCAAGACTAAACCGGGACTAAACCAAGATACTGACAACTGCAGATCAGGAACACCTCACAAGAGGAGAACTAAACCAGAACTAAACTAGGATTAAACCAGGACTAAACTAGGTTGATTAAACTACGACCAAACCAGCATTAAACCGAGATTAAACCGAAATTAAACCAAAATTAAACCAAGACTAAACCAGAACTAAAGCAAAACTAAACCAGGACTAAACCAGGAGTAAACCAGGATTAAACCAAGACTAAACCAAGACTAAACCAGGACTAAACCAGGACTAAACCAGGACTAAACCAGGACTAAACCAGGACTAAACCAGGATTAAACCAAGACTAAACCAAGACTAAACCAGGACTAAACCAGGACCAAATCAGGAGTGTAAAACAGAACTAAACCAGGACTAACCCTGGAGTAAACCAGGATTAAACCAAGACTAAACCAGGACTAAACCTGGCCTAAACCAAGTCTAAGCCAGGACTAAACCAGGATGAAAGCAAAACTAAACCAGGACTAGACCAGGACTAAACATGGACTACACCAGGACCAGACCAGGACTAAACCAGGATTAAACCAGGAATAAACCAGGACTAAAGCAGTACTAAACCAAGACTAAACCAGGACCAAAACAGGACTAAACCAAGACCAACCCAGGGCTAAACCAGGACTAAACCAGGACTAAACCAGGACTAAACCAGGATTAAACCACTTCTAGTATTACTGACCACACTGATGTTGAAGGCGTAGAGAAGGTCAAAGGGCAAGGCAGCAATGAGGTCGACGAACAACCAGGAAGTGACGTAGTGGATACAGATTGAGCGGGCGTCGTACACCACCTGACCAGACGTACTCACAAAAGTAGTCCGAAAATTCAGGACTATATCTGCAACAAGACAAAAATAAGAGTAGAATTTTAAGTAGGTTTTAACATTAAGGAAATATACTGACCACATCTGACCCATCCTCCAGTGTCTCCGGGTCAAACCTGTCAGCAGCAGTGGACCAGATCTGAGCCAGGATGCTGGTCAGGAGTACCTAGCTGGAGGGTTAGAATATGGTGCACATTTTAGGCTGATGGAGCACCCAGACACAGGGAGAACACGCAAACTCCTAACAGAAAGGCACTACACCAAATTCGATGATGCATAACACAGCAGATAGATGATATTTTGGCAGTGAAGAGGTCTTATTTAAATAATTAATCTGACTAAAAAACAAACTGACAAATCCTCAGGGCAAATCTGAATTATGCAAATGAAATGTTTAAACTTCTTCAATTTGGCTTTTAGGGCTCGTCATCATGGGTGACTGAACTCTCGGCTCTGTTCAAATCAATATTCTTTCACTTGCATCAGAGTGAATTGTGCCATAAGTCACCGATGGATTTTTGAGTTTAATTAGATCAGCTTTTCATTGCTGTAGTTAGTCATAACAAATTCATTCATCACAGCAGATTGGTGAACATTTTAACAATGTAAATGATGTACTTAAATATACCGCCCTGGCCCTGTTGCATTCTCACATGTCACCACTAGATGCTATCTATGTTACTGCTGTCTGACAGTGAGAAGACCAGAGACACAGGTGAGGCTGAACAAAGGCCAGGTGAGGGGAGGAGCCAGATGAGGGATGGGGGGAGGGGGGAAGCCAGGTGAAAGGAGGGGGGAGGGGCCAGGTGAGGGGAGGAGGGAGGGAGGGGAGGAGCCAGATGAGGGGCAGGGGAGGGACGAGGAAAGGGCCAGGTGAGGGACAAGGGGAGGTGCCAGATGAGGGACGGGACAGGGGCCAGGTGAGAGGAGGAGCCAGAAGAGGGACAGGGGAGGGGCCAGGTAAAGGGGAGGAGCCAGATGAGGAACAGGTGAGGGGACGGGGGAGGGGCCACGTTAGGAGAGGGGGAATAGTTTTCACATCTGCCATCTACTAGTAAAAAAATCTTGCAGATTTTAGTTTTAATTAATAATGGAGAAATTGTTTATTAAGAATGATTCAGGTTAAGCTTATCTATAAAAAAAAAACCCAAAAAAAACATGTATTGTTTTTTTACAATTAATCGGAGCCTCAAGAATGTAAAAATGTAAAGCTAAAGCCTTCCACACACTATAGGATCTTTAGTCTTTTTAAATGTGCAACAAAAAGTGCAGACCACAGACATGAGGAGAATCATATGAGACTTTAAATCTGCGAGTGCAAAGACTGCAGTGAGATATGGCAGCAAAGAGCTCGCACACCACAAGCTCAAAGTCATGAGTGCACCTTTCATTAGATGTTTTCTGTCTACAGTAAAAGGATGCTCGCTTTGAGACTCTAAAGTGTTCCAAGGATCTAAGCATTGCACTTTTAGTTTAGAAGTCAAAAGTGTGTTATTATTTATTATTATTATTTGTGAAATGTGGTGCAGTAGTTCGGATAAACGTTTTTAATGCATGGAAAGTAGAGTCACTATCGCTAATCCTTCACACTGTGGATGTACAGACACAAGTGAGGATCTACTCTTGCCTTTCTTACTTTTAAACAACACTTCAAACTGGATTCATGGCCCTGTTTTGTGGACTGTGTAATTATTTGCAGAGGACTCGTTCTAATGGATAATATGGACGAGAATGCTGCAGTTAAACAACTTTGCGAGAGGTGAGTCATAAACTTGTTTCATTATTTTTGCCATTTCCTGAGTTTGTATCTTGCACCTCCATCTGCCCTGGATGCTCTATTTTATTGGCTGTTGCCGTGGTGATGTTTTGTGGTTATGAATTTACGATATGCCAGAGCAGCACAGAGTCGCTCGGACACCACACACACACGAGGAGCATTGCGGCTTCAAAAGCTCATGTGAGGATCCTAAATCGGGTCAGAACTTTCCGGAAGTCTGGGAGAAGCAAATCGGTCCTAAATTGGGCAAACTGACCTGTCGTGTGCGGTGGGATTTAAACATTTACATTTCAAAATAGCCAAACAAATAAGCAATTAATATATTACCAATAATAAAGAGAATCTCCACCAGGATGTCACTGACTGTGGGGGGATTTCGAGCTGAAGCGACGCCGTCTTCCCGGATCTCGACGGCAGTGAAGCAGACGTTATAAGGGACAGTTATGGCAACGTAGAAAGTGGCCAGGAGTATGAGCCAGTCCCAGCCGGCCTTGAACGCACCATAATGTAAAAGAATGAACCGGGACTTCTGTATATCTGCGACTTTGTACTCCGGGATGGGGTTAGCGTTCGCAGTGAGGACGCTCTGAGAAGAAAAGACAAGATATAAGAAGAAATTGTGTTGTTATTGTTTTAAATAAGGGATAAAGACTAAAGTAGGAGGACTAGACCAGGGTTAAACCAGAACTAAACCAGGACTAAACCAGAACTAAACCAGGAGTAATTCAAGTCTAACCCAAAACTAAACTAGGACTAAACCAGCTCAGTGCTGGGTTTGCTCAGGCAAACCCAGCACTAAACCAATAAAGAACCAGACCTAAACTACGACCGAACTAGGACTGAACTAGGACTGAACTAGGACTGAACCAGGCCTGAACCAGGGCTAAGCCACGTGGACTAGACCAAGACTAAACAAGGATTAGACGAGGACTAAACCAGGATTAATTCAGAGCTAACCCAAGACTAGATCAGGACTAAACCACATCTAACCTCATTCTAAACCAGAACCAAGCCTAAACCAGGACTAAACTAGAACTAAATCAGAACTAAACCAGGTCTAAACCAGGACTAAACCAAGACTAATTCAGGTCTAACCCAAAACTAAACCAGGACTAAACCAGGTCTAACCTCAGACAATCCCAGCACTAAACCAATAATGAACCAGGCCTAAACTACGACCAAACTAGGACTAAACCAGGACTGAACCAGGAGGACTAAACCAAGACTAAATGAGGATTAATCCAGGACTAAACCAGAACTAAACCAGAACTAAACCAGGTCTAAACAAGGACTGAACCAGGATTAAAGCAGGACTAAACAAGGTCTAACCAAGGACAAAACCGGCACTAAACCAGGACTGAACCAGGTCTAAACTAGGACTGAACCAGGAAGACTAGACCAGGTCTTAACCCGAAACTACTGCTACTACTACTATAATTCCTCTCACTATTTTTATGAGTGCATTAATCAGATGCAAATTGTTCCCCTTCAATAAAGCCATTATGTTCTTGTCTAGACTTCAGACCTGTTTTCCATAATCACATTACAATGAACCAGTGTGCAGCCAAATGTTTTTGAACGGAAATGCATTGGACTCTTATTAAATGACTTCGTATCAGATGACTGTCACGTTTTCATCTGAGGAGAAAATGACATAACTTAATTTAGTGCTATGAATGACTAAGAGATGTTTTAAATTCTCATTATACCTGTTGTACCTCATTTTTCCCCCATGTATGTGAGGAAAAATGTGCCTTGCCCCATTACAGATGCAGTTAGCATGCTAGTTGCCGTCTAAAAAAGAGCTTATAAACTCATCCTGGTGAATAATTAGGATGCTCTGAATGCATAAGGTAAGAAATCACTTTTTTCATGTTTTTAAGATGGTAAAAATCAGGTAGAGAGACTTTAAACTTATATTTATACAATTAAATTCAATAGAAGTAACAAGAAAGTATGTCTAATCCCAGCTAATCCCAAATCTGGGTGTACAGAGAGTTGGGTCAGGGAGGGCATCAGGGTTAAAATTTGTATTCGTCCTAGAGAAAACAATTCCCCAGTGTTTGAAAGACTCATACTTTGAATAATGTTTGAAATATATTTGAAATGAACATTCAAATCAAAGCTCATGGTAATAGTAAGACAAAATGTTGTAGCAAAATTCAAGACAAAAGTGTAAAATAAAAAATACATCAAAGGACTAAGAAGTACTGCACATGTATTTGTAGTCACCATGGTGGTTCAGTCTCTACTGTGACAGATATATCGCTTCAGACAAGACAAATCTCTGAAATGATCAAAAGCCAAAACAAACGCTCTGAAGTTGGAGAGTGATCAGAATACAAAACACATTTCTAACTACAGCCGAACAATTTGGGAAAAATCTCCAATTTGCAAA